>JALJCO010003429.1:0-600000 GCA_023101725.1 Atherinomorus stipes
TTATTTTTGGGGACGAAGACGATACCGTTAGCAAAGGCTCTTGGCTGCTAGCAGTCAGAGCGCAGCGGGAGCTACATACTTGTAGCAAGAGGGAGGCTGTTCAATCCGAAGCCGGCCACTGATCTGATTACTAACAGGCCTGCTGGAGAAGGCGGCTACTGGCAGAAGAACTTGGCCGGTTATTTTGGTGTTGATCGCCGCAGCTTATTGAATCGTATATTGTACTGGACGTGTGTTAGCTTTGAAAAGGCTAACGACTAGCACATCTTGGCTGGTCCCACTGGAAGCTGGCAACCATTTAAAGCTGAGTCGTATAATGCTGTGGTTACCATGTCAAAGCCCCCCTTAAAAATAAAAAAGAAAGAAAGAAAAGCAAAATCGTGTTTTACTGGCAGGTTGTGCAGTAAGCTGCCACCACATAGCCTACTGTTTACTTGATTGCTGCAGTCGTAAAAAAAGGAAAGAAAAAGCGACGGCTGAAGTCTTTTATAAAAGGCATGTGCGGTTATCTGGTTAATAAGGAAAGTAATGTAAAATTCTTTGTGTTCCTGTCACTCATGTGAATAGCCAGAGCTACCTAGAACATTTTCAGTTTCAATGGGCTCGACTTCCAGGGAGTCCACATATCTGTGCCAGCCCGTCCAGATCAAACGCGATGTCGGTGTTAAAAACACGTTTGATGCCCAAAGTGGGACGCTGGGCCACATAAAATCAGACACAATAGGCTATAGAAAATCTTAAAGAACCACTTTCTAACTACCAGGCCGATCAGATTCTGATCATCATTGTTGACACATCATTTGTGAACATTCCATATTTTACAGCCTAAATAAAAGGACTAAATTGTATATGACGCACGTTTATTTATTTTGCATATATTTTCAATTAACACGTTTGCTCTTTATTTCACATTGGTATGTAAGTTAAACGTTTTATTTACATTAGCCTACCAAACTTCTAATTTCTGATATTCACTCGTGTGTCTCTGGGATTCACTAATGACGCAGGGGATTCCCCGACATCGACACAGTCACTGCTTTAAGCATTGTGACTTCCACAGACACTGGAGGCAGGGGATGGCTTCATCTAGCTATTTGCATGAAGCCCTGGTGATTCCATAAGAATGACGCACAAGGCTCGGCTGCGTTTCTCTTTTATTAAGGCGCTTTATAGCTCACCTGATGCGGGACAAACTGTTTCATAACAGCACACTTAAAGCCCACAAGCTTTGTGTAGGGATAAAAAAAAATGCTTGCTACCCAGCCCTCCTCTCTCTCCCGGTGACAGTGACAGCTCAATGCGTGTCACTGATTACCACCACGTCACCCATGCCAGACGTCACCATGACAACCAAAATTAAAATAATCAAGCATCACCTTCAGAATGCAGAGGATTGTTTTACATGAACAATGTTGGAACAATGTTGAAACCCAGAAGCGCGCAGCGGTCTGCTGTTCACGCATCACACAGAAAAACCCTACCGGCATAAGTTGACGGACCACGACGCACGCACGCGCACGTGGTGTCAATCGGGCTTAAAGGCTTTACAGATATCATAAACTTCATAAATAATGAGGACAACGTGTTTTTTAGTGGATGCGTTTCACCACACTGTTCCAGGCTCCTGCAGGTGACGGTCCTCCCCTGAAGCTGGTGACGTCAGTTTGGAGAAGCAGAGGATTTTTTTTTTTCTTCAAATAGGCTGTTATTAAAATACGGGAAATTTACAGAGTCCCGAGAGAGAGACAGGGGAGCAGGACAGGTTGGCGGAGGACGTCTGATCCCCCTGGCTGGGGGCTCAGGGGATGGTGGCGGTGGAGAAACATGGCTCGGGAGTCGGAGGACAGTTGTGGACCCCAAGAGGAGGCTCAGTGCGGCCGCCACGGACCGGGATGGATCCACAGCCAGTGAAGGCGCCAGCCATCACAAGCGCCTTTTTGCGTTTTAGTTCTTTTATTTTATTACTTTTATTTGAGCATTTATTGAGCCTATTTTTCCACTTATATTACTTTAGTACCATGTTTATTTCTTGAATAAAGTTCTTATTGTTTTTATTCAGTACCACCTGCTGGCGATGGCTTCCTTTCTTGAAATAATGTTGATTTTTGGTTTATGTTAAATCTATCATGAATCGACCTCTTGCTTTTCAAAGTTGAAAAAAAAAGACATTAAAACAACATTGTATTATAGTAACATTGATTATTGAATAAAAAAAATCTGTTTAATGAACAAAGTAAACTAAAAATTAGATAACGTATCTGAGATTCCAGCTGACATGTTAGACGCTGGATAATTGATTAGTTGTTTATGTTTACTGATCAGTTGTGAATGAATGAGACACAGACATTAATAATGTGAACTCCAGCTTTATCAATGTCTGAAAAAATAAAAACAACCTTAGTTGCATTTCAATGACAAAGAAACGGATAAAGAAAATATCTGTGGCTAAAACTGAACATACCTGACAAACTGCTTTTCTCAATAAACAGTGAAGTTATCCATACAAGGCAGTTTACCTGTCAACTTGGCATTTACACGTCCTCCTTTACTAGTTAAAATAATAATAATAGGCAAATAAAAGCCCCTTGTTGAACGCCTGGTAAGGGGCATCACGCCCGTTTAAGCACTTACACGGCTTAGCCTCAGTCTTTCATCACAACACAACTCATTCACAACAACATTCATGTGCATGCACAATCCAGTGGGACTATCCGAGATGTGCTAGTCGTTAGCCTCTCCAAAGCTAACGCACGTTCAGCAAGACGGATGATCCAATAAGCTGCGGCGATCAACACCAAAATAACCGGCCAAGTTCTTCTGCCAGTAGCCGCCTTCTCCAGCAGGCCTGTTAGTAATCAGATCAGTGGCCGGCTTCGGATTGAACAGCCTCCCTCTTGCTACAAGTATGTAGCTGCCGCTGCGCTCTGACTGCTAGCAGCCAAGAGCCTTTGCTAACGGTATCGTCTTCGTCCCCAAAAATAAACGTCATCACCAATCCACCACATCATTGGCTGTTTGGCTTGCCAGAATGGAGTGTCCTGATTGGCTGTTAGTGGCACGATTTTGACTTGTCTTTCAATCCGTAAAAAAGTTTTGTGGTTGTAAGTTTCTGTTTTGTAAGATCGTAGGTGCAGTGTCGCACACGAGCCCTAGGTGTCGCACTCGTACAGATATTTTTGTGTGGCGAAACTTTTACAGGTACAAATTCAATTTTCACACACACAGAAAAATAAAACACAACTACGAAACTGATCTACATGTTTGCAAATAATATTTCTGCACACAAAGGTTTCTCACACAACCACAAAATGATTCTGTGGGTTCATAACTTTTTTTTTACAAGCACGACTTGTTTTATACAACTTCAAAACATTATTTTACATGAAAAATCTTTTTACACACAAATTGTCTCTGGCATGATTTTGATCCCATACACCACAGCCTACCTGAGTATTGTTGCTGACCATGTCCATCCCTTTATGACCACAGTGTAGCATCCTCTGATGGCTACTTCCAGCAGGATAACACGCCATGTCATAAAGCAGATATCATCTCAGACTGGTTTATTTGAGCATGAAAATGAGTTCATTCTACTCAAATGGCCTCCAGTCACCTGATCTCAATCCAATATAGCACCTTTGGGATGTGGTGGAACGGGAGGTTCTCATCATATGCAGCCGACAAATCTGCAGCAACTGTGTGATGCTGTCATGTCAATATGGAGCAAAATCTCTGAGGAATGTTTCCAGTACCTTGTTGAATCTATGCCACGAAGGATTAATGCAGTTCAAAAGGCAAAAGAGGTCCAACCCAGAACTAGCAAGGTGTACCTAATAAAGTGGCCGGTGAGTGTATATTAAGTGGTCACAACTTTAAAAGAGTGCAGCTTTCTCAAATGGAGGACATTTCAGGTGCCAGAAAGTAAAAATCCTGCCAGGTTTTTGGATCTGCCAGTACCTTTTAGAACAGGTGTTTTCACTAACGAGCTCATCTACCTGCAGAGGAGCTGTGCTAATTAAATTCAGCTGGTTTAGAGTTTGGTCGGAACAACTAGGGACAGATTTTTATTTTCTGGGCCATGGGATGTCCACCTCTGCACTCAAATGAAATAATTTCACAATAATTTCAACAATTAAGTTTGTTTACTTACATTTGTCAAGGTAATCAGTTTCCTAAATACTTTCAAATAAACTTAATTTGTTAATTGCTGGAAAGGATTATGTTCTTGTTTGGGTTTTTTTTAAATCATTCTTTTTCCTACATAAACATTTTTCCCCAATTTAAATGTCTTTGGACATTTGATGCTAATTTTTAGATCAACTTTAATTAATTTATACTTTCACTACATTTTTTTATTGATGATATATCCCAGCAGTATCTAGCAACAGTACCATAGCCTACATAACCTGTCGCTCCTTTGTTTCGGAGCATGGCGAAGACGTCCTAGTTTAAAAATTTAATATATACACCAGTCACATAAACAGACTATGTGCAGCATCCGTTTAGTATTCAGGGTAATAGCATGCAGAGTTGGCACATGCAGACAGTTTAGCCTCATGTGCAATGATAAATGGCTAATCAGTAAATCCGTAAATGTGTTGGTCTTCCGATATCAAGACAGATTGTATGGCTCCTGGCTGTGAGACACAATGTGACAAATGATCTTTCCTACAATCTGTTCAAAATCAGCCATGATGTATGCCGCCACTGCCCTTTTCATATTCAGATGAGGGGCTAGAGTCTGGACAGCTGTGGAAAGAAGAACCTTTCAGGAGATTTAAGAAAGGACCCTTATCTCAGTTCAGTCATCCGAATTCACTCTGCTGCTGCTACTGTACGTTGAAATGCAGCAGTGGCAATAGTCAGTGTCCATCAGCTGTTTTAATGTAATTTTCAGCTCATGAAGTTAGAAAAATTTTGATGTTAGGGGAGCTTGTAAAAATATGATGAAATTATGTGGTGTGTGGTGATCAGGTAAATGCGGCAAAGATTAGGTTTGAATAAATACAAGCAGAGGTAAACTTGCCATTAACCAATATGATGATCTTGTTTGTGTTTTAAATTTTGGGGTCAGATATTAATTCTATTTTTAGACATTTATTGAAGAAAAAAACAATAGGAAAGTTTAAAAAGTCATGCTCATGAACTGTATGATGCTAAAGTCAGCAACTAATGAGTTTAGCTTTGCACAACAACTGGAGGCATGACTGAATGTCAGTAGGCAGATTTCTTACACAACTGACCATAAATTATGTATGTGTAAGGCATCAAAACAATGTTCAAGGCAATGAAAATTAACTTGCATTTATAATTTAGGACATGTCTGTTTCCATTTATTCACATTCAGCTTTCTCACCCACATGTAAATGGGCACAATGGGTTAATAGGCTATTCACTGTCATATCCAAACAGAATATTGCTTGAGACATCTATATGCATTCTGTAACTATGTATACATTTCTCTACCAACAACCAGCAGTGAAGATTGTGCTAGAGAAAATTCAGTGCTGTGCTCTACTTTCAGCTACAGACATTCTCTTTATTCAGCCTTAGAGGTAAAAGAAAGAAACATTTCTTTGCTTCTGTGTGCTGTGTGATCACACCATGCTGCTGAAGGTAATTCAATGTCATATAATAGTGACATGTAATTAAGCTCTGACAATGCAGGCAACAGATGTGTCTGTCAGTAACTGGGATGCTTTCAGCACCTCAAATGAGATCAATTTAGATCAGTTGAAGTGGGAGACTGTAGCAGCGAGACATGACAGTAACATGTCAGCCTTATTTAGACTTTCAACCCAATGTCGTCCAAGCGGAGAGCATTTGTAGCAGTGACGGTTATCGCCCATTTAAACACACACTACTGTCCAATTTAGTGTCATTCTGTTCCAAGAAGACCAGTGATTATTGAGCCTTTCCAAAGATTTAGCAGCTCAGCAAACAATTCTCTGTAATTATATTGTCATCCAATGAAACTGAACGGCAAAATAGGCAACGGAGATGTCACGACTTTTTTGCTATTCATTTCAATGTTATGTTACTGAATAAACAATTGACCTAAAAGAAAAGAGAATAGCATTAGGTTATCTTGGACTGCATTGTATCCTTATGTCTCCCAGTCTAACACTATTGTAACGTCAATCAAGACAACGGCAGCACCGGTGAACACGTCCAATGCTGCCGCACAACTGTAACTTTGGGTATTAAAAACTTGATAAAAGAGACAAGTATAACAGCAGAAAAGTGCAATGTCTGTGGTCTAAAAATCTGGGACACTGGATCCACCACCTTCACCCACCTTAAAACACACTTGGACAGGTGAGTCACTGTGAAGGACAGAGTATTTGTCAGGTAAAACTAAAGATCAGTGCGGTTACAGAATGCTGGGAGATACTGTAAAGGGTGAGCATGGATTTTAAATTTCAAAAGTCAAAAAACCTGGAAGAATATACCATGCGCCTTTTGATAATATTGCATGTGTCTAGTCACTGGAATAAGTAACTCTTGCTAATCCGCTTATGAAAGCTTCCTTTCATTAATTTCTTTAAGAAATAATACTGACAGCAATCAGGCTGCTTTTCTCGAGAAATCATGTGGAAGAACTAATATTGATGCTTAGGTTGCTTTGTTGCTGCTTTTGTCGCATTTGTAAAGATCAAAAGATTGCACATGGAGATCAGCTCATACGTCCCACAAGTACTGTTACAAACAAATCCAACACTTTCTTGGATACAACCCAAAATTCATGGATTAATCCACAACAGCAGCCTGCAACTCAGGGGTATTGATTAGCTGAGTGTTGAATCATTCATCAAACATCGTCTTATCCTTGCTATCAGTGCACTTAGGTCTGCGTCTGAAGCTTCTCATCCAGAAAGAACAACTTTAATCATGGGTAAACATCTTAATGATTTACCACATTAGATGTGAATTTGGCACAAGGCCATTTGCTTCTTAGGGGAAATCATCAGTGACAGGGCTTGTAAAGAAGAAAGCATGCAACACTTGCAGTTAGGTTTTCATTTACACAGTGGAGAATGTGTAATACATGATTTACAAATGTGTGAAGTGCAGAATTTTGGGTAATGAATGTTCATGAGACAAAAATGACTAAATGTGTCTGACTAGTGGAGTCCCTTTTGAGTACAAAAAATATGCAGATTAAATAAAAACACAAAAACACCCAAAAATGTTTCTAAATCATGTCAGAGTAAGAAGAGTCGCGTCAAGGTTGTAACTCATTGCACCAACACAACATTAAGTGGCTTTGCAACCTTTGCAGACACAAGGCATTGTCAACATACTGAAACCTGAAAGATTCCATTTGTCCTCTACTCCATGATTTCATTTTTTTTTTAAATAGCCAACTTTTTAAACTCTTCACTACCTTTTAAATTAAAGGTTGAATATGGAACATTTTAATTAAAAGCTATATTAAAAAAAAAAAAAAAACCTCCACAGGTCGTTTGGGGGGAGTACAAAATGAAAGTACAACATTTCCTAGAAAAATTATATTTAGCCTAAAAATAATTATAAGATAAATTTTTACGGGTTCGATAATGGCATTATATTTACGTCTATAAGTCAATACATGCCGCCATTGCAGGTTGCCAAATACGATCGCTGTGTGGCAACAATATGTTGGGCACAGTCAGGAGGGTACAGGGAAACAGTGGAGACTACGAGTGAAGCAGCTGCTTCAGAGCCCTGGAGATATTGTTTTCTGTTTCTGAGGAGGGGTGACCTGAGAAGAGCAAAACCTGGAGTAAATTTAGGTGAAGACTTCACTAAATGGACCCACATAAACGTTTTCCACGGCGTCAAAACACGGAAATGGCGACTTTCCTCCTGGATCGGTAAGCTAACTTGTTTGCTAACGTTAGCTGTCAGTTATAAACTCCTCTGCGTTACTTGTTGGACATGCTGCAGACTGTTGGTCACTTGCGTATCGGCAGCGAGCCTGGCATCCAGTTGTTTTTCTGCCGTTGCAACTACAACCTAGACACACGTGATGTCGCTGTTCTGTCCGTGTTCCATATTCAACCTTTGAGTAGTTTCACTGGTAGATATTGGCCCTGTTTTTTATGTTTGTGTGATATACCTTACAACATACAGTGCTTTCATAAAACACTTGTCAGATCCAGCAAAAGTCAATACAAACAATTATGTTGTTGTTATTATCCTTCTGAGTTGTAACTCTGTGGGTCTTGATTAAACCATTGCTTATTTTGTTAAACCAGTTTTGGTTTCATCTAACCTTCAGGTCCCTCTTCAGCCTGCTCTGCACCCTGAACTCCATCCAGATTAACCTCTGCCAAGTTCTGCATCCCAAACATCCACCTTATGTAACCACTTATCAAAATCAACAGTCTTGAAACTATTCAGCTTAATTTGTCTTAATCCATCTGTTCTCTGTTTGGCTCTTGGATACCTAAGTTCTCCGGTCATCCATGATGTGGTCATGAGTTTTACCATAGTTGCTTATGAGAATAAGGACTCCTTCTGGCAATGACATTGTTGCTCGTATGAAATAATGCAGATTCGTTCATTTAGGAGAGAATAAATCATCTCACCCCATCATTCCCAGGTAACATAAGCTGCCCAAACCATGTATTTTCCAAACCCTGACCAATTTTTTTATAAAACCAAATCTCAGCCATATAGCTTTTGTGCCGAATAGCAAGGTCACACTGACATTTTTGTCATGATTAAACTCTTCTTGAGTGTAGAAAAGGGATTAGATCCGTGTATTATGCGCCATGTGACCGCACCAAAAATTCAGATCAGCTGTCAGAACAAAATGGTTGCAGGACGTTGGCTGCACGATTGCAAAGTCCTGAACAGTTAGGACGCAAAGGGTGGGGTACCCACCACTTGTTAACCTTTCAAAGTTTCAATAATCTGCCTGAGATGAAGGAATTACCACTGAATGAACCAACCAATTAGCTACGTTTACATGGACAAATAATTCATCTATCTGATTGAAATCTTTCAGATCAGAGCTTTCAGCTGACGTGTTTACATGGATGCTGGATAAAGTGATCTGATCAATTGTATTTACTCGATGGACGGACATAAAGGTTTGTAATGCTTTTGCGCTACCTCCTAGTTCTGAAGAAGAGGCATTTTCTTTTTAAAAATTGATAATCTTTAGACCATCGGAATGCTCAATAATCCTTAACTCTTTCAGTTTCTAACAAAAATGTATCTTTCACAGTCCTGTTCTGTTTTGCTCCCACCTGTTTGGTGACACGGTGATGAAGGTTTTGTGCTCAAAACGTTTCGGAAAACAACTGTGAGACCACGTAGAGTTGTTGGGCCCCTGGAGCAAGAATTCAGAAAATTCTAAGTCTAGTACGATTGAGAAAACCAATGAGATTGTGCCCTAAATTTAACCAAATGATAATTGAAAACAATTTTCCACTTAGAAGAATGTTCTTTTGACTACAAGCCATGAAGACTTTGCTAGCATCACCTGATACCAAAAGTAGATTTTTCAAAGGTCCTTATTGTTTTCAAGTTGAGTAAACAAATCTGTGACACTGCCACAAAAAAGCTGTTAATCTGCATTATGTCTTTGTTGTTGGCAGATGGCTCACATAAATAATGCACCAGCACACAGAGGCGACTCTTGGATCAGAGGTTCAGGGGTACTAAGCTCAAAGGCTGGGCAATTAATTGAAAATTAATTCAAACCATCATTCAAAACAATTAATCAATGCAATCTTACTCATGTCAATGATTTCAGTTATTTCTCTATTTAGAAATATTTATTAGATGACCATAAACTGTGTATACTTACTTTTACTTATTTTTTAAATCAATATATGGTGTTCTTACTGTATATTATGAAAATATTTGCAACCAATACTTTTAGTGAGCTGTGAAGAGTAAAAACAAAACAATATGTAATTGCCAATTGAGACATCAATTAATCATGATTTTGATTTGTGGTATTGCCCAGCCCTACTGATCACGCAGAGAGCTGCAAGGCAATATATATATATATTTTTTTTGCACAATTTAACACAATTTCATTCCCACATTTGTGAAGGATAAGCAAAACACTGCTTGGGAAAGTCTGTGACTAATTATCAACAGAGAAGCTGTGATAGAAGCTGATATCCAGCATATTGGTGCCTTGTTCCAATGGTGAACCAAATCCACCAACACCCAGTTTTTCCTCCTTATTTACAAAGTTTGTGATCATTGTCAAGCCTTAGGTTTAAGTTTTTATCATCCAGCGTCCAGAAACAGAGCTATTACTGGTGGTCTTTAAAATCCGAATTCAGTTGTATCTTGATGAGAGAAGCTTTGTTTGGGCGTGTAGATGTTGTGTCTGAAGGCTACAGTATACTTCTCCAACTGGGTAACGACAGAGACCCCTCCAGCCTTTCATAGTTCTCCGTCATGGTGCCGGACACGCAGTGCAGTTTCCTGCCCGATAAGTAGGGGTCGCTACACAAGACTGACCTACTCATATGATAGCGTCTGAGAGAGAAAGACTATTGTTGTTGGTGCAGCTGAATAACAGAGATACTTTTGATGCAAAATAAAGACGATGGGGCGATTTTGGTATTTCCTCACTTCTTCAGTCAAACGTTCTTCGGTTGGACTCATATCTGCGTCTTCGTAGGCTAGCTGGTTTAAAAATGGCGCTGCTAGTGTTTACGTAGTGGTAGACCAATCACAGCCCTTGCGGTCTCCGTCGTCTCTTGACGGAGTGACGGACACTTAAAAAATATTTTGTGCAGCCGAAGACGACGGAGAGGCTCTCCGACAGGCTCTCCGCCGACATAGAGGGTTCCTCGTAACCTATGTAGAGCATTTTACGGACGACTATAAACTAGGCTTAAGCAATAAACCAGATCCATCAAACCCCATTTTTCCTCCTTATTATGGACATTCTGACAGTTTTCCAAACATTTAGATATTTATCATAAAAACAAAGTTAGGCTACTACTGCTTCTATTCTAAATATGTGAGATGGGCACGAATCGTGATCAAACCAGTTTTGAGGGTTGGGGGTTGCTGTATTTTTGTTGTGAAAATATTACATTCCAATAAAGTACCATGTCTGAGCTTACCCTGTAAGCAAAAGCACGAGCAGGCTATTCCTTTCCGCTTCTGGGACACATAACTTTAATATTGGTACTACAGCTTGTCTTCTCTGATTCTTTTAGGAACTGGTTATCCTAAATGTACAAGCCACGCTCAGTATGGATCTTCCTCTCCTCACCAGCCCTCTCACCTCCTGCATCAATCCATAGTTCACTAAATAACTCATGAGGACATGCAGCAGCTGGCTGTGGAACGGTACCATACCTTTGATCTCCCTGAAAACTTTTACATCAAGGTCCTAAAAACACTGATCAAAGAAAACATGTCTTTCTGTTTCCCTTTGAGAGTTCTGGCCTTTTTCTCAACATGGCATTTGTGGACCACTTCGAGGTTACCCACAAAACTCATAATAAATACACACAAACTCTGTTTTCCTTCCTTGTTTCTCCCTATTCTTTTTCAGTCTTGCTGGAGTCCTAAAACTAAACCCCATGCTGCCTCTAATCTGACAACCTTGATATCTATGACTAGTTTTCTGTCATTTGTCTTTTTATCCATATTTTCATTCCCCTCTTATTTATTTTCACTGCACGATGGCCAGTCTTTTTCTTTTCCCTCCCTCATGCCTAATTCCTTTCTCACCTCCTCAATCACTTCTATTGCAGCTTGACAGTCCAATCATACAATAGGGTCACCAGGGTTGGACTGTCTATAAGCAATGTGGATGTCTCTCTCATTCCCTTTACTTTTCAGCCTACCTTATTTGTCAGACTCTCAGATCTGCCCAAAATCTGTGCTGCAGACACCCAGACCTGCTATCCACTTAAAATCTGCCCCTTCTTTTCCCCCTGAATATTAGTAAAGATTGGTTCACATATGTCAAGTGAGCTCCAGACACAGTTCTACAGTATAAATTCAGTAGTGAAATGTCCTGTGGTGTCGTATGAAGGCTGCAGCTTGGAAGTCTATAGCTGCCAGGGGAGGAGAGGCAAGACAATGACTCACCAGCTGAGTATGAGTATGTTGACTTTCCATTGTGCTGTAAACTGCCACTGCAGGCATGCATTACCGAACAAATACCAAGAGATTTACCAAATGTGAAATGTGTCAATTTACTGTAAGATGGAATATCTTTCAGAGGGAGGAAACTAGAAATGTAAAAATGATCAACAAACACTCACATTCTGCTAATTTCAGAGGGCATATCAAATATTATTAATGGAAATGGCCAGCTGTTGAATCAAAAGATGGTGGCAAAACCTCCAAAGACAGTGCAATTAACTGAAATTTAATCGTGATTTCAATTTTCATGTCAAAAGATCTCCAAACTCTTGTAATCGAATTGAAATGATTATTTGCCATTTTTCTTTAAACAATTTCTGAAAGAGACGCGCATGCACTATACATTCCCTTCCATGCGGCCTTGCTACAACTTACATTGCTGAGCGAAGGTGTGTTGTGTTTTGCATAAATTATCATTAACAAAATGTTTTTCGAGAAATACTGAATAAATGTAACCACACAAAATCATCATTTGAATAATCGTGATTTCAGTATTGACCAAAATAATCGTGATGATTTTTTTTCCATAATCGGGCAGCCCTACTCAGAAGTATGTTCAACACATCAGAAATTTTGAGATAGATTTTATCACCTTCAAAGTATCCACCTAAGAAAACCTTGAACTGCTGGCAGAAAGGCAAATGAATGCATTTTCATGAACCCTCTCTTATTTTAAATATATTCACTTTCATCAACTTTTAATGTTGACATAATTAATCTGTACCAGAGTTTGACTTATGATGTGAAACCATGAGTGAGTGTCTTGTGAGCAATATGGAAAAAGCCTGAAAACCTCCAGTGGGCATACTGCAAATCCAGTAGCAAGTATAGTCTTTAAGAAGATTCAGCGTATGTCTTGGTTCCAATCAACAGCGGCCTTGAGGTGCAGTACAAGACAGTGTTGGACGCAGGGCCGTTGTTAGCCATCTGGGTGCCTTAAGCAGAACTGCTTTGTGCCCCCCCCAACAAAGCAGAAACCCAGTGTTTATTTGTTGATGTCACTGTTGTTGTTTTTCTTACTTTTTTGGGATCAAGATATCTCATCAAGTCACATTAAACATACTAAAATAAGCTAGCAGTTAAAGGAGCCCTATCATGAAAAATGGACTTTTAAGAGCTTTTCAGCATGTTACTGTGTTATTTCCTCATAAAAAAAACTTTATTTAAGTCGTTTTTTTCATCATTTGTGCATATTTGAGTAATATATATGAATATTCAGGCCAAGCTGTAGCTTCCTTAACATAACTGACTGACACCAGTATACGCAACGAGGTGGCACCAATCACGAAGTGTTAAATACGCATGCGCAGCATCGTAGCAAGACGCCCTCTTTGTTTAACAGAAACTCTTAGAGAATCCTAAGGAAGAAACTAAAAGCCTGCAGGAAGATTTCCTCAGAGACAAACAGCCATCATTTAACAGATGTTTGATCCAGAGTTCAGGAGAAAAGCTTTTTTTATTCATTTTTTTTAAGCTCTAGAGGACGGCAGGTTGGAAAAAAATGTGGTTGCGTTCAGCGTGGGAGTTTATTTGTTGTACTGGACAAATCGACTTGCCAGAAGTGGTTGGATTATAACTTCAGGGGCAGAAAAAAAAACTCAACTTTGTGTGTGAACTTCACTCCTGACAATTTCATGAATCTCGGGCAGTAAAGTGTTTTTTTCTCGGGGATTATTACTAAAACCTGACGCAGTTCCACCATAAAAACGCCTTACGGACAGACAACACCACCGGTGAGTGAAAAAACGTCTCTCAGCTCAATGCTAAGTATTAGCCCATGATTTGTTTGCTAATGTACTTACTTGTCAGGGGTCTCTGTGGTACTTCTGTGGTACTGTGTGTACTCCAAACTCCATATCAGACTCTGGGTCGAGCGCATACAGCTCCATAACAGGCTGCTCTATCTATCAATGTTTACATAATAACATCCATGTGAGTGCCAGTGCCGGTGTTAAAAACAATTCTGTGACTCTTCAGAATAAGTGTCTCTTCTGGGACGACGTCATGAAATGGGCGTAAAACATGCTGCAATTGGTCGAGAGCTCCGCGGTTCAGGACAGTCAGCCATCTTACTTCCGTGTTGAAAATTAGACGCATAAAAAAACTAATATTTACACCAAATTAATTTCTATAGTCACGATGGGAAAATATTTAGCTTATAAATGCCTGTATTTGACTTTTAGAACGTTTAATACAAAGCATGATTATGCATTCTGTGATGTCTGGTTTTTTTTTTTTTTTTGGTGGTGTTGTGTGTGTTGGGGGGGGGGGGGGTAATAAATAGTAAAATTAGTTATGTCACTGTTAATTAGCACCAATACAGGACTGTGAACACAGTTGTTTTATGCATAGTAGTATGGACATACTTGCGCTCTGCAATTTACTTTTACTCAGTTAGAACTTGAACTGTGGAGACTTTCCTATGAAGTCAAACACATGTCAAAGACACACATGGAGCAAAGTATATAACTGTGTCTTGAACAAATATGTTACTGTCAGTTTTGCATTACTCATCTTTTAACATTTATAAAAATATCTAGATATGATACAGGGATTCACAACTGGTTCTCACTGAGGCCCAAATTATGTTCGTAATGTGAAGTTAAATATTACAAAAACAATGAAAATAATACATTGAGTTGCCCTGTACATTGTAGGATCTCAAAGGGCTAAACTTTCAAGGGTCAACTTATCATTTTGGGGGTGTTAGAATGAAGGCCAGGGAGCCCACCCCACACCCCTACCCAACATGGCATCTTACCAGTACCCCATAATAATCTAATATTGTTAATATATTTAAATTCCAAACAAGAATTCCAAACAGACTGCATGATCGACCTTAAAGAACATGTGTTCATGCACTCTATAACAACCTCCCCGTTACTGACACATGAATCTAAATTACTGAATCATCATGTGACAGCTAAACGCTGTAAAGTCACCTCACATTTCTAAACTTCATCATGGACTAATTTTACATAAATGACTGAAACAAAGTGATCAACAAACTTAATGATGAAAGAAAGTGGAGTCGTTCAAATCTCACATAAAGTGGCGACATTTTTAAAACCTACAAATGATATGTCCATGAGCACTAGATCAGCAGAAGATAACGATGGAGATGTTATTGAGGACAGAATTGAAACTTTTAGGCAGCTCCACAGTCACAGCTGTGCTGCGTTCATCGACAGCTGTGAAATAACAGCCTCCACATCAGCCTACCACTGAGGCTTAATGTGGGCTTCATTAGAAAGTCAACAATTAAATCAATATATATCCACAAAACTTTAGAGGAGCTGAAGAATGTTTACCTAAAAATAGACTTTACCACATTCTCGTCTCTTGTAGTTTAAAAAAACTTGTGTGTCTGATTTTCATGTCGTTGCCATGTTTTCTGACATCTGACTGATGGATCACACACCTGTGAGGACACACGTGCGTTTGTATAAAACCACACACTTTATAACACTTTAGGGCTTTTTTTTTTTTTTAATTGTGTCTCTCGGTCCGCTCAGGCAGGGCTTTACTCTTGTGGTCAGCAGACTGTGGTTGGCCCAATGTTTTTGGGGTCCCCATTGGCACTTTGTGCCCTACACACAGTCCGTGATGATCGTGATCATGATCCAAACAATGGATTGCAACTGTGTGATCGCAACAAATAGCAGGGACACGATCTTCTACAGAGAGCCTCCTGCACATGCTGACAATATATTTGTCTGAAGCCATGAGCATTGGAGCATACACAAAGTGGTGGACAATATAGTAAATACAGAAAAAAGCAGTCATTTTATTTTAAGAATTTCTTACAGATTGTGATATGAAGTAATAATTTACTTGTAAGCTGCTATGAAATATAATAAGAAAAGACAAAAAAACTCTGCTTCTAGTTTGTTTCAAGTAAAACCTCAAGGATAAAGATATCTGAGCACAGCATGCTCACAGTCATTATGTGTGATGCATTTATCTTTATGGAGGCAGTCATGGTGCTGCCTGAGCTGGCGACAGCTAATCTCCGCTCTGTCACCTACACCAAAGCAGCACTAGTAAACAAAAGAAAGATCTTTTTGGAGAGCAGTATCAAAGATATAGCGCTAATTTAAATGGTGGATAAACGATAATGAAACAAAAAACTTTTATTATCTGCAAAACAAAAAGGGGAAAAAGTCAATCCATTCACTTGTTTTGAGAACAATGTGAATGGGGTTTAAATCAGAAAGAGGAGATAAAAGATGATATATCTTAAAATAACAAAAATAATACTTAAAGAAAGAAAAGGGAGTGTAAGATGGAGATAGTTGACAATGTCACTGTTACATAGGGGCGATAAAAATGCTTGATATGTGTGGGCAGGCTCTTTTATTGATTCTTTTTTTTTTTCCTAGCTTGTGTGACCTCTGTCTTTCCACACAATAAATTGTGTAGAAGACCATTTTATTTTTGTCAGTCCATTTCACTATACTGCAGAAAAAGTCATCAGATGGTTGAATGCCAGGGAGACAGCTGGACAAGCCTGTGTTTAGTTCATGCCCAGAAGAATTTCACATCCAACCCAGGAAGGTTAAAGACATAGAATCAGATAGGTCATACTTAAAGTCTCTGTTGTAGAGGCTGCTGTTCCTGTTTGGCACTTAGCAAGCTGAGAAAAGTCACTATTTGGTGTTAAATCTAGAAAAGCCTTGAACTGAAATAGCAAAGTTTTTGGACTAGTTGGTCCATCTCGGCCGACACGCCTCCACATTCCAGCTCTTGGGTTTCTGAGGATATTACAAATCAGGGTGTTTTTTTATTTTTCAAAAGGGAGACAAGAGGCTGTGCTCCAACTATTTCATAGGGATATCACCCTACCCAGTCTCAAGGGAAAAGCTTATCCAAACTTGCTGGAAAGGAGGCTGTAACTGATTGTTGAAGCTCACATCTAGGATTTGTCCTTGTCATGGAACAGTGGATAAACCTTTGCTGCTGGGAGTTTGCCTATTAAATCTACCATACATGTGCTGTGTTGAAAGAGGTGAAAGCTCATGTTCCCGGGAGTCCAGCCTGTTCTCAAATGCTGACATTTTGTCAGGACCTTAAGCTACTTTTCTTGGCATCATTAATTCAAGGGAAGCCTTGAGGTTTAGTTTTCAGTTTGTCAGACAGAAAAAGGGGCCTAAGTTGTTTCAGTGCCAAAACCTGATCAAGAAATTGTGTTGCTTAACAAAACCAAGTGCTTTTGATTCCTCAACCAAACTACTGTAAGAATAACAGATTTTTTTTTAAGAAATACTGTATATAGTAGGATTGGTGTTAGGTGTAACAACTGGCATTTTGAGTTATTTTCATGGATAGGATCTCTGTAGCTGTGGGGCAGAGATAGAGTGGTTTATCAGGCTGTGACCTTCAGCTCATGATGGGTAGTTTTGTAGCTGACTAAGAAGCAGCTGGGTTGTTTACAGCCCCAGTTTTCTACTGGGAAACAATGGATTACTTCCTCAGAGTTGGGTGTAGCTTACTCTCCCGAGTGACGGAGTTTAATTATCTCAGGGTCTTGCTCATGAGTAAGGAACAGATCATCAGACTGAGAGGAAGATTGTCAGCTGTGATGCACATATTGTCCTCCATCGCTGCAGGAGGCTTAATGCAAAGCTGTTCATTTAACAGTAGTTAAAGTTCAAATTCTATGCTTTTTCTCTGGGTGCCTTAAGTTATAAATCTATGAAAACAAGTATTCAGAATGACTTTTCAGCCCTCGGTGTGGGCTGACCCTTAGAAACAATGCAGCTTATGCAGCTACCAAGAGGGAGCTCAGTGTGGAGTTGCCATTTCTTTGTGTAGGTGTTTCAGGAATCCAATTATGTTGCCTCCTGGCTACCAGCTAGCCTATATGAAGTTTTCATGTCATTCCTCTCCGACTCCCTTTTCCCACACCTCCTGAAAACTTTTAATTTGGTGCGATCAGATTAAGGTCGTGGTGAAAAATGTGTTAAGATGGAAATGTTTCAGGCAAACTAATGAGCTAAAACCTCAGTAGATATCTCCTATGGTTAATATTTTGTATTGCTAGGCTGTCAGTAAAGTGGTTTAATATCTGATGAACATAAAGGCCAGGCACGGATGCTATTCCTGGCTAATGGCAGACTGAAAAATACAAAGCCATGTTTTATATGATTGACAGTGGGAGAGGAGTTGAAGGACATGCTGCACTGACAACTACTTTCATTATACCGAATGGTAAAATGTCTTCAAAACCACTCAGTGCTCTTGTAAAAGGGCTTTTACATTCTTGTCTTTGCTGCAGAGCTCTACAACAGCTGGCTGCGGAGAAGAATGCTCATAGACCAGATGATAGTGTGACAGAAACCCTGCGATGGCTCCTCAGAGGGTTGAGTCATGCCATATTGATGAAGACAAATAAGAAATAGTGCTGACCTTTCTTTTAGCCTAATATCTGCATCAGTGATAGTTCCGCTGTTCAAGGCTTCTCCAAAAAGTGCTAAGCACACCATCAAATAAAATCTTGTCACATTATTGCTATATCATGTAATCACAGTTTGAGATTAAGAATGCAAGAAAAAATCAAAAATTGAAATATGTTGTAAGCTGCTCACACTTATGTTGCTCTTCAAGTTACATCAATCCCAGTTAATACAACTGGATTAACATAATTGAGCATCACTTTGGTGCAGGTGCAAAGAATTGTAGTCTGGAATTATCTCTTTATTCATAATGAATGCTCCAGTGCAGGGTGCCCAAATCCAGCCCTTCAGAGCTATCCTGCACATTTTCGTTGCATCCGTTCTCCAACACTTCTGAATTAAATGAATGGCTTGTTACCAGCCTCTGCAGAGCTGAATGACATGTGCATGAGGGAATTGGCCACTTGATTTAGGTGTGTTGGAAAGGGTATGCTCTAAAAATGTCAGGATAGTAGCTCTCGAGGACCAGACTTGGGCACCCCTGCTCTAGTGTTTCCTGTGCTAAAGGAGACAGCCAAGCTCCTTTCCTTAGTATTTAGAGAATTTCGCTATATGCAGCGTGCACATCTTAAATCATAGCAGTTACTTATACTTCTGGGGCCATATGTCTTACTGTAAGCCCCATTTCCCCCCCATGGGTCTGGGTTGGGTCGGGTCAGGCCAGATCAGGTCGGGTGGGCTTTGGTACAGATATGTTCATTTCAGTTGCGTCCCCACAGCAAACTGGAGTTGTCGGCCTAGGTCATGGTAATACCTTTGAAAAGTCACTGCTGTGAGGAGGAATCGAGTGTTACTCTGATGCTACATTTAAGTGCAGTTGGGCAGAAGGCCGTCGGTAACAAACCAGATGTCACCTTAATCACAGAAGCCAAGAGAAAGCCAGTATAATATGGGTCAACATCTGATATACAACATATCATAGATGTGGACTGAAGTCACTTTAACTGACAGACCACTTCTTCACATAGAGGCTTGTTTATGCCTTTACATGCAGCAATTGTCGTCCATCTGCTGTCTGCCCGGTTTTACATCTTGTAAATCTTCTTAGATTCAACTGGTCTGCTTTCTCAGTACCAGTCAGGTTTTCGTAAAAAGCATAATACAACAGCTGCTGCTTTGAAAGTGGTAAATGATATCATAGATGCCCTAGATGGTCGTAAATATTGTGCAGCTCTTTTTGTTCGACACCGTTGATCATGTTATCCTGATAAACAAACTCCATAAGACCGAGTTATCTGAACAGGCTGTAAAACTGGTCCTCAAATTATTTATCAGGACGAACACAATGTGTCCAGGCTGCTGGATCCTCTTCTTCCTTTCTTTCTGTTTTAAAGGAAGTTCCTCAAGGATCAATTCTAGGGCCGTTGTTGTTCACAATATATGTGAACAACTTGTGTGATAACTTGTCAGATGCCGAGTCTCATCTTAATGCAGATGACACGATTATTTACTGTTCATCTTCTTCAGCGTCTCAGTCACTTGAACTTCTTCAGTCTGTATTTGATATTGTTCAGTCCCGTCTAGCGAGGCTTAAAGTGTTGCCATACAACAACACACCAAGACAAAATAAGTAGCTCTGTGCAGTTAGAAGTTAATCAGACATGTATTTACGTAAATATCCGATTTTAGGAGGCTTGGCTAAATGCTAATAGCTTTTCAGTCACGAAACGAGCCGCCATGTTGGGTCGTCAGCGATTGACAGAGTTGTGGGCCGCCCATTGAGTTACATGTTTAATCTAAGCTGTGGAAAACATGAAAAATGGCTCCAGAACAGCTAGATTGGAACTGGATTGTGTGGTGGGATCATCAGCCAGTTCAGAAAAGTGTGATAATGCTGAGGAATTTGGGAAATTCACATTTTACAAGCTAGAACCGGAGTGGAACTGTAGCCAGCTGCCTACACCCCAAATCAGTTTAAACAGCTGCAGCTCAGTCAGAACTCTGCTGCCCGAGTTCTCACAAAGACCAGAAAAGTGGACCACATCAGTCCAGTTCTGAGGTCTTTACGCTGGCTGCCGGTTCATCAGAGAATAGACTTTAAAGTTCTGCTGTTGGTCTATAAAGCTCTGAATGGTTTAGGCACAAAATACATCAGTGACCTCTTGACCCAGTATGAACCTACTAGACCCCTCAGGTCATCTAGATCCGGTCTTTTATCAGTTCCCAGAGTCAGAACCAGACATGGAGAAGCTGTGTTCAGCTTCTATGCTCCACATGTCTGGAACAAACTCCCAGAAAGTCTCAGATCAGCTGAAACACTTAGTTTATTTAAATCCAGGTTAAAGACCCACCTGTTCTCAGCTGCATTTACATAGATTTTATTCAAAAGTTAAAATCCGCACATCTCTATATTCTCTCTTTTTAATCTTAAATGTTTTTAATTTTTTCTTCCCATTTTTTTTCTTCCCGCTGTAATACTTATGTTTTATGTAAAGCCCTTTGAATTGTTCTGTACATGAAATGTGCTATACAAATAAACTTGCCTTGCCTTACAGTCCGTCTCCCAGCTTCAGCTCCACTGGTTCAGCTAAAAGCCTGCAAGACCACACCGAGGGAACCAGAACTGTAAGGAGCGACCCAGAACAACACAAGCAGACCCACAACTCGATGAGTTGCAGCGGTTTGACATACAGTAGAGCCAGGGGTGACAGAAACGAGGCACTCATCCCCCGCATTACCTCACAGCGAACAGCTACCTGTGGTAAATAATTAGCCTTTAAAAGATGAGAAGATAACAACTTACATGGTTTCAGTCCAGTTTTAAATAGTTCCCGTTTATAAGGATGAGGATGGGGGAAGGATGCATCTTTGGAAGCATCTGGAGGAGATCTGATGACCAGAGACATTCATATAACCGAGCTGCAGCTGTCTGCCGATAGCAGTAGCTGTATGACCGATGTGATGAAGCAACGATGGATGAAAAAGAATATTTCAGAGGACATGATCGCTTTTTCATTGTGTTAGAAGTCTCAACACGTTGGTTCCTGAAGTTTCAGGATGCTCTAGACAGGAGAGATGAGCAGAGAGGTCCGGCTACTGCCTGTTTCCCGGTGAATACGACTCTGACCTGCTTCTTTATCCTCTTCAAAATAAAATTCCTAATCTGTAGGAAACCTAAATAACCTAATGCTGTACTTATGAGCTTTTAACCAATAACTGTCAATACAATTTGAAGGCTGAGTCATTACTGTTTGTCTGTAAAACTGGAAAAGAAACTTAAAAACCGCATTGAAGCCATTGACTTCAATGTTAAATAAGCTGCAAAGACTCTCTGGCAGATGTCATTTCCGGTTGCGGCTCACAGCGCCACAGTCTGGTTAGATGTGTTGAAAAGCAGCGATGTTTTCTAATAACTCATCTATGCAGCTGCACTTGTTTCTTTTACATAGATCATCATGAAGGACGTTTTGGTCTATAAAACATGTCAAAAAATGTCAAAAACGTGTCATCAGCACTTTAAGCTTCTTTTAAATGCTGAGAAATCAAAGACCATGCTATTTTCAAATGGTAAGAAGCTCCCACCATTCCTGCCCACCTTATTGACTGTACAAGGGGTTAAAAATGAAATGGTTAAATGCTACAAGTATTTATGTATTCTAATTGATGAGAGACTGTCTTTTCAAATTCATATAGAAAAGTTAGTGTCCGAATTGAAAGACAAATTAGGTTTCTTTTTTAG
Organism: Atherinomorus stipes; assembly: GCA_023101725.1. NCBI lineage: Eukaryota > Metazoa > Chordata > Actinopteri > Atheriniformes > Atherinidae > Atherinomorus > Atherinomorus stipes. The sequence continues at coordinate 22,258 of JALJCO010003429.1, forward strand.
GAACAAAAACAGTTTCTCACATCAAGTCTGGAAGCGCTTAATAATTTCAACCTTCTTCCCACTACTAGATTATGGAGATCTGCTTTACATGAACGCTTCAGCCCAGTTATTGAAAATGTTATATCTTGTCCATCACTGTACCTTGTACACCATTGCAAACAGTCCTTCACTTTCTGATCGCAGACTCTCACAATGGCTGCTTTTTATCTATAAATGTCTTCTTGACCTTCTTCCTGCATATTTATGCTCACTTCTCTGTAGGAACACCAGTCATTATGCTCTGTGTTCTCAGGACATTATCGTAATGCAGGTTCCCAAAGCCAGAACTGAACTGGGTAAAAAGGCTTTTAGATGTTCTGCTCCTGAAGCCTGGAAAAACATGCAGAATACGTTCAAACTGTCATGTTTCATAACCTTGGGGCAAGCTTAAGTCAATTTTAAAGGACAGAGACCAGTTCTCTTGGCTCTTTTAACTGCCCAAATGATGTTCTCAGAGTGTTTTCTTGAAATGTGAATCAAGTGTTTTGTGTGTATTTCTGGTTTTATTGTGTATTTTATGTTTATGTTGTTGATTTTATGCTGCTGTCTTGGCCAGGTCACTGTTGAAAAAGAGGTTTTTAATCTCAATGAGTTTTATTCCTGTAAAATAAAAGTTACTACTACTACATGAATGCAGCATGAAAAGTACAAATGAGTTGCTTGTGATATACAACTGCTACACAATATCCCTTTAACCAAAGCACCACACCACATGTGGACAGAAACAAAGGGGTCAGCCTTGCTTTGTTTTTATGCCAGGTCATGTGGGAAATTACATATTTTTCAACCAATAAACGAATTGCATTGTGGTCTGGATCAGTTAGATCAGTACCCCTACGAAAGGGTCCCAAAAAAGTGGGACGAGTCAGGTCGGATATACAGTAAGGGTGAATCCCATTTCACCCCTTAGCCCTTCCCCTCTGTTTTGCACGTTCATGTGTAGGGGTAGGGGTGTCCCAATACCTGTTAGGATGGAGGGGAAGGGCTAAGGGGTAGGGCTATATACCCCTTCAAACGATTATTTTTTAGGAGCACACTTCAAACAGAGGTGTATTAAAATAACCGGCAAGATGGCTGCTACCGAGTCCAAAAACATCCAAAAATGTAAATATTTTCTCCATAGATAAAGTTTAAAAGGTATGAAAACCATTTTATTGTCTAGTTTAATGCTGTTCAAATTTTTAACAGTCATTTTCTTTGTAAAATGCACATGGAAAAAAAATCGCTAGTACTACATTGATGTTTCGGTTACATAAACGCTACCAGGCTGAAAACCAGCGGTGCTCTGTAGGCAGCCCTGATAATCTACACTGATAGATGATCAATAAAAATTTCGGCAACATTACTGCTGGTCTTTATTTACATGGAGGTCCTTCGTGGGATATAACGCAAGCAGGGATGTCATGCACAAATCGAACTTGCTTGTTAAAGTTAATCCACAGCTGTAGACGGCTTGATTGGTTTGTTTTCCAGATTTGCGCCGCTATCCATCCATCTATCAACTTTCCCAAGTCAAAGAATCACTCCTACTCCTCAAAATATAAGAGACCCTCAGAGGTGTCCTAAATGGGTAGGAATTTGCCTATAGAGGATGGCACTGAGGCCAGACAGATGTGCACGAACATTCTGGTTGCAGGAGGACATTTTGGCATCGTTTGATAAGAAGCAGCTGATCAAACGATACTGTTTGGACAGAGTGGGTATAATTTGTGTTATGATTTTATACTGTAAGGGATAAAATCTCATCAGTAACCACACGCAGCAGAACTTTCATGCCGTAATTCAATGTCATCACAATGCTTCAATATCTTGCAACAGGAAAAAAGGAACAGTGCAATTCTAATTTAGGGCCGTCATAGCCATCAATAAATGGTTCCATTCAGCGATTGGTCAGTTCAATTTCTTTTCCCATAAGTCAACTCTTAACAATGTTATTAGGAGCAATCTTAATATGTTTGATAAATTTGTCCCCAAGTCATTTCTCCCCCCAAGACCTCTCCTTGAAAGATTATTTGACCAGTCCCTTGTTGCCTTCATAGCTCTCATAGTTGCTTTCTGTCCCAACTAAATGCCAACATGCCAAAAATACTAGCATGCAGATTTGATGAGGTAACCATGTTTATCACATTATATCAGCATGCAACAACAAATAAAAAATAGAACTTGGAATGATGGAATATAATTTTATTTTGCTTGACTGAAAAATCTAAATGATGCTATTAGCAATGAGCTAAGCTGTAATTAACAAAAGCTATTCTAAGTTGTTAAGATGCCAATGATCCAAGTGGTAAAATTGTTGATGTTTTCATTAGTTTCCCAAGGCTACAAAATCATTTCCCAGATACATAAGTTTATAAAGAATATGTGGTAATTGTTTTGTGGCTACATAGTAGGTGTCTCAGTGTGTTAAGATAGCTTAGCTTTACCAGGCATTTACTTGCTCTTTTAGGAAAGTCAGTGATGTGTATTCTCTCAGTCTGTCATAAATATTTATTGTCATCATTTGGACAGATTTTCCCCGAGCGTTTGAGATTAACAAAAGGGGATTCAAAGTAAACATATTTTCCACTTCAGTTCATTTAGTTGCAGACACAGATGGAGCCGTTATGAGTTTAGTTTACCGTCAGGCATTCTTGCACTTTGTCTGCATGCTGTTCTGGGACTATCTTTCTGAGGTAACCACTTTTACCTGATGACTTAAAAAAAAAAAGAAAAAAGCATCCTGGAAAATACACATTTGAGTTGTTGGAAAGAAGAATTATATAGAGCATCATTTTATTAAGTGACAGTCGTTTCTGGTAAATTATATTAATTACCTTTGTAGTGTTGCAAAGCATAAGTGGTGATCTCTACTCAAACAAAAAAGCTCTTCCATGAGTGAATAAATAAAAAAATACCATTTAAAAAATTTGTATTTATATCTTTTATAGTTGTTTAGTCAAAGAGGTTTTTCTTCAACAGCAGGATTCTCATCTAAAAGATTTTAAATATTCAAAGCCTCCCTGCTTGATGCTGCCACACACACGAATTTCTCCTCCTTTGGTTTCTGAGGATGAGGAGAAAGTTCAATATTAGCTCTGAGATTATAAACTTAGAGAGGAAAAATGGGCATATTGTGAAATGGTCCATTACCATCAGTCAAAGAGACACTAGCACGTCATTAAAGGAAAACTGGCAAATTCCAGCTCTGTCTTCTGAGGATGTCTCATTAAAATCCTCTTATCTGGGTGAATGGTTTTGGCTTCGGTGGAGCAGCCGCTCACACGATAATGACTTTAGTGACATTGCCGCCATTCTCGTCATATTATAATGTCCATTTGAAAGGTGATTTAAATAGCTTTGAATATTCAGTTTCATAAGCTCATAAAGCCCGCACAAACAAAGCCAAAAAGGGGAAATAGGATTTGATGAAAAGTATCTGGAAAGTTTATCTTTAGTCAAGAGCATCTTGCCTTCTGAGGTGGAAGCACATATTTTTCATATGTTAGTTTTTTATGGAGTAAAAGCTGTGGGTACTTTCAGTTAAAGGCAAGGTAGGGGATCCAGGAAAAACTGTAAAAAAAAAAAAACGCCACCTCAGGCCACTCCGTCGGGTCTCTCTTCAACCCTTTAGTCACAAAGGCCAACAGTCGGTGCCAATTATGTCTAGTTTCCTGAGATACCGTTCCCTGTCCTGAAAACTAAGAACCTCGAAATAAGCCATTTGGACCTACAAATACGAATTTGAGAATCGGTATTTTAACGTTGGATCTAGTCTGACAAGCAATGTTTGTTATTCCACTTGCCCAAAACACCTACTACCACTCACCATTAAACCACTCAAAATTGCTGAAACCAAGAGGATACCAGTCAGCGCCGAAAATATGTTTGTCTGCAGGCTTTCAGTCGTTTTTGGGTGGTGGTATTTTGTCAAAATATTCCAGTTGGTCGTAGATAATGGTCTGTGAAAAACGCCGGTTTAACATGGGTTTCAATGGCACAGTGGCGCTCCTTTCCCCCACATCCGGAACGGATGTGACGTATTTGGGGGCATATCCTATTTTGCGGAGTGTATCTGTGCGAGACGAGAGGCGGGACTAACCGGAGGAAAGTAAAACGGAGAGAACCAATCAGAGAAACACGGAAGTGACTAACTGGCGGCCTTCAGCGTAGTTCGGCACTCTGTTGCTATGTAGCTATGGCAACACCTGAAGTCGGCGTTTACACGTTTTTTTTCCCCTCTCTATTTAATGTAATTTTTTTGTGTATATTAACATAAAATGTTTGGTTTTATTATAATAAATACTCTGTTTCATGTAAGCATTGTTTATTGCTGAACTACTAATATGACAAAACGTTTGTGTCGCACATCATGTAACTATGACCCGGAAGCTGTTAGTTAAGCACCAAAACAGAGCAGAAACAGTGGGGGAGACGTTGGAGGAGTTTTACGTTCCTGTTAATAATTCTACTGCTGCGCTATGATTGGTCCGGTCAATTTTTTACCGGAGTGGAAATCACTTCCCAATGGAGGGAACCCAGACTGACTGGCCGTGTATCTCATACGTGGCGTTGGTCAGGCTGGTGTACCAGGCTAGTGTAAAACATCCTCACTGCAAACACCAACACCTCCATGACTTGATCCACATCCACATTTTTCTTTTTTAAGAGCAAACAGCGGCATAGATTAGTGCAGCGAGCAGCCATGTTGGTCTGCACTGTAAGACGCTCACGGTGAGTTGCGAGCGTGTGCACACAAGCGCAGGGAGGGTGGGAGGGGGACTAACGGCAGTCGAGTTTGATGGACATATAATAATTTAATCAATAAGCACGGGCCGTTAGCAGCCCCATCCATTGAAATTAATTTAATTCATTTCATTGGATGGGGTTTTTCCAGTCCTCTATGTTACACAGGTGATTAATTTTTTTAATTTTTGTGTCAGAACATTTAATTAATTGGCTGCAGTCGGGGTGTGAAGAAGACTTTAAGCAATATACTGTAGTAAAAAATGCTCCTGGAAAACTTCATCCACCCTGCCTTTAAAGATTCAAGGCTGAGCAAGATAATTGTTAAATTATTTGGTTAACTAATTACTTTCATGTATATTAGTGCATATTTGCAAATAAGGAAAACCATAGTGGCGTCATATTAAACCACTGACTCGAACAAACCAACAGAGTTAAGCCTTTAGCATTGGTTTTCAACACAGTGGGTCATACAATTATTATTTCTGGAGTCATGATCCGATTGGTGCTCTGCTTGCAGACAGTAGGCTACAGACCAAAGTAATACCAGTTTCTCGTTGTGATTTAATGTATCGTCATCAATAACTAAACAGAATTATGTATCGGTCTATAGCTCATCCCAACAGGACACCCAAACTTGTGCAAGATGTTGATATTGTCACATTTGTGACTCCCCATGGCTTCAGTGGTCAAACCTGCTAACTGTGAGGCGCCAGAGAGCACTGCTCAGTTGTTTGCATTCAATTAGCGCACCATTAGAGGGAGAATCTCACACACTAGGGTTTTAATATCTGGCCGCAAAGAGTCTGCCAACAGGACGGCGATTGGTTGGAGAAAATCAAAGTCTGTATCCTCCATCTATTTTTGTCGCTTTCAGGTAGTGAGTGTATCCAGTTTCAAGTTTGTCAAAATCCACATCTCAAAAGGATTTTCTTGAGCCATCCACGTCATTTTTCATTTCATTTAACCCACAAGCATAGTTTGTAGGAATAATAATAGAGAGCTCAGCCTTCACCAAGGATTATTTTAAACTTCTGTTGGTGCTCCTTTGAGAATACAATGACCAGGTTATACTGTGATTCACAGGAGTATAGAAGCTGCTGTGTCATTAAACCAAAGCCCAACAGCATGTGAAAACAACTGTTCAAAACATCCCTGGCACTCATGTGATTTGCATTTAGGACCTTCATCAGGAATAAATAATAAAGTCTTTCCAGAAGGCCTGAAACAACTTTAGTACTTGCAGCTGCTTCTCTACTGGACACAACAGAATGTTGTGCCAATCCAATTTGCCTTCATCAACATTGAGCAATATGTTGAATTATATTTATTCAAAATATGTATATGGACATGTCCTACCCCATGATTACTTTTTTCCCCAAGAATGCTGTAAGTGCTAAATCTCTTATCTTCCCATGCATAGATGATTTATATGGACAATATGTCAACATTGAATGGTTACAGTATATTCTTGCAGCGTTATATAGTTTGCATATCTTGTGTTTCTGTCACATGACTTCAAATGTGTGAGAAGCAATTCTTAAAATGCACGTACAGCACCGATGAGAACATTGTGCATTTAACTTTTCCGTTAAATGCAATAGGAAAGTGTGTAAACTTGACTGGTAGTGTACAAACGTGTCATAAAAGGACTGCAGGAGAAAAAAAAAAGGTTTTGTAAACCATGTCATTTCCCCCTATAAACCTAGGTTAAGTACTCAAGAGGAAGGAAGACAACCATTTGCTATGAAAATCATGTTGTGAGTTTTAAATTTACAAAGTATAGCTTTACTTTATGCAAAAAAAAAAAATCTTACTGTTCCTTAAACTGCACTCGCTTCACTGTGACTCAAACTTATGTCATCTTTATTGAACAACAGGGCTAGCTATAAAAAAAATAAATAAAAAATGAAGACATCAAATGTCCACAGACAGGGGCTGCAGCGTTGCATTGACTGATGTTTGCATGAGATTATAAATTGAGTTTTCTTAAGCCATAACACAATGTTGGCAAATCACTCCTGCATAAGGTGCCATATTTCTGCTGACAGAGTCTAAATAATTCACATACTGATATAATTTGTCTCGTGCTTTGAATAATATCAATCATATTGTCATCTCTATGTTTGCCCCCACATCACTCAATAACATATGCCCAGTAAGACGGCTTTTGGACACCAATCATTCATCCAGATCCTTCTGGTCGTGATTAGATGTCTTCATTTCTAATGTAGGAAACAGAGTTTCTAGGATGCTTTCTAAAGTTCAGGTGAAGCTAAAAAAAAAAAAATTAGGCTACAGCAGTGAAAATTACATACAAATAGTCAAGCAGACATCTTGGAAATTTTCTTTAAAGTAGGGCTGTCAGGCGATTAAAAAAAAAAAAAAATTATGTAATTAATTACCGGATTTGTAATTAATTAATCTAGTTAATCACATTTTAATCTCATATCTGCTAAAGCAGTTGTGGGGAACAATGGTCCTCAAGGGCCACAGTTCTATAAGTTTTCCATGCAAACTGGCCCCAACACAGCCGATGAAGTTCTGTAGAGTGACTCAGTAGCTGCGTTTACATGGACCCAAATAGACCGATTGCTTTCGGTTTAAAAGCTCTTTCGGAATGAAAATGATCCATGTAAACGCCTCTTTCCGAATGAAAAGCACCGAACCGAATGAATTTTCTTTCGGTTTCACAGGGGTAGAATATTCCTTTCCCCAAATCGAACGGGGTATCATGTAAACGCTGAATCGGAAAGTTGTGAGGTTGCGCTCTTACAGCGCATGCTTCGACGAGACGTCAACGTGAAACAAGTGACGTTTCCTCACTTTGACAGATGGCTGTGAACGACGTCATTCCCTGGACAGCGAGAAAGTTTGTTCTCAAACTTCAACCCTGTCTCTAGCGGCTTTTCCTCTTAGTTGTTTCCAGTAGGAGCGCATGAGGATCAGCTGCTGCTTCATTAACGTCCTGCAGAAACCACGACGACTGTGACGATCAGCTGTTTGTAGACCTCCGTCTTTAATAAATAACGTGATTTACATCATTCTGCGCATGTCAGGCAGGATTATTCTGAATGACTATTGGCGCATGTACACGCCAGATCCGAATGTATTAGTTCCCATGTAAACAGCTGTCCTGAAATCCTCAATCAGAATGATTTCAATCCGAAAGGGAAAAAGTCTCCATGTAAACGTGGCCAGTGACACGTCTTCTTCTAGTGTTTATTGGCGGTTGGCAAACAGCTTTAGGTGCATTAGCGCCACTCACTGCCTGGGTCATTCAGTGGGCCAAATTTACAATGCTCGAGCATTGAACTGGCACTCTGAATTAATCGCGTTGATTTTTTTCGTAATGCATTAATTTTCAGTGTGATTAATTAATCTAATTAATGCATTAAATTGACGGCCCTACTTTAAAGCTAAGCAGAACACTGTCTAAGGCAGTGGTTCTTAAACTTTTTTTACAGGGCCCCCCTTTCATTGGAATTAACAATGTCAAGCCCCCCCATCCCACCACCACTACCACATGTACCCAAACATGTACCATGAAATACATGAAAAAAATACACTGGATTTGATGTGCGGGGCAATGACTATTGATTCATCATCATTTTTTCATTAGTACTTTGAAGAATATGCCCATTTTTTGTTAGAAATACAATAACTAGGCCTGGCTGGTCCCCCCTGACAGAGCCCTGAGCCCCCCGGGGGGCCCGCCCCCCAGTTTGAGAACCACTGGTCTAAGGACAGGGAGTGTAGAACCAAAAAGACTTCTTCATTGTCCTCTATATACAGTACATTTCATAACGTCATATTAGCTGGCTGAGATGGGAATTTAATTTAGTTCACAAAAGAAAGGGATCCTGTCAGAACCAGCATCCCGAGGGGTTTTAATCACAGAAAACTAAAAATACCGTGTATGCAGTTTTTTTTTTTCACCCAAAGAAAAAAAAAAACCCTGCCAGCAATATGAAACCTCAACCATCAGTAATATATACAAACATAATTGTATTTTGTCAAGTTACTGTGATATTTCCGCACAAAATAACATTTACTTTTATTTTCAGAGCTGGTTTGTTCTATATAAGAAGAGCTTCATACAGAAAACTTGATATACATTGCAGGAATCAAGCCAAACAATGAACTGTCATTTATTTCACCCATGGACTGCTTTATTAAAATGAGTCCATGTCAACAGTGTCTTTATATGATTCTGACTAGAAGAATTAACTAGGATGTTTACCCTCATTTGGCTTTGTGAGAATGGCCATATTCCAGTTATCTCACATTTCAGTTTTAGCAGGATTTAATGCTAAAGCTGAGAAAAAATGCACATAATATGAAGTTATTTTTGTACTCTGTTTTATTAAACAACATTTATGTACAAATATATTTATCACGGGACATGTAAAATAGTACATTTCAACATGGTGTAAATGGCTTTGGTTGCATGTGGTGCAAATATCCAAACTCTACTATGATGCTGAAAGTATTTACACAACACTCAGTAAACACAAAAGTGAAATTCAAACATCTGCAACGTTTTTTTCCCAATCAAAACAAGTTTTGATTGCTTGCAATTTCCATACTTACACATTCTTTAATTTACATGTTCCACCATGATTTAGTATAACTGATCCTGCTGCCACAACATCAACCTGTAAAATTGAGGCTTCAAAGTCAGATTCAAAGTACAATCATGCAGTTCCCTGAGAGGTTATTAACACTTTACTTCCTTTAGCAGCCAGACTTGGATGAGAGGTAAGAAAGCAAAGTCACTGTTTATGCATTACACTTTTTTTTTTTTTTTTTTTGGCCACAGAGTCTCCTCGACAGATGGAGTCCACTGGATAGTTTTGATCTTTCAAAATGTGAAGAAAAACCGCATCCCTCCACCAGACCCACCTTTGGTCATAGACAGTCCCTGCACAGTGCCACCTGTCCGTTCCGATAGTCCCTGCAGGGGCAAAGGCGTTGGTATTTCATGCTGGAGCCAGCACAGCTGAAAAGTAGCGGATCCCGCTGGAGGCCACATTCAGCATGCTCTGCTGAGAAGGCAGGGAAGAGGTGGTTCATCTCCGACTCCACTCCTTCACACTCAAAACTCAGCCTGGGCACAAATGTGGAAGAGGAGCATAAACATAACAGTATCAATAGACATATGAAAAAACACGAGTGCATTTAATATTAACATTAGCACATAATGCCTTAGAGTTATCATTAGTTATTTGACACATATAGTTATTATTAATGCTACAGTGTTGCTTTGAGAGCCCCTCAGAGTAAAAGGGAAATTCTAAGCATGGGAAAGGGGGAGCCAGTGGCTTCTTTACCTTGTGCTGCTGTGTCATCTCGAAAACAGAAGTGCAAATGAAGCATGAAAGTGTTTGGAGGGAGTGATTTAGCAGAATGTGTTGTTTGCAAGATGAATACAGTTTTAAAAATGGTCCCAATCAGATGTTACATCACAGAGACGGGATAATACTGAACTGAGTAGAAATAACAAAAGTTTCCCTTTTCTACCTGAATCGGCATTAATTATACAGTCAGTATTTAGCTATGATTCAGTAAAGTTAAACTAGTATAATCCTTTATTTTTTCACAAAATATTTTTTCTTTAAAAAATACACTTCTGTTTCTTTTCTATCCTGCTCACTGGTTGGATAACTTCTGATTCTATACATTAACAAATGCAGGATTATTCTTCCTTATCCATCTGCAGTTAATCACATTAAACAGATTATCCAAATTAAAGAGATTATAAAAACCCCCTTACGCGTTGAAGGCCTCCTTTATGTTGATGAACCGATACAAAGCGGGCTCGCAGATTAGTCCTTCACTCTGGCACGCCTCCACACACGACTGGCCTTGCAGGGATGTCAGGAGCCGCAGTGCAGTGAGAGGAGGCCACGATGAGATGGAGCTGCTGTTGGAGACCCAGCTTAGGATTCTGGAGTTAGGCAGGGGGATGAAAGGACTTCCGAGCAAAGCCCGAGATGAGTTGACTGGAGGAAACGGAACTTCAGGGGAGCAAAAGTCCTGCAGGTGCAAAGGTTATAATAACCAGGATCAGTCATGTTTTCAGTGTTAGATCTGTCAGGTGAAACGTACACAATCCTCCACAGCAGAGCATCACTCTCAGTGCCTGAGATTGTAAATAACAAAAGAATTGTTAAAATACACTTTTTCCTTCAACAAAACAAGATATCAATGATTTAACTGAATTCTTTTTCATTTATTCTTCTGGAAACGGTGATACACAAGGGTACTTATCAGATATAATAACTTCCCCGTATTCCAGGAAATGATATGGATACAGAAATGCTGTCCAATAACAAATAAGATGTGGAGGCAGGATTGTGCTCTGGTGAGAGCCCTGATTAGATCCTCCCTTTCCAGCTGGGCCTATTCATAAAACCCAGGTAATAACATTTCTCTGACATGTCCCTCTGGCCTCTAGACCAGTTTATTAAACAGGCTTCTCGTGCCCGCAGGCAATAACCAAGCTTCCAATCTTCTCAACCCTGCTGCACTTCCTCTCCTAAACACAGACATACTTGATCTTACACACACTCGTAGGAACTGACATATTCAGACAGTCACGGAGAATACAGTTTATTTCTACTTGTTGAACCGACAAAGCTTTGAATTCTTATTTTTACTCCCCTTTTTATAATAATGGTCATTGTTGATGTAGTGCTCTTTTGTGCTCTAGACCTCATTATATAGTTACAGCAGCTTCAAAGATAAGCCTTGTGAAGGCTGCTATTATGAGTCATCACAGCTGGAAAACTTCATTCTCCACACAGGAGACCAAAGAAAGTATGAAACCTGAATACTTTTATTTTCTGGTATTGGAAAAAGCAACATCTACAGGTTTTTTTTTTGTATATGTGATTGCATAAACACACAGATGGACTTTTACAGAAAAGGAAGATTAGGCAGTCTAGTATAAAGGTCACAGAAAAGTCTTCACACATCCCTGCCAGTATAGACGGAGAAGTTCAATATGGTAATCAGAAAGTGAGACTAAAAGATGTGTCACAAGAGAGGTTTTAAATTAAATCGGAAAAAAGTGAAAGATTGGGTAGAAAAAGTTAAAAGCAGAAAGAAGGGGACAGTCTGTGAGTCTGCCTTTCACACTCCAGGCGGTAAATAACAATCTCCGTTAGTCGCTGCACAGTGTTTAAGTTATTTTTGACATGAGGGGAGACGTGGTGCAAGAGCAGGGCCAAAGCTAATAATTCTTTTCCTTTCACTTTGTTATTGTCATATTGTGTCATTGTTTTGGGTGGAAGTGGAAAAAATGTGTTCTGATCTTAGTTTGCTTATTAAATTAGAAGTTCTTTCTGTTCTACTGGGAGACTTTGTAAAAAGTAGTGACTCAGTTAATATTATTTTTGGTAAACTATTTTCAAGATTTCACTTAGTATTGATTTGTTCAAAACATTTATTCAGCAATTTTCTGTTTTGAAATGTTATATGATTGAAATGGAAAATGAAGCCAAAAAATACAAGTGGAGATGGGACACTCAAATGCTTATTATGTATGGTGGCCCACAGGTGCAAATGCGATTCATATACAAGCACCTGCAAAAGGAAAAACACTGCATAAATGAAAACTGCAACAAGGAAATGCAGCATAAACTAAAATAGCTGCAACAAGAAAAAGCTGCAAAAACAAGAACTACAACAATAAATGCAAAAAAGATTTTTGTTTTTGCTGCATTTTCTTGTTGCAGTTGATTTTGCAGCATTTTTATCGTTGCCGTTTTTGCAGCATTTTCTTCTTGTAGTAGTTTTAATTTTTACAGCATTTTGTTCTTGCAGTTGTTTTTGTATATGAATTGCATCTGCACCTGTGGGCCACTGCAATTTTGACCTTATTCATATGTGGACCTTCTACGGCCTTAAGTATTTTACCCAAGACATTGTTTTTGGGATGCACTGGTAGCATGCAGTGCTTCTCAGATTTTGTATGAAAGGTATAGAACCTTGTCCACTTGATGTGGCTTTATTTGGCAAGTCAAGATCGGTCTGATTAAAGTTATTCTTTAGACCGGTTTTGGCTCGTCAAAATTAGCCTGGTACACCAGCCTGACCAACGCCATGTATGAGATACATGGCAAGTCAGTCTGGGTTCCCTCCATTGGGAAGCGATTTCCACGCCGGTAAAAAATTGACCGGACCAATCACAGCGCAGCAGTAGAATTATTAACAGGAACGTAAAACTCAGACGACGTCTCCACCGCTGTTTCTGCTCTGTTTTGGTGCTTAACTAACAGCTTCCGGGTCATAGTCACATGACATGCAACACAAACGCTTTCTCATATTAGTAGTTCAGCAATAAACAACGCTTACATGTAACGGAGTATTTTTAATAATAAAACCAAACATTCTATGTTAATATACACAAGAAAATTACATTAAATAGAGAGAGAAAAACAACGTGTAAACGCTGACTTCCGGCGTCGCCATAGAACTACGCTTAGGCCACCAGCTTCAGTCACTTCCATGTTTCTCTGATTGGTTCTCTCCGGTTCACTTCCCTCCCGTTAGTCCCGCCTCTCATCTCGCATTGGAAATCAGTTTTCAGCGGAGGGAATCCAAACTGACTTGCAGGCCCAATCCCTAACTGCCCCCTACACACTACCCCTTAACTATGGAGTGTCACTCCCAATGAAGTCACACTTGCAGCTGTAGAGGGCGCCTTGATTGCAGGTGGAGGGTATTAATGAAAGCGAGACGCCCTCTTCCCTCCACTGGAAAAGGAAAGCAGTCATGTCGTGGCAACAAAAACACGCACGTGTCCAATAAATCTGTGTGGAAATACTAACTCACACTCGTGTGAAGAACAATGTTTTATGACTGTTTCCTCCTCTATTTAGCCGTTGCACCCGCTGCAAAATTCTGGCAAGTCTGCACTGATGCAGACTCGCTTATTGAGGGCTGAACAGTCCACTCACCCTCCACCCTACGCGATTTGGGACGGCCATTAATATGGCGGAGCCTCCGCGGGAACGCGCAAACGGAGGGGTAGTGTTTAGGGGCCGGTTTGGGATCGGGCTGCCGTGTATCTCATACAGATGCGGGCATGAAAAAGTTCCTCCTTTTTCTGCCAGAAGTGGTGCAGTAATAGTGCTCTATTCCTGCACTATCACTGGCTGAATGATTTGTCCCGCGAATACGTCATCACGCATGGTGTCCAAACTTGGCGTGTGGAAACGTCCTTGTTCCGGGGCGTTCATTTATGCTCTGAAATCGTTTCCCCTGGGCACACAGGCATTTCTCTGTGTGATTGAAGTAGCAGACAAGTAGCTGGTAAGTGGCTGGCAGTCAGCAGAAAGGGGAACTTTTTCATGCCCGCATCTGTACATGGCGTTGGTCAGGCTGGTGTACCAGGCTACGTCAAAATATGTTTAATTGGTAATGTATCTATGATGTTAAGTGTAATTGTAAGTAGGTGTGTGTAAACGTGCTTGATAAATAAAAAAATTTAAAAAATCTTTTACATGAAAAGGCTAATGAAAAAATAAATAAATATAGCAACCATCAGAACATGATTTAGTCTTAGAGGATGACAGTATCTGTAAATATGTACAGCATATAATGAGCTGAGGGGTTTTCATTATGGATTTATTTCGGAAGGAGGAACACTTTAACGCTAGTATAGGAGGACACCTTATCTTGATGGCTGATTTATTTCTGTTTGATAATTCTTAAACCTGGAGTCTTTGTATGAGCAATACTTTACTCATAAGAGGATCATCAGAAATGTATAGCTGAACCTATAACTGGCACTGGCAACCAGATTCAAAAGCAGACTCAGATAGATCAGAAGAAGAAGTGGGTCAAGAAACCATTTAAAATAGATTTTGTGCATCAACTCAGTAGATGCTTGAAAGAGACTGTGTGGAGTTAGAAAGTCCACTTGATGTTATTAAGTTAGTGTGGAATTTTAATCATCCTAATTGCTTGAACTAAAGTGGATTCCTTTTATTAGCACTTGAAGATGTTTGACTTCTAATTCTAACGGACTGGAGTCAAGCTGTTGTTGAGGTTATACAACTTTAGCGCCTGAGTATGCCTCTGATTTGTATACATGCGTCTGTATTTACAGTATAACTTTATGCTGCCACATGGGGGCAGTACCAGAATTATGTGGAAGAATACGAACTGGGAGCTGCTTTTGATTATGTTGGTTCTGTTGTTGGTCCTTTAGCTTTGCTCTGTTGCGGAACATAAAGAAGAGAAAGTAAGTGTTCAAATAATGAGGATCATTATTGATTTGAATTAATCAAATTCCCTGTCTTTAAATAGCATATGCTGTCTGTGCTTTGTTTCTTTGTACGTTTTTTTCTTTTTTTTTTGGTTTTTTGGCTCTTTGTCCCTTTTGTCTTTGTTTGCAATTGTTTTTTGTAATGACAAAACTTCTTATGCACTAACCTTTAGCCAATCAGCATTTAATTGATGTGTAGCATCATGTCCGAAGAAAACCCATCTAAAGGGGCTGAATGGCACAGAATAATATGCCCAAGTGTGAATCAGCTCTTACGGTAGATTTTCCTTTACATCTAGAGGATCAAAGAAGATCTGTTTGCCCTTTGGTGTGTGTGACGCCATGTCCTTAATAGGGATGTATATCGTTATGATTTTATCGATACCGATACCAATATCGATACTCCTTATCGATACCGGTATTTATCGATTCTCTTATTGATACTATAACATAATTTAGAGTAAATAATAAAGACATTACAAGATGTTACAAGATCCAGTGGTGGAGGATATTTGTTCAGATGATGTTGAAGAAGCCTGGACATAAAAGTGGGTGAAGGACAGCTGGGAGAATAAGGGAATTGTGTCTGTCTTTGTCCATCATTGTGATTATTTGACTGCGTAATGATAACTTGATGGTTAGGTAGATGTACAAAAAGTATCAATAAGAGTATCGTTAGTCCAAAATCTTAACGGTACCCTGGTATCATTAAGATTAGGAACCGGTACCAAACGATACCGGTACTCGGTATACACCCCTAGTCCTTAATCAGACTATTACTGGCTTTTGAGCCAAGTCAAGTTGTAGAATTTGGCGTCATGTTGGTCTGTGAGAGCGCTCACTCTGCTCTGTCTGGTTGCTTGAAGCACTGAATGAGAACACGACGAGAGGAAGCACTGATAACAGAAAGTTCATAGTCAACTTGACATGTCACACATGATCTTTTGTCATCCGTTATCATTCTCCAAAACAAACAAATTCACATCAGTGTGACCATGTGGAGTGATGAACTGATAAGCATGACTCAACAGAACAGCTCTGTGTTCCAGGGAAACATAAAACACGCTGCAGTGAATATATTTGTTCTTTTTTTAATTTATACACACACTGTAAATGGTAATATTGGTTTTAATAGACTCTATCTAGTAGGCAGAACTTAATTTTAACTTAGTTGTTAGTAATACTTATTCTTAATAAGTTGTAAGAACTTTGGAGGGCAACATGTTAGATAACTTAATTTACTTAAGTTGAAACAGCTTAATTAAAATGAGTTAGAGATGGTGAGGGAGCAGGTTTCCCACAATGCAGTTCACTTTTTTTAACAATAAATTGGAGATCATTCACAAATGAGGGATTTATAAATGATGTTGGTAGTGTCATGTGACTGCTCTCAACTTGTTTGTTTATTCCTGTATTTAACACCTACTATCCAGCAGCTGCTGCACCGCGACAGAAAAGTATGTGGTGTGACAATAAATGTAGCTAAAACTCACTTTAAGTTCTTGCTGCATAGTAAGAACAGTACTGAGTTCATCATTTACATTAGGTAAGATGAACTCAAAAGTAGAGCTGGGCGATACCAGGAATTTTGGTATCGATCCGATACCAAGTAAATACAGGGCCAGTATCGCCGATATCGATACCGATACTTTTTCATATTTAAGCTTCATAGATCCAAAGGATAAAAAAAAAAAACCTAGGATAGAATTTTGTTAAACTCAGCTCTTGGTGAATCGGGAAATAATAATGGGCTATACCTGTATGTAAACATTCTGTATTTATTTCACACACTAACACAAAAGGATACTTGCATGCAATCAAGTCTGAGCTGTATCATATTTAGTATATTTGTTTCAATTCCAGAAAATCATTAATCTAGTTTTTTACTAGTCCACCTCTTATTTTATATCTTTCAATCCTTATGTATAGTTTTGCACTGTGTGCACTTGCCTGTTGCTTTAAAGTAAATCTATAAATTTCACTGTTTTGGAATAATCAAAGCTTTATCTAATGTTAGATAACAGTTTTCGATGGAATAAATGTACTAGATTATGTCAATGTCTTAATTATATTTTTTAGTTTTTCCAGTAGCATTTGACTGAAGTAACATGCACTTTGAAAACGTAATATGAACTGATGCTGAAGATGACCACTCAATTTCATTTTATAATGTCTCTCTGTTCCTGCAGCTCCGTGTTTTCTACTGCGTGGGTTTCCATGTGCGTGTAGAGGTTTGTTGTGTTTTTACTGTATTTAACAGCCCCGTTGCAATCTATACAGCTCGCTGTCGTTCCATTTTCTGTAATAAAATAAAGCCAAACAGCTTCTCTTTGTCATTTCGATACTCCGCCGTCTCGAGGAGAGGAGAGCGCTGAGTACGTGGGCCAGGCTGAGCCGACCTACAAGGCTGTTTGGCTGGCGCCGCTGAGCCATGTGATGGTGCAACAACTAAAGACAAGAGGGGGGGAGTGCTGCTCCCTGCTCTGTGACAGCACAGCGCTACTCCAGACTTTTATTAATCCGTTTGCGCAGCAGTGAGTGCATGCGGGAGAGGGAAAAAAAAGCTTGAGTATCGATCTTTTTACAAGAGTATCGTTCAATATCAATACCAGCGTTGGTATCGATAATATCGATATTGGTATCGATCCGCCCACCTCTACTCAAAAGCATCATGTTGGTAAAAATTAAAATTAAAATAGTGTGAAACATCTCATCTAATTTCTGTGAAATTAATCACAAAAGTTTGTTACCAAGCATCATTCACCTACAGTTTAATCAAATTTATTAAGTTCAGAAAAGTTCTACAAACTTAAACCATTTTAGTTTATTCTACTTAATCACTCCTATTCCAGTTTACTTAATTTTTTTGAGGCAGAGAGTTTGCATATTTTTTTTAAGTAAAGCCAACTTAGAATTTACAGTGCAGTATTTATTTATTTTATATCAATGCAGTCTTCATCTTTCTCTTATAATGTACATTTTCCCACCCCCTTACACTGACCGTACATACTAATCAGTTATTCAGATGCTGATAATGCAAGGAAACCCAGCAGGGGTTTTTCATTGGTACTGGTTTGTGGAGTCGGCCGGTATATAAGATGTTTTGCTCACATGAAATAAGGTGTGAATAACTGTAAAACTGCCTTGAGAGGAGAGTTTAAGTGCTAGATAGGTGATGCCTATGGCCCTTTTCTGAGGAGTCTTTTGAGGACAGTAGTGTAAAAAATTTGGACAAAGAAGACGGGAGATTTGAGAGTGTTGAGGGTGTAATGTAAAAAAGAAAACAAACTGGGGAAGTAGCCTTATGTAACACAGAGAGCAGTCAGTCCACAAGCAGCTTCACAAACATTCACTCTGAATCATCCAACAGTCTTTTAAACATAAACACAGATAAATGTACTTATCACCACACAATTAGCCAAAAAAGGTAAAATGAGTGAGAGTTCTGTGAATGTGTGGACTGGTTCAAAAAAGCTTTGGATAAATGCATCTGTTCAAATATGTTCTATGAATAATAAAAGACTGAAATACATTGAAACAATTGGAAAAAAAAAAAAAAACAACATAAGGTGGACTGACTCAGGAACAAAGATCCAATATGCAACAGCAAGCTCTTCCAAAACAGCTCAGCACTGCAGCAAAGCCAATTAAGTTCTGTCTTCTGTCAACAAAAGAGCTGAGACAACCAACACTAAAGATTTACCTCAAATGCAAAAGTGCACGCTCCATTCTTTTGTGCTCTCTTTTGTGAGCTTTTTAAATGTATTGCATACACCAAACTAATAATGCATTCATCTCTGTAAAGGTACATGAATGAGGGCTGCATACAGCAGCTGGAGAACATGATTGGCAAGTGTGTTAGAAAACTGCTGCAATCATTCTATAACCTGAAGGTTTGGTCCAAAGCAAAAAACATCCTAAGAATCAACAGAAGAATAAACACAAACATTAAAGCAGTCCTGCCTTATAATCCCCTCATCTACTCCCATCAGTATCCCTCCTCTACACCAACTATAAAGATTTCCAAAGAATACAAACAAAAGATATATTAAACGGAAAAGTTTAGCATCTGTTTTCTTTTTCTTTCTTTCCTTTTTTTGAAGTTCATACATCCAAAAGAGCTTTTTCAGAAAGAAAGCATTTCCAGGACTGTAAAGGAGGCAGAGCTTTTACTTATCAGACTCCTCTCTTCTGGAGGAAGCTCCCAGTTCGGGTGCAGATGGCTGACACCCCCTCTTCTTTTAAGATCACGCTTAAAACTTCTCTCTTTGATGGAATACATAATTATTGGGCCTTAAATCTCCCTGCCAATTTCCTTGCATTCAGTGCACTGATGATTCACTCTGCTTTAAATTTTTCTGGGCAGTGAAGGTTTTAAATAGCTGCATTGTTAAGTATATAGTTTAAGTATATAAATAATTTGAATAATTTTTGCTTTCTTTCTTGCTTTTTATTGCCAAGTATCCAAGTTACTCTGAGGTACTATAAGTCTCACTAATGGTTTTTATTCTTGTTTTATTGCAATGTTTGTATTATTTGTGCATCTGGGCTTTCTGCTGTGTAAAGCACTTTAGGCTGCACTTGTGTCTGGAAAAAGTGCTACAATAAATAAAGCTGAGCAAAGTTATGAGTTGGATGAGAAGATTGATGACACTGATCTGTGTTCTGTAAACATGAAGCTATGGCTGATTCCCATGGTATTCCAAATGGAGATGGGGAAACCAAAGCGTCTGTATAAGCGCATTATGTCTATATTAAGCTCTCTATGCCAAAACTAATCTTAACTAATTAACAAGGCATTTCATATCATCATCTCTCTTACTTGATTTGTCACAGTGACTTTATGGAATATGGTCATCTGCAAGGATCTGCATTAAAATAAAACTGACTGTATGCATGGTTCACAGAAAGAGAAATAACTGGTTCATTACCAGCTGCTAGAATTACAGATTTAAATAAATCTTTTTTAGCCCAGTGTTTAGAGCCATGCAAGTTTAAAGAAAACAATACAACAACAGCAGAAGTTCATTAATCTTGTTTGGTGACTAAACTGGTAGTTTCAGCAATAAATTGCTGCAGTGTCTGTTATAAAGGGGATTAGCACTGTGAGAGGGTAACAGTAGCTGAACCTACAAAAATTACAATTAATCTTGTGACAAACTTGCTGGGAGACAATATTCTGCATGCACCAAGAAATCCCTATAATTATAGGATGGGTACTGGGAGAGTGCATGGTCTACCAATCTGAATGAAAGTGATCTGGATCAGCATGAAGTTGGCACACGCTCTCTCTCTCCCTAACATATAAATTTTAACCTGGCAGTTTTGTGTAATCTTACTGATAAACAATAAAAAATAGACAGTTGAACAGCATTAAAGGTACACTGAAAACACTCAATCATGACCCTCAGCTGTACGGTTTGAGTGCTGATACGCACCTGATTCTGAATATAAGCATGAACTCTTTCGAGCATTCCCTCGCAGGTGTACTCGTAGGGCAGGAATGGCTCCACCTGTGAACACAGATGTGTACGCAGATGAGGAAACAGAGGACGGCGGCGTGCGTGTTTGTGTGCAGCTATAGCAGCAAGCCTTTGTAATTACAGGAACTGAGCATCTGATAGTTAATCTAAGCTGACACATTCATTAGCGTAATTGTGGAAGGCTTATATCATGCCACAAGCTTCACATTAAAATCAATGACCTCATACATCACAGGTGACAGCTTTGAAAATTAATTTCATTATTTTTTTAGTTGATGACTACATCGATACGTCAAACAATGGACTAAACTGACAACGGAACCATGTGGCATCCTGGACCGAGGGGAGGCTTTCTGATATCATATGGGTCCTCCGGGCGCAGCCATCTGTGTTACTATTGGAGCTTGTCACTCATCTGATTTCTGAAGGCAGAAAATTCTTCAAAAGTTATTAAGAAAACACTGATCAATATAATTTCCTCCTCTTTGTAGTATTTAACTCAAACAAGCTCGTGAGTGTGTGCAAGTGATAGAAAATAAGTATCTGGTGAGGAAAAATGACTACACCCCCTCATTTTTTTCATAGACAGGTACACACTAGCTAATTCTTAAATCCATTGTGCTTCAGTGACATCAGTAATTGTGACATATAACAGGACAGACTCTGCTCTGCAGGGATCCCCAGTCCCAACCTTCTGAAGCCTCCTGTGGCAGCTAAACTGAGACTTCACTGTTTACTATCAGGCAACTAAAGCACTCAAGCTTTTAAATTGATAAATGGTTCCTTTTAGTGTTGTGTTCCTTTTAGCACTCTCTTATTACTTTATTTCATCTGAGTTTAATGAAATGTATCTGGCACTTCATCAGCTATTCTGCAATGCAATTTGCCTTTCGGGCATCTTTATATAATAGAATACAAGCAAGAGGAAAAAAAAAACTCAGAGGGTGATTTCAATCGAGCAGCAGACATTCTTTAAATGATGCTTCAATTTCTATACTGAGATGACTGCATTGCTCGGACATATGAATGTGTGCAAAATTCAATCTTATTTTATGACATTATTGATAACATGAAAGGATGTTTCTGATGGAAATGAAGTTGGCAGCAATGTGGAGAAAAACAAGTGAAAAAGTCCAGCAGGTGGAGAAAATCATGCGGGAGTTAGATATTTCAGGATTTCTTATCAGTCGAGATGGAGCCTGGAATTTTTGTGCCACTACTTTTTATTACTGATGGCAAAAAACAACAACAACAACAAAAAAACCAAACTATCAGCTCGGTGGCAGCATATGTGGGTTTATAAATAATGAGCTGGGTGAAAACAGAAAAAGTAAACTCACATCATGCGACTGAGACTACAAGTACAGTACTCCTCAACTGGATGATAATATAAACAGAATATACATGTATAACTTCAATCTATAATTTCTCACAGCACCTACTATAATCAAGTTAGATGTCATGTGCATATCATTTTTATCTAAAGGCTTTAAAAAGAGTCATCTGGTCCTCACCAAGTCTTAAAATGAAAAAATACAACCTCAAGGGAAAAACAATGGATATCGAGAAAGGTTATAAAAGCTCTTTTTAACAAATGTGGAGTCCATCATTCTACAATGATAAAGCATTTAAGACAGTCTCCAGTCTTCCCATGAGTGGACGTTCCAGCAAGTTCACTTTAAGGTCACACTGTGAAATGCTCAGAGAAAAAAAAAAAAAAAAAAATCCAAAGAGCTACATCTCATATTTCAAGCTTCAGTTAGCATGTTAAATGTTAAAACACATGACAGAATTATAAAAGTAAAATAAAAATGAGAAAAAAGCTAGACAACGAAAGCTTTTTTTTTTTTGTTTTTAAAGGGAAGCCAAGGGGAAGGTATTCTTTCTGGGAAACAAAGAACATGGCAGGACAGCGTCGGTTCGCAAAATTGCATCTGAACAATTATTCTTAACACAGCAGCTCATCTACAACAGAATGTCTGGAAAAGAAAATAACTAAATGTGGAGATGGGCCCAATCAAAGTCAAGTCTTCTCCTTGACTGAAATGCCACGTGATACATAAGCAAATGCTCACAAAACTCAATGAACTGAAGCAATATTGTAAAGTGCAGCAGGCCTCCATAACAGGTTAGGGATTGATAACCTCATCCAGAAAGGATTACTTCCATTGGTGTATCGATATCATCGTTGATATCGATATAGATCAATACTTGTGCGATTATGTTGATACTTCAATGTAAGTCTTGAAAAGTATCAGAATCTTCATAAATATGGAGGACAAAGTGGTTTATGATGGATCCGATTCACTGCTGTGACAAGGCACCCATATTCCCTAAATCAGCATCTCTCAATGCCAAATTCTGACAGTGATGAGTTTGTTTCTATAGAAGTAATGATAAAATTGTAAATGTAAGGCTTTAAAACTATGACAAACTTCATAAATAAGGAGAATATGTAGTTTATGGTGAATTTGGTTCACCTTGGTGACAAATGTTTACATGCCAAAAGTCAGCTTCTCTCGTTGAGAAAAACCCAAATTCAGATTTTCATTATAAGAATGATAATTTTGTTGTTTTATGCATTGAGTTAAAAAAATTGTGTAGAAATTCCACTGAATAATCTCTTTGCATAAGTCTGCTCATTTTACAGCCCTATTTAAAAGTATTGGTATCAGTATCATACTATACAAGTCCGTTATTTACTTGTTATCTGATCGATACCAGCCCTGCATTTTTGCACACCCCTAATTACTTCAAGTTATTGCTGCTAAAACATGGTTCTGCAAGAAATTGGTGCTTAGAGTGGACTTCTCCACACACATCTATATTTTAGATTACTTTGTTGTTTAATTAGTAATGTGTAATTTCATCAATAATTTATTCAATATGCTTTTCTGCACCTGAGGTTGTATCTCATTTTAAGACCTGGTAAGGATCAGAATGTTAATTCTGTAAAAAGTCAGGCATTTTTGGAAAATGCTATAATTTGCTATTGTATCAAAAGGTAGATGTCAAATGGAAACCACTTTGATGTTGGTAAGTTATCAAATTAAGTTCATGAGCTGAAGCCACCACCAGCAGTTTGTTAGCCTAGTTTTGCACCCTGGGAACAGGAGGAAGCAGCTTGCTTTGCTCTGTCCAATTGCAGCCCCGTCCACCTAACATCACATCTGAAGCTCATTAATGAACATGTCCGGCAAAAAACCCAAATGGAAGCAAGTTGCCAGTTGCTTGGCAACTGAAACTGCAGGAACCCACCATTTCCAGCCAAGAAAAAGTCCAACACAGTTCCCCCTTGTGAAAAGGCAGATTTTGGCTTAAGCATGGCAAAAAAAACAAACAAGTTCAAATGTCTTAATGAGTAAGCTCTAAAAGTCCTGGTCGGAGGATTTTGTAACAGAGCCAGAATGGCCTTTTTCAGTTTTCATGTGAGGCAAAGCTGACCACCTGCTAGCAGGAGCTTGATATCTATCACACAGACGTGGAAACTGGAGGAATCCTCTAAATTCTAATGAGAAAGTAGCAAGTTAATGCATGCTTTCCTTCCCCTTTCACTGACATTTTACTGTATGTGCTTAGCAGTTTAATAATGCCACAACTGAGACTTGGTTTTGCCTTCATCCACAGGAAGCGCAGAGTCTATTCGACACACCTGGCAGGGAGATGCACGCATGCATCTTGGCACCATGAGAAGCTTGGCAGCAACTCCGTGTTGTTCTACTGACAGATTGAGAACAGTGTGATTGATTAACACGATGGTCTGCAAACAATGCTCGCTGCTTGTGAGGCTGGCCTCTGAGAAGCTGCCGTGTAGAACCAGGTGTGGGCACAGTTTACCTACTGAGCCACTCAATATCTCAAGCAATTAGGAGTGCAGAGAGTGGAGAGAGCGCCAGCTAAGCATTTCACTGTAACGTCAGATGCCATGATTAAGAGCTCTATTAAAAGGCTGCGGACTTCAAAAGTGGGTCAAACCACGCTGAAGTGTGAGAGAGCAAATTATGCTCTCACCTATGATAATATGCAGCAGTGTGCACTTTGCAGGACTATTATATTACAACACACTTGTTTTGTTGGATGAATAGTAAGTAAGTTTGGATGAGAAGCACAAAATATGAACGTACATTGATCCTCATGATCTCACGGATGGTTGTGTCAAACTCCTCAGAGTTATTAAAGTCAATAGTGATGACATGCGGCCTGCCGATATACTGCTCTGCATAGGGATGCTGAGAGGACACCTGAGGGAGGCATAAATGGGACATATTCATAATCACAATAAATCTCATTAATTTACAATCAGAAATTGAAGTTTTCAGTGCATTTTATTTGCACCATGTCGATATACTATGGATCCTGGCGCAAGCATCTACCTTCCTGGAAGTGGGCTTCCCTCTGAAGAACTCATGATTGAGCGAGCTGTGAGGGGGGTTAAACTTGGGTTGCAGATATATACAGCCATTGGCTATGGCTTCCAAAGGAGCAGGACCTTCATATGGAAAGCCAAATCCAATGAACAGCTTGAGAAATGAGAAACAATAGTAGATTGTTAGTGTACACGCAGGGCAGCTCACATTCAGGTCAACACTTGCATAATGATGCTCAACCCTACAGAATCATAACTATAAATAAATTAAGGTTTTGTCTGCATACATTTGTGCATCTTCTGAGCTCAGCGCTGCAGACCCACCTTGGCCTTTCTGAGGAGCTGCTGCAGCTCCTGCTGAGGCAGCAGGCCATGGTTCTTGACAAAAGCAGGCACCTCTGGGGGGCGCTGAGTCTCATAGTACACTGTCCCATGGATCTCCATGTAGCGATGCAGAACAGCTAGGAATTTTTCCTTATCCTTTAATATAAACAGCAAATAAGCAAACTGAATTCAACTCTTAAAAGCAGAGGATGTAGAAGAGATGAATGACCCCTTTTGCACTTACACACATTCTCTCACTGACACACATCCCTATACAGTCCCTGTGTATTGCAGGTTTAATTGGCAATAGCTCCATTTATGTTTTCATATTCTCGGTCATGGAAATGTTCATATTTTTTAGTTTGTCTTTTAAAGGTGCTCCTTGTGATTCTTTGCTTCGTTTTCTTACAGAAGCTGTATGACTTTCTGCTAAGTGTCTTCACGGGTGTAGCTTGGCCTTTCTGCTTTGGTATTGATTAGTTTCAATGCACTTACCCCCCACTTCTCATGTTATCCCGGTCAGATTCAGACAAAATTTGCAATTCACCAAAAAATGAAAAGACATAAGAAAAACAGTACTCAAATCTCAGGGGAGCCCTACAGTATATCAACAAAGCTTCATTCCCTTTATAAGCTCCCTTTCATAAAGAAAATTTGTTTTGCACAACATGGCAACCAGACTATCGTCCTGCTTGAAATGTCACTTGACAGGACGAGGCCTGAAAAGAGGAGGAAGAGACGAACACAGTGGAAAAAGACTTCCATTAATGTGCGAAACATTTTGCACACTTGCTTGAGGGAATTGTGTCAGTTTAAAAAAAGAAAGACTTGATGCACATTGGCAGCTTGTAAACACATTTATAAACGGAAACTCACATAACTAGTTGGCATCTTCCAAGATATTACATAATATCTCAGGCAGCCTCATGACAGTATTCTCTAAAGAAGAGCTTTTTACATCTTCTGATGATATCTTTCCTCCTCAAGCTTTATTCCCCATTGGAGGAGGAGCAACATATCCTATCTGCCACCTACTTGTGACACAACGCAGTCATTTTTTTTTAAAATGGAGAATTATCTGATTGTTTAGAATGGAATTCATGACGATGATAGCTTCAAGTTTAATTCCTCCCCACCAGGATGTGATGCACTAACACTCACTCCATTAGTATTAGAAACATTACAGAACCGGCTAACCATTAATTTGCATTAGCATATTTTACCTTACATGTCCAGGAGGAAAGCAGCCGCCTCCACAAGGCTTTTGAGACCCTTTGCTACCATCACCCTCATCCTGCTTTATTTTTTTGTCCACTTGAATTTGAGAAAGTAAGGTGAGGAAGATGCTAACACATACAGTAATTGAGCTAGTAACTCTGAAGCTAATGCTAACGGTGAAGAACCTCAACATTGGCATGATAATCAAATATAAATATTTACTTATTAGACCCGTTAAAATTGATAAAAGAATTATTTATATGCTAGAAAAAAACTAGGGTTAAATTAATACTTTTATTCCACACACCAGACCTGTCAATGTATTACTTTTTAAAATATTGTTTCAATGAAAATGTTGTAGCTATTACCTTTAAGTCTCATCTTCATTAAACCATACAGTGAAAAGCCAGAGGCATTTTCCCCCAGAGGTTTATTTATAATCTATAAATTAGCATCAGATTATGCATCTACAGGATGCTCTGATTAATGAACGCCCCGTCCTGCAAACTCAAAAGAACCAAAAGATCCACTATGGAACAACCTGAGATATCCTGTGTTCTTGCCACAATAGATTAAAGCCGTTACCATCACTGAAAGCCCATTTACATGAAGCAGGTGGCTCTGATGCTTCTGTGTGTATCGCAATAAGACTATAGTACCTCTCTAGATGCAGCTCTTATTGTTTTAGAACTGACCTAAAAACAGGTAGATGTCTTATGATGCTTAAGAAAAGAAAAGAAAAACAATTTATCATGGCAATGAAGTGCAAAATTTGATCATGTTTCTGTGAGATGATTGGAATATGTTCATTTGCCCTGTCTTGTTTGAATTTGTACCATGTTACCTGAGATCTTTACACACTGTAAATTATTTCTCCTGCTTCAACCAATTAAATGAGGTGAACTGATTTGTCAGAATCACGCACACAAAAACAATTTGAAAAGGCCACAGGAAAAACCCCCCAGAGGGGTTGATTACTGAAATGAGCTGAGGCTAGCCTTGCCTGTACAAACATCATGTAGGTGACTAATAATCACTCAGTACCTGCAAAAATGTATTGCAACATAAAAGGATAAGGTCAGCATAAGCCCTCTGAGTTGTCCAGCTGGAACAATCTGCTTAAATCATTTTGCTGAAAATAAATAAATACATAAAAAAACTGATTTATTTTAACTAAGAAAGTGTTTCTGTGGAAATGTTAAAAATGAACTAATTAGCTTTGCCTTCAAGGTATAATATTATACTTACATGGGTTGAATGAATTCCATTTTAAAGAAACATGATAATGAAGTCCCATTTTTCTTACATAAAATGATAATCCATCACAACATACAATCACTGAGGAAGTCATTTCATCTCCTTAAAATACAACAGTGAAAAGAAAATGAAATTTTAATTTTGATTAACCAACTTAGCATGCTCCTACAGTTAATCTCATGTTGACAGATTTTGACACTTCTGTCTACTTTTATGCCTTCACAACTAAAGAAAATTAAACTTTTTTTTTTTTTTTTTTTTTTCCCATGGAACATAAAGTTAAGTCAAGAAACACTCAGTCTGAGTTTTGCTTCTTAGAAAAATCAATACAACTGGTGAAAAGCAGCTGTACTTACTTGGAGCTGTGGAGATCCATCAATGATGCATCAAGACATGATAAATAAAGGGCAGTACAAACGGAAAACAGAGGAGAAGAGAAGTAAATCGAGAGAGGCAGATGGAGAAAATAAAAAAAAAAGAAAAGTACTTCACATTTATCTTCTCATAGGAGCTTTACAGAACAACCCCCAAATCGGACCTCAAAACTGAATTACAGTACAGGAGGATGCTGCTCTGAGCAGGGGGTATGGGGGGGTTATTCTCTGTCTGCAGAGACCCTCACACCACAGTCTTTTTCACAGCAATCTCACAGATTCACAAATGTTACACTACAGCTCAGGTTGTTCTGAGAAACGAGTGTAGGAACAAAGTCGCAGCTAGAATCAAGTGAAACAAACCTTGAGGGAGGCTGCAGCACACTTCAAAGTCAGAGCAAGAGTGAGAAAACTTGGCAGAAGCTCAGATGGAAAAAAATTTACTCTAAACAAAAGCAATTGTTCTCTTAGCATCACACTTCAGGCCGGATTCCTGGCGGAAGGTAGTGTTTGGCAGAAATGTAAAGTCATGTGGGTGCTTCACAGTAAATGAAAGAGTAATAATCGGAGGTTTTCCAAACATATATAATGTAAATGCATGACATTGGACACATCTGTAAAGTTAAACCTGTGGTGCAAATCCTCCTCCATCGGAAACAAGTTCCACATATGAAGAAACAAAAGGGCTAAATGTGCTAATGGCTTTGCAGGGCTTATGGTGGCATCCTTACCTTCCACATGCTGGCATCCTTCCCATAAACGACAGCCATATTGTTAACTTTGTTCCTCTGGATATACAGTTTCTCCGTCTCATTCAGTTCCTCTGCTACAAAACCCATAAAGGAGTTGTCTGGAGTGTGGGCTGCCAAGGACAAACAAAGTAATTGGCAAAACTGAGTTACAAATCCATTTTATGGCTAAAAACAAGAAGTGGCCAAATTGAAAGGAGATGTGACGATCCAGGCTGCTTTGACTGCAGGTACAGCTCAAATCAGCAGTGTGGGATTCATGATGCTCTTTCTTAAAATCTAATATTTCAATCATTTTTAAGAAAAATGGAGAGGTGCTAAAATGATACATTTACTGAGGAGGTGCACTTTTTGTTTTCCGATTTGTGTAAACTCGACCACACCGATGCAGAGCAGAGTAGGACCGAGTTCTGGGTCATTGCTTTCATGTGTCACAGCTTTCCGGTTTCAGGAAATAAAACAACACTAATTTCCCTTACACACAAAGGAAATCTGCTGCAGCACAGATCTGTGAAGAGGGAAAAAAAAAAAAGAAGACAGCGACTCATTTTTCAGTCACGTTCCAGACCATGGAAGAGAGCTGGCATCTTTCAGGGACAGGCTTTGTGATAACGGTGTTTTGAAAAGAGAATGCCAGCTCATTGTTGCTGTGTTAATTGGAGACTAGTACAACATCTGATGTCTCATCTTCTACCAGTTTTACTGAATCTTTCATGAGTATATGCATGGTAATTTTTTTGTTGTTGTATATTTCTGTAAGTGTGTGTGTCTGTGTTTTAGTGTAGTTTGGCCAGAAGTAGGAAGCCGCAAGCATCTGTGCAGGCACAGCTGTCTCTGACTGGTGGCTGAAAGCCTGGCCTGTGACGGCCCGAGGCAGTTTTAAACTCTCACAATCTGCTTGTTTTTTTCAGTCACATGAACCAACATGGACACCTGGTCCACATGAATGCTTCAAAACAACTTTACAATTTATAATCTGCAAAATTTTAAAGGTACAGTGCATAAGAATTACTGACATCTAGTGGTGAAGATGGGCATAGACAATACTTCAAATACCACGCCTACTGTAGTTGTGAATGTACGGTGGTCGTCTGTGGCCAAAATTCTAGCAGACAAACATGTTTTTAGTGCAAGTGGATCCAGTTGTCTCAAGTGCAGCGATGACTGCACCACCAGTAGCTACTTCAACATTGCGTCCATGCATATTGTCTTCTATGGTCCTTTTCAGGGCGTTACTTATCTAAAACAGAGCTTTAAGTTATATCACACAAAGCTGGTACTGCTTTTCACTCTCACACACCAGGGGTCGCGTTAACCGAATTATTTTTCCCGTCATTGACCGTTTTTTTTTTAAACGGTGACAGAAAAATCTGAAGGCCGTCAGTCATTTTGACAGATTGCAATTTACACTCCTGACCACTAGATGGCGAGTTAGCATATTGTCTCTCTTGATGCATGGCCTGTTGGGTTCACTCTGAAAAATGTCATGGCAGCTGAGTGTCGAAGCTTCTTCAAAAGCCCAATAATGAAGATAGTGTTGACAAAAGGGCAAAAAAAGGAAGACTGATGCAGTGGAATATGAGGGACAAAAAAGTAATCAGCTGTGGCACCAACTGGAGAAACCAAGCATTTAATGGAAAAATGCAACCGAATATGTCATTATTATTTGTATATATTTTAACTAAAGTGACGGGTAAGAAATAGATTGTGACTGTGATTTTTATGACCCTGCCAGTCAAAAAATGACGGACAACGACAAAGTCTAGCGCAACCTCTGCTTCACACACAGGTTTTTTTTTGTCTATTCAGAGACACCATAGTAAAAAGTGGTGGCACAAATATGACAGCTGGTTTTCATGTGGGCCCACAACAGAAATGGCCCATTTTAAGAGAATAAAAACAATTATTTTTGCAAAGTCGATTTTGTACCTAAAGAGACGGTTTTTCATGATATTTTTAATTTTTCTGTCACTGACCTTTTTAGTTGTTACACACCGCACCTTTAAGTTAACAGCTTCCACAGGCTGATGCTCAACAACACTGAACGCAAAGTGTGTTAGAAACTTGCAACAAGATGCCACATACGGAACATGGTCATGTACTGCTGGCCATGAAGGTTCCAGTAGCCCCAGTTGGTTCTGTAGCCATGAAGAGTGGCATATTCCTCATGGTTGTAGGCCGGCTCCGTGCTGCAAAGGTGTCAATCACTCGGATGTGGCACCTGAGACAAAGTGTGAAATAGGCTGAGTTAAAATTAGAACAAAGTCGCTTCTTTGTTACAGATTTATTTCTTGAATGGGGCGACATCTGGCGGGGCTACTTTGCTGCAGGTGGAAGGTGTAAACCAGGATGGGCGTATTGATACTATGGCATCAATACTTCAATATTAGCCAGAAAAAAATATTAGATAAGATTCTTTTTTGAAAATTGACAGACTGCTGTGCTGATACAGAACATGTTTTTTTTTTTTCTGGATTGGCTGAAAAGTTTACAATTCTCTTGTATAATGAAAAGGTAACACTTGAGAAAGAAAATGTTTGATAAATCAAAATAAAGCATCTTTAAATTTGTTAATAGTTTCTCCAGATAGAACCTAAAGAGAAAGAACAAGGATAGAACATCAGCAATCAATAAGCAGCCTGGGAGAAGCCTCATCAGCATTTCATCAGTTGTAAATATTCATAAAGAGAAGTGTTAAAAAAATCAATTGATGTGCTCTAATCTAAGAATATTTATCAAAACATTGCATGTATAATTAGTGTCAAGCCTGCAGAGGAAAGCAGTGGTCTGTCACTCAAAGCTGAGAAGAGCCGGTCGATCAGCTGACTTCACACTAATGCTGCCTGAAATCAGCTAAGGATCTTATTACCATCATTTTTGCAGAATTCATAGAAGAATCAAAATGAATCACTGTAAAATTCAACCACGTCCTGCTCTGTTATAAGAGAATCACTCTCCTTTGATACATCTAGATTAAAATATGGGATGAAAACAAAATGTTTAAAACACTACATAACATAATTTAATCATATTACAGGCCTGATCATCATTAATTTCCACACTGCAACAACATGAATGTTTTTCACTCTCCTCTCCTTTTTCATGAATATATTCATTGGCTGGAGTTTGCAGTTTCCAATAAGGGAAGCTGCTCGCTCTTTTACTCAGTTTGGAATAAAAAAAAAAAAAGAGGATTTGCTGCTGTTCTGTCCAGCTGGAACAGAACGACAGAAACTTTCCCTTTTTTTTCCCTCAAAAACTTTTCTTGAAGCAGTGAAACATGTTGGCTCATCTGAACAATCACGGATTTGTTTACATACCCAAAAAGAGTTTGTGACTCAGAGAAAATCAACCCAGAAGCCACTGCGTTGGTCATTGATCAGTGTTTAAATAAAAAGACCAGATTGGAAAGGGAGAAAATCTGCTGATGCAAGGTGGTGTTACCAGTTTGCACCGCAGTAGGAAATGAGCCTGTACTGGGAGGTAATTAGCCTATTGTTTACTTAAAAGGACAGAACACAAACATTGCACACACAACAAGTCTCAAGTCAGTCAAATTTTCTCTCCATCTTTGATGACTTGTCATAAAACTGACTTGTGCTTCCTCAGTGAGAGACCCATGTGCTGCTTCATCTGCTGTAAGCCATGGTAGTCGGTGTAGATTAGGTCAAAGGGCAGAGGACCCGTAAGGGGGCAGCTTCCTCTTCCTGGAGGGACACCCAAAAACCTGCAAACAAGTAAGAAATGCTGTGAATATCTTTGAAAGTCAAAACCTTCAGCAGCCAAGAGATTTTCTGCAGAGCTGTTCTGCAGCAAAACAGCAATCCATGCATTTTTGCAGCAGTGGTTTAAAGAAGTGCTGTTGTTTCTTTTTAATTAGTCTTTCTGTATTCATTTTCCTCGCAATTATATGTCAATCATTTTGGTTCTGCATGACCAGTATAAAACTGAATTAGAAGAATACTTAAAGTCATTGGCCTTCGAAAGGGCAGGTGAGTCAAACTTTTGCGGAGTTATAAATATAGTGTGAAGCAAAAGTGCATGAGTTCAGTGTGAAGACAGTAAATAGAGAGGATGAAGTCACCTTGTCAGTGCTCCCAGTGAGGTGGTGGAACAATTCAACCATACAGCACAAAAAACAGCGCTATGGGAGCTTTGTCCCGCAATAGGGAGTCCCCAAATTTGTGTGCACAACTTGTTTGGACTTGTGCACGAAAACAAACATTAGCTGAGCCACACAGCATGTTTCTTTAACCACATCTTACTTTGGAGTTAGTAGGATACAACCAGTTGTTATCAAGTATTATGCATAAAGACTGTGCTTTTGCACTAAAAGTAGTGATGCTGTACTGTATGCCTTCATTTGTAAATGCTTTGTATATTCATATTTTTGTGCTGCAAAACACTGCTTATGATCTCCATCTGTTTTGATCTGACTTAGAATCAAGAACCGCTGCCTGAATAGATAAATTAATCAATCAGATGTAAATAAAAACAGAGAGCGGTCATAAAAGAGACTTTAGTTACCAGATACAGACAGCAAATGTAAATTTCTCCAGTAAAGTGTAGCTTTAGAGCACTTTGCTTTCAATAAAATGAAGGTACCACTCCGAGAAAATGCAATCAACTGCAGTCGATTTTCATTTCAAGGGAAAGACTAGTTTATTTATAGGCAATTTAGAGCGCTTTACATCAAGCATCAGAGAGAAAAGCAGCTAAGAAATGCAAAATAAGGAAGGAAAAGTACAAACACCATTACTTCATGTAATGAATTTATGTTTATAGAATTAAAAGAACTTCAAAGGAGGAAAGGAATTATCCAATAAAATATATATAAATGTCCAGATATGTTCAATAGAAGTGCTGGTAAGTTAAATTTATTTGATCTGATTTCAGGAGAAAAGAGCATAATGGATTAAGGTTTGAGCTTAAGGCACCACAATTCTTGAGTTTCCTTGCTGGCCAGTTTTCTGAAATGCATTCCTCCTTTCCCGGTTTGCAGGAGATTTCCATGTATTTTGGACCCAGAAAAAACATTCTGAAGACTAAAAGCACGATCAATAGGAAGTGCATTACAGTTGTCAGTTTTTTCTTCTTCTTAAAAAAAAAAAAAATAGACTAAATGTTTTTCATGCTGGTAGGTTTTAAGATGCCAGGCTGATTATTCTGTTGTAGCTTTAACGTGGGCACTGAGCCGTATGAATAATTACACCAAAACTGTTGACGTGAATACTTACTTTTAATGACAGACTTGAGGTAAGCATAGTGCCAACCTCAGATCTTCCTGCCAAAACTAATTATATCAGTCTTATCGTCAGTTCAACGAAGGATATTTCATTGCATCCTATTTACTTTCCCCGTGCTCAGATAAACGGCTGTTTACGACCCTCATTAAGGATGTGTGCCATTTGCATAGCTTTGATAAGCAATCTGAAATTTCACGTTTTAAGAAAAAGAATGTAGGCATTTCTCTCCAAAACAAAATTTTAAAAAGTACCTCTTGTTCTTGCATTTTTTTTTATATCTTTTTATTTTTAGTGGGGGATAAAGAAGTTTTTTCGCTGTCACAAGGTTTATATATGGTCTCCTTAAAAGTGTTTTTTCACAAAGTTAGTTTTCAACACCCCAAAATCCATATGCACACCCTCTTCTTTCCAGGTGTGATCACAGTTGCATAATGAGGGTTAAGCATTAAGGTCGAACAACACCAGGACCACTGGACTTTCATCACTGGTGATTATCATATAAAGGAAACATACTGTACTATATCAAACTTTGGCAGGAAAAGTGCAAGTGAATAGATGAATTTGTGAACTATAGCAAGCTCACATCCTGCAACTAGACTGGAAAGGACTAATAAGCAGTGACATGCAGGGATAGCTGGACCGACTATCACACCATTAAACTGCCAGACTTGGATTACAACACTAACTGAACAAAACATTCTTTTTCCTGGTGAGAAAATACCAGAAAAAAAGCAAAGATCCATGAAAGTTTGAATTTTCCAGCACTAATCACAGCATGAACTAACGATTTGCAAGGAAAGAAAAAAAAAAAAGCTTGTTGACTTGTTTATAAGGCTTGAAAAAAGTACAAAAGCCTCTCTGTACTCCATAAATTCACAGTGCCTGGAAATCCAGAAACATTTTTACCCTCCTGAGGCATGATTGACCAACAAAGACCACTCAAAGAGCAAGGTCTACAATTCTGAGTTTTAAAAAGAAACCAAGGGGAATTTCTGAGCAGCTGAAAGCCACTCAGACAAAGGCTGAAGTTCATACGTTCACAAACACTGAATAAAAGTGGTGAGCAAACCTCGGCTGCAAGGAGAAAAATCTTTGGTCCCCAAAACAAGCTCTGCAGCCCATCTATAGTTTACTGATCAAAAGTTTTTCTTTACATAAAGTGCAAAAGGGTGGAGAAAGGGATGATTTAAGTATCTCTTTTCAAGAGAACAATCAAAATAGTGCTGCAGTCATAAAGAAATACTGTAAGTTTTTAAAGGGGCAGCACCGAGGAACAGACTGATCAGTCAGGTTTAAAAGCTGTGTTATCAAACATTGTTCTACTTGCGAGTCTTTTCATCATAGGAATCACACATCCGTGACCTTACATTCTCTTTTATTGCCCGACTCAAACAACTCAACATCCACACATAAATACCTGCAAAACAAGGGCCTATTGATCTCTCCTCGGACAGTGGACATATCTAGTCAGCACTGCAGCCTTTTTGAAAGCAGCACAGCAGCCAGTCCCCCCCCCCCCCCCCCCCCAGAAGATGGGATAATGAGCAGCAGGATAAGCCAACGGTAATTTAAGCAGTGGTTTCATCAGTCAAAGGCAGACCCAGGAAATTAAGAGCAAACACAAACAATCAACCTTTTTACTCGAGCTGGATTCTCATTCTCTATTCAAGCTGCAGGAAGCAGATGAGATCCTAACTTTACAAGCAGGGGTGGGACTTGACTGAAAATAAAAAATAAATAAATAAATCAAAGAAATAAGAGGCTTTGTAATTAATTGATCTTGATGAATCACATTATAAAAAATTGTCCCCAAAAGTAAGATTTTCTTTATTTGAATAGATTTGAGGACAACTGAATCAAATAACAGGACAAACATTAAAATTGTTAAAGGGGAAATTAGTTTATTTTTCAATCTGGACCTATTTTCTAGCATAAAATATGTTCATTTACTCACCCAGACAGTTTTAGTGCAACTTGAATTCCTTCGGGAGATATTTAGATCCACTTGAGATCAGCGTGTCCAATATAATGGAAGTGATGCGGGCGACCACGCGCAGCCTCTAAATAAGGCATTATCTGCCACAAACTCCTTCATTTCACCAATGTTTTGTTACGAAACATTAGTTGGACCCCCCCGTGAGCTCAAAGTGGCTTTTTTGTGGTGATTCGTCCTTATTTACAGACATTTACTTTAGCCCTTGTTACCCCTTGTTATAGTGTTGCATAATAGTGACATCATCAAAGCCGCCGCAGTTAACTAAAGCATGTCACAGTACTTTTTCAAATGTTTCTGTCCACACTTTTCATG
Organism: Atherinomorus stipes; assembly: GCA_023101725.1. Taxonomy (NCBI): domain Eukaryota; kingdom Metazoa; phylum Chordata; class Actinopteri; order Atheriniformes; family Atherinidae; genus Atherinomorus; species Atherinomorus stipes. The sequence goes on from JALJCO010003429.1 coordinate 58,626, forward strand.
AATAGGCATTATCTAATGATATCTAATCTAATAATGAAGGTGACTAACTACCGTTATCTGCAGCTGATGGTTCCTGCAGCCTTTAGTGTGTGTTTGAGACAGGAGAGGGGCCTGAGGTAGCACACTTAGCTAACAGAAGCAAGTAAACAATACACTCTTTTAAATCTGTCTCTAAAAGTGTCCAATAAAACTACAAAATCTTGCTAGAGAAAATCTCGCCATTTTTGCAAGCTGCTTTAAAAAAAAAAAAAAAAAGGAAAAAGTTAGTAAAATTGCTAAATATAGCAACAAAATCATGGAGTTTCACCGTGTCAATCAGTTTAACTGGTTGTATGAGAAAATCAGCCATCACCTTTGTCATGGCTGCCTGTTTACCAACCTCTTCTTTAATTTTACATGCAAATCCTCCTGTTTGACTGGCCGGGCATCCCACCACCATCACCTCCCTCTCTCACCTGCTAATGACTCATCAGCCACATCTGGAGCTGCTTCCTGGTGGCTAAAGAAGGGCCCACAGATCTTCAGAGAAAGGGAACTGTTTGGCCTGGAAACAGTTTGTCCTTAGTTTTTTTTTTCTTTTATTTGGTGACTTAGTTTGTGGTAGTTTGGGCTCCTTTAGTTTTGATTTCCAGGTGTTTTGTTGGTTAACTGTTTAGTTGGTAGGCTAAATCCCCTTTAGTTGTGTTGGTGGAGTTGGGATGGCTAGGCCTTTTGTTATAGCTGGGTTTTTGGTTACTTTTAGCTTATTGGTGCTTCTCCTTTCCCTTTTGTGGTTCATAAAATTCGTAGATTAGGTCTGTGTTGGTTTTCCCCCTTTTGGTACTTTAGTTTAGGCTTTGTCTGTCTTTTAGGGGCCGTCCACACGGCGCCAAATTACAGCAAAACCGACAAAAAAATTCAAGAAATCTGTCCCATCATCCTCACAAAACCAGGGATTAGCTTCCTGAAACTGGGTTCCAAGGTGGAAAGGTTTGAAACTTCAACCAATTTGTGTTTCATGGGGACGGCGGAACCGCGCAAGGGTGGGGGGATGGGCGGATGTGACGTCAGCGAGACAGCGTGCATTGGTCTCATTCACAACATCAATAAAGTTCATTGAAAAAAATTCACAACAACAATGGCATCAGTGAGCAACTGTTTTTTTTTTTTTTTTTTTTTCTCTCTCTACTTGTCCTGTCCAGCATCGAAGCAAGCAGAATGGAAATCTGATTGCTTTATTCTGTTGAACAGTTTTGCTTTATCAAGCGGAGCTTTATGAACATAAGGCTCCACTTGATATCATGTTTATTCATTTTATTTCTTTATTTAAACATTTGTCTATTACACCATTCCATTTCATACTGCTGGGCCTGACAAGGGAGAAATGAAAGTTAACAGAGGTAATGATAGAAAGTGAAACAGAGAGAGAGGAGTAAGGAAGAGGAAGAGAGAGAGAAGAGAAAACATGAATCCACTTACACAGTTCACTGGTACATCTGTACCGCGATCCCTAAACAACCAAGGTCTCTGTTGGAAAACAAAACAAGCAATCTTGTTAACCTTTCTGCTCCTCCTTTGTTGATTTCCAGCGACATGCGGTGAGTCTTTATTTGCGCATGTGCTGTCTTGTTCTAGGTTTGGATTGTACACTTAAATCATCATAGTGCCACCCACAGCCTTGTAGGATGTACTACAGCGGCTTCATGGGGATGGTGAAACCTTTCCCGGAATTTCTGCAATCGGTTTCACACCTGGACCGGCTTGATGTCCCCGTCACTGTCCATATTCCATATCCAACCTATAATTAATCATAACTAACACATTAAAGTCTCACCCCTATTTACAAGCAAACAATCCTGACTGCATTACAGAAAGCTTTACAAAAAGAAAAATTATTCTAAATTTAAAAGAAAAATACCAGTATTATTACAACAATGATAAATGGAAATCATTATTCTAGTTAATATGCAGCTCGTATGATTAACACAGACAGAAGGTATTAAAACTTGATCCAATCCAACTAAAACTCCATAACCACATTAACATTTGTGAGTTTAAGCTATTTAAATGTGGAGTTCAGCATATATGCCTTCCATCTTTGGTGCATACTTTGACTTCTCTCATTTCCACTACAGAAGCAGTTGCTGGGGATATCATTAGTTTTGCCGCCATTTGTTCTGAAAGTGAAATTTAACAAGGAAATTCTGGCTGATGCTGCTTGACTCAGATGTTTCCAAAGCTTAAATCCTGACATATTTCTTTTGATTTGGTATAAAATTATCGAATGGGAGATAAATTTCAACCATGCTTTAACATTTTTGACCCTCAAACTGACCAGAAACACTCATAATAGCTCTTACATACACATTTAGTCATGTACTGCAGATTTGGTTCGTAAGACCTTGGAAATGTGTGTCCCCGCTCTGTATGCTGTGCATTTTTCATGTACAACATACACAGTTGGAGTTTAGGCTTGAATTATGACCTGTGCTGCCTTTCACAGTTTAATGCTGAGGTGCATTAATATGAGAGCAGATGTATCACAGTGACTTGGAGGAGAAGGCACCCCTGCTCCTCACAGATCTACTAAAGCTGCTGCTGTTCAGAGCTTTAATTGGATATATGCAAATCCAGAGGAACTTTAAGAGAAGAGTAAAGGGATTAAAGTGAATTACGGAGCCAGGAGTGTGGAAATGTGAGTGCGCTCATGCACACATACAGTATGCACACGCATGAAGACACCAACAACTCTCTTTATCTCCCCCAAACATTCCCGAGTAAACGCATGAGATTAAAGGATAAGTCTGGTCTTATTTTATCTTAATATCATTATCAACAAATCCTGTGAAAAGACCAAAACTAGGAATAAATTTATCCCTCCCAGTTCTGTCTGTGCAGCCACAGTCTGATAGAGCTCATTCCTCTAAGATGCACAACTCACACCACAAAAATTACTGGCTGCAAATAATAAAACCATTATAATGGCGATATCAAGCTTTATTGTTGCTTTCCACCACAGTTTAAACAGCTGAGACTTTCATGAAAGTGCTTGTATCCCAGATACTCCACAAATTCAGTTTCTTCTTTCAGCTGATATCATGTGATGGACAGAAAGCGTCTCATCCAGCATATGGTTATGTACAAAAGATAAGTACATCATCAGTTCAAAGGTTTATGTTCATGATTCATCCACCCATCCATTCATGATGGTACTGGTCTGTTCAGAATAAACATTTTGATAGGTGTGTTTTAAACTGTTGAAAGAACTCAATAATTCAATACACACGTCCAACACACCTGCAGCTGTGGACCAACTGCACTCTGAATAGAAATAGTACTCCCTGGCTGAACTACGGTATGCAGCATCATCATTAGTGCAATTAGTACAATCTGTAAAGATGCGAGCTAATAAGAGTGATGACAGACTGCTTTATTAACAAATACACTGACTAATCAGCTTATTGGGATCTTAATAGGGGCAGATGGTCTCTCTACAGTTGTTCGTAGCATCATCTTCACCACGTCGTCAGCAACGTGTTCATTAATTTCCCTCGGAGAATCCATTCAGTTAACTGTTTTCTTTACCCACTTGCAGTTAAAAAAAAAAGTTCTTAAAATTAGTCAAATATAACCTGTAAAACAACACAGGATACGTCAGTGTTATTCAGTCCTGGTACTCGGGTACCACTGCCCTCCCTGCATGTGTTCAAGCTTTCCATACTTAAACACACCTGGCTCAAATGAATGGCTCATCAGCAGGCTTGCAAAGAACATGATGAGTTGTTCAATTCATTTGCAGCAGGTGTGCTGAAGTTAGTAAGACCCAAAACATGCAGGGCAGTGGTACCCAAGGACCAAGATTGAGAAACACTGCACTACACCATTTGTTAACAGATAAAAACTAATCCAAAATGCAGAAATACACGTAAAACTAAATAGATTCAATGATTTAAAAAAAAAAAAAAAAAAAAAAAAATAGAAAAAAACCCAAACCTTAGCAGCAACAACTTTAGGTAATCATTTATCTAAAAGTGTATTTATAAATAAAAAAATAAAAAAAATCAATGAATAAATTCTTATTAATACCCTCTGAAAAATGCCCAGGGAAATCAAAAATTCTGCCAGGGTATGTCAACAATATAAAGGTAACTCTCACTGAGACATGAGGTCATTTAGAGTGACCCGTTTTGAATATACTGTCAAAAAAGCGTGTTAAAACATGCTATAGTAATTACAGTTCATGTAACCAAGTAACTAAAAACAGATGAATGAATAAAAATAAGATGAAAAGGACAGTAGCACCTAAATCAGGGGTGCCCCAAGTCCAATCCTTGTGAGCTACTATCCTGCATGTTTTGGTTGCATCTCTTCTCCAACACACCTGGATCCAATAAATGGCTCGTTACCAGCTAGGCAGAGCTGAATGACATGCACATGAGAGAATTGGCCATTTGATTCAGGTGTGTTGGAGAGCGTGTGTTCTAAAAATTGCAGGATATAGCTGTCAAGGACCAGACTTGGACACCCCTAAACTAAGGGTGCGTCCCAATACACCCCCTAGCCCTACTTTTTAGCCCTGCCCCTAAATTTTGCACGTTCCTGTGAAGGTAGGCTGTCTCAATCCCTCTTTGCATGTAGGGGAAGTGGATATAACGAGGGGTAGGGGGTATGAATCTAGCCCTTCAGAGCGAGGGACGTCAGATGCTGACTTGCTGTTGAAGGGCCAGAGGAAAGGGTTAGAGAGCTGTACGTCATTACGAATTAGACAACAGCAACCTCCGGAGAGCGACAGGACTCGGGGAAGAAAACTCAAATGTACAGATTACACATTTGTTCATTACGTTAGCCAGACTAGCCACGCTAGCTAGGCTAAAATACTGATGATAAGCTTGCGAAGGATTTTCGGCAGTTAACAAGAGACAACAGTCGTCATGGCGACTTCTTCCCCGTGTGGTTGTTTTGTTTATTAATCAACCGAAGCATGATGAATGATGAAAAAAAGAAAAACGACCACAACTTTTAACTCTGTGTTGTTGCTGGGTTTGTCGTTATGGTGAGACGTGTGCAGACATCACCACGCAGTTGCTTACGTGCCTAAACGTAAGTGGTGTCCCAATTCCTAGAGAATATCACAAAGCCCTACCCTTGTGGTTTCAATTCGAGGGTGTAGTGATAGTGGGCGAGGGCTAGTGGTTGAAAGTAGGGGGAACATTGGGATTGGGCCTAAATGTTCACAGGACAGCCGTCCAACAACACTTTCTTCATTGTCCTTAGAACATATTTGAAACTCTTCATTTCAATTAAGCTGCACAGCTTCAGGCCCTGTTGTAATTTGTTCCAAGTATATGTAGCATTGTATGAAAATGCCATGTAGATAATAAAATTACAGAGGTAGCAATCACATTCTTCTTTTGATCATCTCTTTTCGCACAAATGAGAAGAAAAACATTAAATCTAAATACAAGAAAACAAATTAGCAGAAAACAAAATTAGTCGAAAACAAGATTTTAAAGTGAAGAGCTCTGTCATGTATGGTGCACAGGCATCATCGACTGCATAGATCCTGACTTGCAACACTTCAGTAGAAAAAAAAATGGCATATGTTGAGATGAGTAGAGTTAATCTGGATATTCCAGAGTAACATGTAGCGTGCTAACTAAGGTCCATAGAAGCAGAGATGTGGCTTCAACCAGGGTTTAGCAGGTTTTCTGAGCTTTCCTTTATCACTATGGGGTTCAATCAGTGGAGGCATTCACTCCTGACAACTTATAATCTCTTATGAGCTTTTCATTTTCTTTTTTAAAGCCTTTTCAAACTGGTGGGCAGCAGCTTCTTTAAGATCTTTGCTAATTTATTTCCTCTTCAGAATTGTGTCGACACACCTGAATGCTTCAGCCGCCCAAATCTCTGCTTTATGGAGATGCTTTTACCTACTGATGGATCAATAAGTGACAAAAAAATAAGAAATGAGTATTTGATCAGAGACACCTTGCTGCTACTCACTCTTAATGCAGCAAGGTTGTTTACCACATGCAGCTGCATTTTAGCTTAGCTTTAGTTTTAACTCATATAAAGTAAAATTTACACAACCATAATGTTTTTCATTTGGGGCAAATCATGTTTTTTTCCATAAAAAAACTGAAAGATGGTGTTGAGGCCCTAAGTATCTGTTTTTGTATGTTTTAGTCTCAGTAACAAAGTATAAAATCCAAAAGCAAGAAAAATCATATTTGTAAATGGGGTGAAATTGAGTTCAGGGGAGAAAAGGATCCAAGTTCTCTTAACTTGCCCAGACATGGAGAGAGAGAGAAAAATATTATAAAAAGGAGGACACCTCACAAGAAAGACAAGAGGTGCAAGACTCGCATAAATTTACTCCACTTGACAACCACCACTGGGCACAATTTCTCTGTTTCACAGCTGGCCACTGGAAACCAGAGCAAGTCAACAGTTTGGTGAAAGAGAAAGAGCCAGGGAAACAAAGGAGGGAAAGAGATTACACAGGGGCACTGCATCACTTCTTGACGGAAGGGCACAAATGTCCAGCAGGGAGGGGAATTGGCAGGGACATTTTAGGGTTGTGGGGCTGCTGGAGAGAGAAGATTCACGGTGTGAGAAGAATGACATGGGCTGCGAGGAGTGCCTGCCCTGCAGAGGCTGTGGAGTCTGGCATGTTAATGGACCACTTGAGACGGGAAGACTGCAGGTGAAGAGACAAACTCAGATGTTGTGACTGTTGCAATCAGACCACTGTTGTGCCGATTGGGCATGCACGGTCTGAAATTTGATATTAAAACAGTCCCTGAAATGACCATAGAAGATAGAAGATACTAACTGTGCTGAACAGCTGTGTAAATTTACACATCTTTAATAAAAAACATCCAGGGCCAAATTTAGATTCTAAACCATATTTTTGTGCTCACTAAAGAGGCCTGCTGTGTAAAATTAGCAGCTCATTTGTTTTATTCTCTTACACTTTTGTTCTTAAAGCTCATTTTGAGCTGTCAGCATCACAAGATGACCTAATTTCTATAAACTGCTGCTAAAACGTCTATGTGCACAAGCATAAAAAAAGATGTCTTGAAATAAAAAAAAACCTGCATTTTTCTTTAAAAATATTAAAAATATTTAAAAACAAACACTGAGCTTAAATATTACACAGTTAATGAGTACTGTCCACATTAAACTGTTACTTTACCTTCACTTACTACCATCCTGGACCAAAGACAAATCCTTAAGATGTTATCTCACTGATAGCCCGCTCTGGCTATTTTTAACAATGCTGCTGTTTGCTTTTTATCTCAAACTACAGAAACATTAATCAGAAGGCTGTAGGCTATGAGTGCATCAGCACAACTTGACTGATACAGCTCTGATTGAGCTTTTAACGACTACAGAAATTACTTGGTAGTTTCTACTTGTCCACATCACACTTTCAGTATTCAGGCTAGGCTGGAAGGATTAGTTACACATATGATCCTCAGTGTGACTTATTTGAAATTACTTCATCATGGTTAGCAAATTTAGGCACGTATTTACACCAAGGAACAGGGTGAAAATCACCTGCGGTGGACTTAATTTGCTCTGCTGAAATCCCCACTAGATATAAATGTATAGAAATGTCTTCAGTATAATGTTTATGCAAGTTGCAGTCACATTATGCATGCCCAACCAGAGCACGGAAAAATGGCCGAGTAAAAAAAACTGCATGTCAAAAAATATTCCAGTCAAACAGAGTCTGAGTAAATCGTAGAAATTATCCTGGGAGAGTTGTGCCAGGAGCTTTGGCTGCATTTGAGGAGAGGAAACTGGTTTGCAAAAGCCAGAAATATTGTTTTTCCTCAGATTACTTCTGAATGACAACACTTTTACTTGGAAGTGTGTGCTTACATTACTTCTCCACTCCGCTTGTTGATGTTTCAATCCCTGACAGTGTGCACCTGTCTCCCGTCTCGTTTTCTTTTCCCTCCCGTTTCCTTGCTCCTAAGGTGTTGTGATGCCGCGCTCTCTTGCAGGCTAATTACCTGTGTCGCTCTGGGAGGAGATGAGGGGAGATCCCCAAGCAGAAGTGGCAGCTGTCTTGGCCTCTCCAGTCAGCTGTAAATTCCCCTCCCCCAACTCAAAGTGTGAGATGAGTGCTGGTATTACTGACAAGAAATCATGTTGAGGCCACCTCACTTCACTACATCAATTCCAGTAAATCCAGGAAGACAAGGAACAAGAAGTGTAGTTATTCTCCTCCTGTTACTGCATGCCCTTACACTGATCTGACTTCTGCTATTCTTATTTTCACGGCTCAACATCTTACCAGAGGGGTTCAGGTCTCAGGTGAAATGGCTAAACAATGCTACAGTTTTGTTTTAGCACTGCAACATTACACCCTTGCGAGCACATGGATCACCTCTGTGGCGTGGTTACACTTACATGCTCACATGCACAGTGAGGCGCTCCTGTTTCTGTCAGCTGGCTGCTGCTGCTGTTTGTGTCGGTACGCCGCTGTCTTATGCAGATTCCATGATGCTTTCTGTTTGCTTCACATCTGTATGTAGCAGCTGGATGTCAAGAGATATGCCTGGTCTTATTTTTCATGAATTATTTTCTTTATGAATTCCTTATTGTTTAAAATGTAATTGTAATCACTGCTATGATTACGGCAGCTTAGTCTGTTTCCCTTTGTCATCCTCCCCCCCGTCTGTCAGGTTCAGCATTTATAGTTTACAGCAGGGGAAAAATTATTAGAAACACAAATAGAATAATACTGGAAAGGATTTTAATGATCATGGGCAGGCATATATGCGATGCCTCGCTTGGGAGAACACATCTGTCCAGCACAATTTGGCACACACAGACCACCATTCTGTATGTTACTGTATGATGCTGGACAGAACATGGGTTCGACTGAAAAAAAGAAATATCAAAGGAATGGGTTATTTTTAAATTGTTCTGAAATGTCAGCAAGACTAAGGAGATGAGGACGAATTTGTTGATCAGATCTAAAACCTAAAAAAGACATCATTACAGAAAGAGAGACTAAATAAGGTTAATTTAAAGATGTGTGTTTCTGTAGATGGAACAGAGCAGACTTTACATTGTGGAAATTCCGATATTCTGATGTTTGTAATTTCTAACAAGCCAGTGGAGGAGAGTCCCGCACTGTGTGTTGGTCTGCTGGGGGAGCAGCATTAGTCCCAAAGATGACAGCAAATGAGCATTTTATTCATAATTATAAAACGGGTGTTTCTCATTCTTAAATAAGATTGGCTGAGCTGCGTTTCAAGCCCGTGGTAAAACTGTAACCCACACGTAGATCCAGTAGACTGCAGCACAAAATATCCTTGCGCCAGCATAAACAGATAATAAGTTGCTTAGCAACCAACTGCTTCGTGTTCAACCAACTCATTGGATTACATTTGTTTAAAGACTTTTGTAGACTTTGTGGTGAATTTTGATATTCTGGGTGTCCTGAGCCTGGATGAGTGGTTGGAGATGACAGCGCAGATTTCATCGCGGGCATGCTGCCTCGCATTTGCAAAGCAGCCGACATCATATACAGTATCTGCACATAAACACCTGCTGCCAAACGCACATCACTGTTTCTCCAAACATTATTTTTACAGCATTATTGATGGAAGTAACAACATTAATGAGTCCAGATAGCCTGAACTGATGAGAGCAAATGGCCTATGTGTAGTTGGATAGATAGTGATTGAATGATGGGCGGGTAGGAGGAGTTTGCTGCGCTGCTTACATGGAGGGAAAAGCGTTTGTAGGTGGAAAAAGGCTTTAACAAAACAAATGACGCATTGATCTTGATCTGAGCGGGTCATCTGTCTGATCGCCGTTTTAAACAAGTGAAAACTCCTCTGACCCGGTTCACAGCGTGATCCAGAGTACATACAGGTCGCATATATGATCAGAGCATTTTTTGTCGCAGGCAGTGATGTTTCAAACCTTAAAACCCTGGTTATTAATGTCTAAACGCATTTGCATAAACGAGGTAAACTAAATTTTCATTTGGTCGAAGTTTTTGAAATGAAGTTTTTTTAATGACAAAAAATAAATAAGTAGATCAAAAAACTAAAATGAAATAATATCTGCGTTTACGTGGTGATGACAGGCCAAATCGGAGGAAATATCTTCGTTTTATGAGATACCCTCCTACTTGTGGACAAGCTGAGTTGCTTAGCAACCATGCTGTCCACTCAATCTTATGTGGTGGGAGAACAAATAGTTCTCCATTGTATTATTTCATTATTACCCATGAATTCTTTATGAAATGAAATGAAAGATACTTTATTCATCCCAGAAGGGAAATTCAGTATTGTAAAAGCTAACTTTTTTTTTTTTTTTTTTTAAATAAACAAAAAAGTCAGTCAGTCTTGTTCTTTAGGGTGATGGTTGCTGGCAGGAATGAATTTCTGTATCTCTCCGTCCTACAGCAAACTTGACGCAGCCTCCCACTGAACACACTCTGTTGATTCTTCACCGTGTTGTGGAGAGGATGGGAAGTGTCCTCCATCATCTTCATCAGCTTGTGCAGCATTCTTTTTTAAATGATCAGCTCCAGCGGCTCCAGAGTTCTCCCCAGCACAGAACCAGCTTTCTTGATCAGCTAGTTTAGTTTAGTTGTTTAGTTTCTTCAAGTCTCTGATTCTGATGCTGCTTCCCCAGCAGATGGCTGCAAAGCTAATTTTTATTTTTGTATGTGTGTATTTATTTTTATTTATTTTATAGGCAATATGTAAAGTTACCGTTTTATAAAAGCAATAAGCCCCAAGAAGCCGTGGGTAACAGCGGTTTTACAAACCCACGGTTTCTCGGGGCTTATTGCTTTATTCTTCAACACTTGGGATGTTTGATCCCAGTAGGGAGAAAGGAAGTTACAGAGCAAACTGCTGTCTATCATGGACGATCCATCCGACCTCATCCACGACACCAAAACAACCCGACACATTACACTAGTCTCATTTTGTTGTGTATTACTGCTACAGTTCATTTTACTTTTTCACCGTTTTGTTGCCGAGACAGAAAGATTCCCCCTGAAGATTCTACCTATCCATCCATCCATCCATCCATCCATCCATCCATCCATCCATCCATCCATCCAACTGACCACAGGACAGAAAAATATTAAAAAACATTAGAAGCATTAATGCTGAAATGTACAAAATTCCATCATATTCAGTCAAATTTTAGAAATAGTTCCATCAAAAGGAAGCGCTGATGCTGCCAAATTGAGAAATGTGTCTTGTGCTACTACGAGACACATAACTGACATCAGTGATCAAGACGACGTACATCGCAGTTACTTGATAAAAATTTACATTTATTACAACACCTGCTGTTATTCATAGTCTCTTTTGTCAACATTTGCTTAAGTAAAGTTGTCTCTGGGTTCTCCAATTTCAAATGGATGGGATCAAGGAGAAATCGTTAAGGAAATAACCATCATTTGAAAAAAGGCATGATCAGCGCATCCCTTGAGAACAATCTGTAGAGTGGAGAGATGAAAAATGCCTAAGTGGAGCATCTGCAGGGAGAATAAACAAGCAATTTTCCAACATAAAAAAAAAAAGAAATCTGGCTGATGTCACGCATGGAGAAGCGATTTGCCTGAGCAGGACAGCAGAGGGGAGACGGCAGCCAAAGTGATAAAGTGAAACCACCTGAGAGAACGAATGTTGCCAATCAGAGGCAATTATATGCTGCAACACAACAGCTTAACTCCCACTGTAACTAAACTCTCAGCATGGCTAATCTGTCGATCAAAGGCAAAGCTGAACATCTCAACAACCCTGTCTACAGAAGAACCACAGCAGGCCGTGCAGTGATATTAAACTTCTCTCCAAAGCCTGGGTGGAGAAGTGAAGGGTAGGAAATGTAAATAGATACAAGCCTGGGGGAATCTGTGGTAGCACAACCCACATAACGATCTGTCAGTTTAATAGTGTGTGGGAGAGTAAGAGTAAGGATGGAGAGAAATGTTCTCTCTCCCTGTTCATTAATAGTCACAGAAAAGAGATTTATGGATGTACAGCATCTGTCATTAACAGGCCGAAGAAGGCCATAAAAAGAAGAGAGGGATATGTATGCCGGGATGTATTTTTGGCGTTGGAATGTGGTCAGAGCTTGATGAAAATCATTTTGTGGCCATTTCAGCCATCCATTATATTTTCTCTGAGGCTGAAAATTTCATTTGCTCATGAGTAGAATCCAATATCTGCTTTAATGCAATGCTGCAGCGCGTATATAAATACCCAACAGTAATATCCCAAGTATAACCACCCTCTCGCAGCATAAACTCAAATATTTACACAGGAAATGACAAACTACGCATATTCAGGTGTTTTAAAAGCATCAACCCCAACCTCGGCCACCATAGCGTGGCGACTCTCTTTTAAGACTATTTTCTAACCATTTTTGATGCAGCTCCCAACGGAGGCAGCAGGCTGCAGTGGTTCAATACACCATGACACCAATTAGCGGGGTAAATAATGGCACGGTCGGCAGAAGCATTCCCACTGCGACTTCCCCACCTCGCTGATCTCCCTAGGCCGGTCTTATCAAAGCAGCTTTTCTTCACAGCCTGAAATTGAAGATCAAAAGGGCAGCACTAACTCATCAATGCCTGGGCCTCTTCCCTACAGCAGTGGATAAAGTGCTCAATAACCAGGGCACATTATCACCGGCCTGTCTGCACCAGCGTCATCCGTAAGGAAAAAGAAAATAAAATTGACAGAAAATGGTGTCGCGAACACAGTCATTTTCCTGACCAGTCAGCGTGAAGCCAGAGCACTGAAAGTCATCCAAGGCAGTACCGGACCCGTTTGCACTCTGAACTCCTAATATGCCTCTCAGTGTGACAATCAATACCCTCTTTTTTTCTTTGATAAAACCAGTTTTTTTGTCCAACTAGGCAGCTATATATGCATGCGTGTCCACTTGCATTAACGCTCATGTTTGTAATGATGGGTGACAAGCCTGTTTTCACTCAGAGGTCAGTGAGCTGCAGCGGGAAGGAGGTGCAAGAGCTGAAGAGGAGCCCTCAGGCTTAAACAGCATTCTGCAGTGGAGAAGCTTATCTGTGAGACTGGGTGTGTGTGTGTGCAGCCAAAGAAAACAGTGTGTGGGCAACAGCACTCCAGTTAGGCTGCTGATCACTTACAGAGCATCTAAGATGAGCAACAAAGCACTTACAGGCTGTGCATAAGCTGTAGAGAATGGTTGATGGGTTTCCTTTTCATGAAAAATAATGAGAATCATAAAGTTAACATGCAAATCAGAGAGGAATATTTCTAATTTTAGCTTACCCGTGCAGCTCCTTGAGAGAAACTGAGATCTTGACATTGTGTCCAAGCACATGAAGAGCTGTGAGAATGTCGGCCCATTGCACCATCTCACCCAGGGGACCCCCCTTCAGCACCTTGGGACTGAAAACATCCCCAGACTCCTCCGTCAGAAATCCGACGTGGACTAGAATCTGAATGCAGACGGAAACAACTAAAGTCAAGGCAATGCAGTGTGCAGAGATTTGAATAGTGCAACGTGTGAAAGACGAGCCACTCTTTTCCACCAATTTTCAACTTTCTACAAAAAAAAATCTCCAGCTCTGCTGGGTGAATAACCAAGGTGTTCTGAGAGCAATTTTCACAGCCTGTTCAGATATTTGGCACAGATCAGTGATGTCAGATTTTTAATATAATTGAGTATTTAATCAATGCAAAAAAAAAAAAAGACTGACAGCATCTTCACACCAACAACTCCTAGAAAATACAATCAACTGTGCATAAAGCTGACATAAAAATGGACCCATGAAGTGCTAATTGATATGCAGAACGATACATGAGCAGTTTAATTGCTGATGGGGAAGGATATAATTCCCAGGCTGTTAAATATTTAATGAAATTAGATTTCTCAACAGATGGTGGCACTTGTTTTTTTGTTGGAGTTTTTTGTCCTTTTTACTCCGGCAACACATTTGTCTTGGAAAAACTTGAGGAAAAAAAGGAACATGATTCATCAACCACATGACACTAAGTATATCTATTGCTACCTGAAACCTTTTATCAGGCTCTTACTAAAATGCTTCAAAAATTAAAACTGTAATCACAGATAAGTGTGTTATTGTGATATTGAAGGATATTACAAATCTTTAAAACCTTGTTACTTGTTTCTAAGATAAGTTTTAAAGTTGTAAGTGGACAGTATTAGCGGTTTTTCATTTTTCTATCTAAAGTCATTCTCAATGAAGTATCTGGAAAATGGGGTTCTATTATTTTGTGGAGTTGCATGCAGAGGCATTTTTTATGACCTATGAAGTGATCAGATGTGTTAATTTGCCTGATAAGGGGTTAAATGCCACAAATAATTTCAGGGTGACGGCCAATTTCCAATCGCACACAAAGCTGACAGTTTAAAATAAGGTGTGTGGCAATTCTATCAAGTTTTCAGGCTGGCAAATATCTTAAATAATTTATTCTCAACCAGTGCCAGCTGGGTTTAGTTCAGGTTCTGATTATACATATTAAAGCTGGTTGGGTTTAGAATTTAGGATTTTGGGGTTTGGTTAAGCATTGCAGATGTTGAGGCTTAAAGATGTGGAAAATCCATGTCAGTGGTTTAAAAAAAAAAGTGCTTCACATGAGACAGGCAACAGCAGGGGAATTAGAGGCAAAGTCAACAAACTTGCACTTCTGCCCACATGTCACAGGTGGTGTTGCTGTTGGCAGCGGTACTGAGGATAAAGAGCACACCGTGCAGCGTCTAAATGGACTGAAGTGACATTTACAGCTCAGTTTATACGCTGTTCAATGTGCTACAGTTGACCATTTAATTAGCTGTCTGGGCTGCAAACTGATGTTAGCGGTGCACTTTTTCCTCACTGAACATCAGTGTTGTCGCTCTGTCATGAAGCTTGGGGGAAAGACATGAGTCCAAGTGTCAGGTATGATGAGAAGTTTCTGGCAGGAAGACTGGTGCAACTTCATGTTCAGAGTCTGTGCAGCAGGCAGATGTCTGGTTCGTTGTGCATCAATGGTGACATTACTTTGCAAATGCAGGTTGTTTTAAACAAATAAATGTAAATAAAACCAGAAAAGATCAAAGGTGAATTTAGATCCCTTCAGATCCTTGAAACACAATTATTTACAGAGCAAATTTAAAAAAACACCCCCCAAAAAAACATGTTCAAATTTCATCCAAAAGGGAAAAAGTGTTACAGTGAAACCACAATGATTATCACATCACCAAGCCTCATAAATTGGATTCTTCAGTAAAAGCTGGAAAGACACTGCAAATGTCAAAGCAGACAAAGATGGAGTGGGCTGACATGTTCTGTGAAACATCTCTCTTCCACAAAAAAAATCACTCCCTTTCTGTTTTCTCAACAGCACTAAGTGTTTGAATGATGGAGGCCGAGCCTGCAGGGTTGGGCTAATGGACAGTAACCATTACTGTCAAACACGTCCATTACAGCAAACAAAGCCAATTCCTGCAATGGGGAAGAAGCTCATTTTAAAAAAATGCTATTAATGGAGTTAACTTTGAGCGATGTAACAGAAACACACAGACACACGAGCTGTGCAAGGTCTTGTTGGCACATTTACAGCAAAACTGTAAATACTTTTTTTTTTTCATGGCTCATCTATTGAACTTCTTTCAGCTACACAGATTTCACTGGGACTCTACATATTCGGAGTAAAAACATCTTTGGCTCCAAAACAGCATGATGAGAAACAATTATGGCAGCGTACCCTGAATGCGTTGTGTGCATGCACACTGGCTTGAACTGGATTTTTTTTTATTTTTTTTTACTTTTTTTAAATGAAATGTCTGCACATTAAATTACTGTATATTTTTTTGATGGAATGGTACTTTTAAAAAGGTTTGTAGCAGACAATGTGCCCCACCTACAGTGCTCACTGGCTCATCAACATATCAAACAGCCACAGAAATATCAACGTAGGCAATCCAGAGGAAAGTTGAGACTCACTTCATGGTGTGGGCGTTCTGCACAATGCAGTGTTATTATATACCATAACTGACATTAATTAGAAAAATACAAAGCAGCCAACTTTTTCTTTTTTTTTTATGAAAAAGACTTTGCAAGGTTAATTTCATTTATATTCCATCATACCGTGAAGGTTTAAAAACATAAAAGGAAAGATCAAATGCCACAGTCTTTTCATCAGACATGTGTTCCAGCAGGCGAAGCTCTTTCCTTGACACTTGCTGGAAATGTTCCGTGGAAATGTCGCTGGTGAAAGTGCACTAAAGCCAATAAATGCCTGTGAGGGGTTCCTCCCTGTCATTATCTGCTAACGCCTTTAACTCAGCATAGTGTGATTCACACCAGGCTGCTAAAGATAAGAGGAGAAAATATTAGTCCAACAAAATGTCACAGCTGTTCTGGTAACTTGGTAGAGCCAAGCCTGAGGGCATTGAAGGACTGTCTGGCTTTTTCATAAGTGTTTGATCCAAAACATTTTGTACTGAGTTATTTTTCTTCCTTTATTGACCCACCAGATGGATTTACATCAAATTAGGAGTGTTCAAGAAAATAAATAAATAAAATCTGTTGACAATTTGCACAGACTCCCTTTGAGAAAAAAAAAAGAAACCAGAACAGAGATTTGTTATTCTTTCATTTCCTAGTGTGCGAAGAAGCATATCTGCGTGTGAAAGCTCCTCATATTTACCCTTTTTTGCTCCCTCCAGTGGCTGCGGAGCTTGTCATCCAGCCGTCGAGCAGCAGCAGCCCACTGTGCTGCCAGCCTGCGTATGCGTCTCTTCATAAAGCTTAGAGACTCCTTCCCAGTGCCCACCTGCTCCAGCAGAGACCCAATGTCTGACTGGAAAACAGCCTGGATGACAAGAGTGATAAAAATCACTGGAAAGGATATGATACACACCCCTGCTCATAAGCTAATGTTAGAATTCAGTTTGGGAGAAATCTTCAGAAAGAGTACATCAGATTATCCAAAAGAATGAGCTGATATCAGAGGAGCCAAAACTACATGCTTGTAGTAATGATGTACATGCCGGACATTAAAAAAAATCATTAAATTTAATGATATGAAATAATTATATTTACATTTTTTATCAAAGAATGTATAATATCATGGATTATTATACAGGGGTGAGTTCCTTTTAAAAGCTGTTCTTCAAGTTCCACATTGGAAACAAATCAACATTATGGAGAAAAAATACCAATTTCGAACGTTTTCTTCCATCTAAAACAGCTGCTGGAAAGGAGCTTATTTTTGCTCCACTTTGCGCTTTTATATCCACACATAATTGCAGACGCAGGTGTTAATTGTTTATGAGGGCTGTTTGTTCATGTGTCTGACCACATCACTCAGTCTGGGGATGGTTGTTTTCACATTTATTTCTTTTAACAGTTTCCCAGCGTCGCCTCCAAGTGTCGCCAAAGTCTCCACAGCTGTAGAAACGTTCGTACGCCAGCCATGAAGTTGACGTGAAGCACCGCACATTTTCATGGTCACTCCATTCTTGATACATCTCGACTTTAGCGTGGAAAGGATCGTATGCCACGTTTTTGTGTGTACGAACCCTTTGTACATGAGGCCCCTGGCCACTATCATGCAAGAAGTATGGCTTAAAATCCCTCTGACCACTGTTCAGGACTTGTATGTGTCATTTCCAAGACGAACTGTCACTGTATTGGCCGCAAAAGGAGGCCCCACACCATACTAATAAATTATTGTGGTCTAAAACCAAGTGTTTCAGTTTCATTGTCTAACCCCTGTATATACACACACATACATATATATATATATATATATATATATATATATATATATATATATATATATACATACATATACATATACACACACACACACACACACACATATTTCCCCTGCACCCCGCTGTGATGCCCATGTATTATGTAAAGCACTTTGAATTGTTTTGTAGATAAAATGTGCTACATAAACTTGCCTTACATGTAAAAAAGTGGTGATAAGTGCAATAAACTGTCAAGGACCATTTTTGTCAATGAAATGTTGTGACCATATTTGTATCTACAAAGTTTGTTATACATCATTTGCTTGTACTGTTAACAATAGGAACACTTTTCAGTGAGCACAACAATGCACATCTCCTGATGCAGGAAGTGTTGAGCAAGTAGAAAAGCCGAGTTTAACTTTTAAAGCTTGGATGTGTATGGGGAGCAGTCCTACTGATAATTGGACCATTTCATAAACTATGTACAAAACTGAAAGAGACAAACAGTACAAAGCAATAAACAAGTTAGGAGGTTATTTTTCTCTGGGTGAGTAATGAAAATATTAAGAATGCATCAACCACTATTCAGGAATTTCCTAACAGAACTTGCCATCATTTCTGTTTGTCAAATACAGTACAGTGCAGAAGTCCAGTACCAACCCATACCCATACTGACCAGTGTTGATGATGGTCTAGTAACTGAAACATCCACTATCTTTTGCACTTCACAAAGTGTCAAGGTGCACAAACCATCGACCTAATAGGTCGATTAATGGTGCCATCTCCAGTACCTTTAAAATTACACTGCATCACCTGGAACAAAGAAGAGTACGGCTACCGTTTGTGGACTACAACTCTCTGTTTACCACCATCTTACCCAGCAGTCTGTTCTCGAAAATGTCTGACCTGGGAGCGCAGCACTGCATCAGTCTGTGGATAAAGGACTTCTTGACAAACCAGCTCTTAACATGAAGTAAACAACAAAAAAAAAAATCAATTTCAAGAGAAGACAACATATCCATTCACCATGGTATATGAATGTGGAGGGGGTGGAGAGATTGTCCAGCTTCAAATTCCTTTGTTCACAGGTTTCAAAAGGACATCTCAGCATATAGTCAAAGCACAAAAGCTACAATCTTTTCTGAAAATGCTTGGGGTGAACCTGTCAAAACAACTCCTGGTGTCGTTCTACCACTGCTCTATTGAAAGTGTCTCCACACATGGCAACCTGTGTGGCGTGGTAGCAGCTCTGCAGCAGATAAATGTCGATGCAGAGATTTATAAAGACTGCATAGAACATCACAAACAAACAGCCACCTACTCTGGGCAGCATCTTCAGCTCCTGCTACCCACAGTACAAAGGCCACATAATATCCGGGAAAACTGTCCCTCTCTTCCCTTTTCCTGTTCAGACTGCTGACTTTCAGAAAACACAGCAGGACCAGAACCATGCGCAAGTCCCACAACCATTACTGAACTGATCTCACAACTAAAAGCAAGCCCACCACACATATTGCAGCCCCACCAGAAATTAATACAGCAACAGAAATAATTCCTATAAGAGTACTTCCTATGATTAATATATACACACACACTCACATATATAGTATACTTTTCTTTTACTTTTTAAATAAATCTTTACTCAACAAGTATAAGTATGCAATACATGAACAGATGAAGTACTGTATACAACACATTAAGGGTAGCATTCAGAATGCCAGGGGTGTTCAACAGAAATTATACAAACAAGTGTAAGGATTCACATAAGTAAATTGTTTTATCGGGGTTTTTGTTGCTCGTAAATATTGTTCCATTTCTGAAATTGAATGGTAAATATATGAACAAAAAATTTAGCTAAAAGATTTCATACAAAAAAAGTACTTTCATCCTTTCTATGGATAGCAAAAAAAAAAAAAAAAAAAAAAAAAAACATTTTCCCATTTCGATAAAAGAAATCCTTTAAGACAGTTTCAAATCTGCTAAATTCTCTCTTACTGGAAGAGCAGTACCAAAAGAAATGTATCACAGTTTCCTGATGATCCCTGCAGAAAGAGGAGTTAATATATACATTTTTTTTTTTAAACTTGAGCATATTATGATTATTTTATCATTATGTTACGTCCCAGCTCTGCTAGGGGTTAGGGACGCAAACAAAAAGACTGGTTTCAAGATGTTGAAAGGTGGAGTGAAGATGTTTTATTGTTCAGGGTGAATTAAGGCATAAACAAAAACCTGGAAAACTGTAACTGAAAAGGAGATGGGGTTAGCGATGCTGCTCAAAGGAACAAATAAAAAGACAGACAAAGCCTAACACCGAAAGGGAAACAAAAATGGGGAAAAATACAAACCTAGGCTAGGAACCAAAAAGGGAACGAGCAGCACCATAAACTAAGACCTGTAACCAACCCCAAACTACAACAAAAGACCTACAGTAGCTATCCCAACTCCAAACTATCAGTGAAAATGACAAAGAAAAGGGAATCTAGCAACTAAACCAACTAACCAAACTAAAACACCTGGAAATCAAAACCTAAAGACACCAAAAACATAAACTAAGGACAACTGTTGCCAGGCCAAGCAGTTGCCCCTGACTGAAGGTGTGGTTGGCTCTTTTGTAGCTGCCAGGCCAGCAGCTCCAGGTGTGTCTGATCAGCAATCAGCACTGAAGGAGGGAGGAGATGATTGTGGGGAGCCAGGCCAAGGGGAACAGAGGGATCGAGCAGGATGATTTGCATGTAAAAATGAAAGACAAAAGGGTTAGTATCTGGGCGGCCGTAACAATTATATTTGCTTCATATTTTCTATACATAGAATGTATTTGTGTGTTTCAGGGACTGCAGATGGATATTAGCTCAAAGAACTAATCTGTTTCAAAGTATATTTCCTCTGCGGCCCTTGCTGCTGTACATGGTCCCTGTTCATTAAACTAAACTAATATTAACCTTGATCCATCTTTTCTATAATTGCAACCACTGGCATTGCATGTGAATGCTTTGAATGGTGTACAGAGACATGTTAATCATTTTATCTTCATTTTTTCTATACTTGAGCCCAGACCTTGAAAGCACCTAAATTTCATTGTATGCCCAGAGACAATATATTTTCTTTTTGTGTTTGGCACATCTCTGCAGTGCATTCTTGAGAAATTCTGAATAAACAAAACAAATGCAGGACAAAAGAAGAAACTATAGGACTAAAAACCTGCCAAAAGTATCTCAAAGTAATTTTAAAGGAGTCATCACCCGGAAATCCCACTTTTTCATGTTAAAGCATGTGTATTGGAATAGGACCTTAGTTAAAACGTGCCAGAAACCGGAGAGTGAAAGTGGCTTCGTCTTTGAGTGCGGGCTCTCTCTTCTCACCAGAATAGGCCACAAGAGTGCGCTCTCCACAGTACGCGATTTTGTTTTTTCCTCTGGGAATGACGTGATCCACAGAGGCTGCTAGCTGCTAAGCTTGCCTCTTTAGCACCATCTGAAATCAGCTGATTACCTGCCGCAGAGTAGCGTTTAATGAGCAGCTTTGTCAGAGAGGACGACCAGAAATTCAGCAGTGTTTTCAGTGCTGTAACAGTGGACTAATAGACCAGGGACCAGTGGATTATATTCATTCAGTGAGGATGTGCAATCGGCAGTGTTGTATAAAGTACCCAAAAGCCATACTTGAGTAAAAGTAAAAGTACCTTACTGGAAAATGACTCAAGTAAAAGTCAAAGTTGCCTGCTAGAATATTACTTGAGTAAAAGTAAAAAAGTAGCTAGTATTTACTGTACTTAAGTATCAAAAGTAAAAAGTACTGTTAATAAAACGCAATCAGAAATTTGAGTTTAACATTTTCTTTATTTCTGTTTAATTTAGTTTTTAAGTTTTAATTTGCAAAGTGTAAAGGAGTTTCAATACCTCCTTACATAAACCCAACCATATAGAAAAACACTGTACACACAAACATCCTTACAGACCTGCATGCATGCCTACCAACATTCAGACCCAACTGCATTCAATATTAAATCATTCCTAATAAACTCTTGGTGCTCGGAGGTGATGCAAACAAACAAAGAACTTGATTGGTTGAACTTTAACATGACTGCAGTGCGACAGCACTTCAACTGTCCATCCAGTCGTTACTGAACCCAGAAAAACTTTTTGTTCAACCTCAAAAGAAGTTGTTTCTCAAAATGGCGAGAACTCAGTCTCGCTCTTCTTGGACTGAAGACCAGACCAGCGATGCTGAACAGCCGTTCACCTGCTGCTGAGGCAGGTAAAGGAGTGTTTAGCTTCAGAGACGGCTGCACAAGGCTACTACTACCGGCTACTAGTCCCACTACAACAAAACAAAGATTGTCCATTGGCTATTAAGTTCCTTATTTACATTATGTCTTTTGTAATTAGTAACTAAGATGCTCAGGTAAATGTAATGGAGTAAAAGTATTGATTTTTCTCGCAAAATGTAGTGAAGTAAAAGTAAAAGTCATCAGAATTAGAAGTAGTAAAGTAAAGTACAAATATGAAAAAATACTACTTAAGTAAAGTAACTAAGTATTTTTACTTAGTTACAATACAACACTGGCAATCGGTAAGTGTTGCTGCTTGTGTAACTTATTATCTTTTGTGCAGGAGACAAGCAAACGATGGTAGACGAAAAGTGATAAGCTGCTAATGTAGCTACAAAAGCTAACACACTTGTTGCTGTTTGAGTAGCTTCACATCAGATGTCCGCTCCTTATATTCATCATCCAGCCCTTTTACTCCGCAAATTCTCTCAGTCAACCATACCGTTACAATTTTCACATTTTCCTCTGTTGGGACATCATTTCCTTCACTTGGTCTGTCCTGTTAAAACTTTATTTTGGCTTTAATGTTTGCCTCGTGAACGCGCTTACAGACAGGTCTATCTCTCGTGCGTATTCTGGTGACAAACAAAAGTTGGGGATAAAAAGAGGTCAAAATTAGCTCATTAAAATTTCCTCCCACCCAACTATAATTAAAATTTCATTTGAAGATAATTTAAGAAGGATTGTGTATGTAAAACACTAGGTTATGACACCTTTCTTGAATTTATTCCTATTTCTTAAAACGGCAAACAGCACCTTAGAGATCCATCTGGACCTTCAGTTGATCCATACACCATTCGCTGAAGCTGCATCAGAAATGGTCTCTATGGAAGGACAGCTGTCAAGAGGCAATTGTTAAGGAAAGAAAACAGGAAGAAAATGGCTGAAGTCTGCCAAATGGTATAAGACCTGGACTAAAAATCTGTGCCTACAGGTCTGATGGAGCAATAAATCCTCCCCAGAGGCCAAACCTCAACATTACTGAAGCAGCGCAATATCATCTTGACAGAGAATAGAACAAAAGGAGCCGACATTCAAAGAAGAGCTCTGAAAGTCCTTCAAAAAGCTAGAAGAACGATTCCTGAAGACTATGTCACAGGATGAACAGCCGGGTGCTGCCAGAGACTGGACTCTGCCCACTAGCTTGGTTTTTAGCATGCTTTTTATGGTTTTTGTGTGGTTTTTAACTTTGGTTTTACTCCCAAGCTAGTGGGAGCTTTTAAACTGATTGGCAGCACCTGGGGAGAAGGACTCCTCCCCTGACTTAATTGGAAGGAGGAAGATAAAAGCCGGTGTACGGACAACAGCAGCAGAGGATTGACAGAGGATTGAGAGAGGGGACGAGGAAGAACGAGGAAGGACGGAGGAGGACTGGGTCCAGGTGGCACAGCCGGGGGAGGATGAGAGTCCCCCGGCTAAAAGTGACTCGGGAGTCGGAGGGCGGTCGCGGACCTACTGAAGGGGGCCTACGGCCGGAGGCGCGGCCGCCCGGAGGAGTGACTCCCGGGCCAGAGAGCGGCGGTGGTGTCCCGGGGGCGCCTAAGGCCAGGAGTGCCTGAACTTGTTTCCATTTATATTTGTAATGGCGACTATTTCTAGTTTTCCTGGTAATATATATAAAATCATGTTGGTTTAAGACTTTTTCCAGACATGTCTGTCTGTATAAAGTATGTAACGTTTTTTACTTGCACATGTTCAGTGTGCGTTGCTCAGTTTGACAGTCAAGTTAGTATTTTTTTAAAAATCTAAATCCTTATCTTTCCAACTTTGTAGCACACAGTGATGACTCCGATATCCTCTATGAAAGTTTAATATATTCAGTGTATTTAAAGCAAATCCACTGGTAAAAACATAAGACACCTGCACGGCAAAAATTACTGTAGTGGTGTTAATACGAATAAAAAAAGAAACAAAAAAAAAAACACTGAAATAGAAAAGAGACTATAATCAAGTGAAATAATCTGCCAGTGGGATAAGATAATTATACTTGGTAAGATTTCTTGAAATAAGAAGAAATAAAGATTTAGAAAGTGAGAAATGTCTTTAAAAAAGTTGTACAACACTCATTTCAAGTCCCTCATTTGGTGAAGAGCTCAAAAAGTCTGGAAATGCTTCTGTTCAGTGTTGTTTCTTTCTCTCTTTAAAGGTATAGTCCGGGGTTCCCCCCGTAAAAAATAAACGTTAGACTTGAGCAAGTGAAATCCGTCTCAAACTCCGCCTTTGGGACTCAGCTCCCGTGCCGTGGTGCGTTTGAACGCAACTTTCTCTCCCCCTGCCTGTATTTCGCTCTTGCATGGTTTTGGTGTGTTGGGGACGTTTCTGGGTGGAGGTTTCTGTTTATATCGGCAGCCGATGACAGAGCTAAGAGCATGACGCTGTGTGGAAATAAGCTCATGATTGGAGCAGACGCCAGTCACTCAAACTCTCGAAGGAAAAAGAAAGAAAGAAAGAAAACACCGTATATGCACCAAAGAAAAGGTAAGAGCTTCAGATAATGCACTTTGGAAAACCAGGGTTAATAACAGTTTGGCTTGTAGCCGCTTCTGAGCTCTGAAGGAGAAGCTTGAAGTTGAATAGGTTAGCTAGAACGAGGCGGCCATTAGCCTGAGAGGGAGGAGCGCTAAGTTTGAATACTGTTGGCAAACAGAAACGCTGAAGGGACTTCGGACTCTACCTTAAAACAAGATGATTTTTCTTAATTCGAGAATTGCTAAAAGGCTTCTTTCGAAAGGCAGTACTCCATACTGAAGGAGCAGCAGCACTACACAAAACCTGCCAACCTCAAACAGCCCGGGACTTGGTGAAGGTTTTTTTTTTTTTTTGCCAAGGGCCAATATGGTTGGGATGACATGGGAGTTAAGCCTACTCATTAATTGGTATTCTGGTTACCAAATAATCTGCTCTACCACCTAGTTTCTATCGTTTTAAGATCTTTTCTCTCAAAATGAGAAAAGGCAAAAACTAAAAATAAGCATCACCAGACTAGTTGAGTGTTTTTCACTTAAAGTTTAAATGAATGTTTCATAGCTTGTTTTTTCCCGCTTGTCTGAAGTGTAGATGCATTTTTTATTATTACATTAAATCTATGTGTATGAACTGAGAGGGGGAGGTCTTAAAACAAGTTTTTACAGCTAAAATTTGGAGTGAAAGACAAGGTGATCTGAAATAGTGTCTTAGTGAGATAAATTAACTTAATCTGCATATGAAATAAGTCATTTTAGGATTCAATTACTATGTAAGAAATAAAACTCTCAAAAGATGATTTTGATCTTACACAATCTGGTTTTCACTCTCAAATCAAGATCGTTAAGACAGTTTTGGCTGAATATAAGAATGGAAGACTTGGTTAGATGGACTGTTTTGCAGTGTGTCAAAGACATCTGTTAGATGAATGAACTCCCATAGGAATGAATGGACAGCCAGTCAACTCGCATGCAAACACACACATATCGAAAGGAGGCTGTTACGGCCGCCTAGTTACTGGATAACAATTACCATTAAAATGGTTAACCGTGATAAAATTCCCAAAGATTACTTATACCGTTTCAAATTTAATCATCGTTAAAACCGTGACTGATTTCTGCAATTTAAAAAAACTCCAAGTGATGCTGCTCATTGACTGGAAAAGCAGCGGGAGTCACAGTTTGCAATGTTTAATTTATAAAAACATGGCAGAAAATCTCCTGAGATTTTTCCCCCCTTTAAAAAGAACAAAGTAGAAATTTAGACCCATTTTGAATATTTTTAAAGATGCTGGGGGTATTTCTATAATACCGCGACAAAAATGATAACAATGGTCATTTTGGTCATAATAACTGTGATATGAAATTTTCATATCGTTATATCCCTATTACTAACCCCTTTGTCTTTCATTTTACATGCAAATCCTCCTGCTCCATCCCTTTATTCCCATTGGCCTGGCTCCCCACCACCATCATCTCCTCCCTCCCTCACCTGCTAATGACTCACCAAACACACCTGGGGTCTGTTGCACGAAGCAGGTTTAATGAAAACCCTGAGTTGTTTAACCCTGAAATTCGGGAAACTGAGTTTTCCGTAAGCCAAAAGGTAGATAACTCAACCCAGGGAAAGAGGAGTAACTCTAGCCTGTTGCACGAAGAGGGGTAACTTAATCCCTCGGTCAGTTACCATGGTAACAGACTCTCTGAAACTAACCTGCTCGGGAGCAGGTTAATGTGGAGAAACCTTGAGTTTCACGCGGTCTCCGCCCACTTTTAGCCACACTCGCCGTTTCATTTCCTCATTCATTCATTACTCCACTGCATCTCAGTCAGATCTTTAAAAAACATAGAGCTTATCCGATTAGTCAATTAATCAATCGATTACAGGGGTAGATTAATCAACTATTTAAATAATCGCTAGCTGCAGCTCTAGTTTACAGTACATGCATGTTTCCAGATTTCATTTTAAGGCATCAACTGTAGAAAATCTGAGTCGTCATATGAAAATATTGAGATATAAAAGGTCTACCTTTAATACAGCTCTGCTATTCCAAGCAGCTCAAGTAATAAAAGACCTTTTGAAGAAAAAAAATGTTGATTTAAAAATTGGCCTGAAGCAGAATAGAAGGAACACTGAAAGAATAAAACAAAAACAGACTTTATGAGTGTGTTCTCTACGAGTGGACTATTTTTATTGGAGGTGGTTAAAACCATAGAGAGCAGACAGCCTGTCATATTGAGTTATCTGCTAGTGCCCTGGGGCAAGGCCTCTCTGACTGGTAGCCTGAGGGAACCCTGGATTTACCTCAAACACATTTTACATCTCCTCTTAGATCAGTGTAATCACTGCATCATAGTACACCATCTATATTGATTATTAATCAATAGAGAATGCACAGTGAAAAAAACTCTCTTTTTGAAACATTCACTAAGAGGAAGTAAAAATCTCTATAAGAAAAGCTCAACATGCAAAGCTATACTGTACTCGAGCAATGCAGACGTTCCTCCCAAGAGGAACTTGTGTACCACACTGCAAGATGCAAAGAACCTAAGGGAAGCCTTAGAATTAGTCCTCCTGAATACAGGCTGGCAATTAGAGCAGAAGGCAGAGCTGCAGGGATAATTCAAGTCAGGGTCCATCACGCCAGCTGTACATAACTCTGGGGGGAAAAAAAAACGGGAACAGGCAGAGGGGAACGGCAGGGTAGACCTTGCAGAGTGGCTGTAAGTTGAGTGCATCATGTGCTGATGCTGAAAATACAAAATCAAATGAGGCAGAAAAGCAAACAGCAGTGGAAACTGGGGGTGACAGCCAGCACCCAGAGACACAAAATGTACAGCTGGATAATCAAGTGTTTCTGAATGCACTTGATCAACAAAGATGGCCAATGACTGCTTTGAACTTCAGAGGAATAATAAGCTTCATCTCACCACGCTGCTCAATACTACATTTTTATTGTAATTTTCTTATATTTTTATCCATAGAACATCCCATACTTACTTAGATTACAGAATAGTGTCTCTTAACAGAAACCTACAGTTCATTTTTTAGAAAGCGCCACTTTATTTTCCTCCCACATCTTTTTCCTTCATTGCACACCACATAATCAATCCTTGCAGGAAGGTAACAACTGTGTATTCAGCGCCTGGGCTTTCCAGGAATTAAAACTAATGTCTGCATTGGGGAGCAAATGACTTCCCTCCAAATGACGCTGTTGCTCTACTATGCTCCGTTGCTATTCCTCTAGCTGTGTTATTGTGGAAGTAAAACTAATAGCGCAGCAGTGTTGCATTACCTGCTTTTTAGGGAGAGGCTTTAGGGTGGGCGTAGCCGTTTGGTTCCTCCAGGCCAGTGGGGGGCAGAACCACTCAACCTCACTCAGGTAGATGAGAAAGGAGCAATCAGAGCCGTCAACTCCATAAAAGGCATAACATGGGTCTGAGGTCCAACGAGCACGCATCCACTGGAAAGCAAATCCAATCTGTTGCCTCAAAGATGTGAATACTGAGGACATTATCACAATATAAACTAAATCTGGCCTCGACTTCATCCTCGATTTCATGCAACTTCAATTACTGTAATTAGCTTAATGGCTCCTATAATGAAGGATTCAGTCATCTAAGAAAAGTTAGTATGATCCCTATTAATTGAGAGTTTTTATGCATCCCCATTCCAGTAAATGGGAACATAGAAGCAGGCTGACTTATTCTTTCAGTTTCAGGGCAACAAGAATATTGTTCCATACATATATTAATTTCTATGAGATTAAATTACCTTTATCCGCTAATAGGATAACACATTTTTCTCTGTATACATACATTAGGTAATGCAGACCTTTTAGGCACAGCTGTTAGGGCTTTTAATGCACACCTTTTTACTATAATCTGTTTAACAACTAGATTTCCACACATTAATGAGTATGCAGCAATTTTATACGCTTACTTTCTATGCAGTGTGTTTTCCTCCTTTCAGCTGTATTCCATAGTGTACAACAAAATGCACAGTTTAATCCCTTTACTCCTCTCTCTCTCTCTATATATATATTTACACAAATAAATATGTGTTGCTTTTCTTTGCTGCAATCTATTCTATTTTTTTCCTCAGACACCCTGTTTTTGTAAAAAAGGCCTTAAATGCTTTCTTATCTTACTAAATTTATGTTGCAGTTGCACCAAGGTGAGCCACCGAGAGAACACAAAAGGACGATTGCAATCTGTGCAAAATTGTTTGCACTAAAGTGAAACATAAAGACTTACATCCATCTTACTGTTGCAGTCTGGATAACGAGGATCCTTGGGAATCTCACACTGCCCAAAGGCTCCGTCCCTAACTGGAAAGAAAAGATAAATAAATATTGGATCTTTATCAACACTTACATAAAAGACTACACACATCATACACCAGCATGAATCAGCAAAGAATGAAAACCGCATTGTTGGGATTTTTCTGAAAGTTCTGATCTGCCTCTATGAGTCCTCAAGGCTCCATCTCAAACAAACATCCCCAGGGAATGATGTTGCCAAACTCATGTTTAACATCCGATTTTCTCCACACACAGGGATGGGAACTCTGGTCAAATAGTTACATTTTTGTTTTATTAGAAAAAAAGGGGTTGTTTTCCATGCTCTGAAACTTTTTAAAGTGGCTTTTGGAAAACTCCCAGGGGCCCTTTATGTGTCTTTTCAATGTGTTTGCACTCCTGATTTGTCACATACAGATCAGAACGTCAAGAGTTTGCTGCGTCAGTGTGGATGAAGAGGAAACCCTCGAAGCTACAGCCAGTTTCACACAAACAGGGTTTCTCAGCTGGAAACATATCACCCTAGCAACACGGGGAACAAGTATTTCAAAGCTTAAGTATGTTTTCCTAATGTTTATGAAGTGCCACATTAATGCTAATTGTTATTTACCATTAACAAGGCTTATAGTCATATATGTTTACAAAATATATCAAAAACAATTAAACCTACCTTAACCAAGTCCTTTTAATCCCAAATGACATCGTATAATAGAGGAACATGAAGGATAGAAACAAACAATGGAAGTCTGATAATTGGAAGTCAGGTATCTTTCCCACTGATACGGAGGAGCTTCTCATGCACTGAAAAGGGCCATGATGGGCTCTTGACAAACAGCGTGTGACAAGTTAGTGTCCTGAATGTGTTTGCTTCTTTATGACAAACACCTTCTGTGGCTGACTTTAAAGCTTAAAAGGAGGTATAGAAGATGCTTGTTTGAATAATCTTTGCAATATTTGATGAAATTGGGTTCACTGCCCCATAAGGTGGTTAATTAAAAGTTTTAGATATAAGTATTATTACACATCAGCTGTGAAAATAATGGGACTTGAAATACGGTTACACCCACCAATCATTTCTGCTCTCACTGCATGTTTTATTTGTCTACTGCCCATCAGTCACTCTTACTACCGTCGTAAGAGTGACTGATGGGGAATAGTCATCGGGTTATAATTAAGAGTGACTGTTGAGAGTGATTGATTGGCAAGAGTAATACTACATGCTGGAAGCGACACACTCTCCTGATGTTTACAGTAGGTAGCCAACAATCATCATGCTAGCAGTTAGTGAAATTCAGACAACATATTTTATTTGCATTTTTGACATGATGGGAAAATCTTTAACTGCTTTCTGCTAGACACCGGTGTCGGAACTTGGCTCGTGCATGTCGTCTTAAAGCTGTGGGAGCTGCGAATCTAGCAGGTTGGCCTTTCATATGCGCTTCATTCAAAAACTTGCCAACAGTCTCTGCTTTCTGAATTGCAACAGACATCTTCTATACCACCTTTAAAAGGAGCAATAAGTGAAAATTTGGGGTTAAACAACATTTTCACTCATGGAGTATAAACGTTAGCATTAGCTCCATGTGTTAGCACTAGCCGAGATCCAGATGATGGTTCCAGCCGCATCGGCTTGAATTGGAGACTGGAGTAAGTTACAGCTACGGAGCTCAACATGTTGCACATAATGAAGAACCTTATGCTAATAATGGTCACGTGTTTTTCTCAGTGTGTTTGCACTCGGCAGATATTTGTTAGCAGACTAAACATAGACGTGCGGGGTGTGGGGCAGAGATAAAGGGAGGTGGTTCATTTTGTGCTTTGTTTTTGTTGAAACAATTGAGCTTTTTGTCCTTTAAGGCTAATAACTATTCTCAGTTGGACTGGGGAGACTGGGTAGGAGGTTTGTTACTTCTGAACGGATTTCTTTTTAAATGCATGAAATCTTTCCTGACACCTTTGCTCAATATTCATCTTAACACAACTGGGCTTGTAGTTGTACAGATAAATCTCTCAACATCTTGGGTTGGTTTTCACTTTGATAAACACCACAGATGCAAGACCTAAACCGGTGTGTCATTTCTTCATTATGCACATTATGTCTTATAGGAGCAGCTCGAGGACTACTGGCAACAGCAGGGTGCTGTAGAGCTCAGTTTCATGCATGCTGCAAAATCTGAGTTTTTGAGCTAATGACATTTTTGTCTTGTATTTTTTTTTAAATGTAATAAAACAGTGCAGAAAACCATTTTTGCCGCATTTTTGATAATTCTGTGTATAAAAGTGAGAAAAACATCAGAATCCAAGTTAAAATGAATCAAACATGACAAAATGCAAAGATTTAGGAAGATTTTATACATTGCAGGTCACTAGTTTATGCTCCTTAGTACTTCCTCTGGGCTTTTGTATTTATCCCTACTGTATACCTCAGCCTTTGGGCTAAACAGAAGTAAATTAGCAAGCAGTGCCGGATAACAAGCTCATGTAAAAGCTCAGTCTCCCCTGCTGAATGGCCAAGTCTGTTCCGGCCCACTCACTGGATTTACTATACATAGACAGCATTAGTGTGAATCATAAAAATAATAATCTTCCCATCCTCACTCCTGCCACCCCTTTTCCCTCTTTACATCTTTCCTGTCTCTTTCAGTTACTCAACCATCTCCCTCCTTTTCCTTCCCTCTCTTCCTCTTCAAGCCCAGCAGTAGTAAGCCTAATTAAAGGAGCAGTTGCAGCTCCCACACCAGCATCCTGCCAAACGTCAAAGAGCACAATCAGAGACAAATAATTACCAACCATTCTGCCTGATTAGCATGATAATGACAGACCTCTCACCATGTGCTACGGCCTGCCAATGTCAAAACTTATTTAGGTTCATATCTGCCTTATTTCAATTCTACCAGACATTGTGATAACAGAAAAAAAGGAGTTTTTAATAAAACTGTTAATACTGTGTTCAGTCAAGTGCATAGCAGAGATACTGTGAAGAGAATTGAATTGTGGACTGAATCAGACTGATTTTTATTCTGTGCTCAGGAAAAGTAACTGAGAATGAAGGCTATTAAAGAAAGCTGACAAGACCCAGAGTCCATTAACAAGGCTGTGATTCATCATTGTGGTTTAAAAGTCCTGCAGTAGCTGTATGATACAGCAGCAACAAGGATGCTTTGTGGTGTTGCACCAGCAGAGCGCTTCCACCTTGACACAAGTGCTTGAATAGGTAATGTTCTGTGAGTATGTCTGTCATGTTTTTTATGATCACAGGGCAACATGTGAGATACTAATGGTGCATTAAAGGATAACTTTCTTTTACCAACCTGGACCTTTTTTCTAGGAGTATATACGTGTATTTACTCACCAGTAAAATTTCTACATCACTTTGAGTCCTTCGGAAGACATAATGTTGAGTCGCCCTTTGGTGTACATCCAGTAATAATGGCAGAGACGGGGCAGACACTATAGAAGGCTTTATCTGCAGCAAAACTCCTTGATTTTCGCCAATACTTAAGTAGAATGAAAAAACGAACAAGTACTATTGTCCCGCAAGTCCAGATTTAGCTGTCCACTTTTCGGGGCCGCGCTTTCACAATGCACGCTTTGCAGCTGAGAAGAGCAGCTTGTTACCCAGACAACAAAAAAAAAAAAAAAAACACAATTTGCAAAACTCTGAACTCACAGGACAATGGGATTCATTTGTTCGTTCATTCTACTTAAAGCATTGATGAAATCAAGGAGTTTTTGCTGCAGATAATATCTTATACTGTATAGTGGCTGCCCAGTCTCCGCCATTTTACTGGATGTACACCGAAGGGCAACTCAACGTAATATCTTCCCAAGGACTTAAAGTGATGCAAAAACTTTACCAATGAGAAAATGCATGTATATATATGAGGGGCCGTAGAGGTCCAGGTTGAAAAAAAAAAGAAAGTTATCCTTTAAAGTGTTTAGCTGCATCCAGGTTTGATTGTTTGGCTAACAGTGCATTAGCAGAGTCTAAGTGTTGGAGATGAACAGGATACAGTTTGACATTCTGCAGGTGTGTAGGCAGGTAGTCCACATGTGCCACCATGTATGAGTGTTCTGTCTCCTTTTTTGTTCACCATCTACACCACTGACTTCAGTTACAACACCCAATCTTATTGCCTTCAAAAATTCTGGGACGACTCTGCAATAGTCAGGGAATTTTGTCACACGGTGCCAAGAAAACCATCTGCAACTAAATGTGACAAAAACAAAAGAGCTGGTGGTGGATGAAGAGGGGGCCCTGTGACTCCTACGAACACCGTGGGGTTAAATCCAGAGGTGGTGGTGGAGTAAAAATATCAGGGTGTACACACTGACAATAAACTGGACCAGACAAAAAACACAGAAAATTTTCTTTTTTTTTTTTTTTTTAAAGGTCAAAGCTGGTTCTCTCTCTTGAGGTGGCTGCATTCATTCAGCACCTGCAGGCCCAACCTCTGAATGCTTTGAGTTGGTTAAAGCCAGCGTCCTTCTGCATGCTGTCACATGCTGGGGAATGTTGGCTGACAATAGCAGCTCAATAAGCTCTTAAGGTTTGTGATGTTGTGGGGGAAGAGATGGACTCTCTTACAGGGATGTGCCGGTTTCAAGGTATACCGCGGTATAAAAACGTAACGGTATGAAAACCATTACATTTTACAAGGCATATTTTACATACGGCGTCATGCCATCATGCCTTGAGCGCAGTACAAACTTCATTCTGTCTTAGAAAACACGGAGAGAGTACAAGTCAGGTGTACGCCGCCTGTCCTGATGAACACTCCCAGTCAGGGTCCGAAATTAACACTCCAGGCGCCAAATGTGACTAAATTTTCCATTTAGCGAGTAAATCTCAGAGGGCTACCCACCACATGGCGAGTAACTGTTTCTAATAAATTGGTTTAGTTTTTAAATCTTCATTTCAATGGTGAATTTCTTCTTCGTGTTGCTCTGCTGTCTGCCTGTATGGACGACGCGCATGTACACAGTCGCAAACGCGCACTCGTGACACGAGAAGTCCACCCACTACATTACTCCCGTTTACTAACAACTAGTGTTTAGCTCAGGCTGATTAAATAGCGGGAATATGTGGAGATTGTTAGCAGGAGGCAGCCTTCCAGAAGAAAGCTCAGTGAACTGGAGAGTAAACCAGCAGATTTACAGCCGCTTCAGTTCGGTGAAAAGTGGCGCTTTGGAGGCGTCGCAGGACACCGGCTGCACTCTGTCTTGGTACGCTCCATTTACTGCCCGGGCGACTGAGGAGTGAGTCAGGTGGGCGGAGTTTTCACTGTCATCCGCTCAGATCTGATCTGACAGCGTGTTGTTTCAGTTTGATAAATAATGTTGACGTATGGCTATAATTAAAGCTCAAACTACTTTGCAACTATTTGTTTGTCCAGTACAGCAAACAAATAGTTGCAGACTTATAACTTTATTATGAACTTTTCTTCTTTTATAATCAACTTCGCTCTGACAGGCCCACACTTTGTTTTGTTTAAGCATCTTTTTACCTACAAATGTTTTCCTTCCATTTAAGCGGCAAAAGATTGTGAAAGAAGTTCAATTCACATCTTGCCAATTCCAATGCCATTAAACATCAAAGGAAGAAGTACAGATGTTCCAATAAAGGACATTGTTCAGCCAAAATGAGTTGTTTTTATTTACCCAGACACTTAAAAACAATATTTTAGAGTGTAGTCATGACACCATGGTATACCGTGAAACTGTGATATTTTAACTCAAGGTTATCATACGTCAGAATTTCATACCGGCACATGCCTACTCTCTTACAACCGCATAGACAGGAGGATCTTGGGAAAGATCAGGTCCATCCTGGGGAACTCTCTTCCCCCTGTACAGTCTGAGGAGCACATTCTGTGCCAGACTGCTGCCCAGATGCTACACAGAGCGCTACAGGAGCGCTTCCTTCCAACAGCTGTTAGACTGTACAACCCCTTCTGAGTCTCCTCGAACTGTTCACACATCAATTCTCATTTTTTAAATGTTAATTTTTATCGTCCCAATAGCATTTTATTATTGATTTTATTACTGATGGTTGTTATTGCACTGAGTTTTAATATTTAATTTATTGAGGCAGAAGCAATTGTTAAGATTTCCCATGTGGATGAAGTATTCTGATTCTGATGTGTGTTTTAAAACGTACTTCGATTGCCGGCCATGCTACGCTGCAGGATCTGTTCCACTCTCACAGCCATGTCGGACATGTTCTGGGCTATGGCCTGGATCCGCTCCACCAGTCCTACAGGCTGAATCCTGGTCAAACACACAACAAAATGACAAATGTAAAGCTACATTAAAATGATTTAGATGATCTTTTAATTGCAATAAGGTATCTTCAAAAGAAACTAAAAACAATATTCACCCAACAGTAGCAAAGAAAATCCTTATTATGAAGAACTTCGGGCATGAACCATCTTTTCAAACACTGACTGATAATTTGTTCAGATGATAAAGAAACAGAATTTTTAATTTTTTTTTCCCCCCAATTTCAGTCCATTGAGGAACAAAAAAACTGTTATAATGAATGCAAATATTTTACTGGACTTGACCTCTATGGCCTAAAAGAAACTGGCAAAATAATCATGAACCGGTATTTACAATGGAAATGGAAAAGTGGCAAAGGAAACAGAGAGAACAAAGAGAAAAAAAAAATGGGGTTTGAAATGTAAATTTTACCGCAGTTTTTCTCTCCCAAGTGATTCTTACAGTCTGTGTCATGTCACAAAGTATAAAAGGGAAATAATAAATTATCTGAAACCTTGAGACAGAAAAATTATGTTCAGAAACAGAGATAAATGAACCAGTCTCTGCAAATGAATGCACTTTAATGAAAATGTATACAGTAGATGCGACAAACAGTACAAATACAAAATGTACCTTAGACACAATATGATGCATTTTAATAAGCTTTACTGAATGAATTAGGGGTACATAGGCAAAAAAAAAAATAAAAAAAAAAAGGACAACATTGAGCAAAGGCACAAAAAGCCAATGTTTGCTATTGCTTCCCAGATAAGCCAGTCTTCCTGAACTGCTGTTCTATGGACAGAGAAGGAAGAGCTCTTTGGGAATGAAGCACAGACTTTTATTCACAGGTAGTGAACAAATAAAGAAGAAAACAGTCAACTCAGGGTAAGAAATGGTGGAGTTTCTAACATGCTATTGGGTTTATTTGCTGTCTGTATTCCTGGAGGAGATGCGTGCTTGTCAAGAATCATAAGATAAAAGGGTTTTCACAGCACTTTAGACTAAAAGTTTTTACCAGTGTCTGAAAAAAGGTTTGAAGTGGGGGACTGCTTTTTCAGCAGCATGAAGATCCAAATCACAACATGAGTGAAAAGGAAATGATGGACAGTTTAACAGACCTGCTATGAAACCAGTGGAAAAATCTGCAACCTGCTGCAAACCTGAAAGAGCTTCAAGCCATTGCATTGGAAATAGTGTTGCTTGCAATTCATCGATCCGGTCGATGCATCACGATGGCTCATGTGACGATTTGGCATCAATTAATTGGCTGATGCTTTTCCACGGAAAACAAAACCATAAAAAAAGTAGAAGGAACCATGATGTGCTCCCCGCCACTGGCCGGACAGTTTAACGAGTGACACACAACAACAAAAATGGCTACCCCATGCAGCTCACTGCTCCAGCTAAAGAGCCTGCAATAGTTTCGCCACCTGGGTATGGCTCACACGTTTGGAAGTCGTTTGGGTTTTATGAAAACGCTAACAAAACTGTGGACAAGACATTTGCGATCCGCAAACTTTGCAAGGCTAAAATTAAGTACCTTCGTAATACAACGAACATGCCGCACCTCAAGAGATTCCATCCCACCGCCGCCTGTCCCAGTACAACAGAGGACCATCTTTGATACAATCACTAAACTTCCCAGGAATTTGGAGAAAGCCCGTCGGATCACGCATGCAATAGGCCGATTCATTGGCACGGATTTGCAGCCTTATTCAGCGGCGAACAACAAGGCTTTCTGTAAAATACTGAAAGTCGCGGAACCACATTACAAATGCCCGCATTGCACCTATTTTGCAACGAAGGAGGTCCCAAAAATCTACAACGATGCTAAAAAGAAGGTAAATATTTGTTGGCTATTTGTTTGTGCAAGTTAGGTCTCTGTTTTCTGTCATTATGTTGTTAAGTGTTCTGTCCTTAGAGAGTCTGTGTCAGTTGAACTTAATTGAAAAGCAAAGCCACCGTTATTTTCCTAACTTTGTTTTTAATATACTGTACAATGTAGTGTACATCGTCACTTCAACTACAAGCTTTTATAGACTAATCTGGGTAAACACCGTCAGAAGACCGCCGTTGCTTAGGGTGACATTTCTGTACATGTTTAATTAGAACAGATGAAATTCAGGCCATTTTCTTAATAATATCGAGGAAATCTGGAAAAATGTGCACATTTCTTGGTTGTTGGAACAGCAGTGGAAAACTTTAGTGGAAGTACTGTGTGTCCTTGAATTAATAGTCTAATTTACTAAAAAATGTAGCAATAAAAAAAAAAAAAAAAAATACAATTTTAGATGTAAAAAAAGCATTAAAAATTGCAATAATCGTGATAATTATGGCAACAAAAATCAAATTGAAACATTATAAATCGCCATAATCGAAAAATTGTGGGTCTCATAATTGTAATCGAATCGGATCGTGAGGTAATCTAGATGGGGCAACACTAATTGGAAAAGTAGCAAAAACTGACCAGTCCAAGGAGCTTCTAGATGAGGAAATGTGCAAACATCTTTGGTTTTATTAAACCACTGCAATAAAATGAGTTAGGGTGAATATTTGTGTCTATATTTGTGTCTAAGGTGTTTTGTGTAACTTTATTTTTACATACAGTAAAAAGCTGCTGGTAATTTTGTTGTTGCCATTCTAGTTCTTTTCCCTTTTATTAAAATATTCTGCTTGAATAAATTTGATTTTTAACTGTGCAAATTATGAAAGTTCAAAATTCAGCACATCCAAACTGGAGTATTGCAAGTTCTGCTTTTGAACATGAGGTATTCACAAGGAAAATAACAACTCCAGGCGCAAACAAGTCAAGGCGAGGCATCCTCACAGATTTCATCCTTCTGTGTTATAACAGATCTTCAAGTGGAGGAGAGTAAATGTTTTTTTTTTAAACTACAAAAATGTTTTGGAGCCAAATCCTTTCATTGTTAGAGAAGTAAAGACATTGAATTATGCATTATTCTGGAGTAAAACCTGTTGTCTGGGTCTGAAAAGAAGTTTCAAATAGTTTTCAGGCAAACAAAGTTAACACCTTTTTTTTTTGTGTGTTGAACAGAAAACCTCCCATATGTGTTTAAATGTTTTGGGGGTTTTCTCAGTCAACTATTTGATCGAGTTTTTGGTACAACTGCTTTTCATCTTCATATTGAATATTTGACTAAACTGTCAGCAGGAGATCAATGTTGACATTTTAGAAGCTAAAACCAAATGTTTGGCAACTTCGCCTGATTAAAAATTGATTTAAATTTTTAATTTTTGTCAATTTATGCACCAATACTTTCAGCAAGAGAGCTCAGGGGAGTAACTTACTGCACAAGTGTTAATATACTGCCTTTTTTCTTATAAAACTCACCCAGTACTTCTACTTTTTCTTGTAGTAATTACATCATTTTGAACTTGCGCATCACTTAATGCATTTCATTTGCAGCCAGCTATACTTCCTCTTGAGCACAAAGCAGCTCAACACCCCTGAACCGTTGAAAGCAGTTCTGTTTTGCTAAAATGTTTTTCAGACTCTTAAAATGTGACAAGCAGGAACTGAATAAAAGAGTAAATCCTGACCTCCAACTTTTCCACATCAGCAGCATTTTAATGACGGCTGCTGCCTGCATGATGATGAACTCATTTTCAATGATGGAACAACTGTACTGCCATGTGTGACTGCTGTATTACATGAAACCTAACACTTACATGAATTATTTTAATGAGCACGCTTATATAGAGATATTTCTAGAATTTATATTGCTCATTAAACAGCTCTGAATATGTAAAACTGGAAAGTTCACAGAAATAAATGGAGCTGTGGTTCGTAGCTGCAAGCAGTTCAAACAGTAAAAGTCTAATTTAATGAAGGCAGCGTTTACTATTGCATTTGTGTGTCAATGCATATGAATTGCTGAAGACAATCGGGCAGAAGGAAGGCCCTCTTTGGTGAGGTCACAAAATGGGCACCCGAAGACCTGCAGCCATGTCTGGGTGTAATCTAAAATGCTGCAGTCTCTGTATCTCTGCTGTATCTCTCTAAGCATTTTGAGGTTGTTAATTTTGTTAGTTAACATCACATTTCCCATCAGAGTGGTTGAAAGAAATGTTTTGAATTTCCTCTACTTACTCCAGCCCTGCATCCTCCTCATTTCACCTTCAACTTATGTGGGATTTAACCATTTTCCTCAATCTGGTTTCAGAGAGTTTAAATCAGTGTATCCTGCTGGTAAAGTGCTTTTCCGGATACTCAAGAGTTCAGTGTACCTGGAGAAACCATTGAGCAGCACAGGCTCCAAAGTCAGCGTGAATCAAAATGTATATAAATAAATAGCTTGACAGGGGATTGATTAAGGAAAGTCACCTGTATTTAGAAAATTAAAAACAGCATGCCCAGAGCTGCCAGACAATTTCCTACCACCTAGCAGTACATTACAATGTTACCACAGTAGAATTTGTATAGCTAAAGTAGAAATTTCCTTCAATGGCTCCATTAAATTCAAAATGATATTAAGTCTCCTGACTTGTAAACCTAAAGCTCTGAGTTACCAAGCGTCATTGCAGATGTCATAGTTCCTTATTTTCCCAACAGAGTAAACTACAGGTTTTCTTGTAGTTTCTTGTAGTTTCTTGAGTTCCAGATCCAACTCTCTGTGGAGTCAGTTTCCAGTTTGTTTGGTAGAACAAAGATTAAGCTTCAAACTTTCCATTTTGATAAAGCTGTTGGGGCTGGCTTGAAGAACCTTAGCCATGCTGCCATAGGTCAGGGCTGCTGGGGGATATCCCATGATGCACTGGGTTCCTCTCATCAAGGACAAAATTTTGATTTCAAAAGGTAGGGGGGACGGCTGATCTAGTTAAGATAAACATAACAAAAAGGTGGAATATCTATGAGCAAATACTAATTTAAGTAATTACAATAATGACAAAAAATATTGCCAAATAAACTAGTTCATGTTCCTACTGAGTTCCTGACCAACTCATGAACTCACTGCCATTCTTTTTTTTTGTTTGTTTAGTTTTTTAGACTTTTTAGTTTACTGACCTCAATAAAAACCTGTACCTGACCAGTTTGCTTCTTTCATCTGATAAAATATGCGCAGTCATCCTCAAAATTATTCATCACCCTACAATTAAAGAAGGCAAAAAATCATTTGTCAGTGAAATAAGATGAAATTGACAAAAATAAAAAATAAAAATGAAAATCATTACATTGATTTTGAATTGTGGTTCAACAGAAATATTAAAAACAAACACACACAAAAAAAAGTAAACAAGCATGATGGGGCAATACCATAAAAGCAATACTTTATTTCACTTAAGTATAATTTTCTATTATTTCAAGTAACATTTTATTTATTATTAGTTTTAACATTTTTATATATCTTTTTTTTCTTGTAATTTTAATTACTACTGTGAATTTAGCCTTTTCTTTAATTGGAGGGTATGAATAATTATGAGTTTGGATGTATAAAATCATGTTTGTATATTATATTTTTCCCTTCCAGTATATTTATCAGCTGCAGGACAGGGCCTGACCGGCTCCATATAATGTGGCAATATAGATTTCTTTTAATTATGAGGAAGCAATAATGAGCACAAGTCCTCTATAGAAATGAAGGAGGATTGGCTTTATTCCTAGCATGAACTAACTAGCAAGGGATTAACAGAGAGGTAACAACAGTATTCTTATTAACTAGCTTAGCATGATGTATTGGCCGCAGTTAACTAGTCATTATTTAGCTAACATTACCTGCATGGAACAGCTTCTACTTACACGGTTTGTTTATGGGGAAAAAACTGAAGTTTTTTTCTGTCTCTGACTGGTTTGCTGAACTTTCCTGACAGCTTCAGCAGCTCTGCTCTCTGCTGACTAGGGATGGGAATCGTTAAGAATTCAGCGATTCCGATTCCATTATCGATACCATGTTTCGATTCGGTTCCTTATCGATTCTCATTGAATGATTAAATACAGTATGAACGGCTTTGTTTGCAGTTACTCTTTCCATTTAAAATATGCATCACCATTTTGCCTTCAACTTCACCTTAAAAGTTGATTTCAGTTAAAAAAAAAAAAACAACTCATAAAATACAACTGAAGTGATCAACTTCTGTACAGAAACAGTTTCTGTGCAGAAAAAATAGCATGTTTACCTTTTGATGAAGAATACGAGATCTTTTAGGATCTTGAAACGGATTAAATAAGTTAGACTTCTTTTTACTCCTTTTGAACATGTTGAATTAAATTTTTATTATTATGTGTGTAAATATGTATGAATGTTTGTGTGTGTGTGTTTGGTTTCATTTGTCAGATATTTTGTTAAAATTTACAGAGCAGTACACAGTAGTACACACCTGACACAGAAGATGCTGCTGCTTTCCTTTAAACATGTTCAAGATAAACTAAAGACTAAAGGTTAAGACAGAAATTATTCATAAAATATTGCGCCAACATTATTACAGTGAACGGGAGTTTTACGTTACCTGCGACGTTGCAGACAGAAGGCGTGCTGAGCTGTGCTGAGCTGAGCTCAACGAGAAACTAGAAAACGAAATCACATTTCTGCATCCAGCAAAAAAATATTTTAAACTAAAAAGAAGAAAAGACGTCGGGTTGAAGGTCACTTTTTTTTTTTTTAAATCTATTTTAGTTGTATTTATGTAGGATGGAAAAAAGACGCAGCTTTAATAATCTACCAGCAGCAAACCAAACACGCTGTCCTGTCTGTGCCGTCATCCTTTTACTGGCGCGTGCAGTAAGCTACCTGAAAAATGAAATTACTGTTTCACAAAATATGAACATAGCTACGCAAAATAATCTGGTCACAGTGAAAACAAATGAATCTGCCCACGCAGCGCTGAACATGCTCAGTGCATCGGACACTTTTCTTCTCTATCATCGGCCTACCTGCTGGAGAAGTGATCAAAGCGCAGCATGACAGGGTCGGAGTGGACAAATAAGCTTTTGCTCGTTTATTATTCACTTTAAATGCCAGAACTGCAGCAACAGCACAACAGAGACGCTCCGCTCTGAGACGTTCGTGGGATAGCGCGCCAGCAGGAAAGTTCAGCGCTCCGCGGCACGTCCACACTCAGTGATATTCTTTGTTTGTAATTAATTGCGTTTTTAATGTTTAATTCCGTGATTGCTGATTCGATAGGGCTGTATCATGCTATGCTGCACAATAGCGGCACGTGAGCATGAAGTGCAGTTATTAACGCTGATTGGCTGCGTAGAGGTTTGAGAGACGCATCATAGCGTGCTGGACAGTTACTCGCCGTTTTACTGCAGTTACTGTACCTGCTTGTTGCACCTGACACTCAATGGGCTGCTTTGCAAAATGGTAAAATATAAATTGTCTTTATTTCAATAGTTGAGTTGGATTTTATT
Source organism: Atherinomorus stipes (assembly GCA_023101725.1). Lineage (NCBI taxonomy): Eukaryota > Metazoa > Chordata > Actinopteri > Atheriniformes > Atherinidae > Atherinomorus > Atherinomorus stipes. Next base: position 101,082 of record JALJCO010003429.1, read on the forward strand.
TCACGTGCTGCATTTGCAGTGCTCGGAGAACTCGGGAAAAGTGCGCAACTGTACATGAATCCCTCAGAGGGATCATCATAATCCTCAAATTTAGAATAAGATAAGAAACTTTGTCTCTCAAGGGGACATTTGTCTTGGTCTTTTAGAATCACATTATTAAAGTGAACCAACCAAAATACAATACACTTTAGTAGAATAGTCATTAATTCATTTTCCAATGCCAGGGAGCCGCAACAGAGGGACTAAAGAGCCGCATGCGGCTCCGGAGCCGCGGGTTGCCGACCCCTGCCCTAAACCTAACCAGACCCACCCACAATGCGACACGCCCACACTACGACACGTCCACTGGGTTGCAAGCCGCAGATAGATACACTTGGAATCGATAGGCAGGCAGATGAACGATTCCATGGAATGAACAACAGAGAACCGGTTCTTTACAAGAATTCCGGTTCTTTACAAGAATTCTCGATTCCCATCCCTACTCCTGACGGTACGAACCGGCGCTAGCGTGCACGCTCATGGTGTGTTTAAAGACGGCTCGGAAAAAATGGTTTTTGACAGTAAAAAAGTGCAGGGGACCAAACAGCCTTTTGAAAAATAGCAGGGGATACGTCTCCTGTGTCCCCCCCATAAAATTACGTCCATGCTCCTTAGTTCCATGTCTAAATATCTGATGGTTAATTAATTTGTGTTTCTTTCTAAGCAGGTATCCCTGGCTTAGAGGTTTGCTGCTATTGACCCCCTATTCGTTTCCTCTCCACCCCCCACCCACCCTGAGCCCATAGCCGCCTTTCCTGGTCCTGCAGTTTTCCTTCCTTTTAAAATTTCCTCTCCACTGTGACCATTTGCATTTCAGGGTAAGGGTTTAAATCTGGGAGACAATTCAAAGCAATCTGCTTGTGTATTAAACTAGATTATGATTTTAAATTGACTTGAATTAGGTGTTCAAGTGTTATTTAAGTAAAACTTGGATAAGAAACGTAATGGATCAATGAGTTGGACTGAATCTGTAAAAATCTCTTGAGATGCTTTCGTTACAAATTGCTGTTTAGAAATAAAACTGAATTGAGCTGAACTTCTTGTTTTTGGAAAATAATTTATGTCTATTTTCCATGTGGATACAAGGAAACATTTAGAATCATTATGTTCCAATTAACAATGGACTGTGTGATGTGGTCAGTGACTCCAGATGCAGATTTAGCCACAGGCCTGATTCTGGAGTCAGTTTGCAGAATTATTCATGACGAGATCAAAGGTTACTAAAATGGAATAACTTAATCTGAGACTGTTTCAATTTACAGCAGAGCTCTATGAAAAACAGAGAAAAAGAAATATAAACTTCATATGGTCAGGGTGAGGCTGGTTATCTGAACCAAACTGCAACATCATCAGCAAATGATGACAGGTCCCCAGATACATGGAGTATGGTACAATTCATGGACAATATCTATTTATACTTAAGATTAGATTGCGTGTCATTTTGTTGTAAAAAAAAAAAAAAAAAATCTAATGTTGAATTTTTTTTCTCTCAAAAAGTGAGTAAGTTTGAAATGTGACATCTGGTGTCTGAGATAGCTGCAAACAGTAAGTTGCAGGTTTTACTCCCTTTAGATCAACTAGAGAAAATCTTTGGATAAATAAGTTTCTGGTTCAGTGAAAAAGGAAAAAAAACAGGGTTAAATATAGCAGATGTCTATTATGATAAATCGAATGAGTTTAATCAGATTTAAGAGTTTTCAAAATTAGACAGCTTCTTTCCTGTTTTAATTTTTCAAATTTAATTCAACTTTTTCACATTTAAACCTTTAATACAATTATATGAAAAAAATAAGATATTGATATAAAAGATGGAAATTTATGTGCCTGAAATCCAGGAAAATTTAAGCCCAGCATTTATTTTAGATAGTGCCAAAACCTCTGCAAAAAAGGAACATCTCCTTTAAAAGAACAAGGTCTCCAATAGGTTCAGAAAGAACTCCGTTTTGGAAGGAAAACATTGCAAGATGAACTTAAAAAACAAGTTGCTATAGACACAAGCTCAGTCCTTGGAGGAATTGCTGGACCGTACCAAAACACAGCTGAGCGACTGCCAGAAAACGTGAACAAAAGAACAAAGAACCTCAAATCAAATTCAAGTTCTCCAAAATGTTAGAGTCCAAATATCATGAAACATATACAAGAAAATGAATCACCATGGCAACAAAATGAGGATGTGCAGGAACTGATAGAAGACTGGAAGACGGCTCATCTTTAAAACAAGATGAACAGAAACTTGAAGCTCTTGGAAGGCTGCAAGACTGGAGAAAATTAAAATAATCTGAAAAGTGAAAACATCTTTACAGTTGCAAAATTAACAAAAAACACCATTAAGCAGCAACAGAGATGCTGAACTGCAGAACCCATGAATCTGTAGCAAATGTTTGACATATTCTCACATGTCGCAGCACACACATCTAAAAAAAATATCAAAAACCTTAACATAAATTTAATTGTAGCTAATTAAATAAAAAAAAACAATGAATTAAGGTTTATGATGAAATTTATTTCATATTATTTATATATATGTTCATTTTTTAAAGAGGGATTTTGTGAAGTTTCAGAGCTGTAATGAGTGCACTGTGACTGTGTGTGTGTGCGTTTGTGTCTACCAGGAGAAACCAATTCAGCTTAGCTTATGTGCATATCTAAACATCATCCTGAAGTCCAATATTATTCCACCTTATTTCCTCCTGATGCCAGGAGGTTAGTGTGTTGGCTTTAGATTGCAGCAGGTCAGCAGAAATTAATTACCCGCTGCAAAATGGTAAATGCACACATGAAGACACACACAAGCTTTGACACTAAATAATTCCATATTCTGCAGGGAGAAGAGAAGATATCAGATGTTGGAAACAAGGAGAAGCATTTAATTACATTTTAAAATATTGGAACAGGTGGGCAATGTGTTTGTGGCCAAAGATCTCTCTCTAATCTCCTGGGTCAGCCCTGACCTATTATCTCACTCTGGACCATACAGAATGAGGTATTCTCTCTACCAAGTAAAACTGTTTGGCCTTTGTCACTAACATTTCCAGTTTAATCCCTGAGAGGCCAATTAAATTATTGTTAGATCCATGATGCTGGGAGCAGATCTACAGGGTCTTCTGCAGAGAACATTTAAATGTACCTTTTATACCCAACTGTTTACAGAAACATTCCCATGAAGATTATAGACAGTGACAGCAAATATTTATTTACCTCTGAAAGCAGAGTTTAGTCAGATGAAGTGAAAAAGTTATCATTTGCATTTAGCAGCTGTCAAAGTTCTCCATTCTGTTGATTGCATCTGTCATATCTATTTATATCTTTTCATATTGGTTTCTGTCACTGAGTGCACCGCTGCAGAGTCTTTGGATGTGAATTTTAAGGAGACATTTCCTGGCTGTGAAGGAGGTGGAGGTGATGTCCAGGAGGGAAATCAACAGCAAAAGGCACAAACAGGAGGGAGCCTCTTCTCCATAAACCTGGAGCAGGTGTGAGAGTGAGAGAAGGTCTGTTGCCAGGGAAACCACAGAGCCCACAACTCTTGGCTGGCAGCTTCAACTTGTCCAGCAAGAAATCTGCTCCGTTATGTATCTATTTATTTTCTTTTTTATATGATAGTCTCTTTCATTTGTCCAGCTGCTCAGGAAGAGGATTGAAGTTTCTTCTAACATGTATCACCTCCTTCATCTTCTTTGTGGATCTCGAGAGAGATGCAGCTTCATTCTGTACACGTCCAGCTTTACTTTCTTCAAAAAGGCCTGTGCATTAGAATACCATTAAGATTTGACTGATGTAGCATGTTTGTAGCACAGGGATTCCTGTGTGCATGTTCTCCCTGTGCACGAGGGTTCTCTTTTGGCTCCCTTGCTGCACAAGACTGAGTTTGAGCATGCATGGTTGTTTATGCCCTGTGATGCCAGCCTGTCAGGAGTGTACCGTGCCTCCTGCAGTCGTACCATGATAAAGGAGCTACAGAAAACAGATTGATTACTTATTTCTTTTAAAACCTGCAATTTACAAACATTAAGAGGTTGTGTGTCCCCTGCAAAACGACTAAAACTAACAGTCATAGGGATCCTTTTTAATCCTTTGTAAGCTGAAAAGAGAACATTGTTTTGTAAGAAGTCTTTGGGTTGCTGTCCGGTATTTCACTGTACCTGTCCAGGGCCGAGCTGAGCTCATCCAGCCGGTGGGTGTCAGTGGTGTTGCTCAGTTTGGACAGAGCATCCATCCTCTTCATGATCACCTCCAGCATGTCACTGATTTTTCTCAGCACCCCTCGAGATTCTGGGCCGCCAAGTACTAAAAGAAACAGAGAAATACTCTAAAATGCTGCTAATGAAACAGATGTAAATGAAAGGACATGGCAAAAACATGATGAACACAAGAGGAAGAGCACACCCCTTATATAAATCTGCTCAGCTACATTTCTATACAAAAAATGCCATCACAATAATTAAAATACTTCTATCTTAAAAAGGAAGGGTAATATTTTCCTGTTAAATGTTTAACTCTAAGCTCTTCATAGTCAGTTTATTTCAAAAACTTCATGGTTTACCTTTATATTTTATCATTTGTCACTTTTTTTTCCTTGTATTGAATTCTTCAATACAAAAGCAGCAGATTGGGAGCCAGTGTTCCCAATCTGCAAATTAGTCCCAAAGTAGTGGATGTGCATTCCTGCCTGGCTCAAATGATCTAAAATCATGCTGGAGGTAATACAAGAATGATGGTGTTAGAAAACAAGCATGATGCCTGACTGCAGTTCTTGCGAGTCAAGGTCCTGACCCTGCCCTGATGTTCACACTGAGCTTAAAGTTTAAAACAATTATTACCACAGCTGCCTCTGATGCTACGACACAATTAGCTTTTTGCCTCAGGCAGCAGGTCGCAAGTAGTTTTTCATTAAGAGAATTCAAAGAATCAAGATGAGTAATGCCCCTTTTGGGACTTTGGAGTGAATTTATGCTCAGAGTTTCTAGGGGAGGGGGGGGGGGAATCACAAAAAACAAACAGCCTCATATTGTTTTTGGACACGGAGTGAAAATAAAGTCTAACCCCTGAGCATTTCCCCCATCAATTGCGTTAGGCTTTAGAAACTGCAGAGTGTGCAGACCCACTTCCCTTGTCAGAGTTCATTTATCACTGGCCACGCAAAAAGTCACCTTTCTCCAAAACAAAAATGATATCACATCACAAATGAATAAAATAAGGAAAGAAGAAGAAAGCAATACTCCCATTTCTCTCAGTGTTCATCGGGTGTGTTTCAGCAATAAGATACGGTCAATACCACAAACAAGATTAAAGAATTTCACAATGATTTTCTTACAAAAGCTTAAAGAAAAACTTATGCGGGAGAATAGTCTTTTTATTGCCTGTGTTTTCTCCTTCACCTGAGTCTCAGCGTATTTTCTACCTCAGCCTTTTAATGATTCAGGAGTTAAATTTTTCATCCAATGGCTAAAAAGACTGAACAAATCCCCATTTGACTTTAAAACCATTTTTATCTTGTCATGTTACAGGGTGAGGCCGGAGGATGTTTTCGGGAGAACAGAGACACTGTCCAGATGGTTCAAAAGCTGTAAAAACTAGAAAAGTTCAGTTTACACATCTGAGAAATCTCAATTTACCACTTTAATTTGCCAAATTCAGAGGATCTTCTATCAGCTGCAAACTAATCGCTGCAAAGCCTGCAGGCTTAAGTCAGTTCTTCACAGTAATGACCCTCACGCGCACTCAACCCGTAAATCACCATTACTGCAACTGCAGACATTTCCTACAAAAGTACAGTTGTAGAACAGGAGTCTTATGTTTGCAATCAGCAGCTCATCAGACATCCTTTTCCAGTTGCTCCCTACCGCCTGGAGAAACATTGGCTGAGGTGATTTTTTATTTCCAGAGCTAGCCGGTACACCAGGAGGTGATAGCATCCACATGCTAATGCAGAGCCTTCTCCGGGCCATTTTTAATCAGCTGTTTAATAAAAGCGTCATTTAGCAGCAGTTTCCTTTAAAAACTTCATGTGAGGGGAAGTGGTACAGGATAATAAATATTAACAACCAATTCCTTTCTGATCACCATTTGTATTGAAGCTGCATGTGTGCTGACCTCAGACAGCTCATGTACGTGTATGAAGGTTTTCCTCGAAGAGTCAGTTTTTCCTTCTATTCAGCTTCAATGTTCATCATGCATTACAAGGAAATGGCAGTTGGCTGTTAGTATATAAAGCTCAGATATTTACACTTCTTCCAGCTGAGCCTATAAGTATTTATAGTCTTCCTCAAAATTATTCATATATACCCTCCTGTGAAAGAAAATGTTAAATTCACAAGAGTAATTCAAATAACAAGAAACTAAACTAAAAGTAAATGAAACTTTACAGAAACATAATTTAGAGAAATTATATATTGCTTTTGAATTGCGTTTGAAAATAATAATAAGAATAATAAATAAAAACTGTGCCTGACCAATTAGAGAACCTCTTTCATGAACAGTGGACCAAACTGCCTGTCAGCAGGTGCAAAACTCATTAAATATTACAGAAAACACATGATTGCCTCAAAACAGTGTTCAACATTTTCCCTTTGGAGCGCCATCAATGCTTCTTTTCGTCTTTGATTTTTTTGTGTGTTTGTTTAATTTTTTTTCAACCACAATTCAGAATCAATGTCATGAACTTCACAGAATTTTTTATTTATTATTGTCAATTTTGACATCCATTTTTTTTTCCATCCTTAATGGGAGGGTATGAATAATTTTAAGGATGACTGTATGTGTTCAAGGGCTTTGGGTGTCCGAGGTCCAAGTCAAACAAAGAGACGCCAGCTCGTTTACAGATGAGTCAGTCTGATTCATTTAAGCACGGCACCTTGATGCCGAATTTCAGATAAATTCAAAACTAAATAAAAAGACCAAATGTCCTGTGCCATCAGTGGCTATAAATATTCAGTTTTCATTTATCTCCATGCAGCAGATTCAGAAAAAGAAAGTCCTGTATTTGGAGGCCATCGTTCAGAATTATTGTCCACACTGAATTTCAAGTACACATACAATACCTGAGTGCATTCAATGAAGAAGCAGAGTGAAGCGCTTCTGTATATTAAGAGCTTTTGATTTAATATCCAAGGTTATTGCCTAAAAGAGAAATGCCTTGACTAATATTCATTACACCAAGATTTGCCTGCAGAGAATTTTGCTAAACTCATCAAATGTTTCTTGTAGCCAAGAAGAAATTTCATATCCGTTTGCTTGAAGCTTTGGTTACTTTTCCTTTACTATGTCTTCTTTTTGCTGCTGTATTGTGACAGATATTTGTGCGGCCAGTTTAAAAAGATCAAATTCAGACCATATTTTGTGTTGTTGCACAATACAAGAACAGTCCATTTACCATTTTGTTGGATGAGTGCAGCAGAGATTATTTTTCCTCTCATGTCTGGGCAAGTTGGCTCAAAACATGAATCATCTCTCTTGAGCTTACTTTCACACCACTGTATATCTCCTATATGCAAACCATACTTTGTCTTTTTATTTGATATAAAGTCTACCTATAAAAACACTCAGAAGAATGAAGATATGGCCATTTAAAAACAAAACAAAAAAAGGAGCCTTTTTCAGGTCTTAGATTATAATAACAATTTTAGAAAACAGCATAAGGCTAAACTACACTGCACAAATACTATCATTTCATGCAGAAACTGTGCATATAACAGCCTGTTCTGGTGGTGGTGGGGGTCCCAGTACCCCAAAAATCCCCAAACATTTGAAACAAATAGCATCCACAAAGTCCTGGAGAGACTTACTGGCTCAACTTCTTTCAGAATCCATTACAGTTGGCTTATTGTAAATCAGCTTGGGGATGGAGACGCCATCATCCACCTGCTAAAGCAAGTCCCCTCTCATCTGGACAAATCAGGCAGTACCACGAGAACCACACTCTTCAAGCTACATCATATTCAGGCCTAAAAGGTGAGTGAGAAGCTCCAGAAAATCTAGATGATGCCCCCACTGCTGCCTGGAGTGAGACTAAAAAGGTTGCATGTCTGAGATGATGTCAGCAGCAGAAGAAGCTGTACCATCACACTTCTCTTTGCTCTGTACATCTCCGATTTCCAGTACAACTGTCATCCTGTCATCTGCAGAAATACTCAGATGACCCTGCAGTTGTGGGATGCATCACTGATGGACAAGAAGCTGGGGACAGAGAACTGGTCTGTCAGTTTGAGATGGTGTGAAAACAACCACCTCATTTTGAACACAAACAAAATAAAAGATGATTGCAGATTTTAGGAAGCAAAGCATTGTTTACATCCTGGAAGAACAGGTGGTGAAGGATTACAAGTACCTCCAATTGGAGTTCAGCTGGAAAACAGAAGAAAGGACAGGGAGCTACATTAGCTGAGACCACTCTAGTGCTGCACAAAGATGTCACATATCTTCTATAAGTCTGTTGGGGAAACTGTAATTAGGTTTGCAGCGTCTGCAGGGGCAGCAGCATCAGAGCCAGAGACTTCGGTCGCTTTCACACCTGACCAAGCGGACTCGGCCCGATAGGGGAGCTGAAAGTCGCAACATTGTTGCATTTATCATTTGTTTCAGTTCTGCTTTTACACTGCGATTTATGATGCGCTCTGAACTTTCTGAGCAGCATTACGTGGTTGAAAGGGGCGCTCGTTGATTGGACAAAGTAGGAGCGGAAACATCTGAGCTCAGAGTTTAAGGACTGCCACTGCGTTGGAGTTGTGATTTGATTTTGTTTTAATATGCCAAATTGCCAATCTATGGGTTATTGTTGTCCATACAGTTGAGCCAAGCTAGCTAGCAACTGCTAAGGTCAGCGGTCACTTGTTGCCATAGCTATAGTAAACATCACGTAAGGACTAATGGGCTGTAGAGATGCAGAATCAAGCTATAGTATATATAGATTATATAATGTTGTATTTTAGTACTGAATACATAAATTACGTAGAGGATGAGTTTAGCAGCAGGTGGTTTATCCGGTCATCTGACCATATTTCAAGTAGAGCTTTCAGCTCTTCGTCTGTTCATATCCGTCCTCTCGCCATGTTTATTTTGGTTTGGAGTGCATGCTGCACTTCCTCTACCCTAGATGCACTGCGTTTGCATTGCATGTAGTATCACTATGTAAATTTGGTCTTGTGTTTGGTCCGGTTAGCTTCACACTGCATACGAACCGGACCAGGATTCACTTGCAAACGAACGGAGACCCACATTTTCAGGCGGACCAGAGTTTGCTTGTGTGGTCCGCTCCAGAGTTCAGATGAGCGTTCACACCTGCCCAAACGAAGCGGACTATCCGAGGAAACGAACTCTGGTCTGTTTAAAGTGGACCAAACAGCCCTGGTGTGAAAGCAACCTTAGGGCGATTCACAAAGCTTTTTTGATTCGAATCAGAGTCTGTTTGCTCAGACCGTCCGCTTCATTTGGGGGAGTTGTGAATGCGCAAACGACCCTGATCCAGAACAAACAAGCAGACTCGGTCCGCCTACAAATGCAGGTCTCGGTCCGATTCAAGTGGACCAAATACAGAAGTGGACTACAGAATTGATTTGGTAATGTGGGTAAAACGTTGGGCAACATGGGTAAACACTACGACAACAAACACACGTGTGGGACTGCAGTACTTATAAAGATGGCTCATGGTCAGACGTGGAGTGACACGAAAGCAAAAGCTTTTAATCCATATTTGGTCTGATGAAAGTACAGTGTATCCCAACGCCTCATAAGTACACACAAAAATAACGTTTTGTGGAGGAAACAGAAGTGACAACCTTCTTGTTCATTGTACGTCTTGTCCTCGCCTACAGTGAATCCAAATGCTGCGCCACCTGAGATTGAGAACATTATTCAAAAGGTTTGGCTTGTTTGGCTATGGTGCAACATGAATGTGACCTTGGTCTGGAAGACCACCCCTGCCCCCAGCCAAATAGAGTCCCCAAATGGACCGAGTCTTCCAGACTATGCTTTCCGAATGTGCCCTTAAACTGATCAAGAAAGCTGGTTCTGTGTTGGGGATAACTCTGGATTGTCCAGAGAAGAATGCTGCACAAGCTAAAAAAATGGACAATTCTTCACATCCTCAACACCAGACTGAGAAAAACAGTGTATTTAGAGAGTGGGATCCTTCAAGCATGTTGCAAGACAGAAAGGTACAGGAGGTCAATCCTGCTAGCAGACATCACACACCTGAATCAGATTTGAGCAGAAATTATTTCTAATAAATAAACAAAGCCCTACTTTAACTTTCCAATTTCCGTCAGGGGAAAAATAAATTCTTCATTTGATTCACATTTAAAATACCAAGTCTACTTTTATAGTTTCCATTGAAATAAAAAAAAGCAAGTAGCAGTTGGTTGCAGCTAATCAAATGTACTTTGTTAGTTGATCAGAAAATGAGATTTTCTGTGAAAGAAAAGGGTTTAGCAGTTTGCAGGGCTGAAACACTCGAGTGTGGGAAGTGTTAGTCATTTCTAAACTATTTGGGGGTCTTTCATTTCTATAAGACAGAACATTCACAAAGGGAACCCTACAAGACTGCCACTCTTTACAGGGGTGGACCTTTACCCAAGATTAGATTGTTCAATGCTCAGAGACTGCATCAAACCCAAGAGCTACATCTAAGGCTTTAGTTGCATCATGGTAAATATTTAAGTTTGTTACAGTATAATCAGAAAAAAGACTGAGAAAGTCTAGTCGCTACAGTATACAGCACTACAGTGGAGGGTTGATGAACTGGGTTTGTTTAGCAGCCTCAGGACCTGGGCCTCTTGCCACCATTGGGTCAGCCTCTTCGTAGCAAAGTATTTCAGCATCAGTGGCAACACTTTTGCAAAACATTGCTTGATTGATGCAACTTCACCACCAGACAACAACAAATGTAAAAATGATGTGTTCAGGGACCACGTCCACTTCCCGGCCTGTAAGCATCATAGGCGATGTCCACAGAGAAATGGATAGGTGTATCTGCTAAGGCTTTTTGCCCACAAGGAACGGACCTTTTGGGAGCACAAAATAATTATAAAGCCAGGTTCAAAAAGTGACTAAACCTGAAAATGCCACTGTTTTGTGTCTGCCTACAACTCACATGCACCTTTCCTAAACCAATGACCCCAAAGCCCCATCTTTCTGCTCACTCACATACAAACCCCGCCAACAGCTGCAGCAATGGTGGATTACAGTGTTACGCTTGTGCTGAAGCTGCTGAGCATGAAATGGCTTTAACAGCTAAATATCCTGCTCTTCTCCTGCCACAGTAAGCAACAAGTGGACAGAGAGAGCAGCATAGACACATTTTATGCACTTGCTCCATATCTTACTGTCTGTTTTGGTGCTTTCTGTGATTGAGTTACACATAGAAACCTGGTATATGTACAACATTTTCAGTGGTTTTGTGGATGCGCACAGTCTTAAAATTCTGTTTTCACAGAAACTTAAAAAAAAAAAATTCTGGTTTGATCTCAGTGTGGATGCAAGGCAAGTTTATTTTCATAGCACATTTCATGCATAGGAAAATTAAAAGGTACCTTACATAACACATGAAAAGCATTACAGGGTAGCATTACAGAGTTCAGAAGAAAAACCTGAAAAGAAATTCAGAAAAATCTAAAAAAAAATGCGAGAAATTAAATTATGGTTTTGATAAAAAAGGCAAACAAAGTTTTTACTCTTGATTTAAAACTGCTGAGAGCTTCAGCATACCTGCAGTTTTCTGGGATTTTGTTCAACATGTGCAGCTTTGATGTTTGTCAGGTACGGAAATTCAAGTGCAGGCTCATATTTTGTAAATCTGATCACTTTTTGCGTGCACGATAAAAATATAAATTCCATGCACATAAAAAAGTGAAATCCAAGTATTGTAGATTTTTAGATGCCAATTGCAAATGGACTGGAAAAAAAAAAAAAAAAAAAAAAAGGTACATTGTGCATTTTATGAGCTCAAATCCTACATCCTTTTGCTAAACAGATGAGTAAATAAAGTCAAAATCTTACCACTATTTAGCAGAGTTAAATAAGTTGAGAGAGTGAACGAGAACAAAATGTCTTTTTTTTTTTGGTCAATAATAACTTTTAATCCCAATTTGGAAATTCAGCTCTGCATTTTACCCATTAGACTGACAAGAGAGCAGTGGGCTGCCATATCTTGGTGCCCAGGGAGCAGTTGAGGTTAAAGTTAGGGATCTTGCTCAAGGGCCCACAGTGGTTCACCCTTAGTGCCACACCAGGAACTTGAATCCTGATTGCCCGGCCCAAAACCTGCCATGCAACCACTAGGCTACCACTCCCCCCACAATTACTCTAAGAATTTAAGTCCATTAAAAAGCAAGACTCACATGTCATGCTCACATGATGCAGATCTTTGGGAAGCATCAGCAGAGCTACAGTTGCACCTTGATTGATACGTTGCATAAAACTGCAAATTTTTACTTCTTTTTGACATTAAAAAAAAGAGGAAGAAACCCAGATACACCGATGGCACAGTGGACAAAATATCTAAAAAAAGAAATAAAAGGCACTTGAAAGCAGCAAGGATCGCTTTAAAGATCATCGGAAATCCACCGGCACAAACTTCCAAACAAACAGGATGCAGCAGATCCTGTGGAAAAAAAAACAAACTGCAAAACAACTCACAGCAAAGACACTGGCTTTTGGGAGCCGTGTGATTTTGAGATGTTTATCAAGCTGTGGCTTCTTCTTTCAGAATAATTATGACCTTTAAATGAACGTGTCATCAACAGAATCACAATTCAAAAATTGCATCGTCATCCAATCTTTGTCAGATTTAATATCTTTAACAAGAAAATATGTTTGTGTTTAGAGAATGATGTTCCACCCAAATTTTTGGTTGCTACAGCGTCTTATGTCCCGTTGATACTCAATTCCTTCTAATTCTCATTACCAATGCCGAAAGTTGAATAAATCGCATTGCCCCCGGCATGCACTCATGCTGCATAGCTTGCTTCATCTGCACATCATGAAGGAAAAGAGAACATATCATTGGCGAGTCCCTTTTTCCCAGCTCGAATATTCATTACAGACATGGCTGATTGAGACTAATGCTCTCATCCTATGACAGAGCTGATGGATCCAGGAGCTGTTAGAACAGAACACCTCTGGAGCTACAAACGGGATAAGTGACAATCTCTTATTCTGCCCGACAGGCTGGAAAAAAGAGGAAACCACCCGCATATTTTTTTAAACACTGCTCTTCACCTTCAATTACAGCCTTAACCTGTTCTTTCAATTGTTATCCTCCCATCCCAACCTACAGGATGGAGATTACTGTGCTTTAGTTAGAGACATGGTTAGTTTTTCTGCAAAGAAAACTGATACGCTGCTGCTTTTCCACCTTCATCGTTTACTGCAAAATGTTCCGTGACGTTCAAGCCTGATTCCACAATAAAGTGGGATGTTGCATAAAATGTAAATAAAGTAAAAATAAATCATTTACAGATCTTGTAAATCAATATTTTTTATTCCCAGTGTAGCACAGAAAAGATGTCAAATGTAAAAAAAAGTCAACTATAAGTTGAATTTGATGGCAAAGTTACAAAAAAAAGTTCAAACAATCTAGCAGTCTCTTCTATCAAGTCCACAATTGACTAAAAACTAGGAGTTACTGGACTTTTAAAGTTTTACTCAAACTTTGTTTTTCTGGATTATGCATGGTTTGCGAAAAATACAGTCATAAGGGAACATGTTCTTCTGTATACCCTTCAGCATTAATAATGTCTTTAGATTTGCAAGTTTCATAGAAACTATCTGCACCGTCAGAGATGAATTCTTTAACAGAGTGTGAGCTACAAACCAGATGGTCCCTTTCCCGTTTAGTCTGGAGGATGCACCATTGATGGTTTTAAAAACTGAATTCAGATTTTAAGCTATTTCACCACAGAACAGTTTTTCAGTTTACCACACTTTGGCTTTTTTAAGCTGCATTTACAGATGAAATGACTGAAGGTTGGATTAGTTTTCAGTCATGTTCACTGCACACAGAAAAGTTTTCAGATTACGCACAGCACTACAGTATATACAGTACTGTAGATGATGGAATATTCAAAGTCATTGCAGTTTTATGCTGAGGAAGGTTTTTTGTGAAATTGCTCCACTTGCAACTTTTCTTTTGCGGATCATTGAAGCTCGGCCCATCTTTGCCTCCAAGAGGCTCTTCCTCCATAAGGTGCTCTTTTGAAACCACCCATGATGCTGAACTAATTACAGTTGATTAGTTGCCAAATCTTTCTTCACTTTCTTTTTAAATATACAGCAAGTTTTCCAGTCTCGTCGCTTCTGTCACAACTTGTTTTGAGATGTTTCGCCGCCATCATATTAAAGGATGCTGTAATATTTTTTATTTAATAGCAAAATGTCACTTTCACCTCTCACTGTTTTATATTTTCTAAAACAAGACTAAAATATTAGTTTATTCCTTTCTATTTTACTTTTCTTTAATTGGGATGGTAAAAAAAATGTGATAGAAACCACTTTTTGTATTTTTAACACTAACCTTTTTTAGCATTTCCCCATGTGCTTTGATGCTAAGACACACTCTGGGGGTAAAAGTGTCACTACTGTAAAAGATACTTGGTGAACTGTGCCCTTATTTATATAAATAAACATTCAAGACTAAACTCACCCAGGAATAACCGAGAGTGAAAATGCAGATAGTCATAATTTTCCTTTGCAGGCGTTATGAAGATTTATTCTCCTCACTGCTCATAAAATTCATAACTGCATGAATACTATATGTGTCCTGTTTCTCCTCCCTAAAGGAAAGTTATAAAAGTGAGAGCAAACTAAATAGAAAATATCTGAACCAAGAGCAGAAGCGATCGTCCTGACCCAGATGCAATTTCTGATTCATACACATATTCCAAAAGACGGTGAAATCAACTGACTTCTAGTATCATATTGCTTTTCAGCAAACAGAGAGCTGAAGATCTTTTCGTTGTTGCTTTTTGAAATGTTGCATGTATGGGCACCGATAAGTACAAGTGCACAAACACACTATGGTCACACTCCAACAGATTCAATTACACCACCACAGCTAATCTATAGAAATACTAATTAAAAATGTTTTCAATTCCCCAGCACTTTCCAGTTGTCACAATCAATTAACTGATAGGACATCTTAATGTGAAAGTTAACCAGTAACAATAGCATCTATTTATATTGGGGGAAAAAAAAGGCACTGAGCGAGTGTCAGCTCTGAATATTCAGGGAAACATTCTTTAAATATAAGCTGCAGTAAATTACAAAGCAATCACACAGAAAACGTGTTAGCAGCTTTGCTAAGATACCTTTGCATCACCTGCCTCATATGAAAATCGAATTTTCCTTCAGGCGTTAAATGGGTTTTTTTTTTTATTTACATTCATCCCCCTCCCCCCTTCCTAGAGTGGCCCAGAGCCAGGCAGTCACCTGCACGCTCATTTCCACTTCCTCAGTTCTCCAGGTTCCATCAGCGGCTGAGGTCAGTTTATTTCATTCATACAATCTACACTCAGAGGAAAAGGACTTTCATTTCAAGTGCATCACTTAACCAATTTTTCATTCAAACAAAGTACTGACATTCACAGCTTTGTGGGACCGGCTGATGGCACCCGCTCGCTATGAGCGATGTCAGAAAACGACTCATTCTCATCTGTCATTTCGTGAAGATTGCTGAGCCATGAAATACAGAAGTTCAGTCAGTGTCTCTGACAGGCTGGCAGTAAACGGGATGCTGGGAAACGCTCCGTGCACACCTGATATTGTGCTGCAACCCACCAATTTATTAAACACAGGATGAGACTTTGTCTGTCACAATGGTGTAAAAATCATCATCGCATATGATTTCATTCGCTTTTTTTTATGAGCAATTTGGCATATTTTAGAATTTATGCATCCAGCACCGTAAATAGAGAAGAGAAGATGCATGATTCAAGTACCCAGCACTTTGAGCATGGCTTTAAAGGAAAAATAAATAAATAAAACACTCAGGTAATGGAGCTTGTATGTAGGCCTACGGATAGAGAAGATATTACCACCTTTTAGTCTTGCTTTGAGAAGGGTAAAACCTGAAAGCATTCTAGGCTGATTTTCTCTCTTTATGGCTAAGCTGTATTGAGACCCCTGTGGCCAAAGGACAGACTATGAAGGTGGTCTTCAAAGAGCTTATTAGAAAGCCACAGTGCACCTCTGGAGCCTTTAAGATATCTAGGATCAAACGTCTCTGCTTTCATGCTCCCCTCTCTGGTAGAAATATTCTCCATCTCCCCCCCTGCTTACGTTTTCACATCATTAGGTTCCTGTACCTTCAAAGGGAAGTAATGAATGGAGTGCATGCATTCCAAATCTGGGGTATTGCTCCGTATCCAAACTCCCTGGCTGTGCCGTGTCAAAGTGTGTGCATCACTTGCACGCAGCTATTCAGTAAAAAATGTAGCACTGCAAGAGATGGAGCAAAAACCAGGTGAAAAAGGTAACAATTACATATTTCTTTTTACACCTTTTTGCTCTTCAGCCACTTACAGGGATGCAGTTTACAAGATGAGGAATCAACAGTGAGGATAGTGCTTCATCACAGCATGGCCCAACCATTTTGTTTGCCATTTCAGATTCAAAACCCTGTGAAAGGTCCCGGTGCTTTTACAGCTCGTAATTGATTTTAACACTTTGCATGAAAATATGGTGAAACATCACAGGCGTGGATCGCTCAACTGGTGCAGGGAGCCAGATCAAGATGCACTCCTGCCTTTTTCATTACCCCAAACTTCAGTGCCATTTATCCTCGCTCACAAACATGCATGTGCACACAAAACATGCATGCAGGGAGCGAGCATTTACATAGCTCGCCTCTCTGTGGTTACCACCAAGACAGTGTTTAATGAGCTTGAGGTCGGATATCTTCCCTTGACTGCAGGCTGAGAGCGGTTAATTAATCAGACAGCTCTCCTGTCTCACCCACCAGCCTTTCTCGCCTTCTCCCTCTCTTCCCCTGAAGCAGATCAGTGTGTAAATGGGTGAGATCCTTGAAACCGTTTCCCGTGATGACACCTGATACACCTCACTACAACATGCCCTCCCACGATTCCTACATTTTTCAGAGTTGCATTCATTTTTCATGAGGATCAGAGAGCCTTCGATAACCCAAACGTCCATCGTAGTCATCACTCATTCCAACACAACAAAGAGCCACACAGCAACATGCTGTTTACCGATTGGCCCTGGGACAATCTGCATGACTACTGAGCGGGGTCTTTTCCAGCTGAAATAAATTGACATGAGTGTAAAGAGCTGCCAACAACTGTTATCCTTGGATGAGTTTTGATGAAGAGAAGCATTGCTTCCTTTCATGCCAGCTGGTGCTGTGTCTGTCACAGAGCGTGACATGCAGAGTCAACACCGTGCCAGGCGGCCATAAAAAGGTGAAAGACAATAGTCCAAAAGCTAACAAAGGCTGACCCAAATGGCTTGTGCTGTTGTGGTTTATATTCAGACGCACAGAGCACAAACACAAACACAAAGAACGTGCAAAGGAAGCCAAATTTCTCTCAGGGATGGTTGTCAACAGTTGTGATTTCTTTCTGGAATTCCTTTGATTTGTTGATCTCTGAGAGGGCAAGGGAGCTATTTTAGCATCGCTTTGTGATAACAGAGGCTGACAACCTCAGACACGCAGCTTTCATGGAGAAAATGCTTTAATGTCTCCGATTTAAGCCCTTATATATATATATATATATATATATATATATATATATATATATATATATATATATATATATATATATATATAAATAAACAGGGCGCAAACTGTCTACAAAATGCATTTAAAATCAGAATCAACACCACTAAAACAGACTAACAAGACAATTTTGAGCCTTGCTGCTAAAATGAATCCATGTGGGTCAGAGCACGGGCATCAAAGTGATCAAAAATAGAAGACAAGAGGTGTAGATGAGGGGAGAAATGGGCTCCTCCTCAGTGTGCTCCTGATGAGAAAAGTGAACAGATCTGTCAGTCCGCTGGCAGCAATCAAGGCAGCCCCGCAAAGCTCTCAGCGTGTTTCCTGCCTGTTCATTACCAGCGCAGGACACAGCCGCTGGAGTCTCAGGCTGCCAAGCGGCACTGATGTGTGACAGCAGGCTTACCTTCAGCTCGCATGGTGAACGGGGAGTCTCCGGGTCGCTTGGCCGAGAACTGGCCCCCCAGAGAAGTCATTAGAAAGCACAAGCTGAAGAAGCCGACTCCCACTACAAAAATCCTACAGGAGAGAGACAAAAAAAAAGGGAGATTAAGTTACAAAATAGGAAATCACAAGGTCAGAGCTCTTGAGGTGGGCGAACACCAAAAGAGTAGAAAGAAAGATGATAAAACAAGGCGGGCGGTGTAATTTCACAGCCAGGGAGCCCCAACAGAGCTCACTGAAACTTAACTTCAGACTCCAGTGTGTATAAAGATTTATTGATCCTGGAGAAATTTCTCAAAGTTCATACAGAATAAGCAAACCCCAGAACAGCACCGTGTACTCACTTGGCTGTCTCGTTTCAAATGAACCATTATATGGATGGGTTTTCTCCTCACTGTGCTCAGTTGGCAAACACCAAATATAAAAAGCTTTTAACCACAGGCAAATGATGCTCGCACAGAAAATATTTATCGGGTTCTCGAATTCTTTGCAGAGATTTACTTAAAAGTGGCTCCTCTGATCATGCTGAGAAAACGTTGGGGAACCCTCCTTTCATGGAGCGGAGCCAGACGGATTGTCACACTTTTCTTCTGGACCTAAATCCTGTAACATTTTTATAAAGCAGGAAGCTGATGAAAGAGAGGGTGCAGTCACTGAGCGACAGCCTGAGATTGTCCTGGTGCCACATCCAGAATATGAGATAATGGTAGAAAAATTGGCTGCATGAACACACAGATTATACAGCAGGATGTCTTCTCTGTTTCTCCCTTGTTAGGGTTATATCAGGTGGAGCTTGTCAGAGTTAATGTTTAATATCATTATGCTGTGAGAAAGCTGTGAAGCCAGAGGAGACTTAAAGCCTCATGGGCGCCATCGCTGGCATAGTGATTACTAATTTATTCAAAGCTTGAAGTCCCCAAGTTTGGGTATGGCCCTGGAGTTTTAATGATATGTCTGCTTGCTTTGCTCTTGCCCTTTCCCCAGCTGGGAGTGAGATCACTGTAGCTGAGTAAGCAAACCTTAAACTGTGGATAGCCTCCTCTCTGTCCTCCCAATTAATTCTAATGGTCTGAACTTGCAAGATTTGCTCTGCTGAAAAGACAATCACAACTGGAGAAATGCTGCGCAGCATGCAGAACCAATGCTAAATCCGCATTAACAAATAAACTACTATTGGATTTTAGAATGAAAGTTCATTCATGTAAAATAGGAAATCAGTTCGTATTTTAGCTGCATAAAGTGTGTGCATGTATAATAATCATGCAAACAAGTCTGCAGTTAAGTTTTTCCACACTGAAATCATCCATTTTGATCTTTTCTCAAAAGTAACTGTATAATAGGTGGAGCCGTTCCGAGCTGCAGCGCTTACAGAAAGTGAGCTTACCTGAATGGTTTGAAAGTGACGGGGCATCTCCTCATCATCGTGGAAAGCTCACTGATGCTCGCAGTCATTTTCCATACGTAAGGAGAGCGCCGGGTCTGATTAACATCGCGCTAATCTTGCGTGTCACCTGGAGACGGAAGAAGTTTCAGCTTGGGTCCAGTGGATCGACGGAGAGTGCGTCCAGACGCGCAACTTCCCAGCGTGACTGCTGTCCGCGCTGTGTGTGTCTCCCGCAGACAGCGGGTAGGTCCGTGGATGCTGTGGTGACTGTCCTCTAATGAGTTATGACTGAATCTCTTACGCTGTTAAATGTCCTGGAAATGAAGCTGCGCGGAGCGCAAAAGCCCAGGACGGCGGAGTTCATTGAATCCTCAGTGGCTGGAGCTCCGACTCTGATCTCATCATGAGTCGCTCTTCAGCTGTGGCTCGTTAACTGATAGCGCCATCTAATGATCCTTTCCGAAATGCCAAAGTTGATTTCTACACTTTAAAAAGCGTCTAAATCCCCTAGCCTGTCATTTATTCGGGATGAATTGATCCTTTCTCAAGCTAGAGACAATTATTCATCATAACACAAATTTGAAGGGCTCCTGGAAATCCAATCGCACCAGATTCAATCTGATCCTTTCACTTGCTGCCATAAGGTAAAGAATAAATAGAGTTCTCTGCGACAGAGTAACTATGATAAAATGGATTCAGATGTGCCCACACAGTGAAGGGAATCATATCAAAGCTATTTCAGTATGGATGCCCTGCAGAATTTCTTTACATAGCATATCTCCTCTGTTAGCTGAGGGAAATGTGATATGGCGCAGGAAAGCATCCAAAAATATAAAGAACATGATTAAGTGCGTTAAAATGAGAGACCCCTCCAGGAAGTTCTTCTACAGAAATAAACAAACTCCTGAAGCGCTGAAGTGGAAGTCCTTATTAATCATCTTAAAGGGAGATGTTGCTTTTCAACAAACATTTATTGTTTGTTTTCTGCTGATTGGGGCACACAGAAGTTATCAAGCGCCATTAAATCACGCAGTCTTTCCAGAGGGACGTTTTCAGCTGTCAGCACCTGGACAGCTCCAGCCTGCAGACGGACTGCAGCTCAGCAGCGACACCCAGCGGTCAAACACAGAACAGACACACAAAAGGAGGAGGTCAAAGTTCGGCTGATTAATTAATTAATTTGATTGTTTTAAGCTTTTTCTCGTGTGAATTTTATTTTAATGCTGATAATATGAAAACATTGCCACGAGGAAACTGTCAGTCTTCACTTTGTAGATTAGCTTTCTTTTGTGCTTTCTTTAAAGAATATATTGACTTTAAAACATCAACTTTAAATGAAAATTTAAATAGCCTAATGTTTTCATTTCACATTTATGTAAAATGTGAAATATATAAAAAAAATGCCTGTAATTTTTGTCTTTTTAAACAGTATCAAAACACTGAATTTTGATACATGAAAAGGCTGCACTTTCAAAACATTGCTTATTATTCAACAAATATTTACTGCTGATTAATGAACCAATAATTGTTAACCATTTGATAAAATCTGGTAGTTATTTTGCATTTTAACTTCAAGGTTAATGGGTTATTCTGCTTTCATTATTGTTTTTGTATTTGCATTTTCTCCAGCTTAGTCATAAACTAAGGAAGGACAAAGAAAAGTCATCAATGAAAAAATAAATATCAAACCATCAAAGGTCCTCCATGAAAATATCTCTTTTGCACAGAGAGCAGCTGCATCCTCAATTACCATGGCAACAGCTTTTATTAAGTTTGGTCCGTGCAATGTCTGATGCTGCAGAGTAGACAGTATGTGTGTACTTTCTATAGAAACTAATACAACTTTTATCTTTTCATTGGAAAGTACAAACTTTCTACTTTATTTATTAAGCAATTTCCAATAAGAAATTATTTACAGAAGAGGAAAGATGTAAATAATAAAGACATGTAAAACACTATTTGTAAAGAGCAGGATCACTTTCTTAAATGAGTTTCATTATTGTTAAAAGCTTATTTGATAGAGTAACTATTATTGATTTCTTTGTACCATTTAGTATATGATGCTACTGATGGGTTTAAAGTGCATTTCGGCTTGTGAGAACTCCATAGCAACGCTAAGTTTGCTGCGGCTGATTCAGATCTTTGTTGCGGTCTTGCAGGTCTGGAACAGAGAGCAGTTGTCTCCAGAGATAAGAGATGACAAGATGTCCACTTCAAGTTTACAAATGAATGACTGGGAACATCATGTCCTAGTTTGAAAGACAAGGTGCATTAGCATAAAAGAAAATATCCTTTAATGGAAGCCAACTTTAGGAATATTTGTGGAGTGATTAGAGAGCTGTTTTGGTGCGTATAAGCAGAGACTGTTGGATAAAAACTCCACATCCCAAAAGTTCAATCTGTCTTATACAGTACTGTTCTTTTGCTGTAGAAAATTGACTGTCTGAGATCTGCCCTGATATGAAAAAGCAGGTCCTTCTGAAGAAGAATGTGAGGCCCTGAGCTTGGTAATAATCAGACCTTCCAGTATAGCTTGATTGAAAGTCTTTGTTAGCGTTTTAATAAAGCAGAGACAGAAAAGAAATCAAAGTATGAAACGAGCCTGAAGCTGTTGGACATGAAAGAAAAGGTGAAATTCTAAAAGAGAGGCACTTGCTGAGAACATATGTTCAACATCATATTTGTAAATGGAAATATTTCATAACTCTATTTCTTATTGTTGGAGGAAATTAAACTCAACCTTGGTAAGATCAACATTTTGAGAGATAGCGTTCTGCTCAGTAGAACCTGTTTGCTTTTCACATCCTCCCAATGAGGACATGAATCATCCTGATGTTCACAGAGTTTCACCAAGGACACTAACCAGCAGCTTCCTCCTGGGATATCTCACACACTCTCCTCCTTCATTTCCTCCATTTTATTTCCTTTCTGTTAATGTTTTTGCCTCCTTCCACTCTGCAGTCTTTTTCCCTGTCCCATTTTTATTCTCACTCCGAGCCATCTTCTTCTTCTTCTCCTTGACCTCTTCACTACTGCATAATCAAAAGTTTTTGCTATTCAGCCTTTTGTATCTGTATTTTAATCTCTCCATCTTTCTCACTGTTTGACAACTTATTTCATAAGTACATCAACTTTCAGCTATGCTTTTCTCTGCCTCCAGTTTGCTTTTGACTTTAACGAGCATCACCTCCATTGAAAGTTAAGCAGTTAAATAAATAAAATAAAGTTAAATAAAAAGTTAAATAAAGTTAAATAAGAAAACTGTTAAAAGCAAAAAAAAAAAAAAAAAAAAAAGTTACATGTAGAAAACATGGGAATAAAATCAAATGTACTGAGCTGAAGAGCTGTATTCGGAGTAAAAATGGAGTCAATCTGTACTGAATATTTATTACATGTATATTCAGTTTTTCTGTTTATCTGCCAGAAGAAATCTGTGCAGAAAAATCAAGGCTGAGCACAGCTGAACTTTTTCTGTGGATCATCGCTGTAAGCACATGAAAGACAAATGTAGTGCCTTGAAAACTTCTTCACCCCTTTAGCATTTTTCTTACAGTGCTGCTATTGGTTTTGGGATTAAAATGAACTTATGCAGGCTTCGTATCATTTGGTGAACAGAACTTTCATTGGAGGGCAGAAAAATATTGGCAATTGTAAAACTATCATAAAACACACACAGAGATACACAAAGAAAATAATAAAACAAGTAGGGCTAGCATAAACTATCATTTTTTAAACAATCTATCGATTATTTTTTCAATGCATTAATTAATCTAACAATTCACTTTATCAGTTTGATGCGATTATTGATTATCTCCCTATAAATTGACTGAGAGTAATTTATACATGTTCATATACTGTATATATCTGAAACGAAAAAAGAACATGAATAAAACAGGCAGTGGTACAGTAGCTGGCAACCTGTCGGAGTCCTTCCTGAACCATGGGGATTTAAGATTTATGTTAAAAACACACAGGCCTAGCTGACTGGGGGAAAAACCATCTTTTAATTCTTCATTCACATTAAAATAATAATTTTAAAAAAGTCACCAAAAATACTTTGAGTTATTGAGATGATATAGTATGTAAATTTGGAGGCTGTAAGCTAATACAGAAAGTGTTTTTCAACACAAAAATAATGAAATAAACATTCAGAATTTGGCATTTATTTTGAACATAGGTCTAGTATCCTGAAAACGTGCATCTTCAATCTGTTAATGCTTAATATGGATTCCAATCACTTGGAAATTAAATGAAAAATACTTTATCACAGAATTCCAAGATATCACAGACAGATGAAACACTAGCATGAGGTTGAGAATATCTTTTCGTTTGGAATGTCATGGCTTACACCAAAGGATTTTCACTGTCGACTTAAGATTGAAGGTCTTTAGTAAATCTCAGGAGTTTTACTGGAGTCCCGGCGCGCCCCCGCAGCCTCGATCGTCAAGTTTGAGATGGTAATCTGCGCTGATTTATAGCAATCTCTTCCAGTCTTGGATTTGTGACAATATCAAACATGTCTGATATTATTGCAAGTCGTAGTGACGCAACACAATCGATCACAGTCACAGTCAGATGATCTCTGACGGCAGCGGAAACAGGTCCAACCTCTGGAACCGTCAATACTCAGAGCACTAGTGTAGCCAGAAAAAAGATATTAAGTGTGCACCAGCAAATACTGGGTGTGTCAAATGTATTTTCAACAGTGTTACACCTCCACGAACATTCAAAAGACTGTATCTCTCTTAAGTACAACGTTATGAACATAAAACATCTCCACAGATGTGTGCGTTCTGTTGTAATAGTCACCAGTAGTTTACAGCAGGTCACACATGTGACATGCTTTCAAATAAATCAATAAAGTTCCCGAATAGAAAGAGCATACTTTGCAATCTCAAAAAAAAAACCAAACAAACAAACTAACAGTCATTGCAGCCCAACAAGACCAACATAGTGAAATATAACACACTCATGCGCGTGGAGCCATAACTTATCCATTACGCATTATGCATGATCAACAGTTGTTTAACCATCTGAACACAGTTGTCGGGCTTCGCAACAGAATAAAAGACACAACCACATTGTAGTTTACCTGTGCGCATGCTGAGCAGGAAGGGGAAGATGGCGGCTTGGCATGCCCTCCGTTGCATACCTTGCCACAATCAGTCCAGTTTCTCCGCGAGCTCTTTTTCAAAGACGAGCAGGAGATGCTGTCCAGCCTCTCTGTGAGCATTGCTCTGCTGGTGGATTTACATAACGTTCCGCAGCGCAACTTGGAACAGGCAGTGTTACCTGAATGCGCAGTAAACAGTCCATGTTGGGAAAAACATCTTTGTTGAGTCCCAATACTTCCATTATGAACAGAAACTGATGTCCACTTAACAATTGATAAGTCAGAGGCCCCCAAACCATAAAGCCTACTCTGTGCGCGTAATGTGTCCAGCTGGCGAAATGCATCTGACGCAGGCAGCAGGGAGGCAGCCTCTTCATTATTCTATAAGTCACTCTAAAAACAGTTGTTCAGGTCGACCAGCTGTCTGTCAGGAACAGAGAACTCTGTTTCATTACTAACGTTCTGCAATGCTTGCTGGGTGACTCTGACCTACAGTCAGGTCAGGAGGTTGCCAGATGTCCCAGCTGCCGGCACATCTGGCACACTTGTGGTCATAGAAATGCAGAGTTGCAACACGCGTTGACTTCAATGTAAAATCGGTCACCGGACGAACACAGCAGCAATCAGATGACTGACAGTAAACGGTAAATAAGCATCAGTGCTGCACAGACATGCTGGTCACTGAATGTTCTCAGTTACAGAGAGCAGATTATGTTTTGCATTTTTAGTGTTTTAGCTTACTGTTTTGAATGTTTTATCTGTTTTATACAGTGTCTTTATATGCTTTGATAAGGTACTTTCAAATAAAATGTATGATGATGATGATGATGATGATGGGAACAAATTGCATGATGGGAAAAAATGCTGAAAGAGTGTAATTCTTGTAAATAGTGTTTCTGCAAGATTCCCAGTCTTTGTAAAATCTCAGTCTGAGACTGGGCTGAGACTAAAAAGTGTCTTTAGATGTGAGCTAGTGTGAGATATTGGTCTTCCAGGAGTCTTTTCCAAATCTTTAAAAAGTCCTCTAATGTAAGGGAGGCATTACACTTTAAAAACTCAGAGGAGCCACCTGCGTTAGAACTGGCGCCGCCATCTTTGTTTTGGTCTGAAGACATCGGCATGGCATATTTTGCATACATACATACATAATCGATATGTCGTCGCATCGTCCCAGCCCTAGAGAGATAAAGAGATAAGATTATTTCCTCTTCAATACAAAAAGATAAATGTCTTTTACCAGACTAGTTCAAATAAATACTAACTGGAAGTTGGTGTGTTAAGGCTTCTTGTCTTAGACTGGTCTGAATTTTTTTTTTGAAAAATTAATTTGCAAAGTACCTTATTTTCTATTGAGAGGTATGTTTATATTGCATCTACTGATCTTTACTAGAAAAGGATTTTATGATATTTTACTAAATATTTAGAGATTAGGTACTTTAAAAGAAAATGGTTTCATTATGTTGTTTTCCCAGTGATAAAACAGATTTTGTGTTCTTTTAGAAAGGACTTATATACAGTATGAGTTAAACTGCAAAAAAATAGACTTGATTTAACTTCATTTTGTGTTGGCTACAACATAAAATGTCCAAACAGATCCATTTAAATAAGGTATGTAAATATAACATGAAAAATCCCAATGTGGATGAATAATTTTTCAAGGCACTGTAAGAAACTACTGTACCTGAAATAAACATCTTCCTTTTACTAGTGACCTTGTGTCAGAGAAGATATCTGCAAAAAGAAGCTGTATCATTTTTATTTTTAAGGTGATTTTCCATGATTTCCTTTTACTTATTTTGTGCAACGAGGGGTCAGTATCTTCACGCTGCCTTCAGTGGTTGGAGCTCTGCCAGCTGAACCTACCATCTCTGTGAGGGCCGATGAGGATGGGGGTTCTTATAAATTAATGTCAGGCATGTTGTTCTTAGTCACAGCCATGTAAAGTCCTCCGAAGCTCCAGTATCCCCCCCGTCAGCAGAAATGACCTCAGGGTTTTGCTGTAATTGCCCTCCAGTCTCCAACATTAGCTTTTTCTGTGGGCTAAAATTCCTTCAGCCAAAGATGCTCCAAGGTTTTCCTGCATGCATCCTCCTTGCAGCATTCCAGTTGGGTTCATGTGTTAGTCCATCCCTCCACCCTCTATATCTTCATTTTGAGTCACTCTTTGGTTGATCTTGTGTGCTGAAGATAATTGTCTGGTCAAAATGTTCACTTTAACTTTAGATCTCATTTTAACAAAGTCATTATTTTGAAGCAGAAAATGACGCTTCAAGTACAAGCTGCTGAGAAAAGGAGATGCAAAGCATCCCCAGTTGTCTGAGTACAAGAAATTATGGCCAGGTGCATAAAAATAAGATAGCTATCTTGGATATAACTGTATGTGGAGTATGCAAAGAGGAGGAAATGTGCACCCTGATTTCTTTATTTTTTCTTCTACTTTATGAAGCTTTGTGTATGGATAGTCGCTCTTTTAATCAATCAGGAATCATTGTAATTGTATGCTCATGCATAACCTTGATTTCCACTCTCATCTTTAATCATGAATGCAGGCGCTCTCTTAATGAAACATTTACATAAACAATGTTGTTTGTGAGACATGTGTTAGAAGACAATAACAAATGGCAAGAAGTTAACGAAGCTAATTATTTGCTGGTTGCTACATAAGATGCCATGTTACCATGTCTCTATTTCAGCAGGGGGTGGGGGATGGGAGATGGTGGTGGTGGTGGTGGGGAAGGGAACTTTCATTGTAACACCCCAAATGAGAAGTTGGTCCTTGAAGGTTTAACCCATGTACAGGGCTATTCAATGTATTCTTTTAATTTGTTATTATTATTTGGATTTCACAACATACCAGCACAAGCACATCATCACAGACATGTTCTGCCTCTGCAAGTCAGTTTCAATCATCTACTTTTATTTAATGCAAAACTTACATTAACATCAATTTAAAGAACAAAACACAAAGAACAAAAACAGAATTTTAATGACTATTTTGAATCAATCAACATTGTGGAAAAAAACACACATACATAGAAAAAAAACATTGTTGTGGAAAAAGCTATAGAGACAGCGGGGATGTGGGCTTTATGGCCGCAAGTTGGAGATGAACAAAAATGACCACAAACATTAGCTTGGAGAGCAGAGCTGTGAGCTTTGGCTGTGTGCTCTTTGATTGTTTTTACTTCCTTTTCCATCAGTTAGCGTCTAGTCAGCTGTTAGCTCTTGCGTCTTGATTGGATGTTGTTCCAGGAGCCTGCACGTGATTTCCCAATGAGAGCAGCGTTTTTGATTTTGCACAGCTATGAACTCTGTGCATGTTCGAGTCCTCTCGGAACACCACACACACACCACCAGGATTTCTAGTTGCAAATAGTAAACATGTTCAGTATCTAAAATGTTCAGTTCAGTATGGGAAGATCAGATGGATCAGATACAATGTTTTTTACAAACATCTGACAGTCGGACCTTTGCTGGCTTTGATCGTAAGGGGAAGATCGGGACATAAATCGGGCTGATTTCCTTGTAGTGTGTGCCTGCCTTTAGAGTTCGCTGCACCTCGCCTTCTTTTGCCTGCCAGGGCTCCGGACAGGTCATGAGACTGAAAACTATCAATTACACCATGATGTTTCATCTCGATGGGGCAGTGAAGGGATGCGGGATATAGCCAAACTGGTGAGCAGAGATCACATGCTCTTGCTATTAGGAAGAGGCAGAAATGGGAGGAAATTGCTCAAAAGTCAACCTGTAGGAGGAAATGAATGAACTGAATAGACATTCAAAGGACGGGGTGGACCATGGAAAAAGACCAGTGTTGTGATTATTTTAGGAATGAGGTGATGAGGGTGAACAACAACAAAAGTCCAGAAACCAATGCGGATGTGAGGAAAACATCTTCTTAATTGAACTTGGGTATTTTATATATGGCCATGTTACAAAAATAATAATAATAATCATAAATAAAATAAATGTCTCATCAAATATGAAAAAAGCCAGCTGATGTATGGTTGTGTATTGTCCTATTTGAAATAAGCTCAACAGAAGCAGCAGATAAACTCAATGCCTTCTCTCCATCAAAACCAGTCATCATGTTCAAAATGGACTTTTTAGTATATTTCTCTTGTGTCTCTGGTCTGAAAACATTTTAAGTCACATTTTAGCACTCATCAATCTCCTATTAATGCTTCAAACTGCACATTTTTCCCTCCCAAAGGGCGCTAGCCATATTTTAATTGGAGAGGGACTTTGAACCTGTGTACATGAAAGTTCAGAATTTGTACGTAATCCAAGTTACCTTGTCCAAACTGCTTTAACTCTGGTTATCAGTCCTCTTAATGGCAATTTCAGCACAGACACATTCATTCAGCTCTGACTTCAGTGATAAACACTTGAAATACATAAAAATATTCTGCTGAGTCACAAAGTGGATTATTTTGTACTAAAGAGTTTTCAGTAGATTTCTGACCATTCACAAACTGTTTCACAGAGATTGGTGCAACACGTTCTACCTGTTATTATAACTGAGGGTGAACTGATAATGCCCTAATATATACTAGACCCGACCACATAGACATCCGAATAGTTTTTTAACTGTTCTATTACGATCCAGACTGATTAGTGTCCAAATGGTTGTGCTTGTCAGAGCAAGTAAAATCTGAGTAATGACCACCCCTAATAGAGACGCTATGAATCATACAGCTCTCTGCAGAGGCTCGCTGTTGAACTTTCAGGAATGTTTTATTTCATCTACATGTACTGATGATGGTTAGACATAAAAATGCTTGTCAGAATTATCTGGCAGGCATTCATCATCATCATCACAGGGTTTTTGCTTCACGTCAAAATACCGTAAGAGCTGATCACCTCCTTCTTCTCCCTCAATGAATGCCATTCCCCTGTAAAACAGCAGGTGTCCTTATTGTACATACATAATATCTGAAAACAAAGGGACTTTTCCAGTCTATGTTTCAAGGCTACAGTTTCTCCCAATTACTGCCTGTCCTGGCCTGCTGACAGTTCATCTGCCTGCTCTTGCTAAATTTGCAGTGTGTAAATATAACAAATCCCCTGTGGAAATTAATAAAGTTCAGTCACTATAAGAAATTTGCTTTCTCCAAACATCTACACATCTGCAGTGTTTTTTTTTTTCTTGTTTTTATGAGACTTTTCCAAACACATATCATCTGTGTACTTTAAGCTGCAACATTAAAAAGGTGCTAAAATTGAATTTCTTCATTATATGAAACAACTAAAGCCAACTGTGACCATAATCAGCACATGAAAGTGCTGCATGTTAACACTGGCTATGATATAAGGTTGGATAATCATCATTCACATGATAAATTCAGCTGCTTTTTAATAGCTGTGTGTCTTAGAAATGTTGCTCTTTAAAGGTGAAAACTTAACTTAAAGGAATGTTTCTCACTACTGAGAGTAAAAAATGCTTCTAGCCATCCGTTTAATATAAAGTATCAGGGGTAGGAGGCATCTTTTGTAATGCATTTGACACTGATGTCATTTTGCTTTAATCTGCATAATTTTGCAGGGCAAAATCAAGTTTCATCTAATATCTAAAGCAGTTATCATTTACAGGGATCAGACAAATCTATAAGTAAATGAATAGATTTGCTGTGCAGCGTGGCAGAACAGCACACACACACACACACACACACACACTCAGCCTGCATGAGTTCTTTTTGCTTTGTTGCCACTTGCCAGGCCGACAGAAACAACTTAATTACACCGAAAGATTGCACAATTACACTGGGTGGCAGAACAAGTTGGTAAAAAGTGAAATTATAATTGCTCATCCTCCTGTACTTTAATGAAAAGTGACAAGTTGCTCCTTTGCTAAAATTGTTGTAAAGCTTCTGCTTCCTTTTCCAGGCATTTATGTTGTGGATTTTCAAAGATTTTTTCGTGCATTAACAGCCTTTACTGGAAAGGGGTTGGAGAGAAAGAGGGGTGAAAATGGTCAAGACTCCAACAGGTCAACAGGACTGAGGAGTTTCAGCATCGGTATGAACTGCATGCTCATCCAGGGAAGCCACCTGATACCCTGACATCTAATTAAAAGAGTTACAGAGGGGGGGAAAAGTATTGAACACGTCAACGTTTTTCTCAAAAAATGTATTTCTAGTCGAGCTATTGACATGAAATTTTCACCAGATGTCGGCAACAACCCAAGTTGCACACATAAGAAATCCGAAAATTTGGGTCCATAAATTAAGTTATGTGTAATATAATGAAATGAAGCAAGGAATAAGTATTGAATACATTCACTGAAGTTTATTTAATATTTGGGTTTTTGCACTTTGTTGGTGATTACAGCCTCTAGAGGCCTCATGTATGAAGAAACCAGTGGAATGCATTGCTCAGGTGTGATTTTGGCCCATTCTTCCACACAAACTGCTTTCAAAGGTTCTGGGAGTCTCTTTTGTAAACTCGGATCTTCAGTTCTTTCCAAAGATTTTAAATTGGATTTAGTTGACTGGGCCGTTCTAGCAGCTTTATTTTGTTTTTCTTAAACAAGTTGAGTGTTTTATTGGCTGTGTGCTTGAGATTGTTGTCTTGCTGAAAGATCCAGCCTCTTTTCATCTTCATCAGCTGCAGATGGCAGCAGATTCTGGTCTAGAATGTCTCTCTACTTTTCTCCATTCATTCTTCCGTCAATGACACGAAGTCTGCCAATACCACATGCTGAAAAACAGCCCCCCCACCATGATGTTCCCACCGACAAACTTCACTGTTGGGATGCTTTTCTGTTTTTGTTTTTTTTGTTGTAGTACTGCGCTTGAGCCCCCCCAAGTGGGGGGGCTCAAGTGCGGTACTTCTCCGAACATGTTGTGTCTTATGACATCCGAAGAGTTCAATTTTGTTTGATGTTGTGTTGCAAACTTCAAACAAGTATCAACGTGCTTTTTCTTCAGAAAACCAGTCCCTCCAGAAAGTTGCAATGCTGCAGTTGTAACTATAAAACTAAACACAAAGGGGTGAAATATAAACAATATAAAATGTAGCAATCTCAAATTTCTTATCTCAGCAGGAGAACAAGTTTTGCTGCTTTAATAATTTGTCTTTGGTTGAATTTCTGTTAATATTTGAAATTGGAGCATTGCAACTTTCTGGAGGGACTGGAAAACAGAGTTTTGCATGGTGCATGAAGGCCATGGTGGTTGGGTGCATTACTTCTAGTTTTCTCTGAAACTACTGATTCCAGGTCTTCATTAAGCTCTCCACTAGTGGTCCTGAGCTGTTGGAGAACCTTTCTGATTATTGTTCCGACTCCTCTGTCTCAAATCTTGTGAGGAGCACCTGGCCGTGGCCGATTTATGACGATGCCGTGTTCTTACCACTTCCGAATGATGGTCCCAATGGAGCTCACCGGAACTTTCAGAAGTTTAGAAATGCACCTGGAACCAATGCCTTCAGTATGTTGCATGGGTCTTTAGACAGCTCTTTGCTTTTACCCATCATGAAATGCTTCTTGTCTGACACCTTGGTGATGAGAAACCCTTTTAAAGGCATTAATCAGGACTAAACCAGCTGATATTACGTTGCACTGATAGGGACAGGATTACTTTCTAAATACTGACATATTCCAGTTGCTATTTTAGCTTTCCATAACTTTTTGCGCCTTCATTTCTCCACGCGTTCAATGCTTTTTCCCTGTGTCACATTACTCATAACTTAATTTATGGACATAAATGTTCGGATTTCTTTGTATGTGTGCATTAACAATTATGTGCAAACGTTAGAGCTATGCCTCATTTCATTATAGTTTGCTTTTAAGAAAATGTTCCTGAGCAATACCTCCCAGGCTTATGAGGGTCTTCTGTGGAATCAAAGTGCTTTTCTATGCATCACACAGAGTTTAGCAAAGATGCATTTTCCTGCTGTGAATTAAACAGGTGCTGATCAGTGCTCTCAGTGGTTAATAGGTCTAAAATGTTGATTTGTTAATTCTAACACTTAAACTTCTTCCCCACTACCTATCCACCCCCCGCTCCCCCTTATACACCCCAAGAAAAGTAGCAGCTCATTTGTCTAGAAATTGGGCAATATAGCTTTTACTCTTCTTTTTAAGCACTCACCCATTCCAGGGCAGGTCTGCTCATGTTCAGGTGTAAATCTGACACCACACCACCAACACTTGGAGCTTCCTTTAAACTGGAGAGAGCGAGAGCGTTTTTTTCATTCAAGACGTCCTCTGCAGCTGTATTTCCTGACATAAGATCTAATTTAAGCACAGCAGAAAGAAATAAACCAGGTGTTTGTTCAGAGGAGCGCTTTGGTACGTAGAGACAAATGTTTTGTTTTTTGTTCAGCAAGAAATATTTTTGTGTTTTTTGTCTTCATCTGGATAATCTACCATAATGTGGTAATTAATTACTGATGTGATTGCAGATTGGAGCAATGACATTCTCCGGTGCTTCAGGGATGCATCATGGTTTTGCCTGGGTTGCCGTTTTCTGCTTCGCCTCGGTTGTCAGTGTTGCTGGTGAGTCTGTTAAAGTATGAAAACTGTATGAAAGACATAAATCAGTTCATTTGAATTTTGTGTTATCTATTAAGCATTTTATGCAGACAGCCTCATAAAATGTGTGATTTTTGTTGAATGTGGACACACTTCTTTGTAACAAAAAAGTGTGTGAGAGAATGAAGGGACCTCCAGGTGAAGCAGTATTATTTTATAAATGATCATATTAATGTAAGTAACTGCCTGATTTTTGTTTTAGTTTTGTTTTGGTGAGATTTTTCTTTTTTTTTTTTTTTTATTCAATTTAACATTATTCAAATCAGTGGTTCCCAACCTGTGGTTCAAGACCTCCTCCTCAAGGCCAACTGTCCTGCAGACTTTCAGTGTTTCCCTGCTTCAACAAACCTGCTTCAGAGTAATGACTCGCTACAAGGGCGTAACTTTGGGTCCATATTGGGGGGTCGGATTCTTTGCCTGTTTATTTAGTTATTTAATCATATGCATTTGTAAAACAAGTCAGGGTAATTTGGTGTCTGTATAAGAGACACAGTATATTGTGATACTTTTCCTTTTTCCTTTTGGATAAATAGTAAACTTAGTTATTTACTTTTCACTGCTATAATCAGCCCCATTACAGGACAGTGAACAGAGATATATAATACATACTGCTGGCCTATGTAGTTTCTTACTTTTATGCAATTAAAACTTGAATTGTAAAATCTGTGAAACTTTCCTATGAAGTCAAAACACATCAAAGACATCCATGCAGAAGAGCATTAAACAGCTTCTAGAACAAATATGTTACTGTGAGTTTTGCATTACTATTCTTTTAACATTTATTAAATATATAAATATGATACAAGGTTCCATGATAATGATAATGATCCATTGAGCTGCCCTTTACATCATGGGATCTTAAGGGCTAAATTTTCAAGTGCCAACATGTCTTTTGGGGGTGTGAGAATGACGGCCAGTGACCCCCTTTGTGCTGAAATAGACACATGGTAACGTGGCATCAAATGCACTGTAGCTACAAGAATCTAATATTCATTAATACATTTAATTTCAAAACAAGCTCAGAATGCATGAACAACCTTAAAGTGCAGAGTGTTCATGCACCTGTAACAGGTAACCTCCCCATTACTGACACATGATATAATAAATAATTAATTATTATAATTAATAAACTAAATTATCATATGATAACTAAACGCTGTGAAGTCACGTCGCATTTCTAAAATTCATACAGAAGTAAATCACGCGCATCCCAGATAGTGAGGACTGGTGCTGGATGCAGAGCCGGTTTGGACCTTCAAGGGGCCCTAGGCAAAATTCTGGTAAGGGGCCCTCCTAACGGAACAGCAAAAACTTTCAATAGTTGCACATGACACCCAGTGCTTTAAACATAAAAATATATATTTGCACATCTGTGGATGTGCCTGCATTGGATGATAAAGCTGGCTCCTCTGTTCCTGTCCTAGATGAACCTGCTCTGTTGTGCTGCTGCTTGTCGGAGAAAACTTAAGCACAGCACCTGTTATATGGATACTAATATTAATTCTCTCCATAAATTGGCTGTGCTTGTTTTACTTTCATATACTTCAAATGTAGGCAATTATTTATATTATCATTTATCATACAAATCATTATATTAGCACCATTGTCAGAATATTTTGTGAACTTCAGTTCTTATATTCTTAGAAAATATCTGCATTAAGTTGTCCTCAAAATATTCATACCCGCCAATTAAAGAAGGAAAAAATAAGTGAAATAAGTTGAAATTGACAAAAGTAATGATAAATAAAAATTCTATGAAAATTATGTTGATTTTTAATTGTGGTTTGACAGAAATATTAAAAACAAACACACAAGAAATAAAACAAGTAAACAAGCATGATGGGGCTCTGAAGCTAAAATGTTGTTGAGCGACACTGAGACAATCACTGTCATCAGGTGTTTTCTGTAATGTTCAAAAAGACTTTACACCTGCTGACAGGTATTTTGGTCCACTGTTCATGAGAAAAGTGCTTGATGTGTTGGAACAGTTTTGTTTGTTTGTTTGTTTTAAATGATATTTTCAAAAATTAAAATCAATATTTTCCTTACTTATTTAATTTTTTTTTAAAAATTATTTTGTTTTGTTGTTGATATTTGAATTCTATTGTGAATTGCTTTCTTTAATTGGAGGGTATAAATAATTTTGAGGGACTGTATATTCGTGGTTTCAGCTAAAAAATTTGTGTTTTTTCTTTTTGTTTGGTAGCAAGTGTACTCAGGGCAGAAGATGCACAGGGAGACCGGAGCCCCCCCCCTAGGTCAAACTGTACGAGTGCCTCCCATTCTCCCACCGAGAGCAGACAGTTACCTGACTGCTGTTCCTGCGGTTCTTCTCATGTTCTCTCCTTTTCTCCTTTAACTCCGCTTCATCTCTCACTTCTCTCCAGCCTGATGTGCTGGAAATGCGGGACACATGCGCGACCGGGCAGTGACGTCGTCACGTTGTTTTTTTTGTTTTTTTTTATCCCTTCACGGGGCCTTTATGAGTTTGCGGGGCCCTACGCAACGTGCGTAGTGTGCGTATGGGTGAACCGGTACTGGCTGGATGAAAGTGAAATATAGTGAAGAACGGCCGAAACGTCACAGCATTAAAAAAACAAACAAACAAACAAGCAAACAACAACTTTGGGGTTTTTGCTTGCATTTCTAAACTTCAGCATGGATCATGTCTGATCCAGTTTCATCCATGAGACGCGACCAGGAGAGGAAGGCGATCAAAACGGTGAAACTGCAATTGAAGGTGCTGCGTTAGAGAAGCTGGGAAATAACAGTTTGATAGCTAACAGGGATAACTACATGTGGGCTTGTTAGAAAGAATAATGAAACAATATAAATAAACTTGGGGAGGTGTCTTCTAAAATACACCGGCCCCTGGTGGTGAGAATAGCCTACACTTGTGTGTGTCTGCTTTTAGCGGTTACTGTGTTTTCCGACGTGCGTGTGTCGCGGGAGGAGGCAAGAGAAGACGCAATGTGCGTGTATTTCTCTCATGTGTGTGTATTTCCTCTTTGGCATCAGTTTTTTTATTAAGGTTGATGTGATCATAATGAATCTGTCGTCTTCCACTTTCTTCTTTACATTCTGTTGGTCTTCTGTTTCCCTCCATCCATCAAACAAGAATAAGATAGAGGGGTGGTATGGGTTATACCAAATACAGGCGGGGGACGAGGGAGGGGTGCGTTACAATACAGATGATTAAAGGTGCTGTTGTTTTGTAGAAAATATTGTAGCTAATAAAAAGAATTAAAATTTGTTATAAAAGATAGTAATGTTATTATTAAATCCAGTTGTGTTTTTTGGGGTTATATCCCTGGCTTGATTATTGGGGGGGTCAAAACCCCCTATCCCCCGTGGAAATTACGCCATTGACTCGCTAGCTGACTATGCAGTTTGTCAGTGATCCACTTAATTTGAGTCAGGTGTGTTGCAGCAGGGGAACAAGTAAGACCATGTCCACACACTATCAGCTTCAGTCTTTTTTTGTGATTTTAGTTTGGTAACATCTGGGTTATCAAAAGACAGGAAAGGAATCAGCCAGAATCAATGGCGTAATTTCCCGGGGGATAGGGGGGTTTTGACCCAATAATAGGAGGTGATATAACCCCTAAAAATAACACAACTGGGATTTAATAATAACATTCTGATCTTTTATGAAAAATTGTTATTTTTATTGCTACAATATTTTTAGAAAAAAAGACTTCTGGTATTGTCGCCCCGGTGGTTACCCATCGCGCTCTTTTTGCTGTGTTTGATGGATGGGGAGAGCAAAGTAATGTAAAGAAGAAAGGTGGAGAGACGAATGATTATTGATGATGACATAACTTAATAAAAAGAACTGATTGGAAAGAGAGGTAAATACACACACATGAGAGGTAAATACACGCACATGTGCGTCTTGTGCCTCCATAGGCGCGGCCGGCCGTGGAAAACAAGTAACGAAAGCAGACACACAAAGTGTTAGGTTTTCGAGACAGGATGTGGCGGTGTATTTTAGAAGACGACGCTCCAAAGTATTTGGAGTTTGATTTCATTATTGACCTAACAAAGCCCACATGGTGTTTCCTGTTAGGCTGATGCTAAGACTGTTTTTCCCAGCTGTCTCTGAACGCAGCACAACTTCAGTTGCAAGTTTCCCGTTTTGATCGCCTTCCTCTCCTGGTGCGTGTATGGATGTACTGGATCAGTCATGATCCTGCTGAAGTTTAGAAATGAGAGAAAGTCCAAAGTTGTTGTTTGTTTGTTTGTTTGTTTGTTTTTTTATGCTGTGACGTTTCGGCGTTCCTTTTCCTTTCATGCGTCCGGTTCACATAGCCTGGTGCGTGGGCCCGAAAATAAAGGCGTGAAGGGAAAAAAAAAAAAAAAGTGGGTTGCGGTGGATGTGTGATTTCAGAATGGTGGAGAGAAGGAGGTGAAGGGGGGAAAGGAGAGAAATGAGAATGACGAGGAGGTAGGTACTGTTGTGGTGGAGAAGGGAGGCTGGTGACTAAGGGGGGGGGGGTTGTGGCTGGTGTACAGTTGAGTTAGTCAAAAATAAAAGTAAAGGATAAATTGATAGATTTATTTTGTTGTTGGATAACGGGAAATATCGTGTTAAAATTATTTATAATTAAAGAAAAGGTATATCAAATAGTAATTAAATAGTAGTAATAGTTAAATATAAAATTAATTAAGTGAGGAAAAAGATTGATTAGGTGAAATATTTAAAAAAAAAAGGGGCTATGAAAGTGGACAAAATCGGAGGTGTAAAGCTGAATTAAGAAAACACGATGAAGTGATTTAGTGTGTAAAGGGTTGTTGTTTACTTGTTTTTTTCTTGTGTGTTTGTTTTAATTTTGTCAAAAAATTAAAAATAAATTATTTGTCAATTAATCTTCTCTTTAAGGGGGTATGAATATTTTGAGGAATGTAGATGAGATTTTCTAAGAATATAAGATGAGAAAAATATTGAAATGGGTAATATAAGATTTGTATGATAAATGATAATATAAATAATTGTATTAAGTTAGAAGTAAAAGGTGATGGAGATGAATAATATTAGTATCATATAAGGTGGTGAGTCGAGGAGAGAGGGGGGAAGGAGGGAGGGTCTATGCAGGCTAGATGTGATATATATATTTTATGTTTAAAGACTGGGTGCGTGAATAGTTGCTGTTGGGAGGGCCTCAGAATTGCTAGGGCCTGAGGTCAAACCGGCTTGCATCGGTTTTGGGATGGGTGATTGTATGAATTTTGAAATGGACGTTTGGTTAGTATATATGATAATTTGTTTATTAATTATAATAATTATTATTATTATATGGTATGGGTGTGGTGATGAACTGTAGGTTGTTTGTTTGGTTGTTTTGAAATTAAATGTTAATGAATATTAGATGTGTACGTGTTTGTGCCCGTTACTGGTCTACGAAAAGGGGTCGCTGGCCGTCTTCTCACACCCCAAAGATGGGCGCTTGAAAATTTGTTAGATGAGTAAAGGGCGTAATGGATATTTTATGGAACTTTCATATTATATAAATAAATGTTAAAAGAAAGTAATGAAAACTAAGTATATTTGTTCTAGAGCTGTTTAATGCTCTTCTGATGGATGTCTTTGATGTGTTTTGTCATGGAAAGTTTCAAGATTTCTCAGTTTTAATTGCATAAAAGTAAGAAACTACATAGGCAGCAGTATGTATTATATATCTCTGTTCACTGTCCTGTAATGGGGCTGATTATAGCAGTGAAAAGTAAATAACTAAGTTTACTATTTATCCAAAAGGAAAAAGGAAAAGTATCACAATATACTGTGTCTCTTATACAGACACCAAATTACCCTGACTTGTTTTACAAATGCATATGATTAAATAACTAAATAAACAGGCAAAGAATCCGCCCCCCCAATGATGGACCCAAAGTTACGCCCTTGGCCAGAATGCATCGTTTGTGGTGAGAAGCTATAGAAGCATAAAACCAAACATGGTTTCAGTAAAGGGCAGCAAAGGGGGCTTTTTGGTAGTTGCATGAAGGGGGTCCTTGGGGAAAAGAGGTTGGGAACCAGAGAAAAACATCAAAAAGTGTTTATGCTTCAAAAGACCAATAAAAGACCAAATTAATTCATAAATCTCTCTAAAACCAGCTGAGTTTTGTTGAAATAAAATCTTCACATTTGATGGATAAAGTTCATTTAATACCCCTGGTGTTTAAAAACAAACTTCCCCCCCACAAAGACAGCACAACCGTCATGAGGCAATGAATGGATCAACAAAGTGGTGTTATATCAACTTTTCATTCTTTATATTAAGCTTAATTTACGGTCATATTCTAATTTAAATCCATTGACTTGCGTCACCATTCTCTTCCCAAGACATCTGTGATTTGTCTGCAATTTGAAATGTTAGATTGATGTTTTTGCAAAACAAAATGTGTTTAAATGACTCATTTTTGTATTGCTTAACACTGCAGGGATTACGTTTAACTTCCTGTGTGTTGTAGCTGTTCTCTGTTGCCGATACTCTGTGGATTGACTCAATCAGTTCAAGATTGTACATGCCATCTCCCTGGGTGTCATTCACCTCTGTAATTTGAGTGAAAACAGATGGTTGCTTCAATTATAGCTTCAACATTAGATATGCAAGTAGAACAGAGATGCAATCTGTTATTTATTTTTTATTTTGGTTTGTTTGTTTTTTTAGTTGTTGTTAAATGTTTTGCTTTAAAAAAGAAAAGGAAAGGAAAGGAAAGGAACTGAATACCGTGACATAAAGTCCACCACCTCATACTTTAAGAGTTTAATTATAAAGTGACACAGACAAACCAACCCTCATGCTTCATGAAGCCAAGATACTGCAGCATTGATTAAACATTGAAGCATAGACTCAGCCCCACTTGGAAGAAACTATGTAAACTATGTCCAGTGCACTTGTGCTCAGTTATTGATCATATGCAAAAAGGACACCCATACAGAAGAGCTCTATTGCCTTTTTTCTTCTCCAGCCAGTCTAATTTTGTCATTGGTCTCATAGTTTGATGCCTTTCCATGATGTTTCTCCATACCAAATTTAGTCTGTGTGTGCTTTTGGTACAGTAAAACTGTTGAAGGTCATTGCTTTAGTCTGCATGAAACCCACATAAAATTTCACAAAAGCATTAGTGACATCATCACCACGTCTGTCTCATGCTGGGAGGCTTCATGTTCATTCAACTTTGAGGGATTTTTCCCCATAAAGGTCTCTAACTTTGTTTTTTCTTTCTCCAATCAGAGAGTATGCAGCTGCAGATGCTACCCCATGTCACAGCACGGTGTGGAGAAAATGTGACTCTGGCGTGCAATTTCAGCTCAACAAACCCGGATATGCAATTAATAGAATTTTCTCTGCTGGCTGAAAATGAAACAAAAGTGTGCAAGTTCGAACATGACCAAATTAACCATGAGTTTCTTTGTGTAAGCAAAAACAAGATTTTCTACCAAACACTCACTATGATTCTCACAAACATCATGCCAGTGAGTGAGGGAAAATACATCTGCAAAGTTCACAGCAATAAGGGAGTCAAGAGTAATCGAAGTAATGTAAAGGTACAAGGTGAGTTAACTTTAAATGTCCTTTCTTTTCTTTTTTTTCTTTCCTGTATTTTATCTCTCTAAAAGTGTTTTATCTCCACAGAGTGCTCTGGAAGCTCCAACAGCTTCAGGAATGCATCTCATGCTACATGCTCATTCAGCGGGGTTTACCCCAGTGGGGTGGTCGACTGGTTCTGGGGAACTGATAATGTCACAGAAGCCTACAACAACACAAAGGAAGAGAAGGACCAGCGTGGGCTTTATAAAATCATGAGTACAATAAGAACAAAGGAAGACAAACTGAACTACCCTTATAAATGCTCACTGTGGATACCCTCTCTTAACAAATATCTCTCCAGCCTGGAAGTGAGGTCATCAGGGACTCGGGAAGTGAAGTCATCAGGGACTATAGTCACACTGCAGTGGATCTTTATTGTGGTGGAGATCCTAATGTTGAGTTTTAGGATGTAAATAAAAAGAGCCAAATGGATTAAATATAACTGAAGCAGTGGTTGTTAGAGGGGGACTATCCCCACCCAGTGCATAACGGTTGAAAAATCCTGTATTAGTTTTTTTTTGCTTGGATCTATGGAAACCTTTCTTCCCAGGATTGGGGACTTGTCTGGATTGGAAAACCAAACTGTTGGAGAAGGTGCTTTAGTGCTTGCTTGTAATAAAAATGCACACCCAGCCTTAAATTTTAACACCTGTAGCACTGATCTATGAAAACATTTTCCCACTTGATGGCAGCACTGGTTTTATGTGCAACACACAGAGGATTCACACGATGCCTGAAAACAGAGCTGAAGCTTTTCCAAAGATTTATTCTGTTTTCTTGCAGCTGAACTTTGGAGAATAGCTGTTCTCCAATAAAATCTAGTCTTCATTTCTTTTTTTTCCTGATAGTTTTATGGTCACTTGGGGCAAAAGATCTAATTTGTTTATTAATATCAATTATCCTGATGGCCAGAAGGAGGCAGTGTTTCCATTCAAGAGTGACTTATCCAGCGATGACGTCGACTTCATGAATATTGAGAGCTCTATTCAGTGTTTCAAATTCATTTCATTCACACTGATTGGATAAAATGTTCCCATAAAGACAATAAAAACAATTATTGCTATTGTTTACCCATTTTTTCTCACTTCTTCATAATTGTTTTGTGCAAATTCAGCTCACATGTATAGTTTAAGCAAGCCTGATCTAAAATCTAAGCTCCTGATTGGGGATTTATGATGCAGGAAAATGCTGTACATAATTGTTTGTTGAGGATTATGTTTATTATCTGCTTTGTAATGATGCTGCATTAAAGCGTGAACTGCAATAAATGTTATCTGTTAAGATTTAAAGGACAACACGCATGCATGCAAAACATTCGGCATCCTTTTATCGGATGACCTGTTTTGCTTCCCATGTCTTCAAATCCCCTCTGTGGGAGTGCAGAACATCTTGTGTACAAATTTGTCTGCTGGCAGTCATGTGAATGTGTGTGAGGCGGATGGTTTGCTTTGCAAGTTTTGACAACAATACACCCTTTCTTCTGCTTGATGGAGCTTGTTACATCCAGTAGCAAACATGTAAGACTACTCTTTTTTTTTTTAAATTTCAGCCAATTTTTACCTTTTCAATCTTTGTTGTGTTAGAACAAGGTTTATACTCAGCTGCAAGAGTAATTGGGTCTCTGCAGCCACAGCGTGGAGCTACCATGATAATGTCACTATTCAAGTGAGCCAAGAAATCATGTAACAACATGTGCCGACATTATAATGCTGCAGAGCTTTGTTCCTGCACATGCCACTGATTGTAGGATAATCAATCACACGTGCATTTGCGTGATAAAGAAGCCTGACATGTGCAAACTGAAGAAATTAAGTCTTATAGTTGTTGCCTGAATGTATGCGGAATAGAAGTGATTTTGGTTTGTTTATGAATAAAATGTGTTTTTCCATGTTGCTGCTTCTGCACAAAGCAGTATAGGAATTCCCCACAGACTTTCTAGATAGATCTACAAGATACAATTAGTTAGAGAACAAAGAGAGGAGACAACATCAGACTCATACAAGATCGATGAAATAGTGAAGCAGGCAGTAAATCTTTTTTTACTTATGTAAGTGTGTTTACTCAAGCTAGCACCCAGAATCAATAACTTAATTAGCTTCAAAAGACATGATCAGGCCTGGGTGTGAGCACTTTTCACAACCAACTTGCAAAGCAAGTTGTTATTTTGGGAACAATCTGTCATTTTTTTTTGTGCTGTCACAAGACTTACAACTTAAACATGTAGTGGCTGATAGTTATCAACTATATGTCCAAAACTCAGACGAGCATCAGCCAAAGTCCTCCAGAAAATTTTCTTTTGGGGACTTTCCATAATGCAGACGTAAGTCAGACACAGGTTTTGTATCTGTATTCCAGTGGAGATTGCCTGGCATCCTCACACAACTATACATTTATCATTACCTGACATTGGAAGTGTTTTAAATCTTTAATCACATAACTGTGATTTTTTTATATATATATAT
Source organism: Atherinomorus stipes (assembly GCA_023101725.1). Classification (NCBI taxonomy): domain Eukaryota; kingdom Metazoa; phylum Chordata; class Actinopteri; order Atheriniformes; family Atherinidae; genus Atherinomorus; species Atherinomorus stipes. The sequence goes on from JALJCO010003429.1 coordinate 144,377, forward strand.
ATATACAGTATATTTCAGGTTTAGTATAATTTTTACACCATTTCCCATGTATTCAAATTAGAATAGAATAGAATAGAATATAAGTTTATTGTTACTATTTCAGAACAATGAAAAACACAGTTGAGCTGTTCCAAACGAGAAGGCAAAAACAATCACATACATTTACGCAAAATTGCGCGATACAAAAATATATTAAAATACAATAAAGTAAGATTAAAAAATACAATGAAATAAGATATAAAAAATACAATAGAATGAAGCCAAAATAATAATGTAGAAGTGCAATATTCCCTTCAATACCACTAAGTATGTGGTATCACAGATGCAGTGCAGTCAATGGTTTTTCAGAGTGATGGATTTGACAGCTTGTGGATGTGACTGTTTTAATCTGTTTGTTTTGGTTTTTATTGTCCTGTATCTTCTCCCAGAGAGCAGAGAATGACCAGGGTGCGTATGGTGCTCAGAAATGCAGCTAGCTTTCTTTTTCAGTCGGCCAGTATAAATGTCTGTTGGAGGTGGCAATGGTGATCCGATGACACGCTTTGCTCTAAGATTATGTGCTGCATTAAATCATCCCCCTTTTGTTTACTCATTCATGACTCATAGTAAATTAGCAGTAAGCCAGCATGTTCATGTCTTCATCTCTGGCAGCAGATAAACAAGTCAACATCTTTTTAAAGAAGCACTGTAGTCAGGGATTGTAATTGGAATCATCAATAGTTATTATCCCACACCGTGTTCATAATAATCTAAAGCTAATGATTGATAATGATCAAGCGAACAAGACGACAACAGTATTTAAACATTTTTAGTTTTCTAAGTTTCCTCTACGTGTTTTTTTTTTCCCTTTTTTGGTGAATGTGACCCAGATCCAGTGAAAGACCAGGAAATACGCGCTTGACTTTAAGAGCCTCTAACATTCAAGATGCAGACCAGTCCTTTACCAAACACAGGTCAGACTCGTCTGAGTAGTATTTATCTGAAGATTTGTTTCATTTGCTTTCTCTCCAGCCAAAGGAGAAATATAAGGTTTGTGGTTTCATGCAGAGAAACTCTCTGCTATTAGCAGATCTGTTGTGGAAATTAACTGTAAAACTTTACTTGTGGATTCTCATTTCATTACACGTGATCTTTAGAAGAAACATATCACCTTTTTTTTTTTACCTCACAGGAAACTGTCAGTTGCAGCTTTCCAGTTCAACCTTTGTCACATGGAACATCACTCATACCCACACAAGCCTGCCAAGAATAGTTGGAATGAAAGCAGACTTCAACAAGATGCGTGTTTTTTTCTGTTCATTGCTGACAGAAGAATATCACAAAGAGCTGAAACATGATGCAAATCTCCAATGCTGCATTAAAGATTGTACATCCAGTACATGTGAGATGGAAAAAAGGAAACCATACAGGTCCAGGAGGCAAGAAACTTTCAGAATGCAGAAAAATCCCCCACAAATAGATACAGTTGTGTTGTTTCCCACATTATGTTTGCTAGTTATCATTTGCTTTTGGAGATAACTTCAGTTCATGAAAACTTCATGAACTGCACTGCATCTATTTTTCTCTGAGAGTAAAGTCTGAGTGTGTAAGCAGGTGTGTTAGTTTTAATTCCATTAATCTTGACTTTTAGGCTTCCTGTTCTGTCACATTGTTGTGGCTCATTGCATCATTGCTTTCTCATTACAGAAGTCAGGCCTCAGGTTTTGTTTTAGGTGCTTTTGCAGGTGACAAAATTGCAAATGTTTTTGGTTGCAAATGCAAGTCATTTTCTACAAGGAGCAGTGTGCAGCAATTATGCCATCTAGTGGTGAAGTTGTCATTTGCAACCACTTTAAAACTCCACACACCTCACTTTTTTCCCCCAAGCAAACAAAGCAGCACTCATGCAGCATTTTTTTTTCTCCTGAAAACACAACGACTAGTAAATTGTAGGCAGTAAAAGTTTAATCTTGCTAAAGGACATTTTTAACTGTGGCAGGGGATGGCGCTCCCTACTCTCTAATTTGAGTACAATCGTCCAACCATTTTAGAAAAACTGCATACACACACGAGTTTTAACTTGAAAAATCATTTGACAGTGATGGTCGATACTGTTTTATGAGTCAAAGGCAGTTTTGTAAGTGGAGTTAAAATTATTGATGATTGCAAGTGACACAAAAAAATTGGAGCCCAGCGACAAGGGCACCATGGTGGGAAAAAAAAAATCTGTTACTGAATCTTAACAGAAATAAGGCTTACATAATCTTGCAATTATTTTATATAACAGTTGTTGTTCAAGCTCTTCTTTGTTATATGGATAAGGTGTTTTTTTCCATCTGTGAATGCTGAGAAATATATTTATAGAGATGTTTATGAACTGTGCAACAGTACAGACTATTTACACGGCTTGCAGCAAGAATTCAGTTCATACAGATGCGTCACAGCCAAGCTTTGATCAAACTGCTACATGGGGTTTTTCATTAGAAGCAGTAAATATAGAAAACAATGAAATTGTAATTGAAGAATTGACATTGTTTGAGATATAACAGTTAATTTCTGTCTTCAGGACTAAGCGGGCACACATCTAAATGGATATAATGAGAATTATGATAAGTTTATGGGGTTAAATTGGATAACTAAATTTAATAATTGTTCCTCCTGCACAGATTTGGAGTCAGATATACTGTAATGGGGTGACAGAAAGAAAGGTTGGAATGACAAATACAGCTGTGTTAAATTAAGATCAGAAAGTGCTGTAAGCCCACTCTATCATACCCCAACTTCCATCCAAGTAGTAGGCTCTTTATGATCCACCTCACCTCCTTTCTTTTAGAATATTTCCGTAAATTAAGCGGGGAGAAGGAAAACTGCCTCCCCACAGTAAGCAACAATGATAAAAGCTAGATGTCAGTCGTCCTCCGGAGCCCATTCGTCCTGTGATTCTGAATTAGTTGGTCCACCAGTCGTAGCTCACGTTACTGTCCATTATCTCGCCTCATTACACAGTCAAACAAAACCTCACGTCATGTGCCTTGAAACCCAAACACAGACACCAACCACTACTCTCTCAATGAGGTTCATGATACTTGAGAGTTTTCACACTTTTGCCTTGGAAACAAAGTGCAGTGTGTGATGGAGGGAGGGGGTGTAGAAATGCAGTGTGTGCTTTCCAGTGTGTTTGCAGTCTAGCATCTGGCAGCTAACATTAGGCGCTACGCTCAACAGCTGAATAATACAATCAATTCTGTCAAAAGGGTGAATGTACTGCAAGATGGAGAAAAGGATGAGCATCCACACAGTTTTCTTTCATTTCAGATTCACTGACGCAAAGGTCTCCAAGGTTACTGAGTGCCTGAAAATATCTTCAGCGCTGGAGGAAGGAACTCACCTTGAAGAAGGTCTTGGGAGGGAGGCACAATGCAAATTTGGGGGCTTTCAGAACAACAAATGAAAGGTTGTTTATCTTGAGCGGAGCGCTCAGAGACAGAAAACATGCTCGCAGACATTTATGCTGTGATTCATGGCAGCGTCCCTTAGGATTTATTATTCAACATTTCCCCAAGATAGCCAGCAACATATGCAGTTAACGTGTGACTGATGAGTGGGACAGATGTCACTACAAATGAGTAAGCACAGTGCTGGTAAAACAGGGGATCATACGGATTACACAATGTTAGGTGCCAGAGGAAGACTGAAAGTATTTGATGAAGTCGAGTCAGAGATGAGCCATCCTTTTTATTCTCAGATGTTGTCAGCATTGTCATTCTCATGTGTCCACTACAGACTTGTAACGGTTGCGTATCCACAGGTTGCCAACAGAAAGTCACAAGTACAAAGTGACTTTGAGAAATTTGGTTTTGGCTTCACAACAGACCCCATATTGACAACTTATGGTTTTTTTTTTTTTAAGAAATGGTCATTGCATTGGGACTTTCTTTGTATTCTGCCTTTTTTTTTTTCCTTTAATCAGTGTGAGTGTGCATGGTTGTTTGTCTCCTGGATGAACTGGACTTCAGATGAACTGGTGGTCTCTCCAGGTTTGCCCATTCTCTTGCATGAAAGCTGGGATGGGACAAGGTTATTATAGTTAACTAAAACTAACTAAAAAAAACTAAAAAACTGAACTAAAAATAAAATTGACAGTTTTTTAAAAAAAAAAAAAAAGATAATTAACTGAGACTGTATTGTGTCTTTAAAAAACTAACTAAAACTAACTAAAATTATTGCAAAAACATCCTTAGTTTTAGTTTTTGTAAATTTTTTATATTTAATACATAAGCTTTTTGGGTTGATATGAAATCTATTTCTATTTAATCTTTTTACTTTGCTTTTATTTCGAGTGACTTTCTGATTATTTTGAATGTCATGCCAGACAAATACCTATACGAAAAAAATCCCCAAAAACTAAAACTAAGACTAAAACTAATAAAAAACTAAACTAAAACTGAGCATTTTCCCAAAAAATAAAAACTAGCAAACCTGCTCAAAAAACTAACTAAAACTAACTGAATTGAAAAACTAAAAGTCAAAACTAAAAACAAACTGAAACTAATGAAAAATCATAAAATTATAACCTTGGGTGGGATAGAAGGGACATATAGGATGGATGGGTAGTCACACTTTAACCCACAGAAGGCGAGGCAAGTTTATTTACATAGCACATTTCATGTAAGAAACAATTCAGGGTGCTTTACATAAATCATTGAAAAGCATTACAGCAGCATGCAGAAGAAAAACTTTAAAAAAAGAAATAAAAGAAATTCAGGAGACTCTAAAATAAAATAAGATAAAATGCAAGTTATAAATAAAATAATAACACTTGTTTTGATTAAAGCAGAATTTTTCTAATTTTTTTTTTTTTTTACCTTGATTTTAAGTAGCTGAGTTTCATCAAACCTGCAGTGTTCCGGTTTTCCACATACGAGGAGCATAATCCTGAATGCTGTCTCCCCATGTTTAGTTCTGACTCTGGGGGACTGAAAATAGATTTGACCCTGATGACCCGAGGAATCTGGTTCATAACATGCAAGAAGATCCTGAATATATTTTGGCCCTAAACTGTTCAGTGCTTTGTTAACTAACAGCAGGATTTTGAAGTCAACTTTCTGCTTTGACAATGTGGATTTTTGTTTGTCTTTCGGACTAAAATTACACAGCTCCACCTGCAAAGCATCCTATAGGATGATAAATCCACCGTCCATCTTCACCTGCAACCTCAACAACTAAATCTGCCTTCAACCTTTATCTTCTGGCATCACCTGCAGGTGAAATTAACCTTCGGTCTCCAACTGAAGCCTCTGCCATCCGCCATCTCTCATGTACTTTCTAACTTACACTCTTAAAATCCAATCTTCTACAAACTGAGCCTCGCTGTGAATTGTCTCCATGGTAACATCCTCCCTCCGTCTGCAGCCTCCATCTTCCACATATCCTGCACATAAAGCTTCACCTGCAAATCCTCCTCCTCCTGGACGACAACTCCCTCTTCCGTCTCCACCTGCATCTGCTGTCATCAAAAAAGAATCTATCCACTTTAACCTCCACCTTCTGGCATCACCCTGCCGGTAACATTCACCTTCAGGCTCCACCTGCAGCCTCTACCATCTACCTTCTCTTCATGTATTTTCTAACTTACACTGTTAAAACTAATCTTCTACAGATTGAGTCTCCATCTGAACCGTCTCCATGGTAACATCCTCATCTACACCTTCTCCTGCAGTCTTCTCCTCCATCTTTCAGCTGATGAGGGAGGTGCTGATCAAAGAAAGCTTAATAGTGACGGAAATGTTCCGGTTTAAAACCCCTTCAGCCCCTGTGTCCATTTGAATGGACATGACATATTTGTTGCTCTAAACCAATGAAAACACTGTGATTGAGGCATGTCACCATTGCTGGTTGCTAATTGGATCTTGAGTGTCTAGTCTAAATCAATTCATAACTTTGAGCATGTTCTGAAAAAATGACAGACCTCAGACAAGACAAGCATGGTAAGCAATTGGTGAGAGGGAAGAGTAAGTGCCCAGTTTCAATCAAAAATATCAGTTTATGCTCATGCAAGTCAAACAAATTTGCTCTTAGAATAATCTTAACTGTTACAAGTGATAGTGTTTCAAGTTATTTTGATTAAAACTCTTTTTACCAACTAGCAGGATTTTTTTAAAGTTAATGTCCATTGCAATGGACATCAGGACTTTGGCGATACTAGCCAACATCTACATGTTTAGTGTCAGTATGCAAAGAAATAATATACCTGCAAGCTTTTCAAAGGTAAAGTTTGCTATCACAATATATTTATTCATATCTATAAAATGTTAAATATGTATATATTTTTTGTACATAATGTTGTTGTAGAGCATAAAGTCAAAGACTTTTTGGAACGTCTTATGAATGGAGAGTTGTCTAAACTTCACTCCTTGAATTCAGAAAATGAGTCAGATGAGACAAATAATATAGATGGTGAGTTAAAAAATTATGTTTTTTAATTCACAGTGTAAGGTTTTCATCAATTTTATGTCTTATATGTAAGATTTAAGTTGCATGTAATGCATAAGAAAATGAAAGGAATAATAAGATGAGATATAAATGATAACAGCAAATAATGAATACAAAAATAGAAAATAATACATAATAAGAGAATGCACAAAACGAATAAAGAATGTGGTTGGTTTGTTATTAGATTCAGAGAGGGACAGTGGAGAAGTGTGCATGCCAGAAGAACTTGCAGTGGCAGCTGCTTATCTCATACATCTAGTTCATGTTTAGATTGTGTCATAGCATCTTCCTCTCTTCCCGCAGGTTTGATTTTTCCTGGTAATTAGCTCATTGCTGTTCTCAACCAATGAGGGATCCATCTGTAAAGTTCATTTACATGTTCAAAATTGTATATGGTCTCACAAATATCAATTTTAGTCTTTATCATGATAAATACAACAGAATTTTGTTCAGAGCTTCCACTGTGAAGCAGAAGAGTTAAAAAATGGTGCAATAAATGCAGAAATGGTGCAAGACCCTTCCCTAAATCCCATTATGTAGTAGTAGTAGTACTGTATGCAGACATCCAGTAGTTCAGGTCACACCTGATTAATTACAAGGTCATAACATTTTACGCCCATTTGGTCGTGGCGTCTATTGCAATGGACATGAAAAATTACAAATAAAAACATGAGTTGGCAAAAAAAAAAAAAAAATCTGCTTTGTTTCCTTGTTAAAGAGGAGCTAAAATCAGTTGGACAATTTTTTTTTTGCCCAGCAGGAAAAATGCAGGTCTGAAGGGGTTAATGAGCATCTTTTTGAATAGGTCATTTCTCTCCTTTTGACCTTTTCAGTGTCTGATCTGTTCAACCACTGACTCTGCTGACCTTTGACTACTTTTATGTTTTATTTAAGGCGACATCAGGAAGTTTATCAATGAACAGACAGACCATGATCAAGTCCATGCAGTCAACTGAAGAACGCTTCCTCGGAGAGAGTCATGATGAAGATGCATAGCTAAGAGATATAGTAGGTGTGAGATAAAGAAAATGGATTGATCCAGTACCAAAATGAAGGTTCTGTTTCTGAATACATGTTGTTTTTCCTTGCGGTTCCCCTCCAGACCCAGCTTGACTTCACAAACATCCAGCTCAAGCAGGAGATGACCAAGAACCTCCACAAATACTTGTGCCTCCACAAACAGCATTGACACCACTTCATCGTTCCTCAGAGTAGGAGTGCTCCTTTACTCTGACCTTTTCACTGGACTTGCTGCTAAAACAAACTCACCAGGAAAGAGAAGCCTGAGATTATCATCCATTGTATATCCATTAACCACTGCATAATGGATTTAAAGGTTGAATATGGAATACGGACAGAACAGCGACATCACGTGTGTCTAGGTTGTAGTTGCAACGGCAGAAAAACAACTCCAGCCGCTGGGATGCCAGGCTCACTGCCAATGCGCAAGTGACCAAGCAGCATGTTTAACAAGTAACACAGAGAAGTTTATAACTGACAGCTAACGTTAGCCATGTTAGCAAACAAGCTAGCTTACCGATCCAGGAGAAAAGTCGCCATTTCCGTGTTTTACTCCGTGGAAAACGTTTATGTGGGTCCATTTAGTGTAGTCTTCACCTAAATTTACTCCAGGTTTTGCTCTTCTCAGGTCACTCCTCCTCAGAAACAGATAACAATATCTCCAGGGCTCTGAAGAAGCTGCTTCACTCGTCGTCTCCACGGTTTTCCCCTGTACAAGCCTGACTATGACCGAAATATTGTGTCCACACAGAGATCGTATTTGGCAACCTGCAATGGCGGATTGTATTGGCTTATAGACGTAAATAAAATGCCATTATCGAACCCGTAAAAATTTATTTTATAATTATTTTTAGGCTAAATATAATTTTTCTGGGAAACGTTGTACTTTCATTCTGTACACCCCCAAACGACCTGTGGAAGTATTATTTTTGAAAAAATATAGCTTTTAATAAAAATGTTCCATATTCAACCTTTAAGTTTGACGGATTAAAATTTTCTACTGTGGCCGTAAAATCTGAAAGTATGGACTGTTTTCATATTTGAAACAAGTCTGTAAAACAGAAGATGCTATTTCAAACTTGCAGAGGAAAATAATACACTTCAAAAACTCAAATCTTCCCAAGTATATTTTTCTAATTTCTAGTCAAAATATCTCATCACACTCAAAATAAGACAAAAATACTTAAAGAGAAACATTTCAGTAAGATTTAAGAACTTGTTTTCATGCAATGCATCTTATTTCAAGAAATCTTATCAAAAAAATTTAGCTTGTTCTATTGGCAGATGTTTTTTTTTTTTTTTTTTGCTTATTACAAGCAAAAAAAAATCATGGCCACTCTTAAAATATATGTATATATACTCACACACACACACACACACACACACACACACACACAATATATATATATATATATATATATATATATATATATATATATATATATATATATATATATATATATATATATATATATATATATATGTATGTATATTTTATAGTCATATTAAAAAAAATATTTATTTTTGCTTACAATAAGCAAATAAATTCTGCCAATAGAACAAGCAAAGTTTTCTTTATAAGATTTCTTGAAATAAGATGCATTGCCTTAAAACAAGTTTTTATTTCTCACTGAAATGTTTCTCTTTAGGTAATTTTGTTTTATTTTGAGTTTGATGAGATATTTTGACTAGAAATTAGAAAAATGTACTTGGCGAGATTTGAGTTTTTGCGGTGTACATTATTGATCTTTTTTTTTTTTAACCCAATATCATAGTTCTTATTTGTCAAAAAGGTTTGTATTAGGAATTTATCCATAGATTAATTGATTAATGAAAAAGTAAACAGCATTCAAGGTAAATATGCTCTATTAGAGCAGAGAACGAACCTGAAATCAGAATTTTAGAAGCTGTTTGGTCAGACATTGAGGACAGAACAGGAACAACGGGCTCATTTTCTGAGACATTTGTCCATGATCAAACTGCTGTAGTATGAACCAGGAAAATGTCAAATGTCAAGGGAAAATGTCAAGGCATCACATATATACTTAAAGGGATATTGTGTAAGTTCTCCTGTGTTTTATTCACAAAAACTGATTATTTAGTTCAAAAGTGTTTTTTCATTTATCAGTAATCACTCCCATCAACAAACTGAAGTGCTCCTCTAAGTTCTAAATTTGCCGTTCGTATAATTCATTTATACATCGAGCGGGGCGGCTCGGTGAAGGCTGCCATGTCGTATCGCCATGTTTTTGCATTCGGGAGAAGCGTGACTGTAGGAAAACACAGAAACTCACCGGACACACCGGAGTTTTCAGCTCAGTTCGAGGTAATGCCTTTGAAAAGTCACCACGCTGCTGTGGGGAGAAACTAGCGTCTCACTGACGCTGCGTTCACGTGCAGTCGGGCCGTCGGTAACAAACCAGATGTCATTTTAATCAATGAAGCCGAGTGAAAGACGGTAAAACATGGGTCAGGGAAAACAATACGACATCGCCATGACAACCTAACAGATGTGGACTGATGTCACTGTAACTGACGGACCACGTCTTCACATAGAGGCCGGTGATAACTTTACATGCAGCGGCTGTCGTCGGTCTGCCCGGTTTCACGCGAACGCAGCATGAAAAGTACGAGGGAGCTGCTCGCAATTACACAGTGTCCCTTTAACTCATGGTGCAGAACAAAACAGGAGGAGCCACAAAGCATGATGAAAAATATTTGAACAAACTCACCCCAGGACTAATTACACTGATCTCACAGAAATATGTCAAATACACACAGATTTGAATGAGATCCCAACACTTATTTATGGGGTACGAAATTGTTTAGAATAGATGATTTTTGTATACGTCACTCATGCATGTTCATAACTACTGTCACCCAAACTACTGTCAATGTAAATTGGGTGTCCACTGAAATAGACCTAGTGAGCTTCTTTGTTGAGTGAATTTAAACTATGCCAGATAGTTGCAACGTTTTTGACTGGATTAATCGATGAAGGGAGAACTTCAGTAAACAGAATCAGTTTTAACTATTTTCCTGTGAATAAACATCAGTGATCAGCATGGATTTATGCAGTCGACTGTGTGAACTGGAAGCCGCTGCCGTGGCCCCTGCTCTGTAGTGTATTTTATCTCTGGTTTGCTGTCTGATGACCACAAAGACATCAACTACGTACACCCCCTCTGTGGAAATGAGGGGAAAGTTGAGAGACAATGGCTCAAGTGGGAGGCAGCAGCGAGTCGGTAAGCACCAGTGTCCTGTCATTTCATCACATGTCAAAGCAGCATCATATTACAATAACTCCATCAACTGAATCAGAGCCATCAGTTTAGTACACATTAGGCAAACTGTTGTTTTTAAAGGGACATAACACCGTCGCCCACCATGTTTTCTGCTTTAATAAACATAACTGACTCATTCTTTGACAAATACTCATGAAGCAAAATATCCACAGCGGTGAAGTTCCCCATTGGCACAGTCTGGTGGATGTTTTTTAAAGGGTTGCATTGAGGAGACTAAATTTACACTGCAGACACTGGTGCCAAGGCAATGGCTCGTAGTTTACATAGCTACCTGCACAAATCCAGGCCGATCGCTGGTGTGGGGAAACCAGTGAAAACAGATTCCCTGGTTACTAAACCGACCCTAAAGCTGCTCCCTCATCAATTAATCCAGTCAAAAACACTACCAGTATCTGGCATAGTTTAAATTCACTTGATAAAGAAACTCAGAAGGTCTATTTCAATGGACACCCAAACTGCATAACTGCATTGGCCGCCATGTGCAGTTAAAGCATGCAGAAATGGCATAATCAAAAAAATGGTCCATAATTTTTCTTCATTTTTTAGTTTAGTCCCAAAAAGAGCAAATATTGAAATGAATTAAATCTAATTATTAAGCTACAAAAGTATATTTACATGGAGCAGTGACTCTTCTGTCTGGCATTCTTCAGTGAATGAATCAGATGAGCCCACAAGTGCTTTTTTTTTGGGGGGGGGGGGGGGGGGCTATCCAGCCAGAATAGAAATAGAAATGTCAAAAGGTCCAAATACAGCAGGTCCTAGAGCTGATTAGAGCAACTGCACAGACTTTAGCCAGAGAGGAGGATCACTTATTCATCTGCTTCAAGCTACAACTCAAACAGGGCTCAAGAGAGTTGTTTTAAATAGTGTTCAAGGTCTCCATTCTTTTCTTTTTGCAGCTGGTACTAAGTTAGGTAACACACATTCTCCACACACAGATATGAATATCTTTAGGCTAGATGTTGGTAACAGAAGTCCATGAAGTACTGACCATTCACATACATGGGTTGTGGATGAATGCAAGTAAAATGTAATACATAATATCATAAAACACTGCAAGCTTCGAAATGCTGGCACCCAAAGCTACAATCAGCCCATAAAAACTCATTGGTTCCCAGACCAGTTCGCAAATACCACTTAGTCTTTGTCTCACTGTCAATCATTGAGAATCAAATGTTTGTTAAGGCCTGATGAGCTCTACAGTCTGAGATTAATAGGTCATAACAGACAAAGATGATCTCCTTAACCTTCATCATCCTTCCTGGCAGCTTATTTTCTGCAGATTTTTCATACCTGTGCCTCTCATACTTCTTCAGCAATCATAATCAGCAGAGATATGAAAAAAGAACTTTCTGGATTGACAGGCTCATGTTCATGTTGAAATGCATGCAAAGCAAAGACCTAATTTTCTGTAACACCCTACTTCCAAACCTCTGCACGTTTTCATTCATGAATAGCATGAAAATCAAGTTTTTAACTATGCTAAACTTTGCTGTGATAATTAAAACTGACACTGCTATTTGACCGTGATGGTAATATGATTTATTGGTTATAGTGTACCATGAAACTCATCACTTCCTAATAGACAATTGTGCTTCTGAATACATTAACCACAAAGGTATTAAAAATAAAGTTTGCACTGCATTTCACACGTGCTTTGTGACACGATAGTGACTGTTTAAGAGTTAACAGTCCAGACTGAATAAATACAATGTTGCGACCATGAAAACTTATTCAGTTGAACTTGAATATAAAGGTTACTGAGTCTGAATGGCCAAGGCCTCTCATCCCCTGCATAACTGCAGACGCTTCATGTGTTTGAGATAATTTCAACAGCCAACATGTCGAACAACAAAAGCAATATATTCAACAATAAGAGGTCATCTCATTACACGGCAAGGCAAGTTTATTTGTATAGCACATTTCATGTAATTCAAAGTGCTTTACATAAAACATTATAAGCAAAAGGGGAAAAAAAAGAATAAAAAATTAGAAGCATGATTCAAAATTAAAAACATCTAAGATTAAAAAGAGAATATAGAGATGTGCGGATTTTAACTCTAAATCTACATAAATGCAGCTGAAAACAGGTGGGCCTTCAACCTGGATTTAAATAAACTTAAGTGTCTCAGCTGATCTGAGACTTTCTGGGAGTTTGTTCCAGACATGTGGAGCATAGAAGCTGAACGCAGCTTCTCCATGTCTGGTTCTGACTCTGGGAACTGATAAAAGACCGGATCCAGATGACCTGAGGGGTCTAGTAGGTTCATACTGGGTCAAGAGGTCACTGATGTATTTTGGGCCTAAACCATTCAGAGCTTTATAGACCAGCAGCAGAACTTTAAAGTCTATTCTCTGATGGACCGGCAGCCACTGTAAAGACCTCAGAACTGGACTGATGTGGTCCACTTTTCTGGTCTTTGTGAGAACTCGGGCAGCTGAGTTCTGAATGAGCTGCAGCTGTTTAACTGATTTTTTAGGTAGACCAGTAAAGACGCTGTTACAGTAGTCAAGCCGACTGAAGATGAATGCATGGACTAGTTTTTCCAGATTTTCCTGAGACATCAGATCTTTTATCCTTGAGATGTTTTTCAGGTGATAGTAGGCTGATTTAGTGATCGTTTTGATGTGTTTTTCAAAGTTTAGGTCTGAGTCCATCACTACATCCAGATTTCTGGCCTGATTGGTGGTTTTTATGTGTAAGGACTGAAGTTCTGTGACAACCTGCTGTCGTTTCTCTTTGGCTCCAAAAACAATCACCTCACTTTTGTTTTTGTTCTGCTGAAAAAGTTGAGGCACATCCAGTCATTAATCTCCTCAATGTGAGAAATGTTGCACAAATACAATGTTATTGTTTGAGTAAGTTGATTAGAGCAGATCGCCTAAGAAAATAAACTGGTAATTTGTGCTGTGAAGGAACTGGAGCTCCTGCAGAGAGCAACAGTTTAAATAAATGATGTGTAGGGTCTGGTAGCAGGCGTTCGCAATGTTCTCCATGGAGGGAAGGGAGCTGCAAAGTGTTTTCGTGCTTTGTTGGTCAGTCTCTGCAGTCTTTGTGTCTGCTGCTGAATAGCGGAGCAGTAATTCAAGGATGTGCTCCGTGGTGGAGCAGTAGAGATGAACCACCAAATACTTAATTAAAGAAACACAATTAATAAACTCAGAATATCAAGAGGAGTCTTATATTCATAAAGCTCCCCTTAAGCAAATCTGTTCAACACAATAAAGCAGCCAGATTGTCATTCTGCTTGCTACGATGCTGGACAGGACAAGATAAAAAAGAGAGAGATGAACCACCAGCTTTCACTTGTTTTATTTGTATATTTTGGGATGGTATACTTCATGCATATCAGGAGATGCTGTCAATATAGACTCCAAGGCATCCTGGTCCTGGGAGCTATCACCCGGCATATTTTCAAGGTTTCCATACATAAACACATCTGAAAAATGAACGGCTCATTAGCAGGTTTTCTAAAGAACTTGATGAGCATTTCAGTTAATCTAAATCAGGTGTGCTGGAGTTGGAAACCTTGAAAACAAGCAGGGTCCAGGAGCAGGATTGAGAAACACTCATTTAAAGTAATTAACCTTTATGCATGATGCCTTTAAATGGAATGCAGGGGGGATTCGTTGCTAACCTTCTTGAAGTTTTAATGAGTTTTTTTTAAGGTTTTAGGATTCAGTGTTTTTGGGAGCTCTCTGTCAGCTTCAGGACCCTATCCCAGTAGCAGGCTCAACCTCCCCTAAAATTATTCCTCTCACTGTAGCGAGCAGCTTAAAAATTCTATTGATAGAGAGCAACTTTTATCCCTTTTGCTTGTTTTATCTTATCAAAATACATTTAGACAGTTTCAAGAGAAGTTAGGAATGCCACTTTAGCCCCTAAAAGCAGCTTTACTAGATAGTTGTCACTCAGTAAACTACAAATTAAAGAAAGAGGTCCCATGGCTTCCCGAATATGATCCAAAATGCTTTAGTTTGTACAGAACCTAAAATGTGCAGCGAATAACTGTACATAATGTTTGGTGATTACATCTCTTCAATCAGACCTGAAAACAAAGCAGCACTTTTAAGCTTAATCATGTGACTGGTTAGCACTGTGTTGAATAACTTAGATGAAATCAGTCTTATCTTATGAGCATGATATGAAAAGAAATGCGTAATTTTGTTAATACATATATCAAAAGCCAAATTAGCACAGTTCTGGTACAAGTTTCAGTCTATGAGAATACTACATGTTGATAAGAAATGGGCTTAATCCGTCAGAAGTACATCAAATTAGTGCACAAGGAAAATAATGTAACCATTATCATGGAAAATTATGTCTGAGTGTTCAAAACAAGGATTTGATTCAAGCATCTAAAGGATATTTTTATGTAAAAAGTAAGACAAAAAGAAATGCATTGAGGAACAAAATAAACTGTAACTGCATATTTTTTTCCCCCTGGACCATCTCTGACATAATATTCTGGGATAAATAACAATTTCAAGAAATCCAGTTATTTGTTGCCCTCTAGCTCTTCAGTGTTCAACAACAAAAGCAAAGTCAAATAGACAGCAATGCACTGCCAAAAAGCAGGAGAAATAAAGTAATATTAATTTCAGAAAACATTGTCGCTGGAGGTGTGCAGACAAACAGACCTACTGTGGTTTAATATTGCAGCTACATTATAGACCTTTCCTGAAGACTGAAAGCTAGAACCAAGCAATGAGTCACTGAATGTATGAACAAGCAAGCACGCTACCTTACAAATTTAAAAGATGCTGCTATCTGCAGGTTTCAGTTGGAAGATTGTGGTGGCACAGGTTAGAGCAGAAGCATGAAGAGAAGAATCTCTTTTTATTTCATTTGAGATTTTATTCACCACATGAGGCTTTGTGATTCTGTTTGGTGATATTTGGGTCAGTGACAGTTTAGGATGGAAGTAATGGCGTGCAGGCCTAACTTGCAGTTCTGAGATCCAAATCTTTTCATGTCCTCATACACCAAATCCAATATGATTTAATCTTAACTTGAAGATGTTTAGAAATATTGAAATATACAACCCCATGGTTCCAAAAAAAAGTTTTGCAAATTTCATAAACCCATATTTTGTTCCCAATAAATCAACAAAAACAAACCCTGAGACTGAGACACTCAACTGTTTATGGAAAATATTAGCTTTGATGGCAGCAGCACGTCTCAAAAGGCTGAGTCAGGGGCAACAAAAGGCTCAAAAAGTAGTGTGGCAGCATTTGATAACTAATTACGTTAACTAGCAGTAGGTCAGTAACATGACAGTGTAAAATAAGCATTTCAGAGAGGCAGAGTCTCTCAGATGTAAAGATGTGAAGAGGTTCAACAGTTTGAGACAAACTTTATCTAAAAAACTATTGAAAAATTTCAGAACTGTAAAATTGTGAAGATGTTGAAGATCACACCATCTACAGCATCCAAAACAAAAGATTGAGAGAATCGGGGGGAATCTCTGTGCGCATGGGACAAGACAAAACTTGATGGTTGTGATCTTGAGGCCCTAAAAGGGCACTGCATTAAAAGCTATGATTCTATACTGGAAATCTCTGCGTGACCTCATAAACACTGAGAAATAACTTACTGCAGGTAAAGCTCTACCATGATAAGAAGCCATATGTGGACATGATCAAGAAATGCTGCTGTCTTCTCTGGGTTAAAGCTAAATTAAAACAGTCAGGGGCAAAGTTCAAACTGTTCCTGATCGAATAAATTAAAATTTGGAATGTTTTTAGCTGTTTTCTGCAGAAGAAGAGAGGGAGCATCAAGCTTTTTATCAGCAAGCACTTCAAAAACCTGCATGTCAGATGGTCTGGGGTTGCATTGGTACCAAGAAGTTTGCAGGTTACACATCAGTGAATGTACCATCAAGGTTTTAAGGTTTCAGAGCAACATCTGTTCCCATCCAGACAACATCTCTGTCAGGGAAGGGCCTGTAGGTTCCAGCAACACAATACTAACCTACATACGGCATCCGTCACAACAGCGTGGCTTCACAGGTGTTGATCTGGCTTGTCTGCAGTCAGCCTCGACATTTATGTTATGTTGTATGGGTGATAAAACATGGATTTATGAGATTTACAAACCAACACAATCTGTTTTAACTTATTACACAGCATCCAGACTTTTTGGAACTGATGCTGCACCTGAAACAGAATGACATTTAAAAACAATGCTGGTACACAGAACGTCGGGATTTTGTTTTCAAACATTTCCATTTATATAAAAACTTACATCATTCTTTTTTAACTCATAGCAACTAATTCCTCTTCATGCGGAGAGGACTTTCTACTGCAGCGAGTTGTAACGAGACCAGTCGCCACTGGACATGCTGTCTCTGCCCCCTCCACCAACACACCTTTCATTATCCAGTACATGATGTTCCAGAGGACAATGTCAGAGGACCGATGGCCAAACTTAGGGGAGATGAGGTTGGAATACACACCGCCCGCTTGTGCTGCTTCGTCTAAATTCACAAAGCCACTGAATAAAAAGGGTGGATTAAGGAAAGTGACAGGAATTTAGAGTGTTGGTGTTAGTAGACTTGTGTGTCTGCTTATTGGGCTATAGATTTAGCTGACTTACACGTAAGGAGGTTTCTGTAATCTGCAGCATTCTGTTTCCATCATCTTTGCCAGAAACTGGCATGTAATTTAATATTTTCTAAATAAGGCCACTATCTTTAAATAATGAAAGGAATTTGTTTTTTCATATGCGGCTAAAAACCTGCCAGAGGAGGCGTTAAGTCCTTTTTGCCATTAAAAGACAATGAAAAAAGTGTAAAAAAGAAAAAAAAAACAGTTTGGGTTTTTAAAGGTATCTCTACTGTATCTAAAAATATGCCATCAGATCTCACCCTTGCCGGGGTCATTATGTTTGTGTCGTGCTGTTTCTTGAGCGAGACAGATGATGGAGGAGTCGCAGCAACAGACGTCTGTCCTCCATCTGTGTCAGGGAGACTTTCTGAAGGTGTTCATCCCCTCAAATAATGAGACAGTTCATCACTGTCAAGGCACCCTTTGTATTGTTCTGCTTTCTTTTATTTTGTTCTAATTTTTCATGTTTTAATACCTCTTGTTTTATTGTTTTAGATGTTATTTATTTCATTTCTGGGAATTCTATTTTTGTGCGGCATTTTGGAGACTTTCTGTTGTTTGAATGTGCTATATAAATAAAGTGATTGGACTTTCTTTGGAATAATCCAATCCAAAGTGTAGAAGCTCTGTGCTTTTCTTATGTATCCAGCTATTTCTGTGCAATTTAAATACGTCATAACCTGATAAACAAGCTCTATAGATAGCAAATGAATGGGATTATTAGCCAGCCAACTTCTTGTTCCTTCCACAAACAAATCAAGTGTGCAGATCTTGAGTCTCTTTAGATTTTTTTTTTCTCTTTATGCTGAAGAAAAGTGTCCTTAAATTATCCCCTTAGCCTTAGGTGTGAGGATCAAGTGGCTTTACAGCACAGTGATGGCTTGCTGGGTCAGCTTATAACATCTTATATTACATCTATGTTTGTTTATGACCAGCAAGGAGAAGAGAATTCCACTCTCCTGTTCGGCTGACAGTCCCATTTAAGCCATCATCCACCACTTATTGCTTTGCTCTCCAGGTTTTGCTCTTTTTTAGTTCATGTACAGACTGTTGACCTCGTCACATGAATACATATCTGTGTGAGAAGTGCTCTCCTTGACAACCCGTCACCTCTAATGAAACGTGACCGTTTGAATGACAGGCTGATCTTGTGCCAAAAACACACCCTGCTATATAAACACAGACGCAGCCCACACTAACATAACATAAATAACTTATAAAGCTAATGGATGTTATTACTAGCACTACATTAATGATAAAACTGTAGCTGTGTATTTGTGGGATTTTAGCTTGTGTCATTCTGCAAACTAAATCCTGTTTTCTGCTTTGCCATCATGGAAATACGGGACAAACCGCACTGGTACAAGCCAAAAAATAGACAATTGAGTAGTCTTGTTTTTTGTCCTTTTTTTTCCCCTTAGACATGTTCTAATAAAAGACTTTAGGTTCCAGTACACATGAACTATTATTGTCTAATAGAGCACCAAATCCAGACATCGTGTGTTGCACCTCTGCGATCAAATGTGTTGTGAGGACAGCTTGTTCCCCCCAGCAGCACAGCCAGCCGTCGCAGACCAGCGGCTCGGTGCTGCATCACACACAGAAATCAGCTGCCGAGACGTCACAGCTGATCCCAAATATGCCTCTACAGAGAACCAGAGAACAAACTGAGAGGGAAACAATGCCTGATACGGTGAAATTAAAATCTTTACACAAGTTTCCAACATTAAAAATACACATTTTAAGTTTATATTTAAGAAACAAAAACTCAGACATGTATAAATGTGTTAAAGACTTGTAGGTGTAATACAGGAAATGATGCCGGACAGATGTGATGTTTAAATCTGTAAATGTTAGACAGATAATTGGATTTTATTACACCAGAGGCTGTTGCTGTCATCTATGCTGAATGAGTCAATCGCTTTATGCAACAATGATTCATCACTGAAATCTCTAAATAGACAGATGCAACACAATTAATCAATTAACAGAATGTTATTAACCTCCTGATCTTCTTTCAAACTTATCTTAATAAACACACATTTTAAAAAATGTGTCTGGCGTACAAACAAAACAGGGATGGATAAACACAATGTCTCCCCCCCCTTTTGCTGCTGGCTTGAATCTAAATCTGATTTCAGTCTGATTTAGTTCCGAAACTGTTTCATTTCCTTTCAAAAGGTGACAATGAATCACTGTTTTGTTTACAGATAATTTCGCCAGCCCCAAGAGGAAGAGGCAGCCATTAATGGACTAAATTAACTCTATTTGACCCCAGCTTCCACTCACCCACGTATGTTTTTGTCCTCTGAATCTCTATAACTTTATCCTTGCAGGATGTCCTGAGCCAGCTGGGAGATAAATAAAAGTTTAGAGAACCAGACTGGAACCGTCTCACTCCTGAGCTCACTAAAGAAAAAGAACTTGAGAGACAGAGATGAATTGCTTGGGGGCTTTGGGGTTTAGTTTGAGACAAGTTACATTATGAGAGAAAGGAGTGTGTATGTTGACTCGAAACCGAGGTCAGAAAGTCCAAACTTATCAACTGTATTGAACGTAAGTTGCATCAAAAGACTGCTTTTAGGAACAATTTAACCAGACAGTTATTGTAAACAGGAAAAATTCAGTTTCTTGACAACAAATATCAAGTTTCTGAAAGCAGAATCAGATTTATCTGTAACACAAAAACAAACACAGCTTCACACATCGCCATAAAATCAGATGAAAAATACAGACTTTTTCCACCATGAGCCAGATATGCCACCAAGGAGTCAAATCTACAATGCAATCTTTCAAATATAATTAAACGTAGAGATTGCTGCAAGAAAATATCATCATGACTCAGTGAAATGTGATGAGGAAATGTGAACACACCCAATTACAAGTCATCACTCCATAAAATATTGAACTCAGGTAAAAATGACAGAAATAGGAAGCAGATTTCAGCTCATACATCCGTCTCAGCTCATGTAATGGACCCTATGGTGTCATAGCAACAAGTGACCAAGTCATGTGAACGCAGCATGAAAGAGATGTAATAATGACAACTGCTGCAACGCTTTCTTCTCCTTTTTCTGGTCTAAATGCAGACCACTCAACTTCTCACAGAGGTACATTTTGAATCTCAGCATCACAAGAACAAAATTATAATAAGCACTTTATTTAGGTGCATTTCTTTAGTTTTGCTTATTAATTATTATTCTTATTCATCAGCATCAATGGAAATATGTTACATGAGCTATTTTTTAAAAAACTGTTCACCCTTGGATAGGTGTCAGATTGGCTACATGTAAAATCAACTTATGTTGTATGCAAGAAAGAAGAAAAAGAGCAGAAAGATCGGAAGATAAAACCGGTCAAATTTGAGAAAAATCAAATAAAAATCTATATAAAAATAATATGCATCCAGCTTTAGTCTATGTAAACTACATCTCAGATCCTACAGTTGTAGGATCAAAGTATAAATGCAAGGACATTTACACATGCATGGAAACAAACAAAAAAAAAAAAAAACAGTGCATAGAAGAACAAGAATCCAATAACAAGAAGTACCACTAGAGTTGGAGTACAAATGAATAAAAGAAAAAACAAAAAGAAAGAAAAAATGAGGCATACAGCACAAAATGTACAAACCTGTCAAACTGTCCCATTCACCTCTCAGCAACTGTCATTTGCTCTGGTGTGTGATGTAATGCATCGATCAAAAACAATTTGTAATCAGCAGAGAGGGAGTGCATCTAAACCTGTTGACAACCCAACAAAAAAAAGCATAAAACAAAAAGAAGTGCAGCATTTATTGTACGCATGATTGCAAGATGGTTGGTTTTGATTTTATTAAATGGTAAGACTGAGATAAAAGTTCCCTTTTGGTCATTTACAAGATGACAAATATACACAAATGAGCTCTGGAGATGCTTTAAAAGTTTTTAATGAATGAAAATTAGTCAACTTTAAAAATTACATACCGATCTAAGCAAGTGACATATCTCTCATATACTGTGAATCCTGACATTCCTATGGAATTGTATGTGCTTATGAATAAATATTTAAGTAAATATTTAAATATTTAAAAACTGACTATTTTCAATTTGATAACATTTCTTGGTTTTATTCTTAATTTGACTTCAAAATCACTGAACTTCCAATTAATTTTTTTCTTTTTCTTTTTATATATATATTACTGTAGTGGACTGAGTAACAATGCATATATAAATAATAATGATTAATCTGTTCCCAGCAGAACAGAAACATGGGGATCAGTCAGCAGACTGCATCTAATTACAATAAAAATGCTCAATTTTCAGCACAGGAGGATATTTGATTTTTTTTTTTCCTGCGTGCAATTACCTGCTAGAAATGGTTTCTGCACTGCACTCAAAGAACACCTCTGACACTTTTTTCCTCCCCCTTCTTCCAATACTCAATGTGCACATAACTCTGATTGGCTGCTGCACATTCAAGCTAAAATTGCTGCTTTCTTCTGATTGGCTGGGAGCACATGGGGGCAGGTGATGAGAGTAAATAAATACAGAGTGCAGCCTGGCAAGCACACACTCACAAGCATCTGCTACTATCATCCTCCTCAGCAGTCTTACCCTGCTCCATCACTTCTATTCAATCGCTTTCCTCAAAAGGAGTCCGGGCAACAGGACGGAGGAAAGCTGACACTTTTGAAGGGAAACAACAGGGAAATGTCCTTCGAGGTGAAAGAGAAGACAGAGGTGCGTGTGGTGTTTCTGGGGGCGGGTGGAGTGGGGAAGACAGCCCTCATCCAACGCTTCCTCAAAGACTCTTTTGAACCGAAACACCGGCGCACAGTAGAGGAGCTCCACAGGATGGAGTATGAGGTGGGGGGGGTCAAAGTCACCATCAACATCATGGACACCAGTGGCAGCTACTCCTTCCCTGCTATGCGTAAGCTCTCCATCCAGAACAGTGATGCTTTTGCGCTCGTCTACGCTGTAGATGACCCCGATTCCCTGGAGGCTGTCAAGAGTCTGCGAGAAGAGATCCTGGAAGTCAAAGAGGACAAGTACACACCAATCGTGGTGATAGGCAACAAAATCGACCGCCACAACGAGCGCCGGGTGTCCAGTGAGGACATTCTGTCCACAGTGGAGCTGGACTGGAACCACATCTTCCTGGAGTCCTCGGCTAAAGACAACATCAACGTGCTGGAGGCTTTCAGGAAGCTGCTGCAGCAGGCCAACCTGCCCTGTCAGCTCAGCCCAGCGCTGTGCCACAGACGGGAAACTTTCCCCAAGGAGAGCAGCAAAAGACCCCCCATGAACAAGACTAACAGCTGCCTCATCTCATAGGGAGCTGCTCAGAGGGCAGAAAGAGACTGAGAAAACTACCTGGTGTTGCTGCTGCTGATGGGGATGAGACATGATATGCAAACGAGAGAAAAGACTGTTAAATGCATAATGAATGAGAAAAACAAACCCATTAAATCATTTTTCATCCCCACAGCAGCTCAGAAACGCTACGAGGAGGACAAAGGTGTGCTAAAGAAAGCAAACGCAACATTAAAGACAGGGAGGAATGTGGTCTAACTGGACACTTCTGTAAATGTTAAAGACAAAAACATAAACACTGGCAGTGAAGAGTGTGCTTTCATTCAGATATGCTCTCATTTCATTCTGATGTTTTTATCTGTGAAAATTAAAGACAAAGTGTTTCTTGTGTCTACATGACATGTTTTACAACTCAAGTGAACTTCTGTAAAATAAAGTCGGACATTTCCTATGTTTGATCAGCAGGCTTCTTGTAAAAATGAGCCTTACAGCTCCGACATGCCCAGTGCAGCATATGTTACTGACTAGCTTTGACATGTTTGAGGTTCTCAGTTTGTGCTTATTTCAAGACGAATAATAAATCATTAGGATTTTTGCAGACTGTTGTCATTTTTACCGCTGACTTTTCTTGGTGTGACAAAAGAGAAAACAACGAAAGCGCAGATAAATGAACACTAGCAAGCGATGTGATCAATGGGAAACTATCACAAAAGTTTTGCAATACCTTGCTCTAAAAAACAAATATATCTCACAAGTGAAACCAGCTCGCATTAAACATGTTCCTGGAAATTCTTACAGATAAGAGAAATCTAAATAAATGCCACCTTATTACTTTACATGTTAATGTAATAATGCTGAGTTTAGAAAACTAATACTATTACAAACATTTTTTTGTTTTCTTTTGCTGTGTTGACTCACTTTACTTATTGAGAACAGTACTCGTCTAACCAGACAAGTAAGCTTGAAGTAAGACATGGCCTTCACTTGACAGCAGTGTGACAAGATCACGTTCAGGTTACTTAAAAGTACTGTAGTGAGGAGTGGATTGCTTCACAGAGAAGTGATGGGATTATGTTTTTTACTGGCAATTTCAATGACATAGTGCTGCCCTCTGGTGGTATGTGCAATACAAGAGCTATAAAAATAATTAACTCAGGTGTCAGAAATAATAATTATTTTTAAAAAAAACACTCCCATAGTTGGCAAAGTTAATAAGATCAAAGTTCAAAATGTAATCCAGGAAATAAAACTTAAGTAACACAAATATATTCTTGTTTTGCATTTAGCTTTCTGCTAATTGAAAATTGATTATTTGTTTGACAACCTGCCACCTAAACTGTCCGATTGAGACTTTTAAGGACAAAGAAAGTTGTGATGAGCATTAATGAGACATAATTTTTTATGTTCCTAAAAGCTTTCACATGTGATCTTATCTTTTCCACAATGTGCTTCCTCTTTTCAAAAACGTTCTGTCAAGGTGCAGTTTCCCCTGCACCAGACGAGGAAGCGATCTGTTACTATCAAATCTCTGCTTCCTCTTTGTGCCGTTTAAACTCCCAGCTGAGCTGCTGCAATGCAAAGCTTTCTTTCTGGCACATGATGGGGACACAGCAGCAGCAGACAGTCGTTTTTGTGAAGTTCAGGTGAGATCTAAACTTTAATGAGGAAGAGTTGTAGTATGCAAACTCCTTAAACGTTTTGCTATTGCTGTAAAATCTAATAAGGAAATGTTTTTCATTTTAAGTTATCATGGCAGCTGAAGCTCCTACGACGACAAGTTTCTCTGCTCCTCGACTTGGTCCAAGCTCCTCAGTGATGTGTGTGTACCTGAGAAGTTTTGAACAAGTACAGGATCTCTGATATCCACATCTATTTAAAAGGCTGGTTTAATACATGGCGGTGCTATATATATTTTTTTTTTTACTTTTGAATCTGTTAAAATAGAAAATTGTTCACAATATTGATCAAATATATGTATACTAGAATTTGAGGATTTCTTAAATAAGCAAAAATAATAAGCTGATGGAAATGTGAATTTGTAGTCAACATACAGTAAGGCCCAAAAATGGCTCAACGACCTACAGATTAGATAAAACTGCAAGTAAAATCTTTTTTTAGTTGTCTTTTCCCCTCTTGTTTAAATTTTTATTTAAATATTTTCCTCTCAGCTCCACCTTTAAATGTAAATGAAGACTTAAATGCAAAATGTCTGACTCATTACAATGTATGATTAAAATGCCTATAGGCTATATTCTAAACTAAGATATTAAATTTGTATTTCAGTTGCATAAACAGTACATTTACTGTTAAATTAATAAAAATTTGAATTAAGAGACAAGACAGTGAGAGGCATCTGTTATATTTTCATACACACCGACAAACATCTTAGTCAAACAAAGCTGAAAGAAAGGAATCGGGGAACAATAAATACAGACACCATGAAATACATCAAGGACAGATACAATATGACGCAGCAGTTGCATTTGATGCAGGCAATTCCAACTTTGTACCAACATGACACGTTTGTAGAGACAAATACATTTGTACACTGAGAAAATCCGGCATCTATACCTAAAGTAAAGTGGTTATAAGGAGCATAATCGTACAGAGCTGCTGCATGGAAGACAATCAGACCGGAGCTTCTGTTAATGTGCAGCAGGTGTAAACCCTCTCTCAAAAACAAAAGAGCAAATAAATGTGCATTGGCTTATAAAGTATATTTCCCTGAGCAAAAGGTTAAATCAGCGCAGAAAATATGCTATTTTTGTAGAGTATCACCCTGAAGTCGAATCAGAGAGGTACTAAAAAGCCATAATAGTCTCTGTGAGTTCTATGAGACGCAACCGTTTGGAAACAAACATCAAAATCTTTTTCATTTACCATAAATGGTATAAAAAAAAAAGAAACTAAAAAGCCTCAATGCACTGGATCTTTGCCAAAGAAAATATGCCTTATTAAGAAAATATGTTTTAATATAGTTTAGATAAACTATTCATGCAATAAATATCTTGGAAATATAACGGCCTACTGACTTCTGCAAATGCTGAGAAACTTCTTCACATAGAACATTTTAACAAACATTGCCACAAATGGTGCAAAAACAAGTCTGAAAACCCTTTCAGAAAACTGGAGTTTATCTTCTTCTCTGTTGTTAGAAGCAGCATGCTCCGTTAAAGGCAGGTGAAGCACAGTGGCTGGGCAGCCCTGACCACGAGAGCTAGCAAGAGTGTCAGGAAAACAGCTGGTAAAACGTCATCTCCCAATACTGGGGGTATTTCTATTATGCAGATTGAGCTCAGCCGAAGATGAGCTGTTGGAGTAAATAAGGAAATAAGTATACTGCGTCTTTTGTTCAAGTCAGATGGATCTGAGTGTTCATAAATAGAAACTGTAAAATTGTTATCACTGTAGTGTCTCCCCAACACTGACTTCAAATAGGGAAGCAGCAAAAGTAAATTTGACAACTCATTTTATATTTTTTTCCCCTCCATCCTAAAAGACAACTTTCTTTAATTTCTCATGTTTCCCATGTGTTGATTTATTTGTGGCATTCTGTAACACTAACATATAGCGTGGCACCACAGATAAACCAATGTATGAGAAACCCCACGTTGGCCTGTGCTGCATTTAAAAGCAGCACCTTCAGTCTCTGCACTTCAGCGACCGTTCGTCTCGCGATTGTCAAATTTGGCACAGATTGACTCAACAAGAAAAGGCTCCTGTGTAGTACCAACATAAATCTATAGGTACCATTAGAAGTAAGCTGCTGTATCACTTAAAAAGTTCTATATTCAACCCTTCGGTCAAAAAGAGACTCATCTCATCATGTGCTTCCTTATCTGCAAGCTGGCCAGGACTCATGTGGTGCTCCTAAATATCAGTGATCTCTTTAATAAGTCTCATCTCCCTGATGGACTCTAATATAACTACTCAGGACTGCAACAATAACAATCTCATTACAGTCAGCACATCCTAAACCGTATCATTTAATAAGTGTCCAGCCTATAAAGTGGAATCAGATTATACTGGAAACATATATTGCTCAGTTTGCTATGGTTAGGCTTAGTTTTCAACTGAACATAAATGCAGTGAACAACTTTTGGTAAGAGGATTCATAATGATGGAATAAATTCTAGCTTTTTCTTAAGTTCATCAGGATGCATGTGTACATGCAATCCTGGCATAAGCAGTACGTGGAACATGTCATCAGCATTTTATCACAGCAATGAGCAGAAAAAAGCAGCAGTGGACCTGATCTAAGTCACCACCACCTCGCTCAGCTGTCACTAACACTTTCTAGTCATCCACGGTGATGTTGCGGAACAGGTATGCCATGGACTCGCCGTTGTGAATGCGACGGATAGCCTCAGCCAAGATCATGCTGACATCCACAGTCTTGATTTTTGGACACTGCAGCTTCTGAACTTCATGGGGTACAGTGTTTGTCACGACCACCTGGAGAGCCAAAACATACAGGTTGTATTTAAACTGTGAAACAACGTGTGTGTACATCAAAACCATTTCATAAGTTTTTAAGGTTGGCACTCTCGGTGAAGTTTTCAGACTATTTTTGACATTTCAGTACAAACATTTACTGGAGATGCAGATAAAAACTATTTGCAACAAGTTGTGGTTTAAGGAACTACGCTCAGACCAGTCGATCAGGACTAAACTGACATACAAGATTACATTTAAATGGCACTGTTAAGAACAGACAACCACCAAAAACTCCACTTCGAGGAGGAAGTAAACTAACCGATAACGTATATACTTCCTTAACCTACTGTCAAAAAAAAATTATATTTTAGTTCCCACAATTTTTTTTAAAGTCTTTAATGAGGCAAAGAGCCCAGGTGATGGTATCAAGCTCTTTCTATTCCATCTCTCTCCCACACTATGGTAGGGCTTCATTAGCCATCTGCTCCAACCATCAAGAAAAAGCAAAATGTGGCCTCCAGGTTAAAAACAAAATATATATATATGAAGCCACTGTCCAAGTGCCTTTATGCTGAATGCACAGCATGGTGCAACACCCCTCGACAGAAAAGCGTTGAATGGAAAACAGAAAATAAAGCTGGGTATGCATTTAAGTAGGGCAAACTTGTGAATGACCTTGAAAGCTTAGTTAGATTCTCAGGGCGCTTCAATTAGTTTCTCCTTCTTATGTCATGCAAGTTATTTGAAATGCAAGCAGCTACTACTGGGAGCAGCTTCAGGCACAGTGCTCCGCATGATTGAAGAGGAATGTAAACCTTTAGGAGTAGTGGGAAAGCTGTTCTTTCACCTTAGCAATGGTCACATGTAGCAACACTGTAGTTGGTGGGCTTGCAAGTGTCTGTGGGTTCTGAGTGATTATTTCAAAACGTGGAGTTTGAATAACCAAGATGACAAAGGCTAAAATGTTAAATGGCTTGAAAATGGCAAATATGCCAAGTGGCAATAGTTGCCATGTGCTTTTTTTTTTTTTTTTTTTTTTACATATCTTTATATAGTTTACGTCACATACAGTGTGTGAAAAACACTGTGGAACACAACAGTCTCAAAGCTGCAACTGAAGGTCAAATTGTGGAAAAATGACCATAGTGTGCCTATATTACTGGATTTTGTCCAAAAGGTAGAAAAAAAAATGTGACTGACTGCCATGAGACAACAGATTAAAATAAGGAGCCACAGTTTCTAGAAAGACTGCAGTACTTACAGCAACAAAACAGACACTTATTTACCATGAGCTTTACTTGTTTTACCAGGACAACACAAGCCTACTGGTTTGAAATGTACCAATGGTCCCTTTCCTTCCACCATAGACTGAACCAAAATGGAAAATTAAAAAAAGTTGCACCAGTACGCATGCATGATGATGATGATAAAAATGGCTTTTTTTCTAGTGAAACACTTTATCTGGGTAAAACGAAAGACTAGCATCAACTTCTTTAAAAAGCTCTATTATAAGACCTTTAAACTAAACCATAACTATTGTTTTCTGAACACCAGATAGTTAAAAGGAAGTGAAAACTGACACTGATGCCTGGCAGAACTGAAGCAGCTGAAAACAATGATTCTTTGTTTTAAGTACAGCTGCGACAGTTCAGCTCAAAGCTTGTATAAAGAGGAAGTCTCTTATTTTACATTGTATTTCTAAAGGACAAAGGAGTGGTAATGAGCAAGCATTTTTACTGAATTTTACGAAGATCTTTATTTTGTTCTCCTCTACTCTTATTCAATTAATCTTATGTATAGTGCCAATTCACAACAGTCATTTTAAGGCACATTCTCATGTATGTTCAGTTCAGCATGTCTGAGACAGAACTTTTGGTTTTTTTTTTTGTTTTTAACAAAAGACACACATCAAGAAGTTTAAGCGCTCTCACCTCATCAATGGCAGATTCCTCAATGAGACGTGGAGCATCTGCAGAAAGTAAACCATGTGTGGCCATAATATAGATTTTATAGGCCCCTCTCTCTTTCAGGATCTCTGCTGCAGCAACAAAGTCTCCTACATCGTCTATAATGTCATCCTGAAAGGAGAAATAAAAAAAAAAAAGAAAACACAGAGAGCTGTTCAACCTTAATAGCAGACGTTTTCATATCTTGGCAACGATTTGTGCCAAGAGAGTGAAATTTAACACCATGTGCTTTGAAGAAATTTCATAAAGTGACAAATGGGGCTTTGAAACAGTCCACATTGTCTGCAGCTTTAAGTGTTTGATCACAGCTCATGAAAAAAGGTGGGGGCAAAGTTGCACATAAAAAGATGATAGAAGAGACACATACACTTACAGAAATAAACAACCAAGCACCATCCGTCTATGACAGGGGTCGGCAACCCAAAATGGTCAAAGAGCCATATTGGACCAAAAAAACGAAAAACAAATCTGTCTGGAGCCGCAAAAATGTAAAAGTCTTAAATAAGCCGGTCGGCAACCTGTTTCAGCCAAACAGCCTTTTAGACCCGTTTCCTACAATAAAGAAAACACTGAAGCATCAACTGACTTTTAACATTGATAATTAAATAAAACTTTAACGTTAATTGTGTTGCATTTAACATAAAAACGAGAAAACGAAATTACATTTCTGCATCCAGCAAAAAAACATTTTAAACTAAAAAAAAAAGAAAAGACGCCGGGTTGAAGGTCACTTAAAAAAAAAATCTATTTTAGTTGTTGTATTTATGTAGGATGAAAAAAGACGCAGCTTTTATAATCTACCAGCAGCAAACCAAACACGCCCAGTAAAAGGACGACGCGCCGCGCGTGCAGTAAGCGGTCTACCCGAAAAATGAAATTACTGTTTCACAAAATATGAACATAGCTACGCAAAATAATCTGGTCAGCAGTGAAAACAAATGAATCTGCCCACGCAGCGCTGAACATGCTCAGTGCATCAGACACTTTTCTTCTCTATCGTCGGCCTACCTGGCTGGAGAAGTGATCAAAGCGCAGCATGACAGGGTCGGAGTGGACAAATAAGCTTTTGCTCGTTTATTATTCACTTTAAATGCCAGAACTGCAGCAGAGACGCTCCGCTGTGAGGCGTTCGTGGGATCGTGCGCCAGGAGGAAAGTTCAGCGCTCCGCGGCACGTCCACACTCAGTGATATTCTTTGTTTTTAATTAATTCCGTTTTTAATGTTTAATTCCGTGATTGCTGATTCAATAGGGCTGTATCATGCTATGCTGCACAATAGCGGCACGTGAGCATGAAGTGCAGTTATTAACACTGATTGGCTGCGTAAAGGTTTCTGAGACGCATAGCATGCTGGACAGTTACTTGCCGTTTCACTGCAGTTATCTGCTTGTTGCACCTGACACTCAACGGGCTGCTTTGCAAAATGGTAAAATATAATTTATGTCTTTATTTTAATACTTGAGTTGGATTTTATTTCACGTGCTGCATTTGCAGTGCTCGGAGAACTCGGGAAAAGTGCGCAACTGTACATGAACCCTCAGAGGGATCATTAATCCTAAATAGAATAAGATAAGAAACTTTATTGTCTCTCAAGGGGACATTTGTCTTGGTCTTTTAGAATCATTAAAGGAACCAACCAAAATACAATACACTTTTGTAGAATAGTCATTAATTCATTTTCCAATGCCAGGGAGCCGCAACAGAGGGACTAAAGAGCCGCATGCGGCTCCGGAGCCGCGGGTTGCCGACCCCTGGTCTATGATATAAGACATCACTGTCTAAGAAATTTACTAACACTTTCATGCAAACACTGAACTCCTGAAATGTTCTGATGTTTTGGCGTATGATAATGCAAATGTCTGCATTTCACTCAGGACTTTATTTCAGGAGATTTTCTTGCAAGAGGACGTGCCGTGCTGTGAAGAGGTTTTCCAACAAGGCGCACTGAAAAATCTCTGCACCATCAGCTGAGACCATGCATGAGCAGAAACACCAGAGAAGCATCCTACCACTATGATGGCGATTCTCCCTCCCACATCTCCAACTACAGTAATTGGAGGTTTCTCCTTGGCCATCATTACTGAAAAGAAAAGAATACAGTCAATCAGATCCTTCCACGAGGGCAATCATACAGATTCAAAAATAAATCTCAGTAGATTGGGTAAAATGGGTTGAGAAAATCTATGCAATTCAAGCAAATCACTGCCCCCAATTTCTGTTGTTCTTTTTTATGATTATTACTATCATTAAATGATCTAAGTAATTTGGAAAAATGCTACACTAAACGGAAATAGCAGCAGGTCAATCAAAGACAGTAGCACAAGTACTTTCCCCCCCATTCTACCCCTCCTACTTATCAGGAGATGCAACTTAAATAGCTAAACTTGGAGCAAAGCATGCCATGCAAAGACCAAATGACAAAAAGGGTTTTCAGCCCAGGATACCCAATCAAAAGACAACGTAAAACTGTCTGGGCGCACACGTCAGGTCCTGGGTGTAGCAGGCACATGGCAGCAGTCTGCATATGAGCCAAACACACTCGTTTCACACGCGACAACAGTGGCAAGCACTGATGAGTGCATCTTCACACACACTTGCCAGTGTTCTGAGATCATTCAGTCAAGGAAAAGTGCTGCCAGCCTACTTTTACATGCACACCACAATCAACCAATCTTCGTTTCTTTAACATTTAAGATATATATAATTAAGAAAGCTTTATTTCCCCGTTACGTCATAGTTGGTGTCTGTCATCACATAATAGAGACCCTATGTATCTAGTCACAGCTGTTTTTTCTACTCGAGACAAAGAATGTCTGTATATTATTTCTAGAGGTGCACGATAACCATCAGGCCAATAGTTATTGGGGTGATAACAGGAAATTATTACGTCGCTCCAATAAGTCCGACATCATGACAACTTGCGCCAGTAAAATGTATATTATTTTTGTCAGCATGGACCACTCGCATTATGAGACCGGAGTTATTGTTGTTTAAAAATGCACTCTATTTGCATAGACAAGTCTAACCTGTCAGTGCATTATTCTGGTTTACAAATCATGAACTTTTTCACATTGTGTTAACATGCAATAAATGTTTGAATCTGACTTGTTAGTGCATCGTTTTTTATAACTTCTTGATTGCACTTTTTCACTTTGTAATCCCGATGCATGCATCAGTTCAAGGAACCTTTATTTTTCTATCAGTAAGCAATGCAACATATTTAAGTTGATATGTATTTGTGATACAAATAGTTTTGTTTGATGTCTTTTAGAAGATGTTTCAGAGGCTTGCTGATAAATTTTCACGGGAAAAAGAAAGTTTCTTCATTTAGAGTAAAAGTCTTTTTTGGTTCTGTTAATAGCATTGATGTCTTGATTAGGCATTCATGTGTGTTATCGGTTATCAGTATTGCCCTTTAGGAGCTGAAATTTATCAGCTATCAGTTTTGTTTTTTAAAAAAAGGTTATCGTGCATCCCTAATTACTTTGCAAATAAACTGTAAACATTCTGATCTTGTGTCAGTTCATTAACTAAAGTACCACTTTTAATCTGCTATATCTGGGATACAAACTAACTTGTCTGACAACAGTGAGCTACGTCTATATTTAGCTATATCAACGTAGTGATCTTATTCTAACCATAAAGATTACAGTAGAAATCGATATGATGGAATCGATTTAAATGGCTATCCATCAAACCAATTTCTGATTCATAACCCCCCCAAAAAATAGATGCATTATGAATACTGGCGTGCATGTAAATGCAGACAATCAAAGGGTTTGAAGAAACAATCTGAATAGTAGACAATCAGCAAGTCAAGCTGATTGTAAGGAAATAGTATCAAGAAGCAGAGAAAGGTAGAGCATGCCTTGCAGAGCAGGGAATACCACATATATATCAGAAAACCTGAAATTGTCAGTCTGTTTTCTTGTTTTTGTTTCTTTTTTTTACCATGATCAACCAAGGACAGCAATAGTCACATCAGGAGAACTAAGCAAGTTAAAACACATTTCAGAAATACAAGGGACTGATAGTTTGCTGATGTCCTACAACGTGTAGTTAGCAGAGAAATGTTAAGTCAATCTGAAATCAGTTCCAGAGGTCTTCAACAACCATTAATTGAGAACATCTTCCGACAGACCTTAACCAAGGATTACCCTGTTTCAACTTAATAACAAAGGGATGAGCATAACAACACAATAAATATTACTGGTGATAAATTAACCTGTTTACAACTGCTAAAGCTTCAAGGATTAAACTCATTAACACTTAAATTTTCAACATCTTTCTTCAACTAGATCATAGGTTTCCAAAGCATGCCTTATTGCTTTCATCACATGCACGTATCAAATCATTGGGTTTTGAAAAGTGGTTTTAGAATGGGTGCAATATGTGTTGATTGGCAAGATGAGTCCAGATATATAAAAAAGAATAAATAGAACAACAACAAAATAAAAACTTGGTATGGTTCTGGCTTGATTTATGGATTTCCAACTAAAATCAGAGCAGAACGAAACATAGTTTTTACCATCTTGTAGAGCAGCTGTCTGGAATCATAGAAAGGTGCAGTAAACACACCCCCCCCCCTTTTTTTTTTTTTAAAGTCAAGCATGTCATGCACATTGCTTATAGTAGCTAATTAGGCTGAAAATGTCAGGACAAATTGTCTGGGCACTAGTAATGCAAATATTTTCACAAATCCCACCCTCATCCTGAATCCAGACTGCATTTTCTCAAGATGCAAACCCTTTTTTTCTACACATGCACAAATCAAGGAGTCATCTGAAGAGGATTCATTTCATAGTTAGATGTAAATTAGTTTTAAGTCGTACTTGGAAGCTCTATGCCAGGGAACGGAGCCTGTTGTTTGCCTGCTATTGTCAACAAATAAACACCACGTTAACACAAATGCACAAATATAAGACATGACAAACACATAATGCCAAGACTTAAGGGGTCATTACCCTATTTTGATAGATATATATATTTGAAAAAAGAAAAGAAAAACAACAACAACAACAAAGATGCAGACTAATTGTGTCATCGTCTACAATAAAGTTTTGTTTTTTTCCACCAATTTGTGAATTGCCACAGGACAGGGCTTTTTTTTTTTTTTAAAACGTTGAGATTTAGAATAAAAACGTTTTTATTTTTTTCAACCAAATGAGGGACATAAATATGGAGTCATTTGCCAACGACACACTCATTTGAGAGTCCTTTAAATGGAATTATATAAAAGCTCACATTGGGTCTCACCGTAATTATACACGTTCACATAGTTCCAAAAGCAAACAAAAGACTGATCCTGAATATTTAGTTGTTCACTCTTTGTAAGTTAGAAATGGATGCAACATGAGTAATGGTAAAGTATTGTGAAATTAAATCATGCAGAAACACAAAAATCTATTTTTTTGGAGTATGGTTGATGGTATGAGAAACAGAGTCACCAGTTCAAAACAGGGAAGCACAAATAAGAGCAGTATTAGATCTTTCACAGCAGATATATTAATGTACCGCAGAAAGAAACGCACAGCTGTGTTAATGGTGACTATGTTTCACTTGGAGGAAGTCCAGCTGTTGTACAAGGTGGCACACAGCTGTGGCTTTGGGTTGCTGAAAGGAAATGACCCATCACAAACTGCATTTGTTTCTCAAGTGCCTTTTCTGCTCTGACAAGTCATGACATCTGCTCTGGTGAGGGGTTGTTAAATTATGAACACCTTGATGTGCTGAGGTATTAATTTTTCAAATAGTTTAACTAGCCAAAATGATAAAAAAAAAAAAATCTTGCTGATTTAACAAATGAGTGACAGATAAAAAGGTTATTAACGACACAAAACAGTAAGCATGAGACATACAGTATTATATGTACATGTAAAAGTCGAGCACCGGGCCTATAACGCATGCAAATAAAGCCAGAATATAAAGTGTTAAATGAAGATGGGTGTTCTTACAAGGTAGTTCCAGCCCTGTGTGTCCTGTGGTGTTACGCACACACGGTGGAGAATGTCTTCCATCAGCCATGTCAGACTCTGAACATTGAGCCTCGCCATGAATCACAGCCAGTCCCAAACGGAGCCGTTCTGCGTAAGACTGAGCCCTGGGAACAAGAAATAAATTCAATTAAAAAAAAAAAAAAAAGAAAAAAAAGACTGCAACAAAAATAAGAAAAAAACAACTTTCCACTTCTTTTTTCTTTTCTCTATTATTCTTTATGTGATAATATTTTACCATCATCAAAATTTTATCACATTTTTTAAAAGCTGAAAAACATGGAAGCATCTGAGGTAGAATGCATCTTGCTACCTTTTAGCTGCAGCAGGTGACTTCGCCACGATGATGGCATTTCTGTAATCAGGAATCTGACAGGTTGAAAGACAAAAGATGTCACTAACAGTCTGATTTAGTTCATATGAAATTTTCAATGCCTGAGTTATAAATACATCTGAACCATCTCTGAATCTGACTATCACCTCTTCTTGGATGTACTGAATCAAGAAAGGGGAGGCACGCAGGTTGTCAACAGGAAAGCTGAAAAAGCCCTGTATTTCCTTCTGATGCAAGTCCATGGTGATGATGTGTGTTAACCCTTCAAACCAAAAATAAAAATCCAACTTAACAAAAGGAGACTTCTAAGATGATTGTCTAAGATATGCTTTGTTTCCACTTACCTGCTTTGGCCAACATTGAAGCTAACAATTTGCACACGATGGAGCCTCTCTTTCTCATCTTGCACTGTTTGCTGTAGGGAAAGTAGGGAATAACGCCAATGATGTTCTTTGCACAAGAAGTCTTGAGGGCATAAGCCATGATAAGAAGCTCCATGATGGCTGTGTTGACATCTCTGGTTGGAGCAAAAACAGGAAAAAGAGGAGTAAATCATTTTGACTTTGGACAGTTAGAATCTGTGCTATTAACTTTATTTTGATCTGCCAGCAGTCCGATCTGCATACCATCCTATACTCACCTTGGTATGGTCTGGATAATGAAAATAGTCTGCCCACGAACAGATTCTTTCACATCTACTCTTGTCTCTATTTAGAGAAGAGAAAGTCAAAAACAGCATTTGTAAATGACAACGTGCAGATTTCCAAGTTCTTAATGAACTGTTTTAGTTCACTACATATAACTTTAACTTAGTCAAATACTTATTGTGAAGGGATTGGATAAAGCATTATCAACCATGGAACACCAACATCGGGTAATTTTCACAGAGTAGGACCTTTTAAATATTCTAATAGTTTACTGACGTGAAAGAAAAAAAAAATCCATCTAAAGAACTTGATCAAATGACGATGCTGGATGAAGTTAAAGGGGAAGTTAGTTTTTTTCCAATCTGGACCTATTTTCTAGCATGGGGCTTCTTTGTGGTGATTTGACCTTATTTACAGACATTTTTACTGCAGCGACTTTGATGACGTCACTATTATACAACACCATAAGTAAATGTCTGTTAATAAGGACGAATCACCACAAAAAAGCCGCTTCGAGCTCACAGGGAGGTCCAACTAATGTTGGACTAATGGTGAGTAAATGAACATATTTCATGCTAGAAAATAGGTCCAGATTGCAAAAACTGAACTTCTCCTTTAATGTAGTCCACGGTTATTCATTTTTGGTATTGACATAACACATTATCACCATTCCTGCTTGTTTGGGTTCGTCCAACTTTTTTTTTTTTTTTATGGTATGATCCCCGAGGGGAATTGGGCTCTGCATTTTACCCATCTCTGTACTGTGAGTATCAGAGAGCAGTGGGCTGCTACTTAAAGCGCCCGGGGAGCAGTTGGTGGGGGGTTAAGGACCTTGCTCAGGGGTCCACAGTGGTGGACTAAATGGCGTAGTTTCAAGTAAATTCTGGACGCTACCCACTCAGGACACTTGGACTACATGGGACGAGCAGTATGGAGGAATATTGACAATTTTTTGTGGACTTTTATGGACCTTTTTAGCTCGGACCCTGGCGAACTCCATTGGGGGGAAACGAGAAGTTGTCCTGATCTCCGGCTGCATTTGACATATTAAAAAAGTGGTCCAGAGTCTTGCTCACCATCAGGGTAAGTGGAAAATAAAGTTAAATCATTCTGAGGGTGAACTATTCCTTTAACCCCATCGAGGTTGGGTGCAGAGGCTTTGTCGCCAGTCTCTTGTCAGGGCACTCAAGTTGTTGGGATTGAAAGAGCTGCAGAACAAGAAAGCCATCAGAAAGATCTCTGATGAAGCAGAAAAGGCGTCAAGATGGCTGTGGATCAAGCTGGGGGATCTGTGGGCTACACGGGCTACTTAGACCCAAGCCAGGGCCTGATCAACCCATGTTGGGTCACCTGGGCAAGGGTGTCTGTTGTGAGACCCGAAACAACCAATGAACCCAGGATACAACACTGATGATGTGTCTAAGTTGCACCTAGAATGTTTGTGAAAATGGGGTATAAGTTATCGGAGCAAGTCGTCATGATATGAGACTTATCAGAAAGACATCATTTCCTGTTATCGTGCATCCCTTATATATGTATGTATGTATACAGTACGGAGGATATTTTATATTTGTGACAGAGAAATGGTTGACCAGGTCAAGTCTGAATTTTGCATATCATACATATTGTAGACAGCAATCTCATCCTCCGTGAGTGGAATATCATACCACCTAATGGCAAAGTTTGCATACATATCACAGAATGAAATTCTAAACTGGATTTTTTTTTTTTTTTTTTTTTTTTGTAAGTTGATAAACTCTCCTCACCTCTGTTGGATTCTTGAAAAACCACAGATTTCCCCAGTTCAACTCCCAGACGTCTGTAAAACCAGAGCATAAATGATGTATCCGCGTGTATTCAGCAACTGTTAGATCTCATTATCATCTGAACAATAAATGGTCTCAAACTGAAACCAACAAGGGGCACGCGTCACATGCATTCACAGTTCAAACTTCAATGACAAGAAGTTATTTCACTTTGCTCCACCTTAGACAACCATTTATTACATGTGTGCAGTGTAATCACTAAACAAACTGAAAAATTCAATCTTACTAATCCACAGGAAGGCTTTGTCTCCACAGGTAGTTGTTAGAAGCTGATAAAACTCTAGTACCTGTCTCTTGTATGAGAACACCGTTAAACATTAACTCGTAGTCATACTGGTGGTCGGGGGTACTTACTCTGTTATCTTCTTAGCCAATTCAGTGCATGCTGCGGAAGAGTTTGCGGAAAATACGCGGTAACCGCTTTTAGCGACATTCATTCTAGTACTACTTCAGCGTTTTCTGTCACAGACTCTAAACAGTGGAACTTTACACAAACCCACACTTGCGTTTTGGTTTTCTTGACGACGTTGTTTGGGTTAGCTAGCTAGCGAACACGAGCCTGCTCGCTGAAATAATTTACACGAAGATAACGTTTGCACGTGACACAAACCTGGCTAAAACATGACTAGAAAAAAAATTAATAAATAACGTTCGAGTGTCTAATGAATTGTACAATTACACGCAGACGGACGACTGATACCTGCCTATCAAGTTGCACAGTAACCTAACGGCCATACACTGAAAACTACGGTATCCCGATGGGGTCAATATTGTCAGATGCGCTTTGTGGGTATGAACCTGTGAACCCTGCCGGCTTTAGAATTGAACATTTTCTATTATAGGTGTATTTTTTTACCCTCGTGAACTTTAGATCTTATCACTAATCTATTTCTCTTTCTCATTTTTTCTATGTCAGTGTTTTTCTTTATCTCCTCTTTTCTCTTTCAGTGTAAAGATTTTTTTTTATATGATGTAATGATATTGATTGTTTTGTGTTTGATGACTGAATGAACAGATGCCTTTAGATGCCTTGAGGCAGGTGAAGCTTGTATGTTCAAGGGAGAGGACAGTCAAAGCCGCATTATAGGTGCTGGGTTGATGATAGTGGACACATCTTTCTCCTCCCTCTAACCATCTTCTCTGTCCTGAGCGTGTACATTATGTTCAGATATGCTCCTTTATCCTTAAGATGTAGGTAAACCACTGGGTTTTGACTTGAGGAGCTGACTGCTATGTTGTGTGTGTTTATGAAGTGGTTGTTTAGTTTCTCCTGCTTGCTGCACTCTTTATGCAATAGTGCAGGACAACAGTCTTTTATAAAAGAAAACATAAATAACCAATCTGCTCTCAGGTGCTTGTTTTCACATGTTTTATGTTGTGATCAAGAGATGTTTTGCTAGGCAAGAAATTTATACTTTGCAGCATTTACTGTATAAAAGCCTGGGATTGGAGTAGAAGCCACCTTAGCTGTATCAATTGTGGATTTTTCTTTTTTCATGAGGACATTGTAGAAAATAGTCATATTTAACGTTTAGCTGCCAAAAAACAATCTGTAATTGTCCAGAAGGTGGCAGCAGTGGACCACTGGTGCATCTTTCATTCCATCCATCCATCCATCTATCCATCCATCCATCCATCCATCCATCCATCCATCCATCCATCCATCCATCCATCCATCCATCCATCCATCCATTCAGCCATCCATCCATCCATCCATCCATCCATCCATCCATCCATCCATCCATCCATCCATCCATCCATCCATCCATCCATCCATCCATCCATCCATCCATCCATCCATCCATCCATCCATCCATCCATCCATCCATCCATCCATCCATCCACAAGCAGGCAATTGTTTTTGAACCTGGAGAAAGCCAGAGCACCTGAAAGGAACCACTCATGCGCTGGGAACAGATGGCCAAGTTAGTAATGTGCTGCTTTTGGGATATTTAGCCTTACAAAAACATAGTAATGATAATAATAATAATAATAATCCACTAAACTATGTTGCTGAACTGTTAAATGGGAATGTTGTAGGTGAATCTGTGTGGTGAATGCCCTCTCATCCTTTGACGACACAGTAATATTTGTAATAGCTCTACAACAGATTTCAATTAAGTATTTAAAAGCTTAAATTGTGAAACGTTTTCATGATTGAAGCCAAGTTTATCTGGATAAAAATAAATTGAAGTGTGAAAAAGTTCCAAATCTCTGCAAATATCATTTCAAATGAGAACTTGTTTCACTCTAGTCACAGTATTACTCATATATTGAATTTCCCTACTGGGATTAATCTTTTTTTTTCATTTCATTTCACATATGTCATTGCTCTCCGTGTGCATTAGCTGTTTTCTAAATGTCAGAATACTGTTTTGTATGTTGCAAATAAAGTCTGAAACATGAAGGCTGCAAATATGAATTTTTCTAACGTTTCTTAACACGTTTTAGGATTGCAGACTGTTTATCAAGATCTTAATTTTGAGTCCAGTAATTCTGGCTAGATTGCAGATAAACATAACTGAGGGTCCTGTCACTATACCTCGATGTGCACTTGCTACTTGGGCAAGAGACGTCCCTTAGGTTGAATGGTCATAGCGCGTGACTCTTGGGATTCAAATCTTGCCTGGGCCCTCTTTTGTCCTGCCACAATAGCACAAGTACCATAAGTACAATCCTAAACTCGGATTACTCACACACCACAGAATCATTCCCAGTATCATGATTTTCCAATGAAAAGTTCCCAATATTCACCTGTAAGCTCAGATTGCAGATTGCCCAGATGCATAAACAGAAACTGTGGACCAATCAGAAGGGAGAGGAGGCAGGTGGAGGAGGATATAGCAGTTGGGATAATAGTCTCTGGTGCTGAAGAGTTTAAATAAAAATCAGAATATTCTCTCCTCACAGCTTCATCAAAGCCAAGCAGAAAGTGATGGAGGAAGATTTAGACAGAAACCCAGATCCAAATACTGGTTTACAACTAAATGCTAACAGAAAGGTTTTAGAGTTCTTTATGACTAAAGTATGCAATGGTATTGATGCTGTCAGTAATTGTTTGTTACAGTATATTCTGGACTCAAGATCAAAATATTGAGGATTGAAAGTAGTTTTAATGATAGAAGATGAGACACTTTCACTTCTGTGAGTGTTTTAACTATTTCTCCACGAGAAACCTCCTCAGAGGCACACGATTGTTCACACATGAGAGAAACCATTTGGCTGTCATGGTTGTGAGGGGAAATCTGACAAAATGGAATTTTTAAGATTCATAAAAAGTTCTCAGTCAAGAAGAGCTGCACAGCTTGATGTAAAAACTTAAAAGGTGGCTGGCTTATTATTAGCTGCTATATTTTTTCAAGTTAGAATTTCTCAAGAATCTGTTTTTTCTTTTCTTTTTCAGTATTCTTTGTCTTTAATGGTTTTATTCCTTTTGATACTGACATCAGTTATGGTTGAGTTTTAACTAAATTAAAAGGCAATTTGCACTTATTTAAAAAAAAAAAAAAACTTTTGTGTGTGTGTTTCACATTGCAACAGTACATTCTCTGGCCAGCATAACATTTTTCTCCCAAAAACAGATAACAATATCTTTGTTTCACTTGATGTTTTCTGGACATATTAGTTCCAGTGCAGGGTTATGGGGGGGCTGGAACCTTTCCCACTGGTGTTCATCATTCGGTCAACACTGAGAGACCAACAACCACTTAAGCTTGTAGGGACAAATCAAAGACATTGATCGACCGAATTTGCATAAAGCCAGTATCCAGAGAGAACACATGCAAAGGAGAACATCAATCTCCGAAATTATGTAAAAATTACAGAGAAAAGTTTAGAAAACGTAAAAGGATTTATATCTCCAAGTATCCATGAAAAATGTTGACACACCAGCTCCTTTTAATCCACTTTCAAGGATGGCATAAAATTCTGAAACTCTCAAAGCTGGCTTAAACTGGCTGAAGTAAGACTTCACATTGCAGAAAATAGTTGAAA
Organism: Atherinomorus stipes; assembly: GCA_023101725.1. NCBI lineage: Eukaryota > Metazoa > Chordata > Actinopteri > Atheriniformes > Atherinidae > Atherinomorus > Atherinomorus stipes. The sequence continues at coordinate 186,276 of JALJCO010003429.1, forward strand.
TAGCACCAACCCGTGGTCTGTTACAAAGCTACTGTCCATTACACAATTGCCTCCTTCATGTTTAGAGGAACAAACATTGTTGCAAGTCTCAGTTGCATGGCTGGTCAGATCTGCAGTCTGCTTGATCAGCTGCATGCAAGCTGCAACATCTGTGAGTCTGCTGCTGCGGGCAAGTTGCAGGACATACAAGAAAGCTGCAGCGGCTGATGGATTTAACAGCTGCAAAGGCCTCAGCAGCCACACAAGAGGATCACAGCTCCCATGGGGAAACAGTCATTGGGCGAAACCTTAAGATCTTTCCTTTTCAGAGGAAGAGCATCCTGCTTGTGATAAAGGATCATAAAAGCATCTGGGCTTTTCTGAAGCAACTACAGTCTAGTTTAAATTCTGGAAAAAAGAAAAACACATTCAATCTCTTTGTTAATTATTTTTCCTCTTATAACAAGGATGCAACAAAAATTCACTTTAAAATATTAACTGAACAAGGTATTTATCTTTGTCATGCATCAAATAAGTACAAATGCATACAAAATTGGATACAATTGCATATTTACAAGGTAAAATAAATGCAACACCAGAAAACACATCAGCTACTGATTTTACCTTATTTGCAAACTCACATATTGCTGTGAAGCAAGTACATTTTTATCAACAGTATATGGCACCTGTCAAGTTAGAAATCAGTGTTTCACAATGAAAGACAAAACTACTCAAAATAAACATAAAAAAAATAAAACTAATGAAAAGGAAGTTTAAAAGATTAATATCTAATACCCACATGTTGTTCTAGTTATGCATCCCTTGTAGTAACATTATCAGTGAAAGTTACACTTTGTTGTGTAATTATTGACCAAGATCCTTTGATCCTTTGATTCATTTGATGCAGTCTAGTTTGATTTAAGCTCCCTGGCAAGACCTGAGTTTCATGATTGTAAACCTTTACTACAATAAACTTTGTCTGTAAACACCTATGACATTATATTATATGGCTCTATTTATAATCCTGAAAGTGTGTTGCAGTATTATAAAGCATTCGCAGTCGGACTTGCTTATAAAATAAATGTCCATAACTCTGCTGCATTGCTGCTGAGGAAGGTGACATGGCTGTTTTTTTTTTTTTTACATGACTGTGCTGAAACGTTTGAGATCCTACAGCGTCACAAATTGCACTTTAACTTTTTCACCACAATAACCTTTTATGGCACACAATCAAGAATCTGTGTCAATGTTTAACACAGGTGTGTACATTGCACCCTCCCTGTGAGATATCATCCCAGTCTTAGCTTTTGATGATATATGATGCCTCATGCTTGTTGTCATTTGACAAAGAATCTTTTTCACCCAAATTATTATGAAACTGGAATACAAAAGCTGTGATAACACAAGTGAGATCTGCTTTCGTACTTACAAGAACTGCCACCACAACACTGGAAGTTGTGTGTATGAGTGGGGGAATTGACTGTGTGTGCATATAATAAAAAGATAGAACAGATGAAATGAGCAAACATAATCCAAAATGAACAGAAGCCTGCTTTTTTTTCTGATGGATTTACATAATGAATATGTCAGCAAAGTGTTTTCATATTTAAAAGATATATCAGGATCACCACAGGTTAATCTCTTGGATAGTCAGTGTTGGTTACTCTCGAGGAAAAGTTCATAGTGTGCTTCTTTATCTCATTATAACACCATGGTATTATTTCGCATCCATGTAGGATGTGATCATATCTGTCTCGCTTATCGAGGATTTGTAGGTGATCTCATTATGTTTTCATCAAATACCACCTACAAAGGTAAGGTGGACAGAGGGAGAAGGTGGGGGGAGAGGGAGAGTGTGAACGAGAGCGTACAGAGGCTCCTCCTCACTCGCTGTGTGTATTTCTTGTGTTTTCCCAGTCTGCTCCTCACTCACACTCTCGCTTAGCAGAGATTCAGAGGTACAGAGCAAAGACTCTCCCTGGGAAAGGGTGGCAAAGAAACACTGAATAACGCTCTTTTCTTACTGGGAAAGAGCCACAAACAGGGGAAAAAAGGTCGAGATTGTGTTTATTCTGGGGGAGGAGCAGCGTTTTCAGCTCTGCCTGCTGCGTGTGCTCAGCTCGCTGCACACTGTGTTTCCAGATGGAGAGGAAGCAGGGAGAGGTGGACCACCTGGAGCGACCAAGCCCCCTGACTGACAAGGAGAGGGTGATGATCCAGGACTCATGGGGAAAAGTCTTCCAGAACTGTGATGATGTTGGAGTGGCCATACTCGTCAGGTATCTCATCTGTTTGTTTACTCTGCTTTAAGAATTTAAATGCTGCTCCATGGTAAAGATGTGACAAATATATCAAGGATTTCATTCCTGTTTTCAGACTTTTTCTTTACTTAATCAAATTCACTGGATCATAAGGATGCCGATGCATCTGCTGGAGCCAGACCTATTTTTCTAATAACCTGCAAAGATATTAAACATCTAACCCAGTTCAGAGTCCAAACTGTGAGAACTTCTTCTCTAAGAATGCTGCATAAAATAAACTTAAATGAGCATGTTGTCTATGCAATATTCTCACCTCTACCTATTACTAGGGATGCAGGATATTGGAATTTTGGCCGATATCCGCTTTGCCTATATCGTAAAACTCATGTGGCCGATAACCGATATCGATACCGATATTAAAGCTGGAAAAAAAAGCAGTCATTGCAAATAGCAGTTTTGTTATCTGTTTCTGACACTTTAAAAAACAGGGGTGGGAAAAAATATTGATACACTGATATATTGCAATATTTTCATATTCCGATATCAAATCAATATTTAAATGCAGTATTGATCTATTTTATTTACTAAATCTTGTGAGATTTCATCATTTGGTTACAAAATCACAATGTTTCGTGAATTCCACAAGATCTTGTAACAGAACAATGAAATATTGGGAGCTTTCGTTGGGAAAATAGATGGATACCGCATTGTTAAATATCAATTTGATATGAGTAAATGAAAATATCGCAAAATTTTTGTGAATTCTTGTGAGATTTCATAACAGAATGATGAAATATCGCACAATTTCATTAGTAAAATAGATCAATACCGCATTTTTAAACATCACTATATCAGCATATGAAAATATCGCGATATTTCGGTGTATCGATATTTTTTCCCACCCCTAGTCTTTAGAAGTTTTAATGTCTGTAAAAAAGAAGCTTTTGAAGAAGAAGACGAAGAAGAAGAAGAAGAAGAAGAAGAAGAAGAATTTTTTGTTTTTTTTTAGACTTTAGAAACAGCGGCCTGATTGGTTAAATATTGTTGGGGTGGCCGATGTTCAATACTCAGTTTTAAGGCCGATATAGGCTGATACCGATAGGGGGCCTATTATATTGTGCATCCCTACCTATTACCATAATCCTGTTTATCAAATGATAAATGCAAATGATAAACATTATAATCCACCACACAGACATCTTTGATGAGTGCCCCCCTTCTCAGGGCAGGCCATGTTTTGAGGACCAGGCAACCTACAGCAGCATGACTCCTTCACAGACAGGAAGACTTTCAAAATTGCTCAGAGAACAAGCGTGTTTCAGTGCTTTTTAATCCAATTTCTCTCCTTGTTCATTTAAACATTAGCTGTGTCTAATTACTGTGACCTTGCAGTGCTGTAGGAAGATTGCTGTGCTCATTGTTGCCACTGTCTTAAAAAATTCACACTAAAATCCAAGAGAAGAAACTGTTGCTCAAGTCAGCCATCTGCAGCGATATGTGAAGCCTTTGACAGTTTTTCATGTGTGACGAGATTCACGGCATGACACAGCCTGCCTTTATAATCCCCTCTGATTGCAGGAGGTGACATGTGATGGGTAGGGGGCCATTATACATGCACAGTCATCACTGTTGTGCAATGTGCTTTTTCACAGATTGCTAAATGAAAAGAATTAAAATGCATCGCATTAAAAATAGTTTTTAAAGAAAAGCACATTCCAGTCCCTCAAAGTACTTATTGAAAGTCAAAAAACCATTCATCTCCCCTAATATTTCCCCCTTACATTCCATCGCCAAGACCCTCCGGACTTCAGGAATTTGAAGAATGATGTTGAATTGAAAACTTGACCCTGTGAAATTCTCTGTCAGGCAGTAAAAATCGATCCTGTCACTCAGTCGAACCTCAGTTAAAACATTAATCCTTCAAACCTCCTGTCTTCTAGGTCACCGATAAGATCCACATTGGTAAATCATTGCGCTCCGTCTCTGAAATTAGAAGCTGTCTCTCTGTTCAGCTCTTCAATTATTCTTGAAATAAGATAAGGAAGGATTAAGAATCCACTGACCATATAAAAGTCTAATTAGGCTATTTATATGCAACCACAGGTCATGCAATTACAAGACAGAAAGATTAAACACTGTGGCTCCTCATTAGTTTGCAGTGAAACTTGTAATATATAGCTCGAGCACTTTTGGGAGCTCTCAACTCAGATGTACATGCTAATTTCCTCCCTTTTCACACATAAACACCAACATAGGCATACTGTACGCCTCAGATCTAACAGACAGAATAAATGGCTTCCTTTTTGTGTTCGTTGTTGCAGAGCAAGGGGGAGATGGGACATCTTGATTTGATATCCAGCACCCAGATGCTTTGGCCCTCTTCCCAGACTGTGGGAGGGGGTGAGCCTTAGGTTCCTTTTTTGTTAATTTGATACCTCTGAGGGTCAAGCTCAAATATAATCAAAGAGGAACATCTTTGAACTGACTACTTGTTCTCAGAAAGAGAAAATTTTGAATCAGTGTTAGCAAAGAAGCATGAAAACCTGCAGCTCTAGTTAGAATGAAAGGAACATTTGTGCCCAAAGAAACATGAGATATTAGCTTTGCAGTAATTATGATCACATTCTGCGTCAAAGGTGTCAGGTGAGCTTATGGTTGTCTCATTAAAGGCGCTATAGAAGATGTTTTGGCATTTCAGAAAGCAGAGACTGTTAGCGAGTTTTTGAATAATGCACATGCGCAAGACCAACCTGCTAGATTCACAGCTCCCTCCCCACAGCACAACATTCACAAGCCACTCCGTATTTAGCAGGCAGCAGGTACAGATTCTCCCGTCATGTCACAAACACAAGTAAAACAGATGTCTGAACGTCGCCAACTGCTAGCAGAATGATTGTTAGCTACCTGCTGTAAACATCAGACAAGAGCGCGCAGCTTCCGGTAGGCTACGCAGTTTTACTCTCGCCAATCAGTCACTCTCATTGATCAGTCTAACCTATTACCTGTTGAATTGACCGTCAATCACTCTTTTTACAGTAGTAAAAGTGACCGACGGGCCAATCGACAAATGAAAAATGTAAGGAATGCAGAGATGATTGGCGGATGTTTTTCAGTCCCATTACTTTCACAGCTGATGTATAATTATATATTTAAAGTTTTTAATGAATCATAGCGCATGGGGTAGTGAACCCAATTTCAAAAACTGTTGAGAGAAACATCTTCTATAATGCCTTTAAGTAATGGCATTCAATCATGAATTGAATATGAATCCGTCCCTCTTTTCACTTTGATTATAAACTGGAACCACAGTGTAAAACCGGTCAGACACCTGAGCTGACCAGTTGGTTAAGTGATGGGGTGTACAAGTGGATAACTGAAGAATTTAAGAAGCTATAGGTCCAATTCATCAATAACTATTTAATGCAGTGGTTCTCAAACTTTTTTTGCAAGGCCCCCTTTTCATTGGAAATTATAATGTCAAGGCCCCCCCATCCCACCACCGCTACCACATGCACCCAAACATTTACCATGAGATACATGAAAAAATGCACTGCATTTGGAGGGGGCAATGCCTTTTGAGTCATCATCATTTGTTCATTAGTACTTTAAAGAATATGCCCAGTTTTTGTTAGAAATACAAAAACTATGGGCCTGGCTGGGGACCCCCTGACAGAGCCCTGAGCCCCCCCTGGGGGGCCCGCCCCCCAGTTTGAGAACCACTGATTTAATGTAACTAAGCAGCTTCTTTTCACAATGTTTCCTGAGGAGCATGGTTATTATTTTGCTTACATACGCAGGTGTAAACCATACAACACAGAAGCAGTTTACAGGCAAACGTGCAGCGTTCTCACGTGAAAGCCAGTGTTGACCTATGCTATCTCGCCAGCTTGGAAAATGAATGAGGCTTTGCAGGATCAAGCTGGTTTCAGGCTGAAGCTTGATAAGAGTTGTACACTCATACTCAATGTTATAGCTCTCATTTATCTCGACTCTCCTTTTTGTAGGCTGTTTGTGAACTTCCCGTCATCGAAGCAATACTTCAGCCAGTTCAAGCACATTGAGGACACAGAGGAGCTGGAGCAGAGTTCCCAGCTCAGAAAACATGCGCACAGGGTCATGAATGCCATCAATACACTGGTGGAGAGCATTGACAACTCGGAAAAGGTGGCGTCAGTACTGAAGTTGGTGGGCAAGGCCCATGCTCTTCGACACAGGGTGGATCCTGTCTACTTCAAGGTAAACTGAGAATGCTCACAAAACCCAAAGGTGCATAAAATTGGGCGGGCAGCAATTTAGCCAAAAATAATAAACCTGCAGTGCTGGACAACCTTTTGCCTTCATGACCAGCTTAATCCTTCATGCCATAGATTTAAAAAGTGTGCATATTCAAAGACTGGTGCACATTTTTTGTCCATCACCATGCTGTTTGTAAGGCATGGAGATAAATGGTAGCACTGAGGTAGATTTACCTTTGAGCCAGTAAAGGAGGCTCCAGAACTAAACTAATGTGTTAGGCAGGAAGCATGGCAGTGTGGCACATCACTGACCAATGACACTATTGACACAACGACACTACTGATTCCACCTTTTGATTTGTAAGCAAATGATAACACAGGGCTAGCTGTTTCTGGTCAGCATGAATTACCAAAGGAGACCAGTGGCAGTTTAATAAGAATCTTTTTTTGTGTTTTATTTTTTTTTTATTTTTTTTTTGCTTGGATTTGTTGCAGCGACTGTGTGAAGAGATTTATACTATAGATTGTGCGCTATAGCTGGAGAGGACCACCAGGGCATCACCAACAGTTCAGAGACTTCAACTTTCTAAAAGCAGATTGTACAGGAAAGCAGACGATCTGACTGGGAACTGCAGAAACTACACGTCACAGAGTTAAAACTGTATTGTTTCCCTGTCCGGGTATACAAACTGTTTGAAATATGCACAGATGCACATGGTCCACTACATGCTACTCTTTGGGTCAGCAGTGTTTAATGCATCAACCTACAGCACACAACTTTGGTGGGGATGACCATAACTTTCTGCAACAGTCTCTCTTCTAAACAAACATCTCTATTGTTCTTCTGCTCTTCACCCTTTTAGCCTGTTTATCAGAATAGAGGTTGATCCAGGTGCATAGCAGCAATAATAAGTCCGCATTGTTACGAACGTTTGGTTCGCCTATGGTCAGCCAAATGAGAACTCGGTTAGTTGCTCCACTTTAGAGAGTATCCTGCTTTTTGTGTATTTTATGGTACTGAAAAATCAACTGAAAAGTGAAATCAAATGAGACTTGAAACTAGTATACTGTAGTTCAGATCAAATTTTCTTAGAACACAGTGAGAGAAAAGTAATTTCCCAGTGAAAAATGCTGTTGTATTTGACTCAGAAAGACTTCAGTCAGCATGTGATCAAATTCCAATCCAGTCACATGAGAGATTGCGTAATAGGTACACTGCAGTTTTGATGAAGATTCAGTCATTTCACAGTGACTTCTTCTCTGTAAATACACACAGTTAAAGTTTCCAAATAAGTCAACATTGATGTAAGTTTTGTCACTATTTACTAGTGACATACATATTTCATATTTACTATTCTAGAGAGGAGAAAGTACACGTTACTTGACGTTGACTCTTGTAAAGAGAGATAGGGCTGGATAATGGCAGTAATCCACAGACTTCCATCTCACAGACCGAATAAGAGTTCCTCTTTGTTCTGACTCTTGGAAAAGGTTGAAATAAAGAGTTGAAAGTACAAGACTCTGGTGGTTAGGGCTTCGTTTTTTTGTTTGTTTGTTTGTTTTTTTTACTGTAACTCATAAAGTATGAGCGCTTCCCTAGACAAAACAACATTTCCATCTCACACACCAACCATGGATTGTGACACTACAGCATTGAAGTTCAGAGAATCAAACCTAATGCATGTTTCTTTGAGAGATTAGGCTAAAACATGTAAGACCGCGTCCACTTTTTATTAAAGCAGACCTACAGAACTTTCACACTTTGGTGCCCGATGATGGAAGGTTCATTTAGCATCTGTCTTGCAACCTGTCTCTTCTCTGAGCTCTCTCCAGTCACATGTTGACTTTGTCTTCTATTATTCTGTCACTTTCTCTCCGACAATCTGTTTCTTTGCAGAACTAGCTGTGATGCATGTTCAAAATGGCCAGAGTGTTGATATGTAGCTGTTGGTAAACGATGGGGTTCTGCAAAATAAAATGCAGCTTACAGATGCCTCAGACAGAAAAAAAAAATGTTGTGAAATGCGACTACTCAGCTTTGAGATGCTGGAGAGCAATGATGACTCCAGAAATGTGTGTAATAAATGTCAGTCTGTACCATCAAGTTGAAAACTGATGTAGTGTTTCTTTAAAGGGGTCCAAATAAATACCAAAACTATCTCTGTTGCTTTGAGACATGTTAATTCAAAATGAGCACATATTACAGTATACAGATATTTTTTTTCATCTCATGCTATATATCGATGTTATCACTCAATAAAAAAGAGAGAGAGAGAGAAAGAAAGGAAGGAAGGGGAGAAAATGTTGCGCTGAAATGTCAGTATAATGTCTTTATGCATTTGTTTGTCTCTTGCTCAGATTCTGAGCGGCGTGATTCTGGAAGTCCTGGGAGAAGAGTATCCAGAAGTTGTGACACCAGAGGTGGGCACAGCATGGACCAAACTCTTGGCCACAGTTTGCTGCAGCATCAACGCCGTCTATGAGGAAGTGGGCTGGACGCAGCTCTCGACTTCAACTGGCTGAAGCTCCTGGATGCAGATCTTTTGAATTTTCTGCAACTTCAAAAGTCAGGAATCACCTGACTGTAATCTGGGAACACGGTTTGGTGTAATCTATGATAATCATGGACTATGGAATATATACATATATATATTACATAAACAAAAACAAGAACAAGTACTGTGCCCTTTTTATGGCTAGCAGTGTGTTTGTGAAAGAGAGGATGTCAGACATATAAAGTACAGCTCCCTCCTTGCATTTGTACTCTTGTAAAAGACAACCCCAATAAAAGAATCGAGCAAAGAGGAAGAAAATGCAAACATACACCCAACAGTGGATGAGAGGTCGCATTTGACTTGGGTGTGCCTTCAGCTGAATGTGTATATGGAGAAACTGAAATGTAAACAGCATCTTTCTAAACATTAGAATGTTTTCCAGATGTTTCCTCTTATCACTCTGTAGCCACTTGTGTTTACTTTGTTAGATATGATGAATACTGAAACATTTCTACATTTTTAAGAGTTAATGGTGATAATTGTACTTTTGATCTTTTTTCTTTTTTCATTTCAGCTCACATTTTTATCTGTAACTGAGTATACTTTGAAATAAAATGACAAAGAAAGCCATCTGGTCCCGAGTCAGATTATTTGTTAATGTACATTTGCTCTGAACTGTTATTTTTAGACAAACTTATACATTTCTTGGTCTTTCTTGGCCTTTCTATGCTTTAGTCAGCAGAGCTAAGTATAAGTGGCTTAACTACTGACAGTCCCTCTTTTTATTTTTACCTCATGTGGCCCTATGCTGGAGCTTTTTAATAATAATATATTGCAGGAACTCTGCACATTGCCTCCTGTAACATCATGACAGTCTGCTAGATTTACATAAAATGAGCCACATGATATGTAGCAAAGATGCAATATTTCCCTAAATAAGCTCGAGCACAATAATAGCACAGTTCATATAAATGAATGTTGTGATGCTGCCTCAAGCCTTCCATAATGATGCCCTTTCTTGACATAAAACACAATATAGAGGTTGATTTGGCTTGCTGTGCTAATGACATAGTGGTGGGCTGGGTTGCTTTCAGAATAGCAACACAGCATGCTCTGTTTACCTCCTAGCCCTGCCAGCGAGATCCAACCCGCTCCTTGATCCCAGCTAATCCTCTGTGCTAATCTCCCCAATCACGAGTGCGAGCCAAGGCAGGAATAGTCTGATTGTTACACCACAAACTCTGCCTCATGTCATTCAAGCCTTTCAATGGGGAAGGAAGTTATAGTGCTCAAAAACCCACAGCAGACCCGAGATTAGGAGCGCCTCCATCATGTGCACAACTATGATGGTCCTCACCACAATCGCTCTCATCCTGCGACAGAGGTTCTCCAACAAAATTAAACCGTGAGTACTCATTAGAGCCGTCTTTTCATTTCTAGAACCAATGAAATTTGGTCTTTTCTTGTCTTTTTTTTTTTTTAAATCACAATTTATTTCTTATCAGCATTTAACAGCACCTGATGGAAAAGAATCAACAGCACAATGTCATGGAAAAAAGCAGTAAATAGCTCATGAAGTAAATTACATAATATGTTTCCACCCAGACTCAATTGTGAATACTCACACGTACACATAAACACATAAAAGTGCATATGTGTTTCATGTGTGGGAGAGTGTGAAAGAGAAAGGAGAGACTTATCTGCATCATTGATTTGAAATCACTCCTGTGATTATTTTAGGGTTTGCCTTGAGCAACAGTGTGTGGATTAAGTGGCTGGCTACATAACAACCATGTATTCCTGCTTTTCTAATGGAGAGATGAATGGAGGAGAAAACATCAGAGCTCTCCAGTTCATGGCTGCTAATTGACTCAAAGTGCAATCTTCTCAGCCCCCCTGGGCCTGCTTGCACACTCTCACAGTTATAGCAAACAATAACTCGTGGCTCAAGCACCGTGGAGCATGGCAACATCTGGCCTGCACAATTAAGAACAGATCACAAAAGCGGGACTTTCTTCATATTTTAATGTGCCTCTTATCATGTGTTTATATTTAAAACATGTAATGAGATGCATTTAGAAATAAATGAATATGTTTGTGTTATGTTCTGTGCCTCCGCAGGCAGAAGGAGAATGCTGAACAGGAAATGCCGTATATAAAAAGCAATGGAGCAACAGAAACTCATAAATGACAAGAGTGGGCATGACAAGGTAAGGACACACAACAAATCAAGCCAATACAGACAGAAGACGTGGACAGCGTGGTTTATTTTCACAAATTTTGCAGATGAAGAAATTTTAAAAAGCAGCAGATAACAAAAAGCTTTTGCATTTACAGCTGCGATAATGTAACTTATGGCTCATTTCATTCTCCCGACTTACTCCTGCCCCTCCTAAAGTCATCACTCAGGCTAGGCTGAAGCGTTTTTTAGCCTTGTATTGGACAGTTTTCACACAGATGTGAAAAAGAAAGTAAACCAACTTTAATTTGAATATTTTTTTAATTACAATCATCTAGTCTTGCTAGGCCTTAAAATTTGGTGAATCCAGCTTCAGATTAACAATGACGCACAGCATGTTGCAACATGACATTTTTGATCTAATAGAAACTAACCCCAAAAGGCAGAAGCAAGGGAAACATACTGAACCCCATGATTCAGGATTTTGGAGAAGCATCATTAGTAGCAATAAAATGAATTCTTTCATGTTGTGGAGGAATTTTGGCCCACTTTTCTTTACAATACAGTTGTATCTCAATGAGGCTTGGAATATTTGTTTCTGCACATCTCATAAAGTTTTAACACATTTCAGTCAGATTGCGGTCTGGACTTTGACTAGGCTGTTGTTTAAACCTTGATCCTTTCCTTTTTCAGTCATTCTGTTGTAGATTTGTGGGTGTATTTGGGATCATTGGGCCTCACTCATTAATATTTTCTGAGGAATTTTCTAAACTTCTTGGAGCTTTTCTTTTGAAATTTCTTGAGAAAACTCAGATATATGAAAATGTCTGACTGTAAAGTTGTTTGCATCTTTGTAATTAGATTAATGCTAATCTCCTTGTGAACTGGAAATACATGCCTGCTACCTCTAATTTGCAGGTAAATGCCCCCCAAAACAGCCATAAAAGCACATGAGACTGAAGAGCTGTGTGCAGACAAACAGATGTGAGAAAAATGTAAGTGGTGTAACTAACCTGGGGTTAGGGCATATTCTTGATCGTGTATTACAAATAATAACAAAAAGCGATTGTTGGAGAACATTTTTATTGTTAGAAAATACTTACCAATGGGCCAGATGCACGTCCACCGAGCTGTTTGTGAAGATGAAGGAGTCATGTGCTCCTCCTGGGAACCAGGACACTGTGTTCAGTAGGTTGTTCTGAGAGATGAGTTGAGTGTTTTTGAGTGACACTGCATGCAGATGAAGGATGGGAGTGGATCTGATCAGGATGCTTTTGTTCATGTTACATTAACAACTGATGGTTTTAGGAAGCCCAGCAATGAAATCTTCTTTTTACTGCAACCTTTACTTCAGTTGATTTATCTCACTTACAATTCGCAAAAGAATGCAACTGATGGACGGTTGCATATCAACCATCCTGACTCCCAACTCCCACTGAAATGTTGCAGGGGAGTGTTGGCTCCAAACAATTGCAAAGGTCCATGAAGAAACTCCTGGCAGCCTAAGGGGGCATTCATTACCAGCCCTTCTGATTCAAATCCTTATTCATTTGCTCGGAAAGTCTGGTTCATGTGGTGAGGAGTGAATGCAACAACAAACTGATGCAGAACAAACTCTGGTCTGCCTACAAACGTTGGTCTTGGTTCACTCCAAAAGAATCAAATACAGGAAGCAGACAACAAGGAAAGGGGATGGTTGATGCAAGCAGGGCATTGTGGGTAAACACAACGTACACATGTAGGACAACAACCACAAGAAATTGCTCATGATAGTGTGGCAAGGTACGCATCGGAGGGCCCAGGCAGGATTCAATTCCCAGACTCCCAGGTGAGAGTCATGCGAGCTGACCATTCAGCCAAAGGGACATCCCTGCGGCCAAGTAGCCAGGGTGCATGATTAATCGGAGGCATAGTGACAGGACCCCAGACTGTCGCAGGGATGTGGGAGAACGAGGTAAAAGTTCTGAAAAAAATATGATCAACCAAAGACCTCCAGGATCTGATGCAGATATGTTTTCCTCTTATGTGGTGAAAAAAAAATTTGTCCCTCATGGACCAACAGATGAGTGAGTTTTTCTTCCTCGTCTTCTCTGTCAGTCATTCTTGATGCATGGCACCTCTGGTGGCAACGGTCATACATCATTCCAAAGGTCTGGTTCCTTTGGTCGGTGCAGTGCGAAAGCAAACTCAGGCTTGTTCCAACAGAAGCGAGCGAGCGGGCAGGCGGGCAGGTGGGCAGGCGGGCAGGTGGGTGGACGGCAGGGGCGCCCGCAGAAATCTTTTCTAGGGGTGGCCACAGGGTGGCCAGAGAAAATAGCAGTTTTGTTTCTTCCAACCTGGACTTTATTTCTGGAATTTATACAGAGTAGCCTACATGCATTTACTAATCAGTAACATTCCTGCATCACTCTGACTCCTTTGGACACTATCTATATTAGTCGTAGATCCGCGTATATCCATATAACGGCAGTGAAGGGGGCAGAATGATCGGGCCTCTGGCATTTTCTGCAGCAAACTTCCTTAATTTCAATAATACACTGCAAAAACTCAAATCTTACCAAGTATATTTTTCTAATTTCTAATCAAAATATCTCATCACACTCAAAATAAGACAAAACCACCTAAAGAGAAACATTTCAGTGAGATATAGGAACTTGTTTTAAGACAAATGCATCTTATTTCAAGAAAGAAAAGAAAGAAAATTTCACTTGTTCCATTGGCAGAATTTTTTTTTTTTTTTTTTTTGGCTTATTACAAGCAAAATAAAATCCTGTTGTTTTTTTGTTTGTTTGTTTTTTTTTACTTATTTTAAGAGAGGTCAGGACTTTTTTTACTTGTAATAAGCAGTTCAGTGTGTGTGTCGCAAACAAATGACTTCACAAAACTTCACTATGACGACCTCACTCACACTGAACATCAGAGCTGAAGACGTCTCAATTGTAATATGAACAAACTAAATGGGGGTAGTGTGGTGTCGGCCCAATGAGGCTAAGTAGGTGCTGATGTGAAAGGGGCATTAGAAACTGGTGGGGGCAGTTCTGGGTGGCACCTTCCTGGATGAATTTGCATAAGAAAGGCTTAGTTGATTAGGCGTAACAGACCTGTGGGGGACTACAGCAAAACACCAATGGCAGAAAGTGGTAGGTCTAGTGTAATATTTTTATTCATTTTATTTTTATTAGCCTATAAACATTTTGACAAATATAAGCAAAGCCTGCTGCACCATATTAATAGTACATAGAAAATTTATATGAATGAAAAAAATCTCATTTTTGCAGGGGTGGCCAGCTTTTTGTTCAGGGGGGCACTGGCCACCCCTGGCCACCCCTGGCCACCCCTTGGGGGCGTCCCTGGTGGACAGGCGGACGGACGGACAGATGGATGGATAAAACATATCTCACTTCACTTTCTGGTGAGATTCTGTTAAAACATAGAACCATGACACATCTGCTTTGGTCTACTCTTGTCAGTCTACAGAAATTTCCAAAACTTGCAATTTGTTCAGGTGCAACTTTCTAAACCTACATACTTTTAGAAAGAGAAAGTTTTATTTTGTAACTTCCTTCAAACCAGTCATATTTGTTCATCTTTTTCTAATTATGCTACTATGAATAACATCTAATCTGCCAACTGCAGCCTGTAAAGTCTAAGTTTGAACTCTTGGGTTCTTTTGAACTTTCTATGAGCATTGCACTGGCTGACCTCGGGGTGAACTTACTGCAACATCCACACCTGTGAAGACTGAGAACTACTTTTAAGCTTTCTCACTGTAGATTGTACTCTGAATTATTTGGAAAAGTCCTTATAACCCTTCACAGAATGATGGACAGTGGCATTACTTCTCCAAGATTATTGCTGATGTCTTTCCTCCTTGGCATGTCTACACACCTGAATGCTGCAGACCTGCAAACTGCCAACATTTCTGCTTAGATTAACACTGCTGACACAGTAATCTATCAATCAAAGGTATTTGATTTGCTGCACTTGACTGCTACTTAACCCCTTAAGTTCTTTGGAAGTGGTGAGGATGTACTTTAACACACTGCTTCTGCATTATGGGTTAGTTTTAGTTAAATGAATAATTTATAGTCATCTAAGGTTGCATCTTCTTAATAGACTTGGGGCACAAGATCTATTGTTTTTTTTTATTCTTGTCAAGACATGTAAAACTTTGGGAGTTTAAGGGATTTCTCTCTTTCACATGACTATCGGTATCAAGATTTTAAAGAAAATACCGAATAAAGCTATATCATCAAAACTGAGATTGTCTGCGTGTGCAAAAGTGAAGCATTGGAGCATGTTACTGAGGCACAGATGCATAAAAAGCCAAGATGCCTGCCCCACATTTGGCTTTTAAGTTCTGATAATACTAAATGATTTAGAGGCAGAACAACAATCCTTCATCTCTTTGCAGCGTGATTATAAATGCATCACCTTCCTGCAACCACACTGTTAAACAGAGAAGTAAAAGACCTTAACATTAAGTTATAAGCTAACCATTTCATCCAAACACACCCATCTTGCATTTGTTTGCTGAAGTCTTTTATGGAAGTATGTTTAGCTGAGTCATCGTGATTTAATCTTTCGGAATCATTATTGCTCTACTTTCATCGTGACTTGGCAACTTACAGCTTGCTCCAAAAGTTGACTAAAGGAAAACATTTATTTCTGGGTGAAATGTTAGAGCGATGTCTGTTTTTATTCCAACCTCCAATCAGCGTTAAAAATGTCAGCTTCAAGGCTCATGTACTTTGTGTTTTCTCACTTATTACCTCTAAATATGTGAAAGCTTGACTTTTCTGCCTTTTCTTTGACATATTTCACCCTGAGTGAAATGAAACAGGTGCGCTTAGATCACTTTATCAAAGGAGTATTATGACAAATGATAACCTGCTTGTACATCCACACACGAGTAAGTGGTTGTGGTGCAACAGATGTTGGATTTGTGCTATTTAATCTGTCAAGATAACTGGAGAGTTGTTAAATTTGTCATGGCGGGAAAGAAACATCCCCCTTGAAGAACTCCCCCACTGATACATAAATTCAGCGACGGAGAAACAAAATACTCCTGCTTATTATAACATTCCAGGCCAGAGGTTTTAAACAGACACTTGGAGATGAAGGTTTTGTGTACTGGATGTGGTGATGGGGCTGAGGTGGCGTTGGAATGCCATAGCTTCCTACAGTACTTTCACAAACCTCATAAAAGTACATAAAGAAGGAGATGCCTGCCCCACATTCAGCTTTTAAGTATTCACCACTACAGAGCTTATACTAAATGATTCAGAAGCAGTGCAACAATCCACCATCTCTTTCGAGGGTTGTTTTAAATAAACCTCCCAACAACCGTGCTGTTAATTGCAACAGGGGCATTACTAGACTTACAGCTCTCTGGGGACACTGGCTCCACATTACCCAAATAACTTTTTTTCTTATATGTATGTATGAAATATGCAACATAATATGTTATATAAACCTTCTCCTATAATCCCAGCATTTCTGCAACTGTTACACTAAAACATAATCTAGCAATCTTTTTGAAAAATACTTAAATGGATACTGATAAATATGAAGACATAGAGCAAAACAAAAAGATTTTCTGTATTAGTGTGGCAACTGCATTTCAGTTTGTTGCGTGGGAGGCAATTTCTCCTGTCATTCACCTGTCTCGTCTTCTCTTTTGTTTATCCTGACAGTTCATCCCAAGCCCTCTTTCCTTCTCCACCTCCAGTAGTCTAGTTCTCTTCTTATCAACATAAAGTGATGGAAATTAATCGGCTCTCATTATTCCATTTAAACTACAACATTATTTCATTCTGCTGATTATTGTTGTGAATCTACTGAGGTTAATGTGGATAAATCAGAATCTGCATCCACATATGGCCTAAATTCTGTCCATCTTCTCACCTGCTCTTTTTGCTCTTTTATGCTCTCTCCTCCTTCTCTCTCTATCTTCCTCTATTTACTTTTATCCTAAACATAAAGAAAAAACATGCCACATATAAAGTCCACATCAGTTCCCAACACTGATTCATTTGAATAACTTTCTTGTGGGAAAATACAGTCAGGTGATCTTGTTTTTTTATATTTGAAAAAAATGAAACAAAGATGATAAAACACAAAGAGCATCAAAGGGCAGACTTGCCAACTTGCCAAAGGGGTTGACGGGGGCGTATGGGTTACCCCTTAGTACCAGCACAAGTGTAAATGGTAGAGTCTAATCGGTAACTTTAAGTCAGTTCAATTCATCTTTATTTGTATAGCACAAGTTCACAACAAAGTAATCTCAAGGCACTTTACAGACATAATCAATTCAAGCCAACTCGTGATTCAATTAAAGCCCCAGTGTAAGATTTACTCCCATCTAGTGGTGAGCTAACTGAATTCAAACTGAGCAGTGCTCTCTGGCGTCTCACCGTTTAAACACATTATTACCCCTACTGAAGCCATGGAGAGTCACAATGTGAAAATGTCAATATCAAATTCTTGGAAAATACTGCTGAAAGAAGTGCACTGCCCCCTGACTTCTGTGAAGCAACTGAAAATTGTTGTCATGGAGCTTTTTCACTGTGGGCTAAAAATTAGCCGTCTCTGCCATTTTACAGCAAGTAACAATAAATTATCCAACTTAAAGGCTGAATATGTAGCATTTTTATTGAAAGCTAAAAAAAAAAAAAAAAAAAAAAACTCCTCAAGGGGTTTGGAGGGGTGTAGAATGAAACAGCATTTCCTTAAAAAATTATATTTAGCCTGAAAATAAATATGAAAACAATTTTAACGGGTTTGACAATGACGTTATGTTTACATTTACAACCCAATACAGGCCGCCATTACAGGTTGCAAAATACAGTCTCTATGTGGTAATAGTATGTTCGGCACAGTTAGGCTGGCACTGGGGAAAATGGTGGAGTCGGCAAGTCCAGCAGCTGAGCTACTTCAGAGCCCCGGAGACATATCCGTCTCAGAAGAGGAGTGACCCGAGAAGAGCAAAAATTATAGAGTAAATTTAGGTAAAGCCTACACTAGATGGACCCACATAAACATTTTCTAGGGTATGAAAATGCGAAAATGGCTACTTTTCTCCTGTATCAGTAAGTTAACTCGCTTGCTAACGTGGCTAACATTAGCTGTCAGCTGTAAAACTCTTCTGTAATACTTGTTGGACATGGTGCAGGCTGTTGGTCACTTGACATTCCAGCAGCGAGCTTGGCAACCAAACATATTCCATATCCAACCTTTACACAGAAGGATAAAGTAGTTGCTGGACAACCCTGCCCTGTTTCCAATGGAACAACACAACAATCTTCATTGTTAGATTGAACACAGCTGACAGATGGACCCGCCCTTTGTGCTACATGGATCCCTACTTGCAAGCGCCAGATTGTGGCAAGACAAAGGAGGGCCCAGGCAGGATTTGATCCCCAGACTCCCGGGTGAGAGTCATGCATGGTGGCCATCAAGCCAAAGGGACATCCCCTTGGCCAAGTAGCCAGGGTGCATGATCACTCAGAGGCATAGCAACAGGGCCGTCAATTGCCACATATGTATTTATAACTAACTTATTCTTAGCTAAGAGAAAGCGTTCATCGGGATGCGATTTTGATTAGACTTCAGTAAAATACAAATCTATGAAATATCTATATCTATTTTGCCAATAAAAAGCCAAATTAGCTACACACTGGACTTTTAAAACAAATCAACTTTAGCCCAAATAAGAATTGATGTGTTTACATAGATAACAGTTGCCTAACTGAGGAAAGTGACCTTGATCTGGATAAACCTCTCTCGTGACTGCAGCGCATCATGCATTTCCATATCAACAGCTAGCATGTTCTTGATCACAATCCAGCATTCATAGAGCATCATCTTGCCAACTGTCAACATGGGTGATAATATTTCTCTGTCCAAACTGTTCAAGTTTTATGAAGAGAATATAAAAGTCATGAAACCACCAGATGTGATGACTGTGCAAAGTAATATGACCAATAATACTGAAGAAGTGCTAATAAAACTTGTGATTTGGCACAAGCAAGTTTTCTCCTGATCAGTGAAGTAGTGGACTTTTGTGCAACTGCAATCAAAGTTATACAACGCAGGCTCATCCTTTGTCAACATTTCTAAATGAAACATTTTTGGCTATTTGTTTCAATTTTTTCTTAGAAGATGATGACTAGTTGTAATAATCACTTTAATTGTTTCTTAACTGCCAGACTTTTTAAAGATCTTAATTACATATGCCACCATTTACCCAGTCTGTACCCCTGCCTGGCCCCTCATCAGTAATTTTCCACGCCTGCCCCTGCTTGCGTCTAGAACCCCTAATACACTGCTGTTAATGTTTACATGCTACAAATGAATTTTAAAGAACTAAATTAGCATGTGTTTTTTGTTCTTTTTACAGGAACTCAAGACTTATTTCCCAGCTTTCTCCCGGAGAGACTTCACAAAACCTTTTGGTGTTTTCTTTGATTCATTTGCACTTGACAGCTCACACCAAGACTCTCACCTGGAGGATAAAGGAGAAGAAAGGCCTCTAAAAACAGAGCCCTGTTTTGATCATGTCTTCTCCATATCTGTCCAACAGATGATCTTTTTTACTGGAATAGGAGCGTCCAGATGAATGAAGATAGGGTCAAATTTCAGTTTGGAAGAAGAGAATCTACAAATGCTGAATTTACAGCATTATAGTCTGTGTTGGAAAATATCTATGGCTTTAAAGTTTGGCATGGGGTCACCGTTTAAAGTGTAAATATGTTTTCTTTGTTTTTTCTCATTCTTTCAGTGGGTTGCATTCCTGTTTTGTGCAAGAGAAAGGTCTGTGAAGCTACAAAGCTTAAAGTGCACATCAAAGGAGGGAGGTTATTCTCTCAAGCAGAAGGCACTGCCTGAAACCTCTCATTTGTACACTGTTTTTGATTTTTTTTTTTCTGCTTCATTTTTTCCTCTTTTTATACTTTTTGTTGCTGGAAGCATCAAACTTCACAATAAACGGTGCAAGCGAAGGTTGAAGTTAATTTGACACTTAGAAAAAAGGAAAGACATTGCAGCTGTTTGCTGGAAAAGTAAATCAGATAATACTGATACTTTTACTGCAGTAATGTTTTAATAATAATCAAAAAAACAGTACAGCTGCAAAGAAAAATTACACCTGCATTACTTATATGTGATAAGAAAGGAACATGGACAAGTCTCCTTTTTCTTGGATTTTTTTTCAACTTTATTTTACTAATTTTTTTTTTTTTAGTCTACAGTATAGACTGACACAATGTCTTTGGTTCATACTTATCTATTAATTTCGATCAAGCAATCAAATGATGTCCACTTTAGCTGAGATCATTTAAACAAGAAATATGTGAAAGTAATTTAGCAGAACAAATTGAATTGAATTGAATTGAGTTGAATGAACATGAAACACACAGTATAACATACAGTTTTCAAATATATAAAGGCATTAATAATTTAAAAATGCAACAAAGTGCATTAATCAGATTTGTGAGTTTGTTCATTGAGGAGTTGGACACCCTGATGGATGTTGTCTTCCTTCTCTACTGCAATATCTGTCCTGGGATGATCCAGTCAAACACATGAAACAGAAATGGATTGGTTAAATCTTGTGACTTGATTTCATAATCTGTTCATAACAAGACATGGTAACAGTTTACACAGGCTGCTCAATGATTTCTGATCATCTCCTTGATTTTATTTGCCAAAGGTTGCCACCCCCCCAAAAAAATCCAAAATACAGCAAAATGAAGAAGAAAGAAGGAAAGGGAGGTGGAGGGGTTGAGAGGTCTGTAAAGAGAAGTTATTAGATTTGAGACAGATTCAATTCTGCTGAGGCAGATCTTAACAGGATCACCTATTAAAATCTGCCCAACAGATATTGGCCACCTAAGATATATTGGCCAAAATGTTTTATGGAAAAAAAAACAAACAAAAAATCAACTTATAATCTGCAGCTTATCACCTTTCTTTGACCTTGTTTTGTTGTAAAATATTAGCGTTAAGGAAAGATGATCTAGCCTTGTAATGAGAATCTGATGATCACTTTTTCACTGAGATGTGACACTTTAAGACTACACATTTAAAACTAAAAGAATGTCATTAAATTTGCCTTCCTACTCATCCCTCCGTTTCACATAGGCTAAATAAATATACATAGATTATGAAATAGTATAATAGCAAATGTTACTGTGTATTGCTTTGTTATCAAGGTTGCTAATTCAAACAATTGCAAAAGCTGCAAATGTTAGAGATATCATCACAGGCTGTTTCACGTTCCTGTCTGCATATTTACTTAGATGAATTCTGTTTAGAGAGGCTGAACAATCAGGACATATGATTATCTTGTTCCTTTTTATTATGGATGCTCTGTTCGCTTTACATGAAAATATAAAAGTAAGAAAAGGTGAAGCTGCTTTCTTTTGAACTTTGAGAATACAAATAGATTATCATGGCTATGATTTAGATAATGGGTCACATAGTTGGGTACCTTTCAAAAGAAGAAAAATGACTATTTTGTGACAGAGGCCTTGAAAGGTAGACAGCTTATTATACAGCTTATACTCATAATAGAAGATAGAAATGATCACTGCAGTAAAATATGGGCTGAGATAATCTGTTTTTTAAAAGTTAGCTTATACAAGAATACCCCCCCCCCCCCCCCAAAAGTGATGAAAATGTGAATGTGCCTAATCATTTAAAAACGCCTAAATATTTCCATTGATTCTCTGTTTGTGAGGAGTCAGATGTTTTTGTTGAATGTATGAAAGCAAGAGGGAGTGTTTTGATTGGAATATAAGTAAAGTGTCCTGATTTCTAAGTAGTTAAACCATGTATTGTGCTAAATATGGCATGTAGCTCCAAGCTGTGAATCCTACAGCTATGTTTGTCTCATACTGTAAGCCCAGTTAATGAATAAAGCAGTGAAATACATTTCTGTGCCACAGTGTTCTCTAATGACAATTAAGCATATTTCTGGGATGCACTTGTTTTGGGGATCATATTGGAGGAGCATCAGGGTTACTAAATGGGGTTTTCTTCATTACCACTGACGGGATAGTTCAACATCATCAGGCGTAGATCTTACAGACATAAACATTGGGGATAAATTATTTAGTTTAATTGTAATTATAGCTAATTCTCTGAGTTCTGATGCCACCTGCTGGTGAAACAATCTCGTAAATTTTAAAAAGTAAGCCTCATCAAGAAGGAAGAAATTCCTAACAATATTTGAAATCATAATTTTCTATTTTTAAACACTGTTCTAATCTTATAATTCCTTTGAAACGTCGCTCTGTTCAGAGCTTATTAAAACTACCATACCCACAATGCCATGCAGACCGTAAACAGGAAGTCTTTAGCCGGTTGGTGATGGTGTTGATGCCGAAGGAGTCTAGCATAGAAACCCAGAAACTCGTGGGTTCTCGTAGGGGTTATTTAAATTTGACGATGATCAAGAAAATTTAGCCAGATTTATAAATAAACTAAGGTGTATTTACTAAAGTAAATGCGGTGTAGAATAGCGATGTTACTCATATCACCTTTAGGTTAATTGAAGTCCGCTGAAAAGCCTTAAAAAAAAGAAAAAAAAAAGAGCTAATATCTCAACACTACTTAATGCTAAATCATGTACCATTTCTCCTGCTTGAATTAAACGTAGCAGCCACAATGGGTTGGTATTGTTAACATGAAAACTAACGCTAGCTAGTGTAGCGGACTAGTTACCAATGGAGACGGGAGACGCCTAAACAGATTTAGCTAGCTTTAGCTAGCTGTCTAACCCTAAATCTTAGCGCTACCTACACAGATTCAACATGGTAAGTCATAGTTCATCATATTAATAATTTTACAGAGATAAAATATTTTTTTACACATTAAACAAAATTGTGAGTGTTAAAATAATTGATACTTCCCCTTTTGTGGCTGATTCTGAGTTATACGATTTATTTACAAAGTAGCTCATTATTTTTCTCTGTTGTTTGCAGGCAACAAAACCAAAGGCTAAAACCTCTGCGAGTAAGTTCAAGCTGTGTTCTTTGAAGACTGTTAAACGAACTTTGATTCTCTGTTATGTTCTGTTTAAAAAAAAAATCCCTATAATTAGATAAATGTTAAAGTAAATTCAGTAAAGGTGAAATACCCTAATCAGTCATAACATTTAAACGAATTTGAGGACACTGCTTTGTGTTTTATTGAAATGTTCTGCTGGGTAAACTTGTGATCTGTTTTTCACATATATGGTACTCTGACATTTTCTACCTACTTTAAGATATTATAATATAATATTTTCTATTTTTGTAGCAAAACTGGCGACTTGAATGAAGTAACTTAACATACAGTATCTATGTACTGTATATGCACTAATAAGCCACTTTACTGGGTACACCTTGCTAGTAGAGAGTCAAACCCCTTTATGCCTTCAGAACTGCTTTCATTAATTCTCCATGGCATAGATTCAACAAGGTGCTGGAAACATTCTTCAGAGTTGTTGTTGCGCCATATTGACATGAAAGCATCACACTGTTGTAGATTTTTCTACTGCACAGCACATCTATGATGAAAACTTATCATGGTGCCTGTGGAGGCCATGGTACAATAAAATCATTGTCATATTCAAGAGACCAGTTTGAAATGATTTTAATTTTGTGACATGCTGCATTATCAGAATATGGTTCACTGTGGTCATAAAGGGATAGACATGGTCAGCAACATTACTCAGGTATGCTGTAGTGTCAGAATGATAATCAGTTTGGACTAAAGGGCCAGAAGAGTGTCAGGAAGAAATCTTTCAGACCATTATACCAGCAATCTTAACCATTGATATGAGGCAGGATAGATTCATGATTTTAACATGCCAAATTGTGAGCTACATGTTCTTCTACATGTTGTAGCTGAAATGGAGGCTCATCAGACCAGCCAGTGCTTTCCCAATCTCATAATATCTCATTTTGGTAAACCTGTGTGAATTGCAGCCTCACTCCCCTATTCTTAGCTGACAGGAGTGGCACCCGGGGTGGTCTTCTATTACCGTCGCCTATTTGTTTCCAGATTTGACATGATTCAAAGATGCTATTCTGTATACCATAGTAGTAGCCAGTGTATATTTTGAGTTAGTGTTGCCTTTCTATGATCCAAGCAGTCTGCTTTTTTTTTTTTCACCTCTGACATGAACAAGGCTTTTTTTTTTTATCATTTCTTTCTAATTCAGATGCTGTGTTAAAACTTAAGCAAGTTGCTTTGACCATGTCTACACAGCTAAATGCATGGAATGGCTGCCATGTAATTATATATTTATGTTATTAAGCAATTGAGCAGGTGTGCCCAATGAAGTTGCCAGTGAAAGTACATATTTATAGTTACTCTTCATGTTGCATTTTGTTATATAATTATAATGCAAGTTGTGTCTATACAGAAAAAAAAGCATGATCCATACTTTCTAAATCTATTGTTTTCTTTAAGGTCTGTTTGGAGATGATGATTTGCTTGAAAGTCTGTTTGATGATGAAAGTAAGTAAGCAAAGTTCTGCAGTTCTATTAGCGTTGACATTAAAATTATATATACCGTTATTGAGAATTCTATTGCAAACTGGTATGCATTATTTTCATACATGCACACGTAGTACGGCAAGTTAAATGATCACCATAGAGACGAGCAAACCAGCTGGTTCAGATCAGCTGGCTAAAACCTGATGATAATCGTGCATTCCATTTCTCTTGACAACGGTTTGTTAGCATAAAAAATAGATTGAGGAAAGTATAAGATAGTTCCTATACTTAAACATGTTTAGTGAGTTTAGTAAAAATGAATAAACATTTGTCATAAAATGTTTACTCTGTGGGACCATGGTATAAGCGGAGTAAACAACTGGGATTCGCCCTTAGTCTCGGGTCGTAGTGTACTACACTCCACGTTGTGCATTAAAACCGTATAATGCACGGCTCCTTGTTGTTTAATCCTTACTGATTGTGATTTTAACTGTTTTTAGTGTTATAATATATTCATTTACCAAATTACCCACCAGAACCACTTAGATCAAAAGGAAGTCGCAGCAGACCTCTTAATCGGTAAGTTTGAAGACCCATTTATAAAGTCTCACCTTCCCAATGGCTGTGAGTCACTTTTATTTTTCTATTTGTGATTCCAGCTCATCTGATAATAATAACATGTTCAGCATGCTAGCAGAGGAGGTGAAGAAGGATGGCTTGGACTGTGAGGTATGAGGGGAAAAAAGTGTGAAGGATTGCTTTTAGTCTTTTCTTGTTGTCTCATTATTTTTATTCTCATTCAAGGACTCGGATGTTTCAGCAGCTGATCCCAGTGACGTGCTGAAGAACATGGAGGTAGATCATTATCGAATGAGGAACACAACAGAAACAAATGGGAGTGCTGTTGTGCTTCTGCTTTGTTTTAAGTTCACTAACTGCGTCGTCCTTGTGCAGAACATTGATGACATGGAGGCCGACCTTTTTGCATCAAAGAAGATGCCCAGCACACCTCCCGCACAAACAAAGTCACTTAATGAGGGTCCAAAGAAGGATTCTGCTGTGTTGGAAAGCAATGCAAATCCAGAGGGAGCAGGTAATTCAGTCCAGTATAAATAATAATTATTAGCCTCACATTACCACCAGCTTTGAAGTTTACTTTAATTGCAACAATCAGAATTGGCTTTGTGTCTTTCCTCTCGCTCAGATGAGCCCACAGGAGGAGGGAAGAAGCCAAACTCGCATAACCACAGGACTTTCTTTGGTAAGGGACCCACGTAACACACACACCTTAGACTCACCTCACCTTTCTACAGCTTAAACAGAGAGCAGTTTTACTTCTGACTGACTCTGTTTGCTTCTACCAATATTCTGCTCAGACTCAGATGGTGGTGAAGAGAGTCGTGGACAGACATCCGATACCAAAGGTACAGTCGCCAACGCTTTCCTGTTTAGGTTATAATGAACACAAGCACCGTATATTTGCTTTTACCTTACATGCATAATGCCATGCAAATGCTGCAGCTACCCTTAAACCCACATTTATTCAAAATTATATATAGAAGAAAAAAAAAAACAGATGAATACAGAAAAAAAAAAACTGGCAAAAAAAATAAAAAGACTGGAATAAAATCTAATTCAATTAAATATTAAATAATTTAATAACAGTTAATAAAAAGGATGAATAAATTATATCAAAATGAATACATAAATAGGACAAAATAAAAGCAAATAAATAAATTGATTAGATGAACATAAATAAAATGAAGACCAAAACACACTTGAACAGTCATTGAAAAAGAAAGTATAAATACATTTTTTAAAGCTAAACATTGTTTATAAAAGCTGAGGGTTTGAACTACCACATGTTTTATTTCATAGTTGTTTCCTCTGAGGCTAAGTGGACAGAGTAAAAGTTTTAGGAAGTTTAATTTGCAAAGAAAAGTTTTCAGCGCACCAGACAAACGGCCATAAAGAAAAACAAAAAAGAAAAAGGAGCTCCAGTACACGAGGAGTTGGATGCCGTGCACTAATATTTGTTAGTAGCATCCCTTTTAGCAGCTGTTCCAGCTTTCAGTCAGCTTCCAGATGTAGAATTTTTAAAGACACAGTAATGATTCATGAGGAACAAGGGATCATGAGTTAAATTATAAAATTATACTCTTCTTCTCCTAAATACAATGTTGGAAGTAAAGTTTCATTGTCAACTCAAAGCCTAACGGCTTGACAAACCTTTACCTGCCACTGTTTATGATCCTGTATTGTTGGTGTGCAGAAACAGCCTGAAAGTAATGAAAAATATCTTATTCCCCTTGAAGATCTACACGACCCCCTGAATGATGTGCTCGATGACTTATTCCCAGACGAAACCAAGCGGGAACCCAAACCTAGACAGAACAAAGCTGAAAAATCTGCACCATCCACGTCGTCAGCATCAGCATCTCCCATCTTGAAGAATGAAACGAGTAAGACAAACTTTTTATCCCCATTCATTTTCACAGGAAATCACTTTCTGAGCCTGTTTCTTTTTTTTTTTTTTTTTTTTTTTCCAACAGAACAGCCATCAAAGAAAGGTTTGTTGTGTTTTAACGATGATGACGACAACCTAATGGGCACTCTCGGATTTGACAGTGATAACGCCAAGCTCAAGAAAAATGAGACTCCGCTTTGGTCTACAAAGGAGAAGTACCAGCTCTGTTTTCATTTTGTCTTTCTCACTCTCATTGTCGTCCTTATTTATAGCGCTCAAACAATAAATAATTACTGTGTGCCTTGGGCTTTGGTGTGCAGCTTAAAAACAAAGCCAAACCTTGACAATATTTTACAAGGATAGCTAATCATCTTTGTGTGCTACCATTATTTCTCATTTCTGTTCTTTAATACTTCCAGGAGTGATGGCTCTCGGAGACCTCGTACTAAAATCGATGATATTCTGGAAAGTCTCTCTTCCACACGTCCCCCAGAGCAGCCGGCCGCAGGTGAGAAGAGGGAGCAACTTCCATCTCAAGACAAACAGGAGAAGAATCTTGCTGCACAAGGTGAGAGAAAGTCGTGGTTTTGTGTTTATAAAGTGATAAATAAAATACAAAATGAAGAATTATGTTTCTACCACCTCCAGAGGAGGACCTTACATTTGGGTCCTATCAGCCCACCCTGGGGTCCACCCATGAGGGTCGCCAGTCCCGCAGACAGTCTGTCAGGTCCGTCCAACCATCATTGGCTTTTTGTCGTTCTGAATTATAGTATTAATTACCAGATTTTTTTTTTTTCTTACGGTCAGATTTTCTACAGAGGATATCAGTGTCTCTACCCCAGAGAAAAAATCAAAACCCACCACCCCCACCTCCAGTCGACACGGAAACACAGCCGACTGGCTCGGCCTCAAGACAAACAGCGAGCCTGACTATCGAGAGGATGGTCCCAAAGAGATGAAAACCTCAGTAGATTCCCCGAAGGCTCCCGCCTCTCCTCTGTTGGAGAGAAAGCCTTGCTTGACTGGGAGTCATATGGCATCTGTCGCAAAAATAGCAACAGACACACACGCTGAGGCCAAACCAGAGGTTTCTAAAGGCCAGAGGACAGAGCAGGAGGAGGATGGGGACTGGTTATCTGGGGCGCTCAGCAGGAAGAAAGCTCTGTCCACATCAAACACAGAGCCAAACACTTCCAAGCATGAGAAGGAAGACGATGAGTGGTTAGCTGGGGCTCTGAGCAGGAAGAAGATGTTAAAGTCAGAAGAAAAACCTTCAAAGCAGGAGGATTCTTCATGTCTGGGAGAAAAACTTGAGTCAACTCTTAGGTATGATACTCCCTTGAACAGGTCACACACTGACAGGAATAAAAGGTTTTTCAGTCGTGAATAATAACGTGATTATCTCTCCAGTATCCAAGACAGATCAAAAACTTCCAGAAGCAAAGACGACACGCTTCTGTCTATTAGAGCTACCAGGTAAGTTTTGGGTTTTGTAGATCCAATTAATCCATCTAATAGAGATACACCAGTCCCATACCCAGATCAGATATCGGCTCTGATATTGACTAATTAGCTGGAACTGATATCAGAGGAATGACACCGATCCAGCATTCCGATCCAGTCATTTCTTTTTTTATTAATATCACACAACGATTAAGTCACTTCAGTTCTATGTTTACAACGCCAGTTACATCATCACCCAGAGCAGAGAAGTGTTATTTATTTTTGCTTCTAATGTGCACTTTATTTGTTAATAAATAATATTAAGTACATTTGTATCTGTTTTAATTTGTTCCCTTTTTTTTTTTTTAAACAAGGTTAAATGTTTATGTAAAGCCTGATGCCTTCACTGGGAAGGTATACAGAATGAATGAATATTCATTCAACAGTAGAATCGGATAGGTATCGGGTATTGGCCGACACGGTCTGGGGCTGTCCGGATCCCATTTTTTTTGCTTCCTATACTGATACCAATACCACAGGTCAAGTATCGGCCGATGCCCGATATAGACACTTAGCTGTGTTTTGGGTCAAAAGATCATGAACTGATATTGATCTTATTTGGTTTATGTTAGGTATGTGTGTTTTGTGGAACCTCACCTCTAAAAACCCTGGTTTAACGGGTTAAATTAAATATGTTTATGACAATAAGTGTAAGGAAAAACAGAGCTATTTATTATTTACCATGGATATGATGAATTTTCAGCTTACAAACGTAATGATATATGAAATAATTGCAAATAAATTAAGACCCAGTCAGGAAGAAGTGCTTGAAAGAAAAGCTTGGGTGGATTTCAAGGATCAGTGCACCTGGATCGGCAAATTTTGACCGATTTTTAACCAATATCGACCCGATATCCAATACTGGTATTGGATCAGGACAGCCCTAATATGCTAAGCCCAGGTATCGGTATCGGATTGGATCGGTGCATCCCTGCTAAGTATCAGTTTTTCAACCTGCATTTTTCTTTAGCCCTGCAGCTCATTCGACCCCCGTCAGAGAAGAGAGGCGCAAACAAGGTATTTAAATCTGTCTTTTGATCACCTGCTTAAAAAAGAAAAAAAAAAAGATTAGACTGCTCTACATCCATGTTTTCAAAGTCAGGTGGCAACACTTTGCTTTCAGCATTCTCACTTTGTAATCGCTTCATGCCTTCGATACAGTAACCCCACCTTTTATCTTGTCATGCTGAAAATCTTCCCTCCTGGCGTCCTCTCATAGATTCCATTAATTTCCCTGCAACTCCACCACTGTCTCCTTACACCGCCAACACATCTACTCCCACAGCCCAGCATTCTCCTCCCTCTACTTCAGTATTCCCCTCACCAACTGCAGTCTACTCTGAACAAACTCATAGTCAGTTTCATCCCTCAGATTCACCTGCTCAGGTTACTAGCCCCTTGCCAGAATCTTCTGCTAGCATTAGTTACCCTCAGCCTCAGTCCAGACCCCCCCACTTATCATCCATTAAGGAATCCGGTGGGTTAACGGAGCCCAGTCAGGCTTCTGATGAAACCCTGCAGCAGCCACCATTGCCCAGCGCTTTGTCTGCTATACAGTCTGGCACATTGTGGCGTATGTATTCACAGGGACCCCAGTGATGAATGACTAACTTTTCTCTCTGTTTTCATATCCTTAAATGAATATTGATGCTCATTTACCTCCTTGCAGATCCACATCAAAGTCAAACGCAGAGCACATCAGTCCAACAGGTACTGCTACCATTACCAAAGAAAGACCTTAACTTCATAAGTAATGATGCAACCTTTTTAAAATCCTTTGCCTTCTTCTGAACAGGTGGCATACACAGCAGACAGCGCGCAGAAGCCGCTGCTACAACAGCAGGTGAAGACCTACTTACTGTTCTCAACCTAAGGATATTTTCATCAGATTCACCTCGTTTGTTCTTGGTTTTTACTTCTCCTTTTCCAAAGATGTTGCAGTGTCAGCCGCTGGGTCTAGGAGGTGTTGCTGATGCTGGGAACCAGCAGGGGCTTAAAGACTATCAACAACCTGGAGATTATCAAGCTTTACAGGCCCGCATCGTCCAGTTAGAGGGGCAGGTGTGTGGTGATGCTGATACCTAGATTTTTTTAACCCTTTTCTAAGGACATATTTTGATTTATTTTGCGACTTTGATGAACCTCTCAGCTTAAAACATATGTGTCATCATCTAGGCGAAGATACTACAGCTGGAGCGAGATCAAAGCCAGATGATGCTAGAGAGCATCCAGCAGCGGCATAAACAGGATATGGAGCTTATGGAGAGCACACACAAGTAGTTCATGCCTAGACGACACAAATGTGCAGCATCCGTGTGCATATGCCCACATGTTTAATACTTCGGTGTAGATTATGTGAAACTGTATGCTTAAGTGTCTCTGTGTGTTTTCAGGGCTCGTGTGAAGCTGCTGGAGGAGTCAGCTGGCCAGAAGGACACACGAGCGCGGCTCGAGTATGAAGACCTAATGGAACGGATGGCTACATTAACACGATCGGCCGAGGAGGAACGCTCAGCGCTGCAGGCGCAGTACCATCGGAAACTGGCCCAGGCTCAGGAGGACAGAGACCGCGAGGTGGAGAGACTTCGAGATCTTCAGAGGTAAAGCTGGGAGAGTTTTATTGAACAAAACATTGAGTCAAAACTGTACTGATATGTACAGTCGTCCTCAAAATTATTCACACCCTCCAATTAAAGAAAAGGCTAAATTCACAATATTAATTCAAATAACAAGAAACTAATAATAAATAAAAATGTACAAAATTATAATTTAGTGAAATAAAATGTTGCTTTTAAAGTGTGGTCGGAAATAATAATAATAAAAAAAAAAAACTGTCCCACACACATAAGAACATCTTTCCCATAAACATTGGACCAACATACGTGTCAGCAGGTTAAGAAGTATTTTTGAACATTACAGAAAACACCTGATTGCAGTGATTGCCTCGAAGAGTTGCTCAACATTTTAGCTTCTGAGCCCCATCATGCTTGTTTACTTGTTTTATTTTTTGTGTGTTTGTTTTTAATATTTCTTTCAAACCACAATTCAAAATCAATGTCATAGAATATTTATTTATCATTACCTTTGTCAATTTCATCTTATTTTACTGACAGCTGATTTTTTTTCCTTATTTAATTTGAGGGTTTGAATCATTTTGAGGACGACTGTATATTTAATTTGTGTTTTCCTGCTCAGAAAATCTATCTTAGAGATGAAGAAAGATCATGAAGATCAGCTCCAGAGATTGAAGAGACTGAAGGATGAGGAGATTGATGCTGTTACAAGTGCAACATCTCAGACCAGGTGAGTCGGTATTAAAGGACAAGCGGACACACGTTTAAAATTGCCTGGAAAAAGAAAAAATATTCAGCTAAACTAATCCTGGTCAAAATTTTGAAGGTGTTCTTTCTCCTCCTCTCCATCCCTTCGTCTCCGTCCAGGTCTCTCGCAGGAGTAATCGAGCAGATGGAGCAGTTCTCTTCTCGGCTCGGAGAGCTGTCCTCTCGGGTGGAGAGCACACACGAGCACACCGCTCACGGCCTGGAGCAAGGAGCGCGACACAGAGACGAGCAGCTTCGAAGTACCTCTGACACACACACGTGCACACACTTTGCAACAAATAGGTCAAAATACAAACTACAACAGACGAACCGTTCCCTCAGTGCAACTGGGTTAAGGTCATTCTGCACATCTCAGCCATGCAGGACCGTCTGGCCCAGCAGCAGAGAGCCACAGCAGAGGAGAGAGCTTACCTTAAGGAAATCATTTCCAGGATGGACGCTCAGCTCAGCGAGCAGCAGCGGCAGATTGAGAAGGTGAGGAGGTAAAAACACGGCTGAAAGGGCAAACACTGCTTACAGGGGGTCTGTTATTGTCTTCAGAGGTGCAAACAGTGCTACGGTCCAAACTTTTTAGGACTCTTACATGTTCTGGAAAAGCATATTTCTTCTGTATAACTCTTTAAATAAGAATTTGAAATTAAATTTAAAGAGGTCTTGTTTGCAGTGTATTGTAGATTTCCAAACATTCCCAATGCAGATAAATGAGTCACCAGCTCATCACAGGGTTAAATAAAAAGATCACTTTCCATATAATAAACAGGGATATTGAGGTACAAGTCCAAATGTACAGTTAGACCATACAGTTTTTAATAAACGGAAATAAATAAATGCATGTAGAAAAAAGTTTTCTGAGATAAATAGAATTAGTTCAGGAGAAGATGTTTTAAATCAGAACCTTTTTATTCAGAAGCTGAGTTTGTAAAAGAATAAATTTCCACACAAGATCATCATCCTGCTCAGGTAAGTCTTTGCATAGAAGCCTGCCAACACATGGAGAAACTAATTCTTGTGTCTGTCAAACCAAAGCTGGACTAACACACTCATCAGGGTTCCTGCGGGGTCTTAAAAAGTCTTAAATTTACAAATCTGCATTCAATACCTTAAAAAGTCATTAAATTTGACAGTTGTGGTCTTTAATTTCATACGGTAGGTCTTGAATTATCTTACGCTTCAACAGATTTCCGTCACTTACAAAAATGACAAAAAACAAAGAAAAAAACCCAACAGATTCAAGAGGACCCAACATCACTATTTATCCAGTCCACAGCAGAGGTCCCAACGGGAAGTTTCTTCTCCATGTAACTTACTAAAATCTAACCCTAACCACCCGACTACACCACACGCTTCTGGTTGCAAGTTGCAGATAGTTACTCTTGGCGGTGTTTAACTTCTGCTTGAGACTTCCTGTATGGATTGGATGTATGGCGGCCATTGTAACTGTAGGAAGGTACTCTTGACAGATTCATATTTTTCTCAACCAATAAATCTTGACAGAGCCTTTATATTAGCCAATCAGAAAGAGATCAGGGCGGGTCTTTGCACAGCCTGATGTTTTCATGAACATCTTGTTGACTTTTTGGAAGAAAATTTCAAACCAGGTAACAATGATAGACGTAGGTAATGATGGGCAAAAAGTTGCTGTTCCATCTATCTTTTTTGACATTATCTTGGTAAATGTAGAGGCATCTGTGTTTTTACAAGTGTGGCCGTGAAATTGGCATTAAATTCCATTCCAAGTGGTCTTCAAACGTTTTAAATTTAACTTGTTAAAACATGTAGGAACCCTATGGAAGTTGAAGGTAGTTATACACTCGGGCACATGCTCTGAAGTCCATATGTTTGCATCTTTTTGGAAGATTAAAACTGTATTTATTTGTAGTCAAGTTACCAATAAAGCTGCTCTCAGTGATATATTGTTCCTTTTTTTTCCTTTTAAATATGTTTCAGGAGCGCTGGAAAGTGACAGCAGAGCAGGCCAAGGCAGAGTCGATCCAAAGAGGCCTTGAGGAGGAGCGGCGGGTCCTCACTATGCAGAGCAGCATGGAGAGAGAGGAGCTGGAGAGAGCTAAGGTGAGGATGGCAAGCGTTCACACCTGAGCTGAATTTACCACCAACCCCACGCGCCTCCAAGCTACTGCTCTCCTCCATGTCTTTCTCTCCTTCAGAGCACACTGTTGGAGGAGCAGAAGTTAGTGATGCAACACTGTGCGGAGGAGAGGAGGAAGCTGGCGGCCGAGTGGGCCCATTTCCACACCCAGGAGAAGCAGCGGTATGAGAGGGCTGAGCGGGATGTTAACAGCCTCTTGGAGAAGAGAGAAGGCTCCATCATCACTCTGGCACAGGTGAGCATCGTTACTCTTTACATTTCTCAAGCAAATTTGTTTTGCAACACAGATGCAACATTCACTGATCCTTCTGCAGGAGCAAGCCGACCTGAAGCTTCGAACGGCGGAGCTCAAACAGAAGGAGATGAATGTGGCACAGGAGAGGGAGAGTCTGGAAAGGCTAAGAGAGGAGCTGGACAGAGAGAAGGAGAGAATAAGCAGCACAGCAATGAGACTGAAAACACGGGCACAGGAAGTGGAGGCCTTCAGCAAGGTGATGTAACACCACACTGAACCCGGCAACTTAAGGATACAAATCACTTACTTGATCTGTGGCTGCACTTTTGCAGCTCGCCGCAGACAAGTTTGAGGAGGGTGAACGAGCCTTGCAGGAGGCTAAACGTGTGGAGGCGGAGCATGAGGTGCGACTGAAAAATATTCATACTCAAACGGAGCATCTGAGGTTGCAGGAGCAGCGTATCCTAAAGGTGCGTGTCAGCTAGTGTACTGCAGTAAGCATCAACTTTCCCACGGCTTCTGTTACAAAGCTCATAGATAATGGTTGTATTTGTATTGATGTGTACTGATATAGGAACGCATGCGGTTAAACCACCTGCAAGAGGACACAGAAAGGTTGAGGCCAAACTCTTCTATCTCACCTTTACCACAAACTATTCCCCCTGTTTTACCAGGTAAGGTCAAACATCCGGCAGTCATTCTAGTAATCCGTTTTAGAATATGTCATTAATTGGGGCTTTATCTTTCCGTAGACTCAGTTTCTGTGTTACACGTCCCCGAGCTGACAAGCTTCAGTGTCCCTCCTCTCGATTCTTTTGCCAATTCTCAGCCCATGGTGCTTGAGGCGAGCTTAGCTCTGTGGAAGTACACAGCACAAAAGGTAACCAGTTTACAGGACTTCTCAGGATGGTGCAGCTTTAACTGATATGAGAAATAGTGACAGGATATGACCCAATCACTGGAAAAACAGCTCAGTGATTTACAGCAGACTTACTCTATGATGATAAAACCCTGCTGCATGTGTTCAGGGGCATTTTACACTACTCGCAAAGAGTTAGGGATATTCAACTTTCGGTTTTTGGAGAACAGAATGATGCAGAATAAATATTTAACCAGTAAACAATGCACATGTGCATTGGAAAGTTTAGAGAAAGTTTAATTCAGTTCACCTGGAAAGGTTGTAGTGGATTTTAGATTCACTCTGACACCATACAAAAAGCCAAATATCCTT
This sequence comes from Atherinomorus stipes, assembly GCA_023101725.1. Classification (NCBI taxonomy): domain Eukaryota; kingdom Metazoa; phylum Chordata; class Actinopteri; order Atheriniformes; family Atherinidae; genus Atherinomorus; species Atherinomorus stipes. The sequence goes on from JALJCO010003429.1 coordinate 221,800, forward strand.
AACTTTTTGTGAGTAGTGTATACCAACAGCTACACAACCTGGCCAAATAAATAGATGTTGCTGCTAGGATTTAACCAAGTTATGAACCCAAAGAAACAAGATCCCTGACTACCCGAATTGCCGGGTTATAAATCAATAGGATGGCACAGGCATGTTCCAAGAGGATAAGGGCAGGATTTACTGTGCCCACATGCTTCAGGAGGCATATGAGAATATTTTCACATGGTTGGTCCTCACAGAGGCCAGACCTTAACCCAAATAAGTCTTTGGGATGTTTTGAAAAAGATCTCAGACAGCAGTCTGACTCTCCCATCAGCAATAGCTTTTTAGGGAAAAAAAAAAGTGTTTGTAAGCAGATGACACTAATGAATACTGTAGCCACTGCTCCTGGAATAAGGTGGTGGCTTATGGGGATCCTATTAAATAAGCAAATAGTGACACTACATAAAATTAATGAAAACAAATGTCCTGAAGTATTTGGGCAGCGCGTAACTGACAGTTTAAAGCTTTAAGAAGACAAAATACCCATGTTTATGCTTTGAAGAACAGAACAGCACACACAGTTTGTTCATCTTTTATTGTATAAATTAAGACATCTTTCCAATTAATTCACAGTACAACACATCCAGAGTAAAATTTCAGTATTAAAGGCCATGCCCTGGGGGAAAAAAAAAAAAAAAAAAAAAAAGACAGCATCTACTGACCTGAGTAGCTCATTTATAAAAAAGCAGCATTCAAATTCAAGTTTTAATGTATGAAAATGTACCTTGGCTAGACTATTACACCTTACTAGAGTGGTTCCAGCATGATGTGGCACACACTGCTCAATTAAGTACGTGGAAATATTGATTTTTTTTCCCTTTTTCCTTCCACAGGATCGCGAATTCCTTCAAGATGAGCAGATTTTTCTAGAAAATTTAAAGAAGAAATCTTACAGACTCACAGATTGACCAACACCTGCTATAAAGGCTGCACCTCTGGATTCATGTTACCTTTATAAAATAGATGATACTTGAAATGTTAGTTGTACTTTAATTTTTCAATCATTAATTTTCTATAGGCTACAGCTTGTCCAAATAAGGGTCATGGAGGTCACCAGAGCTTATCCCCACATTTATCAGGCAAGAGGCAGGGTACACCCTGGACAGGCCACAAGTCCGTCGCAGTATTTTGTTGCACTTTTATTAAAAATGTTTCAACAACAAATGGTTTCATTTCATTTTTAACATGTCCTACACTTAAAAATATCTGTCATTTCTCCAGGTGAATCCAAGCTTGTACTACATCCACCTTCTGTCCATCTGTAATGTCACAAAAAGAGCAAAATATAAATAAAACTTTAACTGAAAGCCTAAGCTGTGCAGTTCAGACATCTTCAGTCAAGCCTCAGGTTACCATGACTCCACACTTTAGTTCAGACAGGGATAACTTGTATCATCAGTGACATGACTTTAAACAAATCTTTTTGATTTACTTTATGCAAAACACTTAAGAAATTTACCTAATCATGTCATCTTTGGGGCCAGTGGATCACCTTCTGATCTGGCCGGGCTGATGCTGCATCCTTAGTTGAGAAAGGAAAAAAAGGGGCTCATCAAGTGACTCAAATCATAAAACTCAAGCAAAAAATATTTGAGATTTCTCAGAACAGCTCATAATCGTCAGTTATCGCATAAGACGGCACTTCCTATGCAGCAGTTTTCATCACTGAATCACTGGAAACATGGATCACAAGAATTACTTTATATGTACCTTTTTTCTCACTTCATCTTGGCCCTTTGGTTCACTGGGATCACACCTGGAAACCTGCAAAAACATATTCCATGAGCAAATGTTCATCAGGAACATGTGACTTTACTGAAAAACATGCAGTGGGTCAGATACCAATGCTTTCCACAACTTATTTTCAGACAGGGATAACAAACTCATCACATGAACTGCAACAGTGGGTAAATGATGATGCATCATTACCAAGCCATTTTTTACCTTAACATGTGCTTCTGTAGTTCAGAGGGTCGACATCACTCGACTTTATCGAGACCTGAAAGTTGAGATGTAATCAGTGAAAAGCGGCACCAGGATATGAGCTCGTCATTGCCGAAGCCACGTGTCAGTTACTCTAAAGATAAACCAAATCGACTCAAGTCCAATTTAAAATATACAACTGTCCAACTCTGTACGTCGATGAATTTCATGCACACATTTCAATTTCAACAACCTCTCCAGCTAATAACGCCAAGCCCGCGTGGGTTTGTTGCACGTGTTCGCTCAGCTAAAGCTAGCAGTTAACGCAGCTCAACTGTAAACCACATTTAAGGACAGTTCTACTGACCAACGTCTCATTAACTCCCCGAATAATTACCTCTTCACGGCGGGTCCACTGTAGTACAGGTCATGATGCAAAAATGTAGCTTTGTCGACAAAAACATGATAACGAAAATGGGTATTTTCAACCAGACCCCTTGCCTGTCCGTTGTAGAGAGGGAAGAACTCAAAATCTCGCGTGATGTCGAATTTATTGGTTTTTTAACGTCACATGCCACGTGATTTGGACCTGGGCGTTTATGGGCTATAAGATGAGAAAGATTTGCTCTAAAATGAAATCCAAGTGCCATAACAATATTCTTTTAGTATAGAAAATAAACAGATTCGTCTGGTTTTTTGTTGTTGTTGTTTTGTTTGTTTTTTAAAAATATATAAATACAATTAGAAACTTTTAAGTCCATTTTAAATTATTCATGAATAATATGAGCTGTAATACTGAGTAGGTCAAGCAGCATTTTAATGTTTTATCTGATTGAGCTTGTAGCTACTATAAGACTTGATAGTTTAAAGCTTAAAAAAGTGAACTTTTTGAATGAAAGAAAAATTCAGTGTTTGATTTATGCCATAATACGTGTATTATGGCATAAATCAAATAGTGCACTGGAGTTTACTCTAAAGTTAACTTAATTAGCCTATAAAGCTGCTTTAAGCAAAGATGTAAAGTTTACAGTGCTCTTTTTAGTGCTGGTTGCTCCACATTGAAGCCTGCACACAAAGCAGAAAGTGTTCCCTGGTGTATTTTGAGAAGCGGTCGGACACAGGACAGGCGGCTCGTTGGCTGCACTGTCCTCTCCCCCAGCTCCATCACTGCCATTCCCCTTCCAGTCACTAGGGAGAGACTCTGAACAAGGCAGGCTGCTGCTGTTAAAGCGTCCCACAGCAGGCTGGTAGCCTCAGAGTCCGCACCGCACCGCCATCCGCACCGGCCTCCGGGACGCGTCGCACTCTCCGTCCGGGATGGAGAAAGACGCCTCAGATCCGGACCCATCCCGGCAGCGGAACGGGTTTGTGGGCGTGCTGTACGGAGAGTTCACCGACACGCTGAACGACAGGGTCCGGTACTCGGTGAGCTTGACGGAGAGCGCCCTGACCATCCAAAGGATCTCCTCATCACCCGGCCGGACTAAGATCATTTTTAACTTGACGGACTGTGTCGGCTGTCGGGCGTACAGAGGGCCGGACAGCTCAGACGTCGGTGCTTACTTTACAGCTTATTTTTACCCGTTCAAGAGGCGCTGGATGAGCACCGGAGTGACCCGGCAGAGAGTGGAGCAGTGCTTTCGGGTCGCGCTGGTCCAGGACCCGCTCGTCAACCTCCAGGAGGCTGAGAGATGGGCTCGTGCCATCAGAGATGCTTCAGCGCTGCAGGCTCCTCGGAGAGACGGTAAGAATGATGGGGGGGACAAGCATTTGAAGCCTGGAAACCTACAGTATAACTTGATATCGTAAGATATTGTTCCGGGGGAGATATTTTTATATATATATATATAGCCTATATTTAGATGCAAATTTTCAGTGAGATGCTTTGTTTTATTAAATAGCTTTTGCTGAATTTTGAGTGCTGAAAGTAAACCAACCTGTGCCTGCTCTTTTTTTAAAAAGCCATTGCGATTGCTTAACTTTACCATAGCTACACAAGCTTTAGATAAAAACAAGTTAGACCGAGGAAACACATTCCAGCTGCTCTGGTTAACCTGCTCTACCTGCTGGGAAAGGTGAAAGGTGAGGCACACCTTCTAGCATCTTCATTCATGCACACAACTCATGCAGGTGATGATCTGGAGCCTAACACACACTAAAAAAAATAAATAAATAAAAAAAAAATCACCTAATAGTTCGTTTTTAAGTTGCCAGCTTTAAGCTTGAGCTTCATTATCACTGCTCAGCAAATTTCCAGTGAAAATTAATTGTTGATGGGTGGGAAAAAAAGAAAAAAAACTATCAAAACAACGTCTGTTTTTCATCCTGCTTTGCAGCAGCCTCATCTAATTAGGTCTCATCATGTTTTGCTCTGTTTAAAATGTGCGCTGTCCTCAAGTTCTTTTTCTTCCAGTCTTGTTAGCTCCTCTCTGCTCCATCCTGGTGTGCAGTGACAGGGCAATTAACATGAATAGAATATGAGAAATCTTTATGCAGCTAATTATCCCCACTGCTCATTTGTTTATTATTAGGGTCTAAACTCGAATCCTCCTTGACATGCCATTGTAAAAAGGAAAAAATATATAAATAAAGCAGGCACGCACTCATGGTCAGCCAGAGCAGTTCAGAGAAGAGGCGGATATTTGACTTGGCAGTGACTAATTTGGAATGTTTGCTGCCAAAGATGGAGGCAAGTGTGAGTAGCGGTGTGAGGAATGGGGGCGACCTCCTGGCAGCAGCCTCCAGGTGTACACTGCAAACACAGAGTGAGACTGGGCACTGTGTGAGGAGGAACATCCAGCCTCCCCTCTGGTCTGAAGCCAGCAGGAGTCAGAGATTCAGACCTGTGTGTCAGGGAGGCGGGCAGATGGTGGCCTGAGAGGTAACGAGCCATCCCTCCCTTTCACCATCCCCATCCAAGGGCTCCAGCGTGGGAGGTTTTTAATCACACATTCGAATATTTCATTTCTTAAGAGTTTATAATCTCTTCCCCAATTCCTCTGTCTCTTTTGAACACAGCATCACAGTGATGATGTGATCATATCATTAATTTATAAGCTACATTTCCAGATCTCAAGCTAGCCAATAATACACATTTAACAGAATATATTGTCTTTTAAATGACTAAAAGTGTGCTAATAGATGCAGTTGAATTGTTCCTTTACTTGTCATAGAGGGTGCCTGAAAGTCAGTGTGACTCACTAATCCCCCATAGTGTATTTCCCCCTAAGTTAATTGCATGTCATCTCATGTGGGATTGCAGATGGAAAGGTTGGATTAAAAGTTCAATTACTGCAAAAGACTGGTATTTAGGCAGAGGGCTATCATGGCGATACACATTCACATACGCATAAAGCGATTAAACACAACATTCAATATGTTGCGCTATTGCTTACATCAAGGTTCTAACTCTATTAATTTAGTGTGTGTTTTGAAATCCACTCGGCAGTCGCTAAGAGTTTTATTCTCACGGCAATTGGATTGAAGGAGCTGTAAATAATGAAGTGCGTATACTCTGATACAGTGTTGCCACTCGGAGATCCACCACGTGATTGGATGCAAAGAAATTCCTCTTTACTTGATTTGATTTTTAAGCCTGCTGCAGATTTAAGATTTATATATTTCTACATAATAGATTGCACATGTTTTTGATTCTGCTGGTGCAGCGGTGTTATGTTGGCTCTGAGACTTTTGAAATCTGAAACTGTGTCTGACTGATTGAATCCTTAAAAACCTGCTCAAATACGGTTGTTGCACTTTTTGTGCCAGGATAACAACTAAGGGGTTAGCAGAAGGGAATGAGAGGAGGAAAAATCTGTTCCTAAAGCTGGCTGTTTTCAGACGCCTCGGGGTCAGGTGTGCCTGTCAGTGAGCGATCTTCCCCGGGGGGCACCCTCAATAGACGAGTCTGGAGTTAAAATGCGTCACAAGCTGACCTTTCACCCCCAGCCAGCATCTCAGTCCCACTGGAGCTTTCGTCTTGTGCTCTGTGACACATGGATGTGATGGCCTGTCAGACCCTCCTCCACCCCTCTCCACCGCCTGATGTTGCCTCAGTGGGCACTGCTGTTTATACCCTCTGGACCTCCTTTCCAGCCAACTCACCCAACCCTGGAATGCAGCTTGTTTGCAGTCTGAATATAGTGCAGAATATCCCACATATTTGTTTCTGCTCCACTAGTTTTCTTAAACGGTCTCTTGGTTTTAGTAAATCTCACCGGCTGCAGCGTGTGAGGCAATAAGCGCAGTGAGCAGTGATACATTATGTGACAATGAGACAGGAAGTCTTCTCACTCGTTTGCACTGACACATTGTCATATCCACTCTGCCTATCACCTCATTGCTCGTGGATGTGAGAGTGTTTACCCACTTGTAACTGTGAAACACACACATTGCAGCTAAAAGTCGACGTGCCAGTGTGGCGGGCAGGATGTGCCTGCAGGTGTCTGACTTGTCTCAAATAGATTTCACATACTGTGTCAATCCTGGTTTCTCTAGGACACACACACACACATTTTCCACATATATACACCTACTGATATGGGGATGAATGTGCAGGAATAGCTGTTTTTTTTTAAGTGACAGTATTTGGTGTCAGTATGTTTGGATCTGTATTTGGCATTTAGACAAAATAAAAATGTTCCTTAAAAAACAGCAGAATGAGTATCAGCATGTAACAATGACATTTCAGTCCTGACGTGCAACATAAATGGAGTATATTCTTGCAGGTTCAGGTTGTGTTGATGATCCACTGACTCCAGCACAACCTTGAAACTGCCATTCCTGGTTTTAAGTTAACCCTTTAAAGCCTGACGCAAGAGATAATGGGCAGAATTATCATTCTTTCTATCTCAAATATTCATTTGGCTTTGAATATATAAGAATATATACAGTATATGAATATATATGAAAGACGAGATTTTGTCATTCTGTTACGAAATCTCGAGAGAATACGTTGGTAAAATAGATCAGTGTCGTGTTTTTTAATATCAATATGAAATCTGCATATGAAAATATCACAATATTTCAGTGTATCGATATTTTTTCCAGCCCTACTGTTTTATCACTGTGTGATATGTTATAATTATTGCAATGTAAAAGGTATCCACAAGGGGGCAGAAAACCAGTATCTGACTTTCAGACTGGATAGATCCTCCATGACATCACTCATTGGTTTCTGGAGAGCTGAATTGAAGCTTGGTGGGCAGTTACCACTGCCCCCACCTGGAAATTATAAAAATGGGCAAAGAGGTGCAGCTCAGATGGGGGCTGTGAGGGTGTTGAATGATTGACACCTATCGAGCTCTGAGCTACCTGTAGCTAAGAGTTAAGCCAGAGCTAATGGGAGCTAATGGGGGTAGGCGGGCTAAAGCTAAGGTGTTATTAGATACTAGCTGAAGCGTTCCCAGGAGCAAGCCACGCTGACAGCCCCCCATCCGTCACCGGTCAATCAAAATGACACACCCCTGATTATGCAGCATTTGCGATTAATTAACATGTTAAAGGAATAGTTAAAAAAAAAAAATCACCCCCTCAGAGTTGTCATGAAGGTAAACTTAAGCAATTAGCCTATGCCTAAAAGGACTTTGTGTTGCAGGTTGTATTTCTGCAGTGAAGTTGGCCTTTTTAACATGGCAGTCAATGGGGAATGACTCACTTTTGTAGCCAGCCTCTAGCAGATAAGGGGGTGAGCTGCAATTTTGGGCATTTTCTGATAGGCTTCACTTTTCTCCAACAAAGTTTGCTGCTTTTACTATACAACAGGGTTTTGGACTAAGTTTTTATCATAAAGTGATGCAATAGGTCTCAGAAACGTATGTATCAAACATGATTTGCACCGAGTTGAAGGGTACAAAATCCGAACAACATATTCTATTTAGACCTGTTTAGATGTATCCTCTTGCTGCATTTGAACAAGCTAAACGAAAAGTCTTAAGGGTCTGCCAAGTTTTCCCTCGGCCATAATAAAAACTGGGTGTTGCTTTACAAAACTCAGTTTAAGACACTTCATGCTTTCACTGTTTGGTCTCATATCGTCCTGACTCCCTTTTTCAACCATTCATTCAACTGATGACCTCATCTGGGATCTTTTTTATTCCCTTTATCTGGTATTGTATGAACAGTTATAATGAACTGTCTTCATGTGGATTATAATAATTAAATTGGACTGCATCTTTAAAGAGCCTCAAGATGGTTTGTTGTGAAATGGTGCTACATAAATAGACTGAATTAAATTCAATTGAATTAACTTTCTGTCATTACTCAGCGCCTTGTTGCAGTGAAATGTAGTCCAGCTGTCCAGGCCAGCCTCATTAAGATAATGGGCCCACAAGAAAACTGTTACCCCCTCTCTAATTCAACATCCTTACAGCATCGGCTTCATTTCAGTCCTAATTGAACCTCAACAGTTTTTCTTAGTAGCCCTTTTTTTTTTTTTTTTCCATGAATGCTTTGTTAAGTCTCCTGATGGAGCTTCAGCTTGTTGCTTTGCTTATCTACGTCAATGCTGACAGACTGTGAGTTAAATACAAGCCTTAAATTCAGATTTTGATGCTGTTGCTTTTAACTGGATATTGTGATCAAGAATGGTCAGAGAATCCATGGCCATATATTTATGGTAAGCTCAGCGAGCAAGGGCTCCAGCTCCTGTGTGGACGGATACAATGTCTCTCAGACTGCAGTGAGAAATCCCTCCAAGACTTTTCATTGATTAGGTAAGATACTAATCGATGACCTTACCTTTTTTTTAAGCACTCGTGTTCTGGGATCAGAACAGATTAACATTCCCACTGGACTCAGCTTGTGCTAAAAGCTAATTGGCAAATGTTAGCTGACTGATAAACCTTCAATTAATGCACCAAAGTTTAACAGTTATCTGTGATGTCCAGGTTAAAAAATAGATGGAAGCTATCAATAAGAATCTATTGATAAGGATGGCTCATCTGGAGCAAGTCATTTAAAGGTAATAGCTACAAGTTTAATTCCTCCCGTGGTTTACTCAAATTCGCTTGCTCAATTAGCATTAGCAACATTACAGAACCAGCTAACTATTAACTATCTCTTGTAAATGTTTAACTTACATGTCCAGGAGAAAAGTGGTGTGGTAAGGTACACAACAGAGGGCCTGGGCCCTGGGCATTTGATCCCCAGACTCCCAGGTGAAAGTCATGCGCACTGACCATTCAGCCAAATGGACATCCCTGTGGCCAAGTAGCCAGCGCACATGATCAGTTGGAGGCATAGTGACAGGACCCCACACTGTCACAGTGGCAACCTCCGTGGGGCTTTTTAGCCCCTTTGTTACCTTCACCCTCATCCTGCTTCAATTTTTGTCCTGAATTTGAGAAATGTAACACAAGGAGGATGCTATTTCTATATAGAGCAATCGAGCTACTGAGCTAATGCTAATAATTGCAGAATCCTTTAATGTAGACATTAGCATGGTCAGATGTAAATCTTTATAGACCTATATTTTTACCAACCAAAATTGATTAAAATATTTTTTTATAGCAATTTTTTTTTTTTAAATATAAAATTAATAATTTTATTCTGCACCCCTCTAGATGTTCTGTGGATGAATTATTTTTGAAAAATTAATTGAGGAAAAAGTTGTACCTATGACCATTACAGCAACTAATAAAGTGGAATGTTTTCGTGTTAGCTTTAGCTGCTAGAAAGTTGAAGTGAACTGCAGCCTTTAATATCACTGAACATTATTCTGTTGGAATTACTGAAAAATAGAGCATAAAAGGTGGTTATGAGGTCTTCAGACACAACTTTTCTTCGCCTCATCTGTTTCTGTTTCAGCCATCATGTTATGTAGTGTAAAAAAAAACACCTGAGTTATTTGTCTTACAGCCAAAAGCATTCCAGCTTTAGACTTTTCAAGGGCGTTTGTGGATTTATTGAGGGGATGATTTATAACTCAGCACACTTGAGTGCAAAAGGTGATTGTGAAGCTCTTTCACTGTCAAAAGCTGGTTTCCACCGTATTCTGGAAGTGTGCGGACCTTTTGTGTCTGAAAGCCGCATTGTACTGGAATACGAGTGACAAACAATGGTAACCCATGTGAGTGAATGGGGGCAGAGTTTGGCACATGCTTGTGTGTTTTTGCACTCTCGCCTCAGTCTTCCTGGTGGGTTCACACATCTTTCTCTGAGGCGTTTTTCCTCCGCTGTGTCCTGTCATCAAATGTTGTGAGAAGCCAGCAGTGACAAGCACATATTGTGGGTCATGGAACAGGAGACTGAAGCTATGAGCTCTCAAGATTAAAATTCCCAAAATGTCTTAGATTGACAGACATGAGTCACAGTAAAGCTTTCTCGTTTGATGAAAACTAATTTAGACCTGGAACTATGTGAGCAATCTGATCACGTTTTGAGCTTAGAGGAATGTATCCTGACACCAAAGTCGGTATCATCTGCAGCCACAGTTTTCTGGTGGAAACTGATATTCACGTCTGCCCTCTATGTTCCTAAACTAAATCTTTTTTTTTTTGTCCTTTTCTGACTCACTTGATATGATCACTGATGAGTTTGTATCTTCCCATATTGCAGTAGATATCTGCTGCAAAAAGCCAAACCTAGAGGAGGAAGCCAAATGTACTTTAAATGCAACAACTCATTTTAGATGCACTACAGTTTGTGATTTTTTTTTTAGGCCTTTTCATCCCGACATCTAATCTTACAATTCTCTTTTCTTTGCATACAGGATTTTATTAATTCAAGCTATTATTATGAGTAACTCGAGACTGGAAACAGTGTAAGCCAGCTGACATCCATCCTGCACAAATGTCCTGCAAGAGGTTGGAGCTCTACAAAACCCTGAGGCAATTGGTGTCTTTTTCTCCAGGGCATAAATGAAACTTGGTGCTGCTCAGGTGCATCCCTCAGTAAACAGAAGCTGTATCATCTTTACAGCGTCTGGCTTGTTTGGCATAATGTCTGATTTGTAGATGATAAATTTAATTTATTGCATCAGCTCACATGGCATGAACCAAACGGCATCTGTTGTTCGAGATCTCCAATTGAGTTTTTTGTTTTGTTTTGTTTTATTTAGTTTTTTCTCAAAGCAAGGCTCCTGTTAACATAGCACTCGACTAAGATTATGCCAGAGTAAGACAAACATTTTTCACTGATCACATATAAATTAAAAGCAGGACTGTGGCTGACTAACATAAAAAAATCCAAATTTGGCATTATTTCAGTGAGAGATGCTGATTTTAGGCTTGTGAGTTTCCTTGTCACAGCAGTTAACCAAATCTATAAAAAAAAAACAACTCGATCCTGCCTCTTAAAAAAATCCATATGTTGAGATGACAAGTTCTTTTTTTTTTTTTTTATAACAACCATTTTCTCGTGATATCAAGATAACTCAACTTGTTTGAGCAAAGTTTCTTTTTGCCAGATACCAAGATGATTCAGGTGGGCTTCTAAAGTCTGTGGCTGTTATGTTCCATTTGATTTCATCATCAAAATATACACCTGGCAGCTGAGGAGATTCTACAAGTCATACATGATTCTATGTAATTCTGTGATTGAGTGAAACGGGTAAAACATAAGTGTCAGACACTTGGCAATTTCAGCTTTGGTCAGACTTGATAGAAGTAAAGTCAGATGTATTGATGAGTGATAGATGCTCTTCTGTCTGACATCATGCTGCATCTGTTGCTGCCTTGGCTGTTCTGGGGTATTCCAGTACAGAAAAGGGGTGCCACTTGGACCCACCAGTTGAGGTGGTGGGAGAGAACAGGATGAAGCTCTCACCATCCTTTCCAAAAGCTGACAGCTCCACTGAGTGCTCCTTCAGAGACAGACTGCTGTACCCACAGTATGAGCAGGTGCTGTTTCAGGTCCTTGATTCCTGCAGCAGTTAGACTGGAAACCAGCACTGCTCCCAGTAGACCACAAAGTCAACAAAAGCCAGTATAAGTTATTAATGTTCATACTCATTTTTTAAATTCTTATAAGTCAATCTATAAAAACGCTGTCATTTGCAAACAAAGCTGAAGAATCTTGGATTAACTGAAGCATTTCTATCTCAGCAAGAAACACATTTGTTGAGGCTGCAATTTCAGGTTTAACACCTAGCTTTCTGCAGGGAAGCTATAGTTGTCCTCAAAATTATTCATACCTTCTCATTAAATAAGGAAAAAAAAATCAGCTGTCAGTGATATTAGTTGACATTGAAAAAAGTAGGAATACATAAAAAAAAGAACATCATGACATTGATTTTTTAGTTGTGGTTCAACAGAAATATTTAAAACAAACAAAAAATAAAACAGGTAAACAAGCATGATGTGGCTCCTGAGCTAAGATTTTGTTGAGCAACCCTTGAGGCAATCACTGCAATCATGTTTTTCTCTAATGTTCAGTCAGACTTCTGCACCTGTTGACAGGCATGTTGGGTCATTGCTCATAAGCTAGGTGCTCCAATTGGTCTGGGACATGGTGTTTGTCTTGTTTTAAAAAAAAATCTGTAAAACTACAATTCAAAAATGTTTCATTTCACTAAATTATAATTTAGCTAATTTTATTCATTATTACTTTTTTTTAGTTTTTTGTTATTTTAATTACTGTTGTGAATTTAGCATTTTAGTTATTTATAGGGTATGACATATAAATACATGCACAAATTTGGAGATAAATAGATAAAGAAGGAATAATTGGTATTAACAAATACATGGTTGCAGGTTTGCAATACAAAAGAGCAAGCAATTAAAAACCATCTGCTCTTGCAGGTTCATGTACTAAAATAGTGATTTTTGTATGATCAATTCAACCTCCAGCGCCTCCAGTGGCTTATGCTGCACGAGAGCCACTTTAAAGACAGGAGGGAGTCAGGCAAACGAGGCATTCAGTTGTCAAGGTTGACATATCTTATGTTTCAAATGGAATTACGAGACTTTCCCCATCCTGACGAGGTAAAATATGTCGTACCACGTGCAGTTGCAGGTCAGTGTTCTAAGAGCTTCCCAACCTCATTTTCTTCCATCAATCTGCTTTTACTTGAAAGACATAAGCAGTGGGGGGATTTTCTCATGGGGATGTCATGTCAAAAATGGTCATTAATAATTGGTAAGATCCCAGCTGAGAAGCATCTGGAAGTCGTCTCTTTTTAAAGAATGTCGCATTAAAATTAAGCATTGTCAGACTGAATACTCTCACAGGCGGTGACTTCGCTGTTTCTTCCCTTTTGTCTCACGTAGCGTTTCTGTGGCACATTGACCTGAGGGAAACTGCTGTTCTTACACGCTCTTTGAAAATATTCCTCACATCTTCTCCACGCTCACCGTTTTATCTCAGGTGCGGTGTACGCGGAGCTGCGGAGGCCTTGCAGGACCATGATCCTGGTGAACCCCAACAGCGGACGAGGACAGGCTCTCCAGCTCTTCACATGTCACATACAGGGCATGCTCACAGAGGCCTCCGTTCCCTACACGCTCGTCATCACAGGTCAGTCATGACCATGTTCTCCCACATGCATTCAGCTGGCGTTCTTCCTTGTGTCATGTTCATATGAAAGCAGGGGATTAAAACCCTCCACATCATGGAAAGATCAGTCTGAGAAGTGGGTCATCCTGCCAGTTGCACACACAAGTTGGGAGTGATTGCAACTTATAATCTTTGCAGGAATTATGCATTGTTTTTATGATCACAGACTCACAGGCCACATGTTCGCAGCAAATATCAGCATGTGCGCATGCAGCTGCAGGAGCCCGAGCACGTGTATACTGCAAGGCATTAAATTCTCATCTCTGTCATGCCAGCTGCTCCACATTCTCCGTGAGTTGCTAAAGCCTAATGCTGACCCCTAACAGTATTGTGTTGGTTACTTTCATCAGAGACTGTTCTCCGTGTTACATCTCTGAATACAAAAGAGCAGCTACACTGAACAGCTTTCATGAAAGGGGGAAAAAAAAAATCACACACATTGCATAATTTACCCTCCATCTCATAACCTCCTCTCTCCCTGTGCTCCTTGCCCACCGCAGCCCAGTTTGACAGGACCAAATATTTGACAGGTATGAATAAGTTCTCTCTTTTAGCGTTAGCTCAGCAGTATGCAGCCGAATCTCTGCTTCAGCACGACGTAAGACCCATTATGACAACCTAGTCAGGACAGGAAGCGTACTGGTGTGCATGCAGGCTCCTGGGACTTAAGAGAAGGTCAGCTGCTGGATGTGGATGACAAAACACAGAGTAATTATTAAAATGAAGGGGGGAGAATGTGGGTCACTGTGAGCCCTGAGCGGGCAGATACAGTAGCCAGTGAGAAGAAACTATGAGGCAGTTTACTCAGCACACACCTCTCTGATGAGTGTATCGCTCTGTCTTTGCCTGAGGAAGGACAAGGAGGCGCCTTCTGTGTCAGCATGTACCTTTTACATACTGTATGAAGCATCCGGCGTAGCAGTTTTAATCTCTACCTGGGCTAACCTCAGATGAATTCGGGGAGCTGCTGCTTTTAAATGAAAACAAACAAGATTTCCCCACATTTTTAAGTATTTACTGTTTAATTGAAGGCTTGTCTCTGCAGTTCACTGGTCTTCAGCTTTAGGTTGATCCTGTTCTTTGTGTTTTCTGGTGACCCCTTCGGTAAGGAAGTGCCTGGGAAGTAAAGCATCATGCTAAGCCTTGGTATTCTCAAAGTGCTGAGTCAGCTTTGCAGCGCCGTTACTCTCTCCTGTCTCGGTCTGTCAACACAGCACTGCATCACCGCCTCCAGCCCATCCAGCTCGCAGCAAACAAACAGCAGGTGGAGGCTGAGCGAAGCCAGAACAGAGGGTTGATCGATACTCGAGGAAAAATATTTCCATCATAATGGCTGCATATCAAGTGCTTCTTCACTTCCTGTCCCGCCATCCTCCTTTTCTCTCTCTTTAAAGTTTTTGTTTTCATCCACGTGGCTCCATTGGGGAGTCTCGACTGGCAGGACTGTAGATTTTAATGCTGGCGGGATGAGCCTACAGAGACCCCCAGCAGAGGGACCCACTCAAGGATGCTGCCAATAAAGTGGGGCTGAACAAACAGCTCATGCCTCCGCCGGCGCATTAACCAACGCTTGCACACACACACACACACATTTGTCTGTCACAGATGTTTGCCGGCCGGCTAAGCTGCCTTGGAGCTGTTGAGTGGCCACTGGACAGGCTAATATGATGTGTGTGACCCGATAAGGGGAAATTGAATTTCTTTTCTGCTTAATCTCCCTGATCCCACCCCAGAGGCTGGTGATGAAGGGAGCGAGCTTGTTCTCTGTCCTTGCTCTTGTTTTGTTTGTTTGGGTGTTTTTTTTTTATCATTTTGTCAGCTCATCCCACATTCTGCCACATTTTCCGCTTCATCTTGTAGTTTTCTCTTCCTTTTGTTATTTCAGAGCACCAGAACCATGCGCGCGAGGTGGTGAGGAAAGCAGACCTGTCGCAGTGGGATGCCCTGGTCATCATGTCTGGTGATGGGCTGTTGTTTGAGGTAATGGGTCTATTTCAGCTTACTAATGAATTGGTTATAATTAAAAATGGAAATCATATCATCATTCTCTCTGCTTCTTAGAATAGGCATATGAATCTTTAATTTGGTATAAAGTATGACGTAAGAGACATTTCTTTACACACAACAATCACAGAAATACTTTTACCAGAACTTTTTTCTCATGCAGAAGTACTCGCCCTGTTCCTCTGGTTCTATATTTGTTCATTCAGGTGATAAATGGTCTGATGGAGAGAGAAGATTGGCAAGAGGCCATCCAGATCCCTCTGGGTATCCTTCCAGGTGGCTCTGGTAACGCCCTGGCAGCATCCGTCCACCACTATTCACAGTGAGTCGGTCTATTAATGAGTCATTTAAATGCACGGGCTGACGGTGCAAAAGACGAACCTTCTTCATCCTTAAAGACAATTTATCTCCTTGCTGTGTAATTATGCTAAAGGCTGACTGGTCACATCGTTCCTCAGGAGGGGAAGGAGGGACGGTGGCTGCTTTGCTGTGCAGCAAGAGGTCATTTCAGGTTATTTAAACTCTCAAATGAATGATGTAATGGGTTAATAAAAAAAAAAGCATTATGACTGATTATAGTCCAGGCTGCAGCTGCGGAACATGTTGACCCAGCATATGCCCAGGGTATCATCTCCATCTGCTGGTTGCTTGTTGGCACAGCATCAAAGAACCAATACTGGTGAGCCAAAACATCATGACCACCTCTGCCTTGCAAGCTGCTTTGCCTTTAGATGACACCAAAACAAGTCACACCTGCAGAGTCATGAACTATAAGATCTAAAGATTTGCTGTTATGATAGTAAAATCTCTGTAGCAGATCCCTTCAAGTCCTGTAACTTAACTATTTTGCCACATAGAGCCACTGTGATATTTCAGCAAAGCTCTGACACAGGTTGTATTATGGTAATGTGAAAGAGAAAGTACATATTTTACTCCCAAGGTTTTACAACTGTGGAAATCACATGAAATAATCAGGTGCTTAACAGCTCTTACAATTAAGTAAAATTGCAACAATGATCTTCAAGGAGCAACTGTTGCCTCCCATCAGTCTGTGAAGGGTTAAAAGGTAATTTGTAGACAACAAGAAGTCCTGTCTACTGTCAGAAAGATTATTAACGAGTGGAAAATATTAATGGATAGCTGCTACCTTTCCCAGGAGTGGATGCCCCAGTAAGTTCACCCCAGGGTCGGGCAGTGCTTTCCTCAGAGGAAAAAACGCATAGTCAAGAATAGTATGAAGGGATTATGGAAAGCAAATGAAGGAAGGGTTGCCAAGAGAAAACCTTCGCTCACAAAAAGCATGGCAGCACAGCTTAGGTCTGTGAAGTTGCCCCTGAACAAACAGACCTCATTCACCAACCGTTCTTACCAACAGATTTGTTCTAAATACCTGCTTACAAACTTTTTTTTGTTCTTAGATCAGAACAAATCCTACGAACACTCAGGAGTACTCTTAAAGGACTTGGGTGAAGACGTTTAAACAAAATCAGCATCTGTGTTGTTTTCTGCTGTTCAGTTCATTAGAATACAATGACAAAGCTACGATCAGTTTTTCCAATGACTTTTGGTAAATTACAAAGCATATACTTATTTTGATTTACATAAATAGATATTCCAGAACTTGGCATGAGGAAGACTATGAGGGCCACGGGGGGTAAAAAAAAGGAAAAAAGAAGGGAAAATAGAATTCTGAAAAAAAAAGTAATAGTTTTGACTTCCTTCCAAACCCTAAAAAAAAAGAAAAAAAAAATCAGGGAGGATTTTTTTTTTTAATCTCTGAAAAATGTCAGAACTCAGAGTTTTTTTCCAAGAAGAAATAATTTTTAGATATATATATATATATATATATATATATATATATATATATATATATATATATATATATATATATATATATATATTTTTTTTTTTTTTTTTTTTTTAATTGGATTTTTTTTTTTAATGCCGAAAAGTCAGAATTTGACTTTTTTCTAAAATGTAAAAAGAAACATTTGTTTTTTCAGGGAGAATTTGTTTCTAATGTCAGAATTCTAACTTTAATCTCAGAATTCCGGCCCTTTTCCGAAACTTAATAAAATCCTAAAAGAATACTGGGGCCACCTCCATGGTGGCCTCAATATTCTTTGGCACAAGAACAAGTTGCAGTGAAAATGGATTTCCTGACACCATCAATGCAAAAGACTGCACACTTCCAGATCTGTTCCCTCAGTTGAAAGAATATCCATAAATGTCAAAGCCACCTGTGATTCTCAGATCCACCTGCTAAACCTTGTATTCATCAGTGAAAATGTACTACAGTGGTGTATTTTTATTATAAAGGTTAGTTTTATTAAGAAAGCAAGGTTATGTTCTGGACATCAGGTTGATAACACCTATCAGACTCACTGGGTAGGCGATGTTCATCTTAAAATTATGCCATAGCAGGTGGGAATTTACTTTTCAAACTGTAGAAGATACAGTAGGCTATGTAATGAAATCTATTTTGTAGTGTTGGGCCAGCTGGTCCATCCTTTCAACTTATGAGAGATTGGCATTCACCAATCTTCAGAGGAAAGGTATGAACAGCTTCAAGATCCAAGAACATGTTCATGAATGTGACAAAGGGTTTCTGTAAAACAAAAATAAATCTACAACTTAGGAGCAAATTTATGAAGATTAGAAAGAAGATATTGGTGAATGAGGTCCAAAATGTCCAAAGCAGACATGTCTGGTGAAAACCAAACACAGCCCATTGGACTTCATTCCAGCTTTCAAGCATGGTAATGGAAAGCTGGTGGTTTGGACTTGTTTTGCAGCCATAGGACCTGAAGACCTTTCTGTATTTATGGTGATGATGAACTTCTTTGTCTACAAAACTATTCTGGAGTAATCTGTGCGAGAGCTAAAGCTCAGCTGGAACTGGGCCGTGTAAAATGACACTGATCACAAGCACATCAGTAATTCTACAACAGAATGGCTGGAAAAGAAAATAGTGAAAGTGATGCAGTGACTCAAAGTCCAAACTTTAACCTAAATGAAGTCGTGAGACTGGAAGACAGCTGTGCGTAAATGAACACCCACAAATCTATACTTCAGCTTATTCATAGCTCCACAAGCTAATGAAGCTACCTCTGCATGTTGTCTTGAATAGATGAAAATGTCATCTGTTACATAGTTGTTTATTCAGGCTAGTGTTTACTTGACTCTAATTTATAAAAAGGTTTGGGGGGGGGGGGCGGCGGGGGAGGGTGGGAAGGAGGGGGGCCGGGGCAGGACACGGCCAAGGTAAAAAATAAAGGCGGGGCCTCTAAACCAGGGAAGCAAGGGGGGAGGGGTTCCGGGGGGGAGCGGGGGGGGGGGGTTCTCGGGGGGGTTTTAAAAAATTGTTATTTTGGGGCGAACGCTATAAAAAATTAGACCTGGCAAGAACCAGATGCTTTTTTTCTTTAGTTTTTTTTTTCATATGATTTCCTGATACATGAAACATAAGAATGAAGTTGGGTGCATTTTTTTCACATGACTATCATGTAGTGAAACTTATGGTGGCTTTTGGCCTCCCAGCCCTCCTCGACACGTTGACTCTGAGAAATGACTGTTGAATACATCCCACATATGCTGTTGGAACAAGCTCTTCAGCCTCATTAACTTCATGTGTGTAGTAATGACATTTTGGCTCATCAATGCAACTGCCGCCTCAGCATTGCGACTGTATATAATCCTACAAGCTGGTGTCTGAGCTGCATTTTGTCGTCAGTGCTGCTCAGAAAATGTCACCGTTAACAGGGAACAAAAGCAAAGAACACGGTTTTACTGCTAATCATCAATGTTTCATTAATTGTGAGTGTGTTCGCATGCTGTTCCCGTAGACTCTGCAGTATTTAAATATTAACTAAACTTCATAAATGACGGCAACATCGCTGCATTGTGTTTGTGTGGAGCCTGCCTTAAGGTCAGCTGAGAAAAAGATGAGAGCCATTTGTAAATCTTTGCCCTCGTTTTTGCACTCAGTGCCCACAGGCACAGACGGGAACTTCATCCAAGTCCTGTCACGTGGTTCGGTGTGTTGAAGAGTGCAGGAGCCAAATGCAGACAAGATTCTGGAGGGAGGCGAGAGGAAAATATAGTAACCTAATGAATAAACACTAGACGCTACTATGGCAGGATATCCAAACGACTGTATTGGCGTAGCACCAACAACACAACTGACAAGATGAGGATCTGAAATCGAGGAAAGGAAGGCAGGAAATATTTATACAGAGGAAGCAGTGCTGTATCAAGGAAATTTTTAATGAGGTGGCAAAGATGAGATGGAAGTTACTGGGGGGTGACCGACCAATGCATTTTATTAACCACCACCATTGTTTGGTTTGGTCAGAATCAATGTGTGAAGGATTTTTCAGTGTCTACAAAAAGCTTCGAGCCCTTCCATGTCAAAAACCAAACTTTTTACAGATTTTAAAGAATATTGTACAAGATATGAACTCCCAGAAGAAAGACTAAACATTTCTCATATTGCAGAGTAAACAGACACCCCTCTAGAATCGCCATTTACAGGAAACTAATGCTGAATAACGGGCAGGTGTGGTCGTGGGCAAACTGAATCCAGATGTGTGGGGAAAGCAGGGGACAAGATTAGCTGCATTTTAGTTACAGTTTTTTGCAAAATGAAACTGATATTTCTCAAATTTAGACGAAGTACAATTGCGATTGTACGTGTTTCCATTAAATGGTGTTTAGCACATAAGTCATACTTCTCGTCAAATTTTGTACTGCAAGACTCCACTTTGAGGAGGATGGAAACTTAATTTCGCTGTTGTTTGCAGTCAAGAATGGCGATTATATTTCTCTCTTCAACTAAATGTAAAAACACCTCTGTCTATACAAACTAGGGCTGGGCGATATATCAATATGAAAAATATATTGATACATTTTTAAATGAGATATAGAACTGGACCATATATCAATAAACAGTACATAGTTCAATGTTTGTTTGTTTTGTCTTACAGAAATGCTGCTCTTACTAGGGTTTGTCATGATTAATTATTTTATAATGAGCCTTATTTGCCTCTGTGAGTTTCTTATACAGTTAAACAGTATTTACATTTACATTTTATTATTCTTTGAACAGCTAAGCATTATTTCATCCAGATAGTTTAAATAGAACTACTTGTGACGTCATATTTGACTTTGACTGTGACAAAAAAATTTGCTCTCACTTTGCAATAAAAATATCGGGATATATATTTTATACCAATATTCAGCCTAGATGTATCGAGATATGACTTTTGATCCATATCACCCAGCCCTAATACATACTGCACCATCTTTACTTGAAATGAATTTGGTCATGTGACCCCAATGCCATGTCTGGTTGTGTGAAAATACAAAAAAAGGGTTTCCATTACACTTTTGCACTATACGTATATTTAGACCACCTCCTGAGAGCTTAGTGGTGTCCAAAGTTGGTCTTCAAGGGCTGCTGTAAACCATTTTAGGGATATTTGAGAGTTTTGTTTTGTTTGTTTTTTTATTTATTTAGGTGTTTCCATTATCAGTTTTTATTGAGATGGGTTTTGCAGAATTGTAGGGGAAATCAAAATGCAGTTATTGAGAGAATTTTTAATAAGAAAATTAAAGAGAAAAACAAGATATACTGAAAAAAACTAAATTTACCAAACATGAACAGAAAACATTTGCCATGCAAACAGGTCAAGAACAGTCCACGTCATTATCTCAAATATCTAAACTGACATGACGGTTTTAAAAACAGACTCTTCTTTTTCTCATCCTCCTGTCTTCAATTTTTTATTACAACAGTTTTTGATAATTAGCTGCTGAAGTAACTTCAAGTAATTTCTATGTGGGCGTATTCAAATTATTCCATGTGTGCTTTATTATAATTTCATTCAACAAACTCGTCAGTGTTCCTGTACATTTGGTCCCCCAGCAATTCTTTGATCTTCCCAAGTTGTTTTACTGCTGCATTTTTAATCTCCCTTATTAGCTGCTGAACGCAAAACAATATACTGTTCATAATATGCACTGGCAGAATTTTAGAATTACTTTTAAATTGTTCTAAACTCAGTTTTTCATCAGCATTTCCTCGGGTCCTGGTGATGCACATGTTAGAGTTTATGCAACAGACTTTTTACCGAAACCAAGTTGCTCCATCCATCTCACAAACAAGATTTGAGTTAATCAAGCACTCAAATTTTGTCTTACCTGGAAGGCCAACATTGGTTTGACTAGAACTTTGATGTTTCCGAGCAGGGCTGTTCTACTGTAGTCGCGTGATTTTTAATTATTTACAGCAGCAGCAGCTGAGCACGGAATGGTCAGTGCAGGTTAAGTTGAAGCCCAATATATCAGTCACAATGTGCTCTTGAATGCACAAAGTCATTGTTTACACCAGCTGGCATCATTCCTTCGCTCAGCTAAGTCCTTACATAGTTTAAAATAGAATAAAATCCTATAGTTACTGCTCTGAAACAGTCATTTATAACAGGCTCAAGGGATGTTGTGTAATGCCGTATGGACCTCTAACTCCTGCTTTCTGTAAAAACCCATCAGGTCGCCTCCAGCATGGAACGAGGAGCTGCTACTGAGCTGTGGCTTCATGCTGTGCAAAGGTCTGGTGGGTTCGCTGGACCTGGTGTCGATCCACTTGGCCTCGAGACAGCGCCTCTTCTCCTTCCTCTCCCTGGCTTGGGGCTTTGTGGCAGATGTCGACATAGAGAGCGAGAAGTACCGCCACGTGGGAGCTATCCGCTTCCTGATGGGCACCCTGGTGCGTCTGGCCACCCTCAGAGTGTATCAGGGCAGGTTAGCGTATCTTCCAGTGAAGGAGGCACCAAAACTTCCAAAAGGAAGCATCAAGGTGAACCATCCGCCCTCCACACCTCAGCACCCCTCGCTCTGCTCTTCCCTCCCCTGTCGGCTCATCCCCAACACTTCGCCAAAGCAAAGCTCTCGCCACAACTGCATTAGTACGAACTCGAACCACAACACCATCACCAACTCCTCCAACAGAGCCATTGACAACAAGAGATCTGAGACACAGAGAGACAGAAAGATGGCAGACCCTGTGGACTCTCTGCTTCCTGGCCTGGACCAGCCAGTCCCAGAGAGCTGGACAGTGGTGAAGGAGGAGGACTTTGTCTTGGTGCTGGCTATCTACCAGTCCCACCTGGCTGAGGACCTGTGGACAGTTCCAGGTGCGATGGCGGACGACGGAGTGATTCATCTGTTTTATGTAACAGCTGGAATTTCCAGGCCCGCCCTCCTGCGCCTCTTCCTCGCCATGGAGAAGGGCGCCCACTTGGCGTGCGGCTGCCCCTACTTGGTGTACGAGAAGGTGAGGGCTCTGCGCCTGGAGCCCATCTCTCCCCAAGGCATGATCACTGTGGATGGAGAGATGGTGGAGTACGGGCCGGTTCAGGCTCAAATCCACCCCGGGCTGGCCAGACTCATATGTGGATGAACTCATCTTATACTACTTTCTCTTTCCACTTTGGCCTTTTATACTCTTGTCGGTTTCTTTGTGTATGCTGTGCTTTCAGAAGTGCCAAAGACATTTAATCAGCCTCTGGAAATTCCTTTATTTTTCTACAGAGACAACTTGTCCTATTTTTTGTGGACCCCTGTCCCCTCTTTCTCTCAGTGTTAGATTCAGGGTCAAAGCCATGGAGGGTTGTGCTTCTGGCTGGTCCAGGCTTAGAGAAAAGTGGAGGGATGGTGTGTACATGCATCAGAGAGAGAGCTGGAGAAAGAGAGAGAGAGATCTTTATGTATGTATGTGTGCACTCGAGTGTGTGTATGTGTGAGATTGTGCATGAGGAGGTTTGGCAGCATGGTAGCAGAGGAGTGCATTGTGCATTCTGCTGTCGGACCTCATAAGCACAGCACATGTGAAGAGAAGCACATTCTTCTGTCCTGGGAGGCTCCTGGGGGAAACCACGCCCCTTGCCCCACTGTACTACTCCAGGCTGACAATCTCCCTGCTGGGCCACCACTCTGACAGCATCGCCTGCCCTTAAGCTTAGGAAAAAAAGGAAAAAAATAGATCTTTCTTGCTGAAGAGATATAAATCCCCAAAGGATTAAGCATCAACAGATCTTTAATCTTTGCATAGTTTTTATAAACCCTCCCAACAATACCAGATCTGGTCATGTTAACGCATTAGTACCATCATGTAAACCACACTCCTTCACCTCCTCCTGCTTCCTTGCCGACAGAAACCAGCTGAGGTTACCTTTACCACAGTCCGATCCATTTCCCATCTTCCAACTCTGTTTCATCATCGTTAAACTGTACGAACTGCCTCCACTCACACGCATATACCCCCCCCCCCCCCACTCTTATGCTCAGATCGTCACATATACACATTCACACACACATATTCCCTTGCATCTCTGCAGCACTTAGCTAGGGGGAGGGGCGCGATCTGCTTCTGTGCATATGATCCCCACTCCTCTTACCATCTTAAGATTGTACTCTCCCTCTCTCCATTGGTTAATGAGCCATCAGCACCAAATGTGTCTTTAATGTGAGGCTTTACATCGGCATTAGCGTGCTAAATAAAAAGTCTCTTTTTTTTTTTCTTTTTTTCCAAATCGTATGAAAGCTCTTAAGTGGGTTTCAAACACATATTAGACTTGTAAAGGCATACTAGAGTGGATAAAGTGCAGTTTCATACTGGGTCCGTTAGCATTGCATATTGAGAGAAATGTGATCAACGTGAGCAAGAGGGAGTCAAGTGTTTTGCTCCTCTGTGTGGCCTCCTTGCTTGCTGTGGTGATGAGCATTAGTGCGCTGGAGCAGAGGAGAGTGCAAATGTTAGCATTATCATCAGTGCCCCCCTCCACACTCTTGCACACTTACATACAGTCTCTCTCTCTTGCTCTCTCTCTTTCACACCAGTTTACTTCAGGCTGCACCACAACTGTTCATCCATGCGCATGCAGCAGAGGTATATCATCCCATTCTAAGTCAGCTGCTCTTAAATGACGAAAAAAACAACAGAATGTGAAGAAGGTGGAAAAGATCCTGCTGTTTGAATATTGCTGCTTATGCCCAAAGCAAACTCACCTTCTCTGCTGAAAGTAAACACTAGAATGTTGACTGGCTAATGGGGTTCAAAGAAGTGCTGATTTTCAGCTTTTTTTTTTTTTTTAAAGGTTTGAGTACATTGCTGTCATCTTGAGTGCAATACAATTTAATGCAATGAGCTGATAGCGCACATCATCTCCTGCTGCTTTTTCTGGAGCTCAAGGGGGGAAACCTCAAGTGACTGGTTTCCACTGGATGCAGCACAAATATGCTCTTTTTTTATCATAATGCAAATAAAAGAAGGGACTATCAGGGACTGTCAAAAATTATTAGGGTGCGGTAGCAAGCCAGCTGAAGAAGTCGGTGAAGTTGTGTAAACTGCGTGTGTGTGTGTGTGTGAGTGTGTGTGCATGAGAGTCAGAAGATTATAAGATGGCGTCTCAGTCATTGGAATGAAAGCTGCTCAGTGGCGCGTAAACCAAAAAAAGTCCATGAGGGACTCTGATGTTATTCACGCTCCTGCAGTTTTGGGTCCATAACACGGACACATTAGCATATATGAATGTGGAAAAAACAAAATTACCATACAGCTCCTCTAGACTTTTCAAATATCGCTGGAGTGGA
The DNA here is from genome assembly GCA_023101725.1 of Atherinomorus stipes. Taxonomy (NCBI): domain Eukaryota; kingdom Metazoa; phylum Chordata; class Actinopteri; order Atheriniformes; family Atherinidae; genus Atherinomorus; species Atherinomorus stipes. The sequence goes on from JALJCO010003429.1 coordinate 246,913, forward strand.
AGGAGTCATTTCACAGAATTTGAAGGATTTTCCTTTTAAATAGTTTGTCCACATCGAGTGACAAATGCGGAAGTTGTAGCACGATGGCTAATTGAGACAGCAATGGGCATTACTTTCAAATTCTTATGAGAGCGAGTGAAAGCTTTAATTCTCACTGGCATGCTAGTATGCTACCCCATAATGGCATTTACAGATTTTGCAGTCAACAGAGAGGCAGCCGTCTCTTTTTACAGAAATATGAATAATAAGAAGCAGATTAAACTCAGCAGTTGTGTTGTGAGAAATTTCACAGTACAATGCATGCCCAGAAAAAACACCAGTCAGAAGTCAGGACACTTCATTAAATGTAATGGGAAAGTGTGTCCAAACTTGACTGGAAGTGTTTAATGCATGAAGAAAAATTTGAATTGTAAAATAAACTGTTGTTTTTCCACCAGTTCTACTAAAATAGAGGGGTAGTATTTCTGTCTAGGTCACACTTGAGTTTTTACTTCATGATTAAAGTCACCAAAAACATTAGTGAGAACTAGGGATGTTCGATATTATCGGCCGATATTGGTATTAAAATGCGATATTGGAAAATATTGGTGTAGTTTTTTTGGACGGATATTTTACCAATGAAATCTGGCGTGATTTTACTAATGAAATCTTGCGAAATTTCATAACAGACAAGATCTCACAAGATCTTGTTCCCGCTAGCAGCGGCCCAGCATGAAAAGTCCCTGTTAACCTGGAAGAACTTCATATCCCAGGATTCCTTTCAGAGTCATGTGACTACTGTGCAGCTGCTGCAGACTGATTGGTTTGAAGATGCTTATAATATGTCTGGTTTTAAGTTGTTGTTTAATTTACCAAGTTGTCAGAAACATTAGAATTAACCACATGTTGGTTAATACCTGCTAGTATCTGATATCTGGCAGCCAGATGTCCAAAATGAACTCCTTTGGCTGAGTCAAGGCTATTTTGGAATCTTTGCTCTCAGAGCAAAATATAGTTGTGTTTCGCAAAATGAGAGAGATACAACCTCACAGTTGTTTGCATATATCAGTATTGGTTGATATCAGAATTTAAGAGTTGGCCAATATCGGTTAAAAAAAAAAAAGCCTATATCGAACATTCTAGTGAGAACAATGTTATTCTGATATTTTAGAAAGTATAAAACATTTTTATCACTATCATTTAGTGAGTAATATTTGACTTTAACAGCTGATATCATATGTGTATCATCAACGCATTATCGATATTTCAGTCTTTTAACATTAAATTACCATCAAAATCAGCACATTGCAACACTCCACAGTTGTGCTTCTTAATGTTATTCTGTAAAAAGAAAACAAAGCCACAAATTCTTGCATTGCAGACAAAAACTGTCTCTGATTGACTGCTTTGATTGTCTTTTGAAAATGATAAAATGATACACCCACCTTTCTCCACAAATTTCTTTTTCCCTAATAACTTTTGCACAGTCCCTTATAGATTTCTGGCGTACTTGAAGTTGACCTGACTGAACATTGTTTCATCCTCACTGCGGTGCCGATTTTCACTTTAGACTTGACGTTACATTCTGAGACATTTATACTCCTCTATGGTACTCATGTCTAACATTCTTCCTCCTTTCTACTCTGTGAAGTTATCCAGCTGCTGTGAATACATCCTCATGACCTGCAGGCTGCACACCTGAAACTGCGGCTGCTCATGTGCATCGTTCATTACTATCTGAGTTCAGTAAATGGACAGAGACCAGCTATGCAAACGCCTCGTCATGGCTGCAGATATTTTGGACTGAGGGGTCCCCCTGCTGGATTACCGTTGAATATGGAGCAATGGCTTTATCTTGGAAAATATGCTCTTCTGTTATACAACGCTATCTCCTCATTCTCCCACCTGTTCCTTTCTCTTTATATTTAGACCCAGATTAGTCGGATCACATAAGCTCGGCTGCAGAAGACGTGGAATTCATCGTTAATGAAAGCCAACATCCAGCTTATTGTAATTCATCATCAAAGGAATTAACTTGATTCATGCAAATAACCAACATCACGCTACTGTTAACTCGTGGTACTATACTGTTCTGTTGTTATACTCCACTGGCTGCTTTGATGTATCAGCAGGTTTTTAAAAATACAAATGTTAATACTTTGTCTTTGTCATGACTGTTAACAAAGTTTTAAAAATGATTTAAGAGAGTCGAGTGACAGATTTCAGCTCATTCTCAAAAAACTTTAGAAGTGCAATGATGTTTTTAAAGAAGAATCTGATCATGTACTGCTTTCTGTACCATGTACACGCTTAACTGGAAATCTTCTTATAAACTTGCTGTTGTATCCACTGTTATTAAAAGCCTGAGATAATACCATGATTTACAAATGATAGTGAATGTTAGTCATTGTTTGTTGCTTTTATGTGCTGAGATAAGCTGGTTTTTAGAGCAGCAGGTCAGTCGTCCCATGTGGTGTGGCTGAGGGAGTCGTGCTATTTGTGTTCGTAGCAAAAAAAAAAAAAAAGAAGGAAAACAAAACTTGGCATTGGTTGTGAAATGTGTGCTGCATACAAACGGCTTTTTTTTCCTTTAAAGTAGGTGATAAGAACATTTCAGTGCCTTACTCGTTGCACAAAATTGTAGTTAGGTGGCGCACAGGTTTTAAAACATCTGAGAAATAAATTCTTGACCACATGAAATCACATTTGAAAGGTCGGATGGGGTTGTTTTTTGTTTTTTTTTTTTTTTTTAGTTTGATTTCTGACCTGCACAGGGTAGAAAACAAAAACTAAGAATGTGTGTGTGTGTTTGACGGCAATCAAGCTTTCATTTATTTTTATTTTTTTTATATTTACAGGCTTTCTTTCTCTCTTTTTTTTTCCCCCCAAAAAGATCAATAAACATATTCATGGAGAAAAAAACATGCCTTTTGTTAGTCCTTTTGTCTGGCAATGTCAATCACATGGCCTATAAGAGGATTTGATCTGACTGGTTATTAATATTACTGTCCAAATCTATCTGGAACTTTCTGAAAGCTTTAAAGCTGAGATTTAGAAAAATGCCTAAATAGAAAACATAAAGTGGAAAAATGTTTCCAGTGAAGCCAGAGTTCCGTATATCTGAATCACTGCTGGTATCAAACTCTTATGGTCACATTTCTAGTTATATTAGTTAAAATTCAAGTTGTACATCTCTGCTGAAAATACCCTGCAATCAAGTCTCTCCCATGATGATCATAAACAACAGCAATATGAATGATATTTGCAAACATGGGTTGTTTCATCAAATCAAATCAAATCTATAAAGCACTTTCAAAGTAGCACAAAGTGCTTAAACAATCTTGACATGTTACAAAAATAAGTCATTTACTTCTGTGTGTGAAGACCTAAAAAGTTTCAAATGTATACTGTAATTTGTCTCTCACCCATGCACTCATGTACACACACGCACACACACACTCATCCTTGTACTTCTATCTTTGTGAGGACAGTCACTGAGCTTGAGTTTGTTTATTTTGAAGGGGACAGTGCATATTAATGAACGTAAAATGTAAATATGCAGGATTATAGCAAAGCTAATTTCCATCTTTAGTCCCTTGACGAGCTAAAACAGTAAAAATAAAAGTAATAAGAACAATACAAAACATTAAGAAAAAAAAACAATGGAAGGAGATCAAGGTACACACAATAGTAAAAATAATAAAAATCATAAAATTGAAAAAAAAAAAAAGCTGTGCACTGACATAATGTATTCCCTAGCCCCTAACCCTAACCACCACACCTGATTGCCTAAACTTAACCCTTGCCCCAAACCAAAACCTACTTTTAACCTAAACTCTAAAACCAAATCTTGACCCTCAAAAATGGGTCTTTATTAGTGAGGACCACCCAAAATGTCCTCACTTTCCAAAATGAGCTCACTTTAAAGTGCAAAATGGTTTTCGTAATTTAGCGAGTACAGGAACACACACACACACAACATACAGCCCCCCCTCTCATCCTCCGACCACAACCACCCACACCCCCTATCCTATCCAAACTCTGGCTTCTGCTCTTTTTAACTGCATGAATATCTGGCTTGACGTTGGTGTCCAGCTGGTGTCAAAAATGTCCCTCTGGGTGAATAATTTTCACTTCATCTTATCTTCTCTTATGATCCCAACCCCGTAGACCTGAAAAACAGACAAAAACACACAACTCTGGAACAACCACAAGGACGTACAAACATTGTTGATTGTTACTGTATTTGTTTATGGGTTTTTGTTTCGGTAGATCTCAATAAGCTGCTAATCAATACAGCAGGACTCATTCAGTTCGAGTCTTTTTTATTATTATTTTGCAATAATAATAAAAGTCCTTTCATGGTTAAAGTTGATAAAAGAACAACATTGCACAGATCTGACCTGCATCAAAGTCATGCAGGGGAAAAAGGACAAACAATGGATATGACTCTCGGTTGGAGGATTTGCTGATTTGTTGTTCTTTTCCAGCGAACATGTAAACAAGCACCAAACATTCAGGAATGATGTGATCTGGACTGATGAATGAAGGCCTTTTCAGCAAAAGAAACCTGTGAACACGGTGGTGGAGATGTTATGCTTTCCAGTCATTTCACTGCCTCAGAGATGGAATTAATTCTGCATCATATCAATGTGTACGTGAAGATGATGTGAAGCCATCTGTTCAGAAGTCGAGAATGGACTGAGATGCTTTGGGAGTATTTGAGATAGTCATACAGTATATGAGAACCCTCAAACATCTTCAAATCAGAGGAACATCAGATATATTAGCAGACAAAATTTTAAAACACCTACTAAAAGTCAACAATTTAAAAAAAACTTTAAGTAGGTAAAACCTTTATATTGTTTCACAATTACATAAATGCTCTGATAGCTGACATTACGCGACTAATCTTAAATTATTTCCTTTGAAGAAGCATCACTGAACTTTGGCAGGTTTGTGAGGTGCCCCCTAATAACAACCAGTTTGGACTCTAAACTCTACAGCCAGTGGAAATCAGTCTGATGTTTACTTCTTTTATCTCTTGCTATGTCCTTTTTTTTTTGCTTGTTTCTCCTCTTCCCCTGATAATATTTACATATGTTTAACTGTGGCCATGTTCAAAACGGCCAGGGTGTGGACATCCAGTTGCTAGGGCGTGACACGGTACGTAAAGTGAAACTGCTTTAAAGTGACAGAGCGATTTCTCAGCCTCAGGATGCTGCTGGGCCTCCAGGGATGTATGACATAAATCACCGTGCCATCAAAATGAGTCTGTTACACATGCTTTACGGTCAAAAGGTTACATGGTGCTACTTTGAAGAAATACAGTACTGCATTACTGTAATACAATTCATTGGTTAAATAAAATTCAAAATGTCAGGATTTTTCAAACTCTGGGGTCATTTCAAGAGAAACCAGAAAAACTGCTTATTAAGTGTCCTGATGTTATAAATCACTGTTACTTAAATAGGGATACGTGATACTTTGAGGCATTCCAGGGGTACATGAAATTTTTTTAATATCTATTCTTTTTAATAAATGTACAGATTCTTCAATAAAGCTGATATAATAAAGATGTCAATAACTGCAAGTGTCCGTTCATAAACTTAGTTTTACACTATTTCATTAAAAACCTGTCTTCCACATATACTGACATGGCTTGACCCGAACTGTTATGAGCCAAATGACATCAAACGTCAATCACTGTCACCTCAGAAACACAAACAATGGAGTCGTGGTTGAAGCACAGTAGAAATCTGACCGTTGTTTTGCACAGTTCCAGTTTAACAAACCTGACATAAATGACAAGGTGCAATAAGTCTTTTTCTTTTAATTTATTTTTCAAACCAAAAATATTTTGCGGTAGATAGGGGGTACGAGGCTGAAAATCTATTTCACAAGGGGTACTTTCTTGAAAAAAAGTTGAGGAACACTGTTAAAAATGATAAACTATCAAAAATCTGTTTCTTTTCATACAAAGAGAGATTTACTTCAGCATCTTATTCACTAGAGGGAGACAGAAGCTGTGTTTTAAATCGCTCTTATTCTAATCTCTGGTCCAAGAGGGCCACTATCCTGCAGGTTTTAGATGTTTCCCAGCTTTAACACACCTGACTTAAATTAATGGAACATTGTACAAAATGTGAAAACAAGCTGGTGGATCCATTTCATTAGAATTTGATGTGCTGGTGCAGGGAAGCACCTTAAAATCTGCAGCCCTCGAGTACTGAAGTTTAAGATCTGTGATGCAAACCATGACAATGACAGAGGTGTCCAGTTTTGGTCCTAGACGACTGCTGTCTTGTATGTTTTAGATGTTTCCCTGCTCCATCATACCCGATTGAAATTAAATGGACCTCCTTAACAGCTGGTTGTCAAGTCTGTTAGCAACACATTGATCTGAGGCAGGTTTGTTAAAGCAGGAAGCATCTGGAAGTTGCAGGATGTCCAGTCCCTGAACATTGCTGACCTAAGGCTTAGCTGGAGAGGAGCTGTAAAACATGAGGGTTTATGCTAAACTGAAAGCTGTCCATTTAACATTTTGTTTTACAGCCTCTGAAGGAGCTAGAAACATAAAACATAGCAGATAATGAGTTTTCTATTCTTATTAATTACCAGATTTACTTACAAAAAAGCACAGAATGAATCTTCTAAAGGTGTTGACTGAGTGTGTGTTGCTCCAGGCCTAAAATACAAAACTGCAATGGGTTAAAACATTGCAGCATAGTATGTCCATTTGATGTGGAAACCCACATTATGTATAAACAATCCCTCATTTTAAAAGCCACAGTTTTGTTTAACTACAGATGCATGAAGTCTACATGAAGTTTAGCTAAGTAGCTCATTACAAGAGTTCATGAAACTTGAAGGCCTGCAGATGGCAATGTGTAGTTATAGAAAGAGTAAGTGTGTGAGTCCATGTACAGTATGTAGTCTAACAGCCCCCAGCTGACGTTAGAAAGAGTGCAGATGCAACGTTCCACAGGAAGCCACAGATCATCATTGTGTGTCCGGTGTTAAGTCTCAGCTGTGTTTGTGTGTATATTGAATTGTCAGTGACTTCTGAAAGATTCACCGAGGGTCCCTTTTAAACTTAAATCAGGAAAATGTGCTCAAGCGGTCATTCTCTCAGATTTGAAACCCAGCATTAAATATTTTCACATGCAGAAAAAAGATCTGGACACTTTGAAGCACTAGTGAAATGATAGTATTCTTTTTTTTTTTAAACTACAGAATATTCCGACCTCTGTAAGGTCATCTCAGACAACATTGGCAGTAGTTGTGCTCTCAGGATCAGTGAAAAGCTGTATTATTTTTCTGAGCCTCTGTTAAAAAGCCTTATCCTAACATGATCTTTTGGATAACCTCCATGCTTTAAGCCATACTGTTCTTAAAGGAACCTGCACTGAAGATTTATGGTACTTTTTTATCTCTTGGACTAGCTTATGGCATTTAATCAACACAACAGGTAGCTTCTTGCTCCAAATGGAAATAAAACAGAAATCAAAGTAAGGGAAAATGTAAATTTCTACTTTCTACACCACTAAACTAAGAATCTCCAGCATGCCAACAACTAAAGTCTAAATCATGAATTCAGCTGTTTGCAGGAGTGAGACTGAGATGAATTGCTTCAGTTAAATTAATTGTTTTTCTGTTTGGCAAATGGAGCGATTTACAAAGTCTCCCCGTCTGTTTATGTCTTTAATCTTGTTCCCTCTCCTCTTCCGTCTTATCTTAACCCTTTATGACAAAATTAATGAAATGCCACTCTTACAATCAGCCGGATGCCAGAGGAGTAAGTGGGATGGAGAATGCTGTTCCGGGACCTAAAACTGTGCCACTTCTTATTGATTTGTTTTACCAGAAGCCTCCTTACTGCTTTTCATCATCTCTTTGAAATTCAAGTCCTCTGCGGGCTAAATGAGTGGGGAATCTGTGGAATCAGCTGGGCCAAAAACTTTGAATTTTCAATAGCTGAAGGTGAAAACTGAATCAAAACAAACAAAAAGCAACAATGGAAAAGCTCTAGACACACTGGAAGAGTAAATGTCATGAATGATTCACAGCAGACTGGCACTCATTTGAGAGTTTTAGGCTGACAACTTACAGATGTAAACCAGTGATGCATTATGAGAGCTGGATGCCACCACTCAGCCTTGCTGCCAATTTGTCCCAGTGGTCTCTTGTCACAGCATGAGTACTAATGGGGGCTACATGGACCAAAACAGAAGTGGAAAGCAGCTAGAGCCAAAATGTCGGTCCCCTGGAGTCCAAAAGGCATGCATGCCATGTGCTACAGATGCAAGGGAAGCGTTTAAAACAGGTGATAAAACAACAACTTTAACTTTAACAACTACAACTTTTAAATCAAAGCTCTATTTACTGCATCTTTGTTAAAGAAGGATGTAAATTAGTGATTGGATTTTCAGCTCTTTTCAAAGATTTAGCTCTTTTGACTAGGCTCCCCATAGAAGAGTCGGCTTTGAAATGGCTCTTTTAGTACCATCCAGCACTTTTATTCTATTCTAATTTAATAATTATGAGTGTTTTTTGTGTGCAAGCAATTATTTTTTATTATCTTTAATCATAAGAGCCTTATCTTTGTGCATTTTTTCTTAGAAAATATAGTTATGTTTAATATTTCAATGAAATCCTTAAATGAACAACTGAACACAGAATCACACCAAGCAAATTAAGTAAATGAAGGCCAAAGTCTGAACATTATTAAACTTTAAATTAGATAACTTCTCCACATTTTCCTGACACACCAAAATTTAATCTGGCTTCCCAGATCTGTCTGAGTATCTGGTCTGTACCAAAGACTGTAAAAAAAAAAAAAAAATATATATATATATATATAAATAAAAATAGGCATAGTATCTGTTTACATCTGAAGAAGGAAAAGTGAAGTCAGTGGGACGTTTCCCACTGTCGCCATCTTGCCGTGTGGCATTAACTCTTGGAAAATACTAAATTGAAATTGAATTAAACTCCGAGCTGCAGGGCAAATGATTGACAGCCAAGCTAGCGCTAACCGAGCTAAGCCGAAGTGAACAGTAAAGAACAGAGATAGGCGGTTTAAAGGTAAGTCACGCTCAAACTTGCTGTTAGCGAGCTAAAAACCACCACTGTGCAACTCTGCTACAGGCCGAGGCCTTCCTGGGAGTAAGCAAGGAGCTAACTATTAGCCTCCATGATTAATGTTGCATTCCATTTGAACTTGTAAGTCGGAAATTCCCCGTTACGAGTAGGAAGTTTCAACTGGAACGGCCCCCCGAAGTCGGATTTCCCACTCAGAGTCAGACAATCCTCACAGCTCCAAGTTCAGATTTAAAGATGGCTGCGCCCTGTGTTAGCAGTTTTAGAAGCTCCTGTAATGTTACATGTATTTACACTTGTTACTTCGTTGCATTAAATCAGTCATACACGTAGTATTGGTTTATATAGATGTAGGCTAAAGCTGCTGTAGCGTAATTCATATTTTTCATGTGGTATATGTGAACTACAACACCAGCTGTGCTAACAGTGGCTAATTACAATAGCCTTAGCAAACACGTTGTTTTGCTAGGCTGCTGACTGGTTTTCCGACCAGTGAACTAGAACGCAAGTTGGTCGGGCGTGACGTCACCCCCCAGTTCCCAGTTCCGAAGTTAATGGAACGCAGCATAAAAGCAGCACCCGGCCTGCTGCCTGTCAATCAAAAGGACACGCCCCTAATTATGTGTATTTTCAAGATTAAATACCATCTAAATGGATGAGTGATAAAAAATTCAGCCCCCTTAAAGCTGACATGAAGGCAAACTTGACCTATTAAACCTAAAAAGGTTTTTTGAACCAGACTAAACATGTTTATTTCTGCTGTGAAGTTGGTGTTTTTAACATGGGAGTCTTTTTTTAACTTTACTTCCAGGCTCCACTCCTCTCCAGCGGAGTTTGCTCCTTGGTCTGTACCAGTACACTGCCTGTCATCTAAAAGGCTGCTGCCCTCTTCTGTCCTAGTCTTTCTTGCTTGTGATCGACCACATGATGTGCCCATCAAGATTTCTCTCTTTTAGACAGGAATCAGTTCTTTTTGTCCCTTGCAAAGAATCGGCTCTTGGAACCATTTTGTTCATGAACGACACATCACTGATGTAAATGGTGGCTTTAGGTGAAGCACCGCATCCTCTGCCATGACCAGGTGATGCATTCTGGGCCCACAAGCTCTCTTCAGGTAAACGCAACTAATGAAAAACAACCACCTGAAAGAAATGGACTTTTTTTATTTATATATTTATTTATTTAGCTCACAAAACCTGTGAAATTATCTTCACTGTTATAATCTCATGTTTTTCCATACTTATGTCATTGTCTGTGCACTTTCATGTAACTGCTGTGTTGCTGATGTTTTATGCGATGGTGTAAACAACTTTCAGTATTTCTGTGAAAACAAATTACCTTTTAAGCAATAGAGACTTATTTATCATATCTATTTCATTAAATCCAGTGGCTAAAAAGTCCTAAATAAATAAATAAATAAATAAAGAGCTGTATGATTATTTAGTTTAGTTATAATATAGGATATCAGTCCATTGAGGTACAGTTGTCCATGTTTAAAGAAGATGCCTCCTACGTCCAAAATTGATTTGGAAGATGTTTTTCTTCTCATAGAGTTACAGGAAGAGGTTTATAGTCTCTTTTTGTGGGACAAGCAGCAAATGAGTCCAAACCACAGCCTACATTTCCATCTAAACAATATCCACAATGTTAGTTACTGTTGTTGAAATGAGATGAAACTGGATGCTACAATTTCAATTGGACCGAATTCAAACTCCCCTTCTGTGTGCCTCGTTTTGGATCTAAAACAAAGCCAGTAGTTTGATGGAAATTTTTATGATATTTTGAGTGAAAAGCCAAAGTTGGCACCAAATTCCCGTTACTGCAAAGCTTTAAACAAGCCAGTGCACCTGATTGCCCTGTGAAATATGTAACACACCCTTCCTCCCAGCAGATCCACACACATAATCCACCTGGGAGTGGTGCAGCTCTGAGAAGCTACTTAAAAAACAGTCCTGCTTCCTGCAGGGCTTCTGTGCATTTGTCAGTGAGGATGGTTTGCCAAAAAGGACGCCTGGTCTTTGAACCACAGACCTTCCCGTATACTGGCATATACTGGACACGGCCAGAATCAGGAAGAGCTGTACTGCAAGCAGTCAGTATCTCAGCCCACAGTGCAGTGTGTCCGTACTGCAAACCATGTGACAGGACGAGCCTTGCAGCTTCTTTTACATCATTATAATGCTGCTCCAGTGGGATTAATGCTGCATTTAAAGCTGTTTATGTCTACAATCAGCAATATCCTCTTATTATTGCCTCTGTGTGGACAGTTATAAACTGTACCTGCTTCTTTTGAGTGACCCAAGACAATGTGAATGAGATCATTACATATAGTTACTGTATATACTAATTGGATATTCTCTATCACTCTATGTTTTTATCACGCAAGATATAACTTTACAATGGTTGCTTTGGATCATTGGGTTGCTGGTTTTGTTGTCATGTTCTGCTGTATCTTCTTGTAATTTATATTTCTGGGTGTAGTTAAAGCATGCTGTCCTGTATTACTCCCTCTGATATCAAATGACATACTTTCACCAAACACACTTCCTCACCCTCTCTTCCTCATATCAGCTGCTGCTTCTCGTTATACTTCAGACAGGATAAGATGTACTTTCGTCCAGCTGCTTGAGCAATTTTGCTTGTTACTTACAGAAAATGAAATTACAAAACCTGGAAGAAGTGAACGTGAAATACAGCATCTCCATCCCCCACGGCTGACATGCAGTCATAATAAAAAATATCTGAGACGTGTATTTAATCAAGTACAAACAGGCTAACAGAAATTTCATCACTCGGAGAGGAAAACAAGCATGAAAAGGCGCTAATTAAAAAATGACTCACATCATATCAGGACACTAAAAAAAAAAAAGAAATACAACCACACCTTCCTACACACATGCACACACACAAATATATGTGTTTCTGTGCAACAACAACAGTGTGTTCCGTTTACATGTAAGTGTGTATTTGCCTGGGATCACACGCTGCCCGGCTGTCGAAGGCGCCGAGGGTCTACACACAAAACAGAGACCCAGAAGAGAGCTTAGTCAGTCTTTTGTGTGTGATCTTATTGTGTCATCTCTGAGTGTGGGTTCAGTATTATCAGTTACGATGAGCTTGAAGTGCTCAGCTGAATGGATGATGTCACGATGAGCTCTAAATGCAAGTGTGTGTTTGTGTGTAAGTCTGCCTTGTAGCCCATTCTGTAATATCCATATAAATGACCTCAGGGAGAGTGGATGCTCAGTTGGAGTGGGTGTCTGATTGTCTGTTGTGCTTTTTTTAGTGATGGAGCCACTTTTACTGGCCAGAATAGTGTTTATGTTGCATTTGCATTTGCAATGAATGGAAATGCGAAAGAGACATGTCATGTTTTGGTTCGGAGTTGCAGCATTCAGTGGTACATGGTTCTCTGCCAAGACGATAAAAACCCCAATTCCAATAAAGTTGGGACATTCGTAAAATGTAAATAAAAACAGGGTTAGAAAACAGCCTCAAAAGAAGATAAAATGGCAGTTAATTCAGAAAAATTTCAGGGAGATGTAACATTAAAAGGATTTGTTGAAAGAAAAATAATAAATATAATTCATGATTAAAAAAAAAAAAAAATAGTGCATTTTTATTATTTTCTTCATCCTTTTCTAACACTGTAATACTGTCATTATTCCCCTCCAGGGGAATAAATTCTAAACATGTTTGATTTGGTGTGTATGGTCATTTTAGAGATTTTAGATGCCACATGACTGGATTTAATTGAGGATGAAAAATTATTGGCAGGAAAAGATAACCAATAATCTGTTAGCTGAAGCATCAGACTTGAACTGAGTGATCAAATATTAGAACCAAACTGTAAGAGCCTGCTACAGATATTGAGCTATTTTGGAGATTTCATGTTGGCTGAATATTAAGATATGCCAAGACGTAAGAGCTCATGCTGTAGACCGGAGGCAGGTTTAGCTTTCCCTTTTTTCTTGTTTCTTCCCATTAGCTTCCCTGTCACTTTTTCCATTTCTTTCAGTTTCTCCATCTTATTGCCCCCCCATCCAACATTCTCCTTGTGTATAATAAATGCGTGTGTGTGCGAGTCATTCTAAATCTGGATATATGACCCAGAAATCTGTGAAGATGGTTGTGTGTCTTATTTAGTTCATTGTATAACACCTATTTATTCCTTTAGTTTGCAATCAGTCCAGTTAATTTCAGCTTATTAAGCAAAATATAAGGGTAAGTTTGGAAAATTACTGTCTCATAAGTTACATGGCTGGCTCATGTTTCACAGGTTGACCCTTCACCAACGACTGAGCAAAAACATTAAGACACACCCAAGAGCTCTCAGTGAGCTGATCTGGAATAATTCACATGTTTGCGTGTGTTTGCACAACATCCTACCTTCTAACAGTAAGCTCTCTCTTTCCAATTCTCGTTTCCTTGGTATGTAAATATGCAGTTTTGCGTGAGACAGTCGGATGCTTCACTGTCACTGCTGGAATTCCTGCAGAGCAGAAAGAAAATGCATAAAGCATCGCTTAATGCATTGAAGCTGTATATAAGCAAACCCAATAATAACATGTAAAGTTCAGACCATAACCCCATTTTATATTTTGTATGAGTGATAATGAGAATAAGTGATCAAAGTGATCCAGCTTAAATTTTCATAAAGACAAAAACAATCATCATCATATTAAAGATACTTCCTCTCTCTTGTTTTCTGAATAGTTGAATATTAAAAAGTGAGTTATCACTTGCAGTGAGACATGATGATGGAGGGGTGTTGCAAAACCACAGGAGCAATGAAATGCCAGACTCTACACTGATGTTTGACAGGTCTGAAGTTGGATGCTTCTCTTCTTCAGCTGAAGTCTGACTGATGTATGAAGCATCTCGGCTGGCAAGCAGAGCAGCCATAACTTCAAAGAGCAGCCATGAATGATTCATAAAAATAATTTAATTCATACTTAGGAAGGAAGGAGGGGGGGCAGTTTGCACTGAAGCAGGTTGGAGAACACAGATCATGAAAATGTCATATAAATGAACACATGGAGACACTCCAGTGAAACATGTTTACAAGTATAAAGACACATTTACACATTCAGCAAAACCACTAATTGAATGACTCAGACGAGACAGATTAGAGATGTTTGTTTTGTGACTTTGTGCAATAGCTGCTTACGCCAACGAAAGCCACTTACAAGCTGTCATTTATGAGTTTAGTTGTCTTGCAAGAATTGCTTCTCGACATTTTCATGATAGGAACTCAGGAACACCGCGGTGTGTGTGCACTGTCCTAACCTGCAGGACATCCTCATCTGTCTTTAGCATAAGTCTGGAGGTGTGTTTATTGTGACTGGTCTCCACAGTTCATTTTGCTTTAAGTACAGGGACTGTGTCTTTTAGACCAAAAGCTGAGTGAATGTAAATTAGATTTGGTGTAAACAAAGCATAAATCAATAGCCTGACTCCTTTAGTCTTTCAATGGACAACAAACAATTTATGAATACAAAACGGCCAAAGCAACCCCATTAAAGATCAGAAACAATAACAGAACATTTTGTCCTCTGCTTTTTCTTTTTTCAAAATCATAAACAATTTTTAAACAAAGAGAGAGAGAGAGAGAGAGAGCAGAACAAGCTTATGCGACATTAGGTAATTTGAACATTTAAACCTTTGTCTGCTTGCAAAATGTACATCTACATTTTCTATGATTGCATGAACCCCTTAGTTAAAAAAAATTATTTTAAGTCCTCTTTGAGGAATCCGGTTACTCATACAGTAAAACAGAGACAGACATAGTGGCTTGCTAAAGTTTGGGCACCCCTTCAGAAAGTCACACCATCAGTTTTTCACTTATTTACGGAGCTTTTAAAGAAGCAAGTTCATTTTTAACATATTCTGCACCCTATGGAAAACAGAAACATTTCAGTGGTGATATTATTTTTATTGGTCAAACATAAACTTTTTTGTGTGTTTAAACAAAAATAGGCATGTACAGAAATTTGGGCACCCCAAAGAAATAACTACATCAATAGTAGAGCCTCCCTTTTCTGCAATAACAACCTTTGGATGCCTCCTATTCATGTCTGCATTGTGCATTGTGAAAAATGAATTGTGTTGCAGTGATTGTCCCTTATAAATGTCGAGCAAATTAGCATGGAGTCTCAGATGGGTGCCCAAACCTTGCTGTGTAACACCCTAAAATGGATGAAATGACAGAACAGACAACAGACATGCTGAGGTAATTTCCAGCAATGATCAAAACTCAAAACAGAAAAAGGAGTGGTTTTATTAGAGAAGTATACAAATGCATCTGAAATCCATACACTGTACTCTCTAAATTCATGTTTACGTAGCCTATTTATCATTTAGTGAACTGATGTAGGGCTTGGTGAGCATTTTGTTTGGATATATGTTAAAAATCTTCAGCATTTTGTTGTTATGAATGACAAAAATGGGTTTCAAACAGAGATGGGATATTCCAGTCTTGTTGTGCACAACTTAATAATAATTTAAAAGACGTGTCAGTGGTCAGGTCCTTTAAAAAAAAAAAAAGTACAGTTTGCTGTATTTCAATACTAGAATAATTTTCAAAGCATGGAAATAAGTAACATAAAATTTCTAGAGTCAGAAGAGTAAAACACATGATCTCTATTTGTTCCCATAAACAGCAACATCTATGACATGTAGGGTTGCATATTTTTGTCTGCTGTTCTTTGGCCTGATGTGTTATGGTAATAAAAATCTGAGGACAGGGTGACTGATGGAACCAGACTAGCTTGAGGTTTTGCGACCCTTTACTGGAGGGCTAGCACTGCCTCTTTTGCTCTGTGGTGGCTGCTTGCTCATTGTGTCCTTTGAGCCTTTGATGCTGTACAGTCTGCTAAAAGTCAAGCTGAACGGAACCCTTCCTTGTCCCTGTTCATGTGCTTCCTGTGTAGACTCCATCTGGGTCGGGCGATGAGGATGGACCGGAGGGTGCAAGTTAGAGTATGTATGGAGAAAGGAGGGCTGGGGTTTTGGATAAGGAGCCTGGCTCTGATGGCCAGCTCTTGCCCTGATCTGTGGTGCTGGATGCCGCTGCGATGAAGGGCTCTGCTGGCTGCGGGATATCTGCTTCCGCCCGGCTGCAGACCCAACAGCACCCACCGTCACCGGTGGGGATTGCCTAGATGGTGGTTTGCGAGGAGACGACACATTATCCAAGACTTTGAGACTACTGAGAAGCAACTTGCTTTCAGAAGGATGAGCTCCATAAAGCTGAGAGGCTGAGAGGGATCGAGGGGACCTTAGTCGGGAAGATGTGGAAGGCCCGATGTCCTGCTGCTGAAGTTGCTGTGAAGAAATATTTGACAAGGGCTTGTTACAGCATTTCAACAACCTCCACTTGTTCATATCCTATTAGTGAGTCTGCAACTTATCCATAATGTAGCGCTAAAGTGACATTATTTTGCTGCAAATGCAATGAAGTTTGTAAGTAAGTGCGCATTTTATTGTAACTTTTGCTAATATTACACGACTTAGCATCCAATCAACACCTCCCTGACTCATACAAATAATTGATAAAAGTAGACTCAGGGCATCAACAACTGAGTTAAACAGCAGTAAATCCAAAACCATCAATCTTTTATCTTTCTATTAATATTGTATCAGTGCAAACATGCGTGGAGCTTCATTAAAAGAATGTCACTTCAGTACCCTCAGTCTCCTTGTTCAATAATGAACAAGAGTTGTGTATCAAATTAGTGACGCTCTGCTGATGCAGAATGTACACACGCACTGCACACACAGAATGAAACAGATGTAATTTGGGTTAATAATGTTTGGCTGGTTTAACATTAAATATATCTTTTTAGACTATACAACAAGCTGTCACTTCCTTTGCAAATTAAATTTCAAACAGAATGTGAGACTGACTTTTTTTCCTTTTGGCTGTCCATAAGCTACATATCCACAAAACCTGGTCAGCTTAAATGGAAACAAATGAACTTGAATTGTAAAGGTGATTAACAGCAGTGTTACGCACTGTGTGTTTAATGTGTACAAAAACAAACTCCATTTAAATTTTAGCAATAAATGTGTATATTTCCCCAAGATGTACACATACTGTATAGTTTTTCTACAAAGCTTATGGCAGTGAGAGATTTAGCTACATCCAGTGGCAAAGCTTTGACTCTAGAACTCAATAGCCCTTTCCTCATCTTTTTTTTTTTTAAGGAGAAACTATGGCGCCTAACACAGTTGAACAATTGAAATCCGCTTATATTTAAAGAAAAAAAAAAGTGCAACAGTTATTGTTGCATTGGGAGATTCTGGCTGAAAAGATCTGGATGTTTTTTTTAGTGGCGGCTGAGATATTCTCTAAAGAACAATGTCAGACATTCAGCGCTTCTATCATTTCTTTGAAAATTTGAGACACAACTCCTTCTTTAATGGAAGGAAAGGAGACATCATACAACTCCTTGTGGGCACAAGTTTTAAAGCAGCACTCATTTAGTGACACAAAAAGCAACTGATGTAGATAAATGAGAACAGCTGCTGCCAGCCATCATTCTCAAGGTGATCTAAATACATTTTTACTTTTTGACTCTCTTTTTTATGTCTTAAGTTGCCAGCCTAAGTGAATTATCTGATGCATCTTTTGTAGTCCATTTATGGAAAAGTTGCACCACTGAAACATGTCCGAGCTCAGTAAATGAGGGTGGGTTTTCTTTTCAGAGCAGTTGCCTTTTCCTCTTCATTTAAACTTTGTTTTGGCTACAATTTATTAAAAAAATGAAATACAATTATTAAGAGTAATTGTGTGTCCACTCAAAAGGAAAAAAAAAACTTAGGGAAGTATCCTTGCTGGTGATATTTGTTGCAAACAGTGATCATTTTTATGAAGACGCATATTCATTTTTTGGGTTTTTTTTGAGCAATGAAGTGGAGTACTCGTTCTATAAAGATGAAACATCTGCTTTCTTGTTCTTACCTTGTGTCCATTTGCCTCTCTGGTTGACTGGCTCGCTGTCATCTCTACATCGCTGGGTCTTAGTGCTGCCTGGTTAAGTGCCCTCTCTCTCGCTGAAGATGCTTTGTCTGGTTTTGCTCTCTCAGAGGAAACCGTCTTTGGTTTAACGTCCCCAGCGGACGACTGCTTTGACTCGGTTTCCTGACAGGTTAACTCTCCAGCAGTCACTCCTCCATCAAACAGTCTATCTGGTGCTGACTGGTTTTGCACCGTGTCCCTCTTCAGAGCCTGGGCCTCTCTGCCTTTTACTGCTGTTTCTGTTGAGTAATCTTCTTGTTTAATGTGCTCCACCATTCTACTGGCCTCATCACTGCCTGCCCTCTCAGTCCCCTGAGATTCATGCTCTGTCCTCTTCTTTGCGTGACTTAGTTTCTCTCTTTTTATATCCTCCTCTCCCCCAATTTCTTCACTTGTGTCCTGCGTCTCTCTGTTTTGCCCTTTTGTCCCAATTAGAGAAGAGACCGAGACTCCAGAGGTACATGACAAGGTCTGTGTTTCGCTGTTAGTGTCCTGGTCTGTAGAGTGCAATGTCACAGTGCTAAGGCTGTAACTCAGGTATGCAGGACTAGAGGCAGTCATTGTGGGAGTAGGAGTGTTTGAGTGTGTCAGACTGATGTGATTCTCTTTTGTTCCATGGTTTTGAAATCCACATAGATCAAAAGCAGGCTCATAGAAGGGCGATTCACTACATTCATAATACTCCTCCGAGGTGGTGGAGTCCTCTCTTGGCGAAATGTACCCATCACTTATGTCCGATGTAGGTGTAAGAAAGTCTGGTATATAAGATCGTGGGTCAGGCGTGGTCGTTCGTGAATCTGGGCTAGGCGGGCGTACAGCAGCTGCTAGCGACTGTGATTCCTGCTCAGTGGTTGATGAACACAAGTCTGACGTGTTTTGGTGGAGAACCTGTAAATGTACGGACTTTTTGGAAGTGTGTGTGCTTCCACTCGTTTTACAAGTTTGTTCTTGAATGGTGCTGTCTATGTTTTGATTTGCAGTGTCTAATATGATGTTTGTGCAGTGTCCTGATATGAATTGTGCCTGTTTACCAAGCTGACTGAGCTTATCTGCAACAGACATGTGCAGACTGTCATCAGCAATGTTTATGGACGTTTTTGGCTTCTGGGATGTATACTGTACTGGGGCTTTAAAAGAGTCCATGGCCTCTAACGTATCTATATTCTTTGGAGTCAGTTTACTATATGATACTCTTTGAGGTTCATAATCTCTTCCGAGGTGCGTTTGGTTCTGTGTTACATTTGGCAATTGAGGAAATTCACTGTTTGGAGTTTTCTGTGAGGTCTGTATGGATGCCTGTGCTGTGGCTGCACTTACTGTTTCTGTCTCAGACATCAAAGTCTTGAAGTCAGCATCTTTTGGAGATTTTCCTTTAATATTCAGACATGCTGTTTTGGGTGTATCAGTAATACAAACATCTGACTGTGTTTGGAGTTTGGTTCCAGTGACTGACTGTGCCCCTGCTCTGCCATCATGTGGTCCATTAGCTTCTTTACCCTCTGTGTCTCGGGAAGCCACATTCTGTTTCTGCTGTGAAGTTTCTTTGGGATTATTTGTGTTCCCGGTATATTTTTCCTCTCCTGTTTTGCTGGCACTGTTGCTTTGCTGTTTTGGAGCAGATTCAGGCTCCTTTGCTGGGGATGCTGACACCGTAGTTGCTACAGCAACCTCGCTGAGGACTGTTTCCGGCACTGAGCTGGTCATAGGCCTCCTGACTAGACAGATCTCTGGCAGCATCTTGTTATTGCTGATGCTGCTATCTTTGAAAACCAGATGGACAGTACGAAGCTTGGGGATGGGAGGACCTGATGTCAAAAAAGGCGACGCAGAAGGTGAGGATGAAGGAAGAGGGGGATTCAAAGTTGTAACAGTAGAGACAGGAGAAGGAAGAAAAGACAGGGAGCTGGTTGAGGGAACAGAAGTGCAAGAACTTGTAGCTGTGCTTGAGTGAACTGTAGTAATTAGGTTATTTCTGGAAAGGAATGTGGAACCCTCAGACTGCATTGCAGAAGCAGAAGCAGAGGAAATCTGCCTGTGGATGCTGGAAGTCTTGAGGTTATGAGTCATTTCAGAAGAGATATCAGGTTGCATGTTAACAGCCTCTGTGCATGAATCTCTGTGCAACATCACAGTCTTTTCTTGTGTGTCTGTTTCAGAGTCACCAGGGTCATGCTGGTGAGAGGTTTGTGTGCTGTTTGACTCCAGGGTGTGTGCTCCGTTCACAACAGCACCTTTTATATTTAGGCTTGTTACAGTTTCAGTGTCTTTTGTAGAGTTTGATTCTGGGTGTGAGTTGGATTTGTAACTGTTTATGGAAGCAGTCTGAGTTGCATTTAGAGGTGTGGGTGCTTTGCAGCTGGATTGGGGAGGTGTGTGTGCACTGAGGTAAGCTGTATTATGGTCTGCATCAGTGGGTGTGTTTGTGTATGAATAGAGCTTACTCTCAGTTCTGAGAGCATTAGTTTTGTCCTTGCTGGGTTCAGACTTTAGTCCACACAGAGGTGATTTCTGTTCATGCGCCTTGTCTTTGCTTTTGTTGTCATCAGGAGTCACACTGTGCTGCACTGGCTTTGCTAGATTTTCCACCAACTCCTCAGGTTTGGACTTACTTGGTTCTAGTTGGAGTTTTTGCCTCTCCTCGTGTTTAGCAGCTAGCTGTCGGGGTTTTGCGACCTCTGGCAACGTATCTTGTGGCCTGCTAAATGGACTGCTAAACCTGATTGCTTGGCTGGTTTCAAACATCTCAGAGCGCTGCAGATGGACTTGAGTTGGTTTGTTGGCATCTCGGATGTTAATGAACCCTATCACATCACTTGGTGGGTCAGGTTCAGGCCAGGTGGGCAGGTATTCGATTAAGCATGCCTTCTCCAGATTTGTAAGTCCAGGGTGGAGTGGCAGAGCATCCTGCGCAGCCTCCTCACCGGCTTTCTTTCGCCTCTTCTTCTTTGAGTTCTCTGTCATTTCTGGCTCTTTGGGGCTTTCACGGCCAATCGAGGTGGTGGGGCTGGGGTTGGTAAGGGCAACCAGGGCATATTTGGGGTTGAATAGTTTCCGAGCAACATCAGCAGAAGGGGGCACTACACTGAGAATCTGGGGCCGGAGGTCTGGCTCAGGCTCTGGCTCCATAGCAACTTGGTGGAGATCAACACAGCTGGAGCTCATGTAAAGGAAGCGAAACAGTTGGTCAAAAGCATCCACAGCCTGGCCCGTAGTCACGGTGATGAGATTTCTATCCAGTCGTGAGGACATCCAAGTGAAGCTGCACAAAGCAAAAGAAGACAAGACAACTGTGACAAGCTACTAGCGGCAAGCTAGCATCAGTAACCGAGTTCCAAAAGTGGAGCCTGGTGGAAACTGAAAAAAGCCTTTACTTATCTTCTACATCAGCTAATTAAACAATAAATAAAACAATGACAATGAAATTAAACCAGTGATTTTCAGCTTTTGAGGTTGGCTGAGGTGTAATAAAGACTCAAACTGAGCACTCCTCCACTCAGGCTAATAGCTGCCTCGTTCTTCAGCCTTGTCAGCTTCAATGACTCCTTTAGAACTTAAGAAGCAGGTAAAAGCCAAACCAATATTAACCCTGGTTTTCTAACCTGCACCATCAAAAGCTCTTACCGCACAGGACTTCCTGCTCTTCGCTAAGTCCGCTGTTAATCTTTCTTTCTTTTTTTTTTCTGTGAGAGTTCGAGTGACTGGCTTCTGCTCCAATCATGAGCTTATTCCCACACAGCGTCGTGGCCTTAGCTCTGTCATTGGCTGGTGATATAAACAGTAATCTCCCCCCAGAAACGTCCCAACCACGGACTCCGGACTCTACCATTAAAATAAGTTATAATGGGCTATATGCCCGGCTCCACTACTTCCTGAATGGCAGACAGCACCTTTGCTTCCTGTCTGTTGTGACTGGACGAACTGATTAACCCAGGTGTGTCTGACCTCAGTAACTGGCCAGACACACCTGGAGTAATTAGTTCAACCAGTAATGAAAGACAGGAAGCAAAGGTGCTGTTTGAAGTTCAGGAAGTAGTGGAGCCGGGCATGTAGCCCATTGTCTGTTGATACTCATTATGGGTTATAGTCTGAGAAAATATTGTACAGAAATGTTTAAACTCCTACGATGATTATGTGTCAGATGTGACTCGCTGACTTCTTGCAATTCAAAAACTGCACTTAACAAATAATTACAAAATTAAAAAAAATTTCTTGCACACTGGATGCATTTAAAAACATCTGGTATGTAGAAAACACTAATGGAGATTAATAAAGTGTATTGTTTCTCCATTTCCTTCTATGCCAGAACTTGGAAGCAAAGCAAATGGGATACATAAAAATAATGAGCATTTCTTTAACCGGCTCTTTTTTTCTACTCACACACCACTTACACGTAGTTTTCACTGACCTGTATGACCCGGACACAGCTTTATCTCCATCAATGAACATGAATCTGTGTCCCATTCGCCCTCTGACTTTGGTGCAGAACCGAGTGTAGAACTCTGTGCCTTGAGAGCAACCCACGCGAAGATGCTGAAACACACACAGGACCATTAGAACCACTGCCATTTAATTCAGCCAGCATAATGAATGACTACTGCAGCTCAGTCCTGGTATGAATTGTTAAATGGGAATGTTTGTAACGTTTGTCTGAACATGCCGTTCTATAAGCTGTGTCATGACAACATTAAGGGAGGAAGCTATTTTCTGTTGCATCATGAGACTTTGATTGCAACCAATGAGGATTAAACTGTGTAGACTGAGACAATATAGTTTTCTAACCCTTATTATGTGCATTTTTACTCATAATAATGACCAGAAGATTGTGCTAATTGGGCTTTCATGTTGTCACATACAGTAGTCACTGAGAGAAAAAGTGACCTTTTGTGCAAATGGAGCAGAGTAGTAGCAGAGAACTCTAGAGGAGCTATTTTCCTATTTAAAAACATTTACTGAAAATTGCCACAGAAATATTCAGTGGAACAGTGTACATATGTTGCAATCTGTTATGAGATTGTGTTGGCTATGTGGTGGTGATTTAATGGGGTGGCCTGGCATTCTTTAAACCCTTTTATTGGCTGACTGTAGATCAGAGTTCCTGCTTACAGAGATAACAGATTTTGATGAAAGAAAAATCCCTTCGGCCACAGTAGGATCAGCACTTTCCATCTACTGTTTGGTCTCATTTTCTCTTAATATAGAGGCTGAATTGACATTTCGGCATTCATGCAAATTCTGCTGAACAATTTTCTGGTCTTTGTTGGAACTTGTCCGATTTCCCCATTTGTGTCTAAAAACATTTACAGTGAAATAGTACTTCTGAGTCACGCTTCTATCATATGAAAATGTGGATTAAACACAAATTATATATCTAAGAAGGTATATATCACTTGTGATGCTTGATCATTTGAGTTGCATCATAAGAGCAACTTCTCTTTCATATTTATTTGCTGTCAGCTTTTTTGGGGGGGGGTTGTACCTACTAACATGTCTGTGGAAGTTCAGATTGGATTTAAAGGAATAGTACACCCACAGAATGATGTGCGTTCCTTTTCTACTCACCCTCATGTTGAGCAAGACTCTGGAGCACTTTTTTAATATATCAAATACAGCCAGAGATCGGACAGGTTTTCGTTTCCCCCAACTTTAATACAAAAGATTTCACTGGCGACTGAACCAAAAGGGTCCATAAAAGTCCATAAAAACTTCACAATATTCTTCCATACTGCTCGTCCAATGTAATCCAAATGTCCTGAGTGGGTGGCGTCCATAATTTACTCGAAACGACATCAGTTGTATATTTTATAGCCTAAACAGTACTACATTGCACTTTCTATTTGCGCGTTCGTGCAAGTTCATGATACTACAGAAGCCGTAGCGTTCAGCGCCTACTCTGCTGATAATGCAAGCGTAGAAGAATAAATTAGCTGTTTACATTGTGCTGAGAGCGAAGGAGCTGTGGACAAACCAGGACACACACAAGAGGGGTTGGCTATTGATTTAAAATAAAAAGAGAATGCGCGATCTCGTCTGTCCCGGCTTCCGTAGTGTTGTGAACACAGGGGCGCCCTTCGCAGCAGCTAGATGCAGTACTGTTTAAGCTGTAAAAATATAATAAATGATGTCGTTTTGAGTAAATTATGGATACTACCCACCCAGGACACTTGGATTACATTGGACGAGCAGTATGGAGAAATAACTGCCAAGTTTTTGTGGACTTATAAGGACTTTTTTGGTTTAGTTGCCAGCGAACTCCATTATATGAAAGTTGGGGGAAAATGAAAACCTGTCCGATCTTCGGCTGCATTTGAGATACTTAAAAAGTGCTCCACAGTCTTGCTCAGCATGAGGGTGAGTAGAAAATAAATGCACATCATTCTGTGGGTGTACTTTTCCTTTAAGAGGTCAAAGGGAGCAGGCACTAAATAAGGATGAAGCCAAAATGTTGTGTGGCACTCGTCTTATTGCAGCTGTTACTAGTATGGCTTGTTTTACAGTGGATACACTTATTTGTCTCCCTCTTTTAGTCACACCTTAACATTCTCCCTTTACTGATTGTTTTTGTCAGCTGATTAGATAAATCAACAAACTGCAGATGTTTTTATGCATGTGTGTCTTTATCTCTAAGCCGGGATGATGAAAATCACAGCTGTCAGCTTTTCATTTGAAAGCAAAACCCCTCCACTGTTCTGTCAAAGAAGACATCTCATCTAAGTGATATGCGGTGGATTTGTCCCTTTTGTTGAAATACTTCGACCAAACAGGTTGAAGGGTCCTTTCTGGAGATTTCTAACATCTAGAAACCACCATGGACAACTGAAGAGTTTTTCTTACTGAGGTGCAACATTTTTCTTTATTCTCACTCATATGTCAACTCATCTACTCCTCCACATCGGTTTACCCACCCCTTCAACCAGCTACAGCTCGTCACTTAAAACTCACAGTAAAATCTCAATCTGTCACCCTCCCGCCAGCCATCTCATCCAGTTTTATCGTCTCAGCTCTCTGACAGACTTGTCACATTTGGGGATTTTGTATTAGCTGCACTTCATTGTTTAACAGCTACCATGTAGTCGGAGAAATTATTTGAAAAATGCATCACTTTTCAGGACAATTAATATAATAAAAAGGTTTTCTTTAGAAGACCAAGCTCAGCTCCAGATGCTGGCCCCCAATGAATCCAAGCTGTATACTTAGCAGTATACTGTATCAGAGCCCTCCAGAACCCTCCAGGCAGAACCAAACACAAATTAAGTTTAAGACTAACAAATGGTTATTTGTATGCTGAGTACACACATGCTTCACTATTGGCCACAAAAGCATTGGTTGCATTTCATAACACGCATGGCATAAATAAACTACACAGCTGAATAAAAACAGACATGTTGAAAACATGAAGAACTATGTGACCGTGGTACATCTCTGACTTACTTTATGCACATTAAAGTAATCTGTGGGCACAGGCTGCGGCTTCTTCCCAGAGAGCTATTCTGCTATCTAATATTTGACTAATTTAAAAGTAGGGCAACTTCAGGCTAAGTGTGCACTGTGCAGATGTATTACTGTGGGCAGGACTGCATTTGGCAACTTGCACTAAAGCAGAAAGACAGGACTGAGACATCCCAGAGTAAAAACCGCAGAAAATGAAATGCTATTTATTCTTACATGAAGGGAAATGCAATGATGATGAAAGAGCTGGAAAAACTTGCCGAACCCAGACAGCCTTGTTCGCTTTATCATGCCATGTGCAAAATAAACATTTATGTTTATAAACCACAAACTTACAAATGGCACTGTGGCATTTTCTGCTATTCTGCATGCAATCCAAAACACATTGTCTGAAAAGCTGTTGCAGCGTTTGTGCATCGCTGGTTAACAAGGCATCATTTGGAAGGGGGAGAACAGAGCATTCCTGTTCTTCTGGAATTTGCATGACCTTATGTGTATTTTAATGCAGTATGCAGAACGATAACAAAGAACTTGAGCAAGTTTCGATTCTTGGATTCTCTTCAACCCTGGAAAACTATCTAGGAAGGTTGCTGATAGGTTACAAAGTCATTCTGCAGAATAATAGTGGCACAAAACTCATAAAGCAAACCCTACAATCAAGACAGTCTGCTTGTTTTCAGCATATTCATGCAGGCTTACAAAAGCTAACTTCAGTTTCTGCATTTCTTTTGAAGCATCAGATATACAAGCCCTTAAAAATCATGCAAGATGTAATATGGGAGAGACTGGTAGAAATAGTATTGGGGCAAAAAATGACCAGTGTACTTGATTTAAAGACCTCAAATGGTTCTAAAAGGCAGAAGCATCAACCACACACTTGTTTTACTGTCTCTATTTTTTTTATTGTTTATGTCTTGCAAATGCAGAGGTTTTTCACCTCTGTCAAGGAGGCCATGTAGTTGCTACTGTTTGTTTGTTAATTGGCAAAATAACACAAAAAGTTATAAACTGATTTTAATAAAATTTTCAGGGAATGTTGATAATGGCACAAGAAAGAAATGACTCAATTTTGGTGTTGATCCAGATCACCATCTGGATCCAGGACCTGCTTCAAACTGTGTAAATGTGTATTGTCTCCTGCTGTGTCTAAAAGCTGCTATGCTACAAACTTCCAGTGTGGATTAAACTCTCACCAAATGAAGACACTTAAATCCAGGTAACCGTTTCTTTTTGCATGCATCTATGCATGAAATATGCACTGTATCTTTAAATTATCTCTTTAATAATATCAAGTTAGATATTCTATGAGATTTATTTCACATATTTTCATGTGACTAAACATACTTTTTTCATTATGTCTTCAATATATTTTAGTTGTTTCACTCTTTGTGTTTCTCTTTATATTGTAGGTTCTTTCTAGCACTCTGAGCTGCTTTTATGTATGAAATGGCTACATAAATAAACTTGCCTTGCCTTGCCTTAAGCTAAACGCACCTGTCATATGATGCTGCAAGCTGGAAAAAAAAAAAAAAAAGTTGTTAAGTGCAGTTCCTCAGTCTCAGGACGCTGCAGGGTAATGACGGCTCCAGGAATGTGCATAATGAATGTCAGTGTGCCATCAAAATGAGTCAGAAGCGTGGAGCTAAGGTCAGAAATTTATGTGGTGTTGCTTCCAAAGCAGGATGGTCACAACTTAGTGCTTTGCAACACAATCAGCTGGGAATATCTGGAACTTTGAAAGGATCTCCAATGTCTCACTTCTGTTGAAAATCAACACAAAGTGTTACACTTTAAACATAATAAGTCAAGCAAAGAGCCAACAATATACGTTTTAAACTGGGCTCAATAAATGACTGAAATTATACTCATCTTGCCAAAATAATCTAGTTTGGTTTGGAAGCTGGATTCAGCTACAGAACATCAGTTCATTGATGTTACATTGTATTTTTATGCTTCTCACTTTCACATGTCCTAACACGAAGAAAACCCGTTCTTTAGCTTGTGTTTTTCAGGGTAATGGATGGGTAATAAAACAATATAACCCTACTGATAGACAACAACATTAAGGGTTTGTATAACAGGGTACTAGCTGGAGAAGGCTTTTATTTGTTTGTTTAAGTGAGTTATTTGCATAACCGTCAAACTACCTGACTGTTAAACTCAACTGACTGGCTGACTGTCCACTTGCATGGAAGCCTGTTTTAAAGATATGATCTCTGGAGTCTTGATATAAATGCTAACCTGTGTCATTCATTTCTGTGACTTCAAAAACAAAACCATGACTTCTCCTTCATTTTTCTTGATGTTCCAGGTTGATCAGACCTTTTGGCTGAGTGATGACCGAGTCATACCTTGAGGTGTCCAGCATGCATGTTGGCCCTGTGGCACATCGAAAGGAAGTGAGGTAGTGCTGTACGTTCCAACAGGATGTAAACAGACACCTTCCTTTTGAAACCAGCATCAAGTAAATCTCTGAAGATGTCGACATCTGTGAAGACATCCATCACCACTGCTATTACCTGGAAATACACACAAATGCAGATACACAACTTAGATTGCCCATAGATAATCAAACATAGTGTGCAAGCACAGTTTAGGGATGAAAATACAAACAAAAAACTTTATTACATTGCATGAAAAAACTGGCAAGATATCAATAAAATGAAGCTATGCTTCTATGATTTGCTTTTAAGACACATATAGCTCATTTAAGCCAGAAGCTTTCCAGGAAAATGATCCAAGAACATTTCAGCTAAATAATACATCACTAAGAACAGCTTCTGAAAAATAAAACATGTCATAAAACTGTGGCCTAAGATGAGTCAGCAGCAGGAACAGTCACAAGTCACACTGATACAAATAAACCATGGCAGTATAGCGCACATGTGCATGCAAATACCCAGCATAACACACATGCTCCAATGTTGCTGGGACAGATATGGCGTGGGGTGCTTCTTTCAGTTCCAGATAAAGCAGCTTAATCAAGCTGCACTTTACTCTTTACTGTCAGTTGGTCTCTGTACCTTGATGTCATACTGGCTGAGAACCATGGCGTGTTAATATTATCTCAAGATAAAGCCTACGGTATGATTAGTCTTTGGAATAGGTAAAGCAAATCAGAAAATGAGTTCATTGTCAATGCTTGTGAAATTTCTGAAACCACGAACATGACATACCTCATTTGGACCATGCAAATAATAAACTTAAATTTGTTGTATGAGTTAACACAATCAATAATACAAGCAAACAGCACAGCACAGACACTCATTTGATGTGATGTATATTTATTTTGGCATATGGTTTCTGTTTCTACCTGTTTTGGTCTTACGACCTTTAATTTCTTATCTATGGAGAAATTATTTTGTGATTTTGTGACTGAAACAATAAAAAGAACTGAATTGAAAACGACGCTGTTAAGTTGACATGTTTTTTAAGTACTAAAATTGTTGCAAATAATGTAAAATTCCATGACTTCTACTTAGAATAGTTTTCACAAAGGTAAAAGCTAAATAATTCAATTCAATTCACACAGTAGTCAAGCTGTAATTAAATTAAGCTGATAGCGGCTTATTCAATTCCCCAAACAAATACTTATGACTTAATGGCGCACTTACCTTTTGCGCCTGTGCAATCATTTTCCTGACAACCTCTTTGATGTGGGCCTGACCGTCCAGCGGGGGCTGGGTGAACACTGAGGTGCGCGTCACCCCCCGGTATGAATCGCTGTCGGGCCAGCCAAGGTCCAGCTGCGGGACGGATGTGTCCGACAGCTCCGGCCAGTAATGCAGAGAAAGCGGCGTCTGGTCGTCTCCGACTGTCCCCAAGAAAAGATCCGAGCCCGGTTCAAAAGGTTCAAGCGCAGCAGAGAGGGTCTCCAGCTCCGGGTCCGAGAGGAAACCCCGTAGGCCGCGGGACTCCAGGTACTTAACGAACCCCTCGCGACCATCCTGAAGCAAAACCTCAAGCGCGAGCCGCTGGTCTTCACAGTAAAAGAAGTCAGGTTTGGACTCGTGCGTCCGCGGGTTCACGTGGTTATCGTCCAGGCACTGTATCTGGGATAGAGCCATAACTCAAGTCCAAAGTATTTAACAAAAAAACAACCATAAAATTGTCAAAATCCACAAGGACTTTTTCTCTAGACTTTAAATAGGCCTACACAAACCTGTACAACGGCGCTATTACGGTTTTAAAAAAAGCATAAGAATGTAACACAAGATTTGGTGCACGACAACAAATGTTGTCCCCCTCTTCTTCGGCCAGCTTGTTTCTTATGCCGGCCATAACGCGTCAACACTCAGCCGCCATTCCCCGTTTCTGAATGCAGAACTCACCCGGCCAGACAGTGAGAGAAAGTGAGTGGTATGCAGCTGGTTGCACCTCCTGACAGGTGTGATTCCTGACAGGTAAAACACACCCACATCCACATGTGACCTTTAAGGCTTTCTAAGCAGAGGCCTATCTCACGACAGCTGATAGACATGAAATGATGGATGATGGCCATCCCTCCTTTTTTCTAAGTATCATTAAATCATTAGCCTTCAACTTCAAACAGTTATGAGACGTCACGTGTTAGATCACGTCAGAGCATATTACAAGTGTGCTGTTTTTCTTGTTCAGTCTTGCTACCCAGTATGCTCTGCCAGAAAGCCAGAGACCTAATCAGTGTAGTAAAAAAGATCACAATTAATCACATAATTAGGCTTTCTTAAAAATTTATATGGAAAGCAGTATGATGGAAAAATCAAACCTGGAGGTAACAGACTGAATGTAGTCTTACCTACCTTAATTATTTTTTTCCCCAACCACAAGTTTTGTATTTTAAAACTGCAGTGTAAATTGATTGTTTGCAGCGTCTGAAATCACATCACAGTGTTTCATATCAAATAAAAAAATTCAACTGAATGGCAATACATGATTATTAAAAGTTAACAGAAAAAAGAAAGAAAGAGTCTTTACAAGGGCAGCAGTCGGAGCAAACACACTACATCTAGGTTTTCAGTTTAGGCTGTGTATATTTTATATTTAGACAACCTTATCTGAACTTTAAAAACCTGAGAGATAACTCTTCTATGTGGCACCTGGTGATCAGTGGATAACTGTCACAAGTCTCCCTGATTTGATCATTGCCACTATCAGAACTTGTAAGTGGGGCAAAAGAAAAGAGGCATGCAGTTGAAATAGGTGCTACTGCAGTTCTGCACCTGTTCATCAGTGAGTCGTGCACATGATATTAATGCAAACATGTTTTAAGTGCAAGCATGCAGCAGGAGCCTGAAATGGGAAGGTTTGCTTTTATTTAATATCAAATAAAAGTAATTAATCATTGCATATTGTCGTATTTCTTTGGCACATATATTTTAGAATAATTTTTAAATGAATGACAGAATTAACTCAAGTTGGCAGCGAGAAGCATGACTAAAGTTACTCCATTTTCCTCTGGCAATATTCTCCTTCCTCTTTGCTGAATCAGCTATTGTGTACATTCAAAACAGTCATTGTTGATATCGAGTTGCTGCCATGTGATGTGGTGCCCTGAAGCAAAATGCAGCTGTCACGCTACACCTTGAGCAGGAAAAATACGTCATGAAGTGCAGTTTCTCAGCCTTAGGATGCTGCGGGGCAATAACGGCTCCAGGAATGTACATAATGAATGTCAGTGTGAAACAGGTCAGAAGCACACAGTTTTAAGGTAGGAAACTTATGTAGTGTTGCTTTAAAGACACACAACATAACTCTTAGACCTTAAAAATCTGCGTTTCTGACTCGTTTTGATGGCACACCAACATTCATTG
Organism: Atherinomorus stipes; assembly: GCA_023101725.1. Lineage (NCBI taxonomy): Eukaryota > Metazoa > Chordata > Actinopteri > Atheriniformes > Atherinidae > Atherinomorus > Atherinomorus stipes. The sequence continues at coordinate 278,254 of JALJCO010003429.1, forward strand.
TGCTTATTTTCGAGCCGTCACTGCCCAGAGGCGTCCCGGGGCTCAGAAACAGCAGTATGTAAGATTTCCATCCAGGACACAACTGTGATGTTGCAGCCGACTATTGGTTGCAGCACTGCGTCACTCACTAGCAACCGTATGTAAACCAGGTATCAACACGCGGGTGTTTTGAACGCACATCATGTCGGATTCGCTAAAGAATCGCAAGGAAACATTCTTGGAGGAAGACAGGAAAAGAAAGCAAGGAAGGGACAGAACAACAGTCAAGACTGTCTTTAACTGGTTGGAGGGAGCTTTTAGTACTGTACAGGCACGATACAAGATGGATGCTAGTTAAGTCATTGATGGGGGGTGCATCACTGAGAAAACTGCTAAAAGTTTTGTTGTGGGCCTTTAAAGGTACAGTATGTAAGAATTACTGACATCTAGTGGCAAAGATGGGTATTTGAAAGAAAAGATGTTTTTTTTTCAAATGACTTCATATTCCAAGCACTGTTGTGAATGTATGGTGGGCGTTAGTGGCCAAAATTCTCCCAGACATAAAGAGGTTTTCATCTGTGAGTGGATCCAGTGGTCTTAAGTGTAGCTATGACTGTACTATGAGTAACTATTTTATTTTTTTTATGTCTTTTAAGGCATTACATATCCAAAACAGTGCTTAAATCCCTTTAAACAAAGCTGGTACAGCAGTTTGAAAGTTCAGAGGGTTCTCACTACCCACTCATCGTTTTGTCCATTCAGGGACACCATAGTAAAAATGGTGGAACAAATATGGCAGCCTCCATATGTGCACCGCACAGTAAGAAGATATCAATGACTCATTCTAAGAAAATGAATATATAACAGCTATTCTAGTGCAGCGATTACACATCAATAGAAACACAGTTTTGAATTATATATCACATTTTTCTGCCATTGACCTTTGATTTTTTACATACTGTACCTTTAAAGACTGTTTTGTCTTTCAGTGGTTCCGCCAAAGCTTTTCAGTTAGCTTGAGTTAATCCTTTAGACATTTTCACATTTTCTCTATCATCCAATACGAAGTGCTGACACGTCTTTTACCTTTCACTTACTGAATTGACTAATTCAACAGTGTTCAGCTGGTTTGCAGGGTGATTATTTCTCTGCTACCCTGAGAGGGCCTAACCAGCCAGAGGCCAGTTTACTCATTCAAACTGGTTCAGCTGTTTTCTTCCATTTACCTCACCTTCCATTTACTTTTCATGTCACAGCTTTCATATGCATTCTGGTTCTTCCTGTTTTCATTTTATTGCTGTGACTTAGGATTTTTTTGTTGCTGTCTTTGCTGTTCTCAGCCTTGTCTCATTTAGCTGCTGTCTACACCTCGGATTTCTTCCTGTTTGCTTCTTTTTTGAGCATTTTGTTTCATGACAGTGCAGTTTTAATGTTTTTAATGCTGTCTCGCTTTGAGTGCATGACACAAATATGTCATACCCCACAGACTCTTAAAAGGGGCTCGGCGGTTCTAAAAGCATCAGACAAAGACCACAGTTGTACTATTTGTGGAACACCTTTAACACTTTTGTTCTTCTCCCCAGTTGGATGCAATCAGTTCATTGACTAATTGTCACTGGAGAGCCAAAGGTTGTCAGCTGGCGTGAAAAAGTGGTTTATTAAAAACAAAGGAGAAGACAGTCAAGTGAAAGGGAACAAAACAAGAATGATTTAGTCCCTGGGAGTTAGAGGCCATAGTCCTGCTTCCTGTAACATTATGTTCAAACGAAAGGAACATTCCTTGCGCAACAGCAGTCAAATGTCTGAGCATGCTTTGGTAGCATCGTTGACGTGTAACCTTTGACCTGATATTATGTTTACAGCAAAAATTACATGCAATGGAGATCTGTACTGGATAAAATGGACATAAATTAGACGCTTCCAATATGCTATAACAATCACACAAAAGCTTAGAATCTTGATTGAAAGGCCTTTGTTAAACATATCCATCCAGCATAATTTTTTCTTTGACTTTGCATCAGCCAGAAAAGGCCAGGAAAGGGTGGAGTGTCCTCTTTGGTTCGGGGATGAGGTTCCGCCACAGGTAGAGGAGTTCATGTATTTTGGGTCTTGTTCATAAGTGAAAGTAATATGGTGCGGGAGACTGACAGACCAATCGCCGATGGCATCCGCAGTGATGCAGACTCTGACGGACTCTTCTAGCCCAGCTCTCGATTTACTGGTCTATGTTCTTACTCTCACCTATGGTCATGGAATGAGTTTCCTCCGCAGGGTGGCCGGGCTCTCCCAAGGGTGAGAAGCTCGGTCATCCGGGAGGGGCTCAAAGTAAAGCTGCTCCTCCTCCACATTGAGAGGAGTCAGATGAGGAAGCTCGGGCATCTGGTCAGGATGCCTCCCTGGTAAAGCGCTCTGGGTATGTCCCATTGGGACGAGACCCCAGGGAAGGCCTAAGACAGGCTGGGGGGACATCTTACGTCTGGCCTTGGGATCCCTCTGGATGAGCTGGTGGATGTGGCCAAGGAGGGAAGCCCTTTCCTGCTTAGGTAGCTGCCCCCATGACCTGACCTCAGAAAAGAATAGATGTTTTTTGTTGGTAAATCTTTTTACAGTTTGCTTCTCTTGCTGAAGTAGATTTTCCAAAAAGGCTGAAAATATAACATCATTGAGATGGATAACTTAAAGGTGCAAAGTGTGACAAAATCAATGGTCAATGACAGAAAAACATTATATATTGTTAAAAACTGTCTTTCAAAAGGTATCTATTTACTTTATTGATATATCTGTAGTGCTTGATTTTCGTACAATAAGACATTTAAACCTACTTGATGTGGATCCACATACATGGCAGCTGCCATATTTGTTTTGCCATTTTTCCTCTGGTGTCTCTGAATGGACAAACAACTCTACATATGAAGTGAGAGCTGTCTGAGCTTTAAAATTGCCATAGGCTTACAGGGTTCATTGATAGATCTAGTGCATCATTCAGGATGAGTAGAGAATTAACAGGGACATAGAGGAAAACAAAACACTTTAAGTAGTTACCTGTTGTGTTGTCATCGCTGAACCTGAGGCCACTGGAAGCTCTCATAGGTGAGAAACATATTTATGTCTGGAAGAATTTTGGCAACTGATGGGCATACATTCACAGCTTGGGATTTGAACCTTTTTCTATGCCTACTGTTACCACTAGATATCAGTAAATGTAACATACTGTGCCTTTAAGGTGCTTCAAATTTAGCTAAATTACAGTTGAAGCCACTGGGAGAAAATGCAATTTGTTTGTTCTATAGACTGTAAAGATGGGAGCTGCATGTGTGTCTAAACAAATGAAGTAAATTTGATTTTAAAGTTGCACAATGATAAGGCTGCTCTTTAAAAATAAACCTACTGTGGACATCAGGCTAGCCTGCCCTTTTTATGTTTTATTGTCTTTTTTTATGATTGAGGGGGAAGGGGTTTTAATTATGAAAATTTGAGGGTGAAGGGCTTGGGGGTAATTGGGATTGGGGGGGGGGGGGGGGGGGGGGGAGGGGTGGGTGGTGGGGGGGAAAAAAAAAAGAAGGAGGAGGGGGGAGAGGTGAAAATCACTATCCATTCCCACCAAACCAAAAAAAAGGCGCATTTATGTGAAATATGATTATTTTTAGATGGGAGTGTGGAGGAGGGAAGTGGTGATTATTTTATTTTTTTTTTTTTTTTTTTTTTTTTTTTGGGGGTAAGGGTATTTATTTTTGTTTTTTTTTTTTTTTGGTATGGGAAGATTTTGATAAGGAAGAAATGTTGTTTTTTTTTTTTTTTGGGATTTGGTTAATTATACAATCACCATAAAACCACATTTATACATTAAACAAACAAAGGAAAAAATAAAAAAATAAAAAAAAAAAAATGATAAAAAGTGTGAGATGGGGGTGCTTGGGGTCTGGGGGGGATGGATCGTAGGGAGGTCTATGGGGCCATCTAGGCGCCCCTTAACTCCTTACTTAGCGAATTGTGCCAACCTTCATCAACATTCAAGAAATTTGCCTGATGGATTTTTAAAAATCCTTTTAATTCGATCAAACACAAAAGAAATCAAATCAAATCAAACTTTATGTATATAGCACTTTTCAAACATAAAATTCAAAACAAAGTGTTGCATTCAACAGGTAGTATTGAAAGCTAAAAGTTTCCTGAGGGATAAAAACAACAACAAATTGTTGAGCTCAGAACAACTCAGGCGCTTTACACACCAAGCCAACAACTATTGTCTTTTTGGTTTATAAGGCATCTTTGGGTCCGTCAGTGTGTATTTGAGCAGAGTCAACATGTTGAAACAGGATAAGGTCTCTCTGTGAGAGAGCTCATTCTGATTGGCTGTTCAGTATTGTGAATGGATGCACAGGAAGGGAGGTTGCAGTGATAATTGAAAGCTTAAGACCAACTGATAATGATGATTCAAGTTAAAAACATGTTATGTATGACATAACCAAAAAGCATAAAGCATGAGCTATGATGAAGACTTCTTTTCTCTAAAAAAGATTTATTTATTTATTTTTTAGCTGACTTACAACATATTTACAACAGCCCTCTTCTGCAAAAGCAAGTCAGATTTTCTTGTGTAGATGCAGATTATATACCTAAGACAGTTAGACATTGTCTTTGTGGTGTGTTCAAGTGCCATTTGTGTGCCCATGAGCTGTAAATGTAAGAACCCAGCAGGGGTCCTTGTTGGTACCTCATGTCACTTTGGTTTGTCTAGCCCCATTTCCACCAGCAGGCCCAGGTCAGGATGAGATGGTTAAGTGGCGTAAGGTTCAGTAAAATCCTGATCTGTAGCGTTAGGGATAGCGTGATGTCATCAGGCCACCTACACCTGCCTTGAATTAAAGACCCACAATGTAACTTTTAGACCCCAAAAATATGCGTTTCTGACTCATTTTGATGACACACCAACATTTATTATGCACATCTTTCGAGCCGTCATTGCCCAAAGGCATCCCCAGGCTCAGAAACTGCACAATGTAACTTTTGGATCTGTGATGTTGCAGCCGACTATTGGTTGCGCACCGCAGGACTTACTAGCAAACAGATATGAACACAGTGGGTAAGGTCGGATTTGGCAAAGAAACACAAGGAAACATTTCTGGTGGAAGAGAGGAAAAGAAAGAGAGGAAGGGACAGAACAAGAGTGAAGATAAGACTGTCTTTTACTGGCTGGAGTGACTCACAGTACAGGTACGATACAAGATGGATGCTAGTTAAGTCATTGATGGGGGTGCATCACTGAGAAAACTGGTAAAAGTTCTGTTGTTGGCCTTTAAAAATGAAGAAGAATGCAACATAGAAATGAAGAAAAAGTTGAATGACATCCAGCAGTTTGTATTATTTCTTCTTGTGGTGTAACTATAAATATGAAAAACAACAACAAAAATGTGAATTTAAACATGGCGCTTTTGCCGATTTGTTCTTGGTGCAGAGTTGCACAGGAAGTAATGAATCATTCAACCAATCAGTGGATTGAAGCATGTCAAGCTCCACCTTGGTAAAATTGGTACCCTAACAGAAGGGTCCCAAAAAAGAGTTCAGATATTCTGGTACCATTCCCAGTTTTTGCCTGGTGAAACCCCCAAAAATGTGTACGGAAACCCCCCATTCTGACCTGAATCTGCTCATGGAAAACGGAGCTTTAAAGCCAAATTTGATGCCTACCAAGTTGTCTCCACTAGTCATTTTAAACTTATGTGACAGTTTCATTTATTTTCCTTTTACACACTAATGAGAATTGCAAGAATGCCCCAAAACAGATTCAAAGAGGTAAATGTATTACTTTATTTAAATGATTTGTCATTACAGGTTATGGAAGACCAGTCCAAGTTCTAACTGTAACTTCACATAAAATGTGGTTTTCTTCAGCATTTGTGGCAACAGAAACAAAATCTTTCTACAATGATTGATTTTATTTGCAATATATGTATTTTAAGATTACACATGGATAAGAATAAATACATAAAAACAAACAAATGATGCACAGATTGAGTTCAGGGTATCACATTTTAAGCAGTGTTTTTTTTTTTTTTTTTTTTACAAAGCCCCATCTGATCAGTTGTAACTTATTGATCACTGACATAAAGCAACATCCTTTAATTCACTTTTAAAACACGCATACATACAAACAAGCAACACATCCAAAATCTTGCAAACTTTCATTCATTCTCCCAATAGCATACTGTATACCCTTTATGTAAAGTTTGTACATGGGACATGTTCAGACTTAGATTTTACAAACCTGTTCACACATACCCACATTCCACACACACACACACACACACACCAGCTCAATGACAGTGATCTGCTTTGTCAGTATCCTCGATGTTTGGCCTAAATACTCATAACACAATGACTTCCTGGCCGTGTCCTCTCAGCTCACTGGATTTCCTTGTGGATAACACCGAAGCAAATCTGCAGAGGGGAAAACTTTGCCCTTCGTTGCCCTTCCGTCACAGGCTCCCAAAAGTCACACACTGTTTTTTCCTCCATCAGGTTAGTGTTTGTGTGTATGTGCGTGTTTTTGTAACTTATAGTTAGCCTGCACCAGAGCTGATAAGCTGTAATAAATTATTTTGCCTGGGAGTATGTGTGTGGATGTTTATTTATGACTCTGTGCTCGGGAGTCTTCCACAGTGCAAGTCCATGTCTAAATTTGTCACTTTTAAAAAGTGGAGCTGAAAGGATCAGGTGGAAGAGACTGATGAGCCTGCAAGGCTTCTGTTTGATGGGTGACATCACAGGGAGAAGGGAGGAGTCCGTCAGGAGTGCCACGATCGCTCCTTTTGCTCCAGAAGTTGGAGGGCAAGTGCAGAGCAGGGGAGCAGTGTTTAGTTTTCTTTTTTTTTCATCTTTTGTTTTGTTTTTGGAGGGCAGGTGGGGTCAGGTCAGCTCTTTGATGAACCTGCAGGAACGGCCATTTTGTTGCTTTACATGTCATTGGCAGTGGTAAATGGACTGGACGTATTCTGGGGGGAAGTAGCCCACGCGTCCATGGCAACGACCCCTCCAACGTACCGAATCGGAGCAGTCAATGAGTTCGATGACATCACCTCGCAGGAAGCGCAGCTGGGAGGGGTGGTGGGGGGTGAAGTCGAAGAGAGCATGGGCATGATGGGGACGCTGGGGAAGATAGGGGAGAGAAAGAGGGGAGGAGGTAGAGGAGAACAAGAGTTACTGGAAAATTAGCATCATAATTTTTGATAAAGTTAACGTGACAACAATAAAACTGAAAGGGGATCGGCACTTTAAAATAGACTCATAATACAACATCTAATTCATATTCGGTCTGTACATAAATCATGTAGTATAACAATGGCATTTTAGCAGATAACTGCTGAAATATCAGTAACACAACTGTTTCCATGTCAGATAGAAAAAAGTAAAACTTGTAACTGTGTGAATGGTGTGTGTTCTGCTCAGTGAGTTCAACATTTGACAGTTTTGTGGCAGACCAGGGTTTGTTCTTGTGTTTGTGTACACATCTTTCACAGATTAGATAGAGGCTTTGCTTTTATGCTCTGATTTTGAATATCTCACAAAAGACAGCTACACATTGGACTAAATATTGTACTTGCACATTCCTTTAAAAGTACTCTTGCTTTTGAAATATTAGATAGACCTCTGTTGGGACACGGAGTTCGACATAATCATCAGTGGAGCTGCTTTTTTTTAAATATTCTGAGAGGCAATATTTAATTGAACAGCCAGGGCAAATTAGTTTTTGAACCAGATGCATTTGTTACTTGTGTAGTAGTACAAAAGAAATACAATATCTTTTAAAAGAAAAACTAAACAAGAACAAGTGTGCTCAAAAAGTAATATGTCTTAGGACTGTTTTCTAAAGCAGTGTGTGTTTTTAGTCAGAGAAAAGGGGACTTTTCTTTCCATTTCATAAACGTTATATTATTCAGTCTGCAAACTTATCAAGTCAGCAGCAGTACACAATGATTAAAAATACAGATGTGAAACTACATATAAGTTATATGTTTTACTGGTTGATTGCTGCTTAAAACTAAAATTTTCCAATTATCAGTCAGGCTCAGAGTGCCAAGTCAACACAATATTGATTATATATGCACAAAAATGTTAATCTAACATCTTTGATTGATGCGATCGTTCTTTAACCACTTACGAATGTAGGAAACCGGTTCCATAATAGACTTCATTAATAAAACTAGACTGTTTTGCAAGTTCATGCGCATTCCTCCTGCAGCCTGCTTCACATGCTAGCTGAAATTATAATGTAATAAGGGTGTAAAATGTACAAGTTTGTTTCTATTTCACAAGTTAAGATTATTATATTTGTGGGATGTGGTCAAATTTTGACTAAATGACAAAGCCACTCTGAAATTCAATCCCTAGCAAAAAGCTGTCCATAACTGACCCAAACAAATGTTGGTATGTCAGGCTGAACGTCATACACCAAGAAAGCACAATTAAAAGGAAGAATAGCATCATCATAAAGCTGCAGCTGGTACTTTGATTTAATGAGTGATAACTTTTCCTCTTCAGTGAATTTCCATCTTAAGCAAGAGACAGACATAGACAGAGAAGTGTTTTATATCTAGAATGATGAGTGTGATGACCAGATAAGCATGAACAGTGATCCACACACACGTCTATAAAAATGACAACATCCAGCAGTAATCTGTGTTCTGCTATGACATGAATTGCCTTCAATTCCTCAGATCCTGTGCATCCTCTGTCTTGCTGTGTTTGTCTTTCAGTAGTGCATAAGTAGTGCTTTTCTCTTCCCTTGATAGCTGCCCTCGTCTGATCTGTGTTGACTGGCGACGTGAAAGCAGTTAAAGAGCAGCAGAATAAAAGTGGCTATTTTAAGGGAAGCATCTTGAACTTAACCAACCTCGGCTGTCAGCTGCGCACCCACAGAAGAAAGTGGATGTGGAGTAAGCTGCGAGCGAACTGAGAGACTACACGGAATACCAATATTGTTTTTGTTATGTGAGAGTGTGAAGGTATTTGATGCAATTACGGTCTTCATCATTGTGGACCCCTCTGTTATAACACACGGCCCTCAGATGCGTCCATGCAGAGGTAGGGATACACACACGTATACAAATGAGTCAGACAGCAGGATTAGGTACAAGAGACAGACTCAGCCTTGCAAATCCACAAAACCCACATAGTCTCACACCTTATTGCATCCTGATCTACAGTAGTCTGGACTTCTACTTTGGGTGGATTGCACACATGCACCGTAAGAGATGGGTGCGTGTGAATTTGAGTGCACAGTCATATGTGTATGTAATTGCACAAGAAGAGCCCCACAGCCTGGGAGGAGCAACGGTTTGGAAAAAGACATCAGTTCCATCCATTTTGGGATTGTCTTCACCATTGACAGCACTCACAGTGGGACAATTCAATCTGTAGCATCAATGGGAAACATCTTTGTAGACATGACATTTAAAGCATTAAAAAAGGCTTTCACGCCGCTTTTATTTGGACTTGGGAGAAAAAACTGACAATGTGTCACAAAGAGATCCAAGTTTTGTTCGGGCAGGGCTTTTCTATGGAGAGAGAGCTTAGTGGCACAAGGACACAGGGATGTTAGAGATGTGTCAAGGGAATTAATAAAAAAGCCAAGAATCATTTCCCATTCTGTCATGTGGAGATAAGAGGCCATCTCGAATCATGTAATGAGCGTAAGAGGAATTAGTTTTTAATCAGTCATGGTGGACTTAGCCTATGTTTGTGAAACTGACCCATATAGTTAAACCAAATACAGTATAAACATTAACAGTGAGGAAAAGAATTTCAAGTAACTCCCACACAGTGCAAATTGTCAACATTTTCATGGATAAGTAAATGCGGGGGTTAATTCAACAAGACTTCACAATTTCCTTGTTCTTTTTTTTGTTGAAAAGATGTGCCATGCTTTTACTGTATTTCTTATGTTTTTAAGGTCATAGATGCACGTGACAGATGAAAAAAATGGAGTGTGACAGCAGTCGGCAGCATGCCATTTTAAAACCATATATTTTTATATACCTGTATATTTTTATATATATTTTTATAGCCATGGGTCTAAAAAATTCTTTGCGACATGAAAATTATTATTCTCAGGACCATTTTTCTTTTCTCTGATGCACTGGTAAATCTGTCCTTGAAATTTTGCTACCTACAAGAGGCTATTTAGTTAGCTAGCCACCTACAGTAACGGTGCGTTCCAGTTGTCTCGGGATTCCGAGCAGACGTGAGTTGGTGATATCATTACCAGGTATATTTGCTTTCCAGTTGAACCAACTCGGGAAAAAAATACACATCTCCAAAACAGCCTATTTGTGAGCTAGAACAGCTAGAAATTAACAAATTTCTAGCTAGAAAAACATCACAGATGTTATAACAATGTTACCATGACAACAGCAGCCAATTTTCAGTGTGTGTGTTTAATCACGCTACATTTTGAAGAAAAAAAAAAAAAAGACAGCCGTGAGTTAGTGAAATTCAGCAATAACAACTCAGTGCTCTTTACACTTGAAACTTCAGTCAGTCAGTCATTTTCTGTACCGCCTATCCAGTTTAGGGTCGTGGGGGTTGGAGCCTATCCCAGCTATTATCAGGTGAGAGGCGGGGTACACCCTGGACAGGTCGCCAGTCTGTCGCAGGGCCAACACAGAGAGACAGACAACCATACACACTCACATTCATTCCTAGGGTGATCAATTACCCTAACATGCATGTCTTTGGATGGTGGGAGGAAGCCGGAGCACCCGGAGAGAACCCACGCATACACGGGGAGAGCATGCAAATTTCACACAGGAAGGCCACGGTTGGAATTGTTCGAACCCCCTCCCCAGCCAGGAGTCAAACCAGCGACCTCCTTACTGTGAGGCTACGGTCCTAACCACCACACCACCGTGAAACTTATGAACAGAAAATATCTTATATAGAACTTTAATAAACACAACAATGGTACTGGACGGAACCGTCTTTAAATCTACAATTTCAGGGTCCTCTGCAAATTGTGAGCTTGCATCTCGGAAATACAAGCTCATGACGTCACTTCCTTGGAAAATTACCTCGGAAAAAACGAGTTTAGAGAACTGGAACGCACTATAAATATTCATGCAGCTGTTTATGTGCATAGCTGTTTGTAGCTGGATAACTGGGTTTCCATTAAGCAATTATTATTATTCTAACATCAGCTAGCTACCTTGCTAGCTGAGACTAAAGCAGTTATATAACTGAAACCCTGCTAGTTAGCTACAAACAGCTAGCTACAAATACCAATTTGTGCAAAGAAAAAACGAAGAAAAGCCTACAACAAAATGTATTTAGTTGTTTCTCATTTAAGTTGGCAACATTAAGACACTAAAAGGAATGAAAGTTTCAAAAAGACGGCTAAGAACAGTTTTTAAATCTGTTGCTTCTGAATTTGATGGCTTTATATCTTTCCCCAAAGGGAGCTGGCAGTGGGTCTAATATGATGCTGCTGACTTTCTTTTGTAGTTGGCCAGCACAGATGTCCTCTAAGGGTGGTTCTGTGGACTCAATAACATGCTGAGCTGCCTTCATCACCTGCTTCAATTCAGTGCTGCCGTACCTTACTGTGCAGCAGTCAGTAAACAGGTTGTCAGTAGTGACATGATAGACGTTTACTACAACTTGTCGAGGTATGTGTATTTGCTTTGAATTACTAAGATGGTAAAGTCTGTTTGGCCTTCTCCTCCAACAGACCGAGGGTATGCAGAAATGTGGAGTTTTAGATATCTGTTGAGTGCATCTTGATTTTATATATTTAGTTTTAGTGCATTTGCAAAAGCACTGGTATGAAACTAAATTTCAACTTGCAAGGAAGCTGTCAAAGAATAATGGTCTCTGATGAGTCTCAAACCCCAATCTTCCAGTTATAGCTGCTGTGCTTTCCCCTTTAGCTCCAGCTTCAGGATATCTGTAATATCTCAACAGTATCTGTGTCCGTCACCACATGGGCATCCATCTGTCACTTTGTGTTAACACATGACATATTGGCGCTATCTAAAAAGGGTTGAGTTCACACATTTCTTTGAGCCCAGGTTTTAAAAATTCCCCAAGAAACCAAAGTGCTTAGAAAGATGTGATCTAGTTTCCGCGTATTAGTGGCTCCTATTGAATAGAACGAGATTGCCAAAGTATTTAGGTCATACAGTTTATTAGCCTCCCATGTGACAGCTCCCATTTTTGCCCGTTTAACCACCATCACAACACCCTCCAGCTAAATTCATCCCTTGCACCTGCTCCAGATGCATTTCTTCCAAAAAACTGAATACACTACTTCCCCAGTGATTTGAAGCATGCTCCGCTGGTTAGCAGTGATGCAGGATGCTAGCCAACATCTGACAACTAAATTTACGAGAATCTGCTGCATGAAACAAAAGCCTCTGTTTCAAGATCTGAACCTGTCATCTGAAAGTTTTCTGTTCCACCGGGTGGAACAGATCACCAACGTTGCTCTGCAAACTCTATGTGAATACAAGAAATACAGCTCAAACTCATCTGCCATTTTATGCCAAGAACTACTCAGAGCTAGAAAATCAGGGTTTGAAAAAGTTGATTGGAAGCTCAAGTCCAGCTTTATTTAACGGCACACTTTAGTCTATTACAGTCCCATAAAATGGGGGAGGGAGAGCTCCCCTGTGTCTGAGGGGCCAGATTTACTGAAGTAAATCGAACTCATCACAAAGATCAATAATTGTGGATCCCCTTTAAATGAAAGTAAGATCCAGATCAGCTTCTGTATCCAGCTCAATTAATTGATTTAGTATCATCACTGAATCTATTAAACTCTGAGCTGAATACGCCTGCTATCATTTACGATTGTCTCATTGCACTGACTTGTTGGAAACTAACAACTAATGCTCTTCAAAACAACGAATGCAAGCTACAGCCCACAGAGCTTATTTTTAAAGTAAGATGACATTTTAAAATAAAAAGAAACTAGCCGCAGCAGTGGTTAAAGCAGCAGTCCAAAACAGCTCCCACCTGCAGGGCTGCCTTGAAAACAGATGGTAACATTACGGACGAATCACCTGGATATATGCGGATCTGGTCTGTTTTGGAGTTTCTTTGGGAGGATGCTCTCTTAATGAGGTTGTTAAAAACCTTCTAAGCCCATTAAAGTCAAAGCAAATCATAACACTAAAAAGCACTTGAAACATCATCGAGTCGGGCGTGTTTTCTGCAGGGCAACTCTACTTTACTTTAGACCTGATTTCAAGTATTTTTTCAGCTTCTACATTTGCTACATAGTCTTTGTTAGTTATGTTAGAGGTGCAAATAAAATGCTGTAGAGATATTTTTTTCACTTAAGTAATGAGCCAGTGAACACAAATGTTGAGATTTAGAAAAACTAACATGACCTTAATGTACTTTGTCACATCTTGTTAGTCCTCTACTTGCACAGCAATGCGCCATCTCAGTATGTGCATGTCCATGTGGAAAATGCATTACAAGTCATTATGAGGGGAATTTTGAAAAATTAATTGGATTTGACAATTACATGTAGGTTGCTGTTACTCATGTTGTTATGGCATTTCACATGGGAACGACGTCAAATAAATCATCCTGTTAAAAAGCCTAATGAAAAAATTATTCTGGATACATTTTACATTAAGCTGGACTGTATTTATTTATATGGTGCTTTTCTAGTCACATGTTGATCACTCAGAGAGCTTTTATACAACATGTCACATTCACCCATTTACACACACTCACTCATAGCACTATTGTTATCTACTACTGTAAGTGCTTTACCTGTCACACACCTCCACACCCTGATAGACACATTGGGAGGCAACATGGGGTTTAGTGTGTTGCCCAAGGAAACAGGGGAGGCTGGAAATGGCCCCCTATTTTGGGGGAAAAAAAAAGAAATAAAAAAAAAACATTCGTGATAATAAGAAAAAGGGGGGGGGGGGGGAGGGAAGGGGAGAAGGGAGAGGGGAAAGAAGAGAAGAAAGAGAAAAGGAGGAAGGGGAAGAGAGAAAGAAGAGAAAGATAAGTTAATGAGATAATGTTAGAATTTAATCCATTAATATTAAATATTAAATTAAAAAACAACTCTAAGCTGTATAAACGATAGCCAAATGTTGCATTAAAACGTTTTAACAGTCACTGATCAATGTACAGTTTAGTTTAGATTTAGTCAAGCTAGTCTAAGCTTTGATGGCTAAAAAACTTAGACGTCAATTAGACATCTTTTAGACCTAAAAAATGCTTGGTGGGTCTCTGCAACAACCTGCATCTGAACAATGTTTCCTCTGTGTTGCACCGTTACAAACATGTCTTAACAGTTGCCAACAGATTGGATGCATTTTGTGGGTTGATGCAGAGACCTGCCAAAAGAAGTGGAACTTATTAATTATATTTGTGAGAAATTTTTTTTTAAAAAGGTTGCAAATCCTGAATTGAAAGAAAAGATCAGCAGTATGCACATTAAAGTTGTGTATTAAAATATGCTGCTTACGCGTTTCGGCGCAAAGCCTTCATCAGAGCGTTTTCAATTCTGACATGACCCAGCACAGAATACTTACTCACTGCTTCTTAAAGTTACAGTTTGTAAAAAATCAAAGGTCAATGGCAGAAAATGTGATATATAATTCAAAACTGTTTCTATTGATGTGTAATCACTGCACTAGAACAGCTGCTACATGTTTATTTTCTTAGAATAAGTCATTAATATCTACTTGCTGGGGGGTGCACGTATGGAGGCTGCCATATTTGTTCCACCATTTTTACTACGGTGTCCTTGAATGGACAAAACAATGTGTGTTAAGTGAGAGCCCTCTGAACTTTCAAACTGCTGTACCAGCTTTGTTTAATGGGAGTTAAAAGTACTGTTTGGAATAAGTAATGCCTCATAAGACATAAAAAGTAGTTACTCATAGCACAGTCATGGCTTTACCTGAGACCACTGACCTACTTGCAGATGAAAACATCAATTATGTCTGGGAGAATTTTGGCCACAAACGGCCACCATACATCCACAACTGTGCGTGAATATGAAGTCATTTAAAAAAATAGTTTTTTCTTTCAAATACCCATCTTTACCACTAGATGTCAGTAATTCTTACATACTGTACCTTTAACATTCCAGACTGAAATTGTCATTACGTCCTTTTGCACAGTGTTAAGTGTAAATATCCAGTATATCTCCCTTTGGATACGGCACTCCCTTAAGGATTCATAAGTTGAAGCATAATTTCTACTCCCTCCTTTTTTTCAGTTAGGAATTATACTATTGTTTTTTTTTGTTGTTGTTTTAACTTGTCCTGTCCAGCATTGTAGCAAGCAAAATGATGATCTGGCTGCTTTGTGTGAAATAAATTTGCTTTGCCAAGGGAAGCATTATGAATATGACTCCTTTTGATATTCTGAAATTATTCATTTTATTCAATTTTATTTAATTGAATTGTTGTTTATAACTACTTTGAACATAATATTGCTGAGCCTAACAAGAGGAAAGAGAGGGTAAAGAAAATAAACAGTAAGGGGTGGACCAAAAAAGAAAGGAAAGAAAGAGAGTGAATAGAAGAAAGAAATAACAAAGATTCACGAACGCAGTCAACTCTTGCATCTGCACAGAAACCCATTGGAACGCATTCCACAGCCACTGCTCAAAAAAAAAAAAAAAAGCCACTTCATTGCGGACTTATCACATCCCGGGTGCTTTCAGACATCAGGAAATGTTGCAGAAAGTCAGCACAGCCCCGCTCTCCCTTTAACACTGTCCTGAACATTTCTTCGGCGTTCAGCCAAAACGACGTGCCGCAACATTTCCTCTCTTATGACATGGGGTCCAGCCGGTACATGTCCGCAACATCTCCGAGGTAAAAGAGCAGATCACATGTCTGAATGCAGGCGTTATAAAGGACAGAGTCCACAATATTACCGCTTTCCAGCGCAAGTCTGAAAGGGGCTTATGTTGTAGTGTCATCCATTTCTCTAATGTCACCTTTTTCTAACAAGTCAAACATGTGAGTTATGGTGAATGACAAGACTTTTGAGATTAATATTACACTAAGCAACAAAACTTGCCCACAGAGATGCAGCAGCTAATTGAAGTGCCACTAGTACTTGGAGATCAATTAAATTATTAGAAAAATAAAGATTCTGGCAGAGACATTCAAATCCCTCATGGGGGTACAAATATTCGGGCCAGAGGCGAAAACTAATCACACGCAGTGATCTATCCGTGTGGCAGCTGAATCTGTAATGTTGCTGCTCTCTCTGATCAGTGCGGCACGGTCGGTTCACTAATGAATGGAGATTCAATCTCAGGTGTGGAGCCACAGGAGTGAAAATGATATGATAAATATTAGCACACAGCTGGTTTTACAGTGATACCAACACGTTCTCATGTCAGCATCGCTCTGGATCAAACCTTCCATGGTGACTGTGTAAGCCTGTGGGTGTAGTTCGTCTGCCACTCCCAGGAGCACTTGTCATGCAGTGTGATCTTGTCTCTAATGTCAGTGAAAGCAACAGCTTTTCTCACGGTGACACGTTATAGCAGCCTGCCTTTTCATTGATGAGTGCACCTATTTTTGCCATAGATGACTGTTGAGTATTACCTAATATGTATATATACAGTATATATACATAATAGAAATTATTGTTTAAAAATAATATAATACAAATAGGAGGCCCATTTGCTCCTTCATTAGAAATAAATAATCAAAGCTCAATATTTAGCAACTGAATCGTACAGTATATGATGCCAGGAGTTGCCTTTAAAATCTGTTTTCCTTTGAGTTGCTTTGCTAAATCCCTCTGGCCTGGTGGCTAAGATTACAATTTTTCTGCTCCAATGTGGCAGCAGTCCTGTAATCTTCCATTAGAAGCTGCATCTTTGCATCAAATCCTGCCGCTGCAGAGATTTCACCCAACATATGGAGCGTTCCCAGATCTGTCAGCTCCATTGCAAAACACGCTCTGCCTCGAAAGTCAAGACGGAATGAAAACTGAATGCTGGGGAAGCTTGTTAAGTTTGTCTCGACACACTGATTTGACAACAGCCAATTAATTCACCGTGTTTCTGTCTCACCTGATACTTACATTGTGTGGCGGTATAAGAGAAAAGGAGCAAAACGGGGAGTTGACAGAGAGAACAGATGTATTTTCAGTGGTTTGATGAGGAAACTTGTGGCATTAGCACAAAAAAATCCACATACAGCCATGTGAAAAGGAAAGTAGGATAAACTCTTTAACGTCTAATATTTTATTTAAAGGGACATGCAAAAAAAATCTGATCCTTAGCAGTTCTTAAATTATTCAACTAAATCCTCAGATGAACAACTTAAGATAAACTAGACCGTGTCATTGTCGTTTAACAAAAACTGAGCTAAAATGCAAAAACAAATGTGTAAAATACTAAATACAGCCCATGATTCAGTGGCTTGGACAAACACCTCGGAAATATTCATATTTTGTACCTGACATTGTGGGGGATTATTTTTGGCCCACTTGGTTTTACACTGATGCTTTTGGTCATTGTGGTTTGTGGGCATTTGTGTATGCGCAGCTCTTTAATGATGCCACCACACCATTTTAATCAGACTGAGGTTTGGATTCTGACTTTTTTTTAGACAGCCTCACTTCTGACACCATGCAGGAGTTTATTGACTCAGTGACTGCAAGGTGTTCTGGTCCTGTGGCTGCAGAACAAACTGAAATCTTCACCTCACTATGTTGTGCTGTCCAAACATCCCCACATGATCTCATTACCTGAAGGACACTGTTCAGGAGGTCTTGTGATGTGTTCAGATGCAACTTTGCACGAAAAGTTGTGCTGTCATGTTTTTTAAAACACAAGAGGCTTTTTGTCCCCTGCAACCCTTCATCCTAACCTTTCATCACACTTTTACTCTTCATGTCTTATCGTCCTGTCACAAACTTCTAACAAGCCAATAAGGCCTGTGGACATGCAAAAAGACCTTATAACCTTTTTCAGATTGCTGCATGGCAACAAGAGCTTCTCTGAGATGACTGCTGATATCTAAATTTTCATTTAGTTTTTAATAGAAAAAATAATTATAGGCTACATAGTAACATAGATTATTTTATTTTAAGACCAACTGAAAAGGGTATAACTTTTTTTTTTTTTCATTTTTATGTCTACTCTATGTTCAAACAGGAAGTCAAACAAACATGAAAGAGAAATGCATCTGGAGAAGCATGAGGAATCCAAATGCACTTTTTTTATGATTGATTTTTTTGATAAAAAGAAAATGATTCTGTAATAATATTTTGTCAACAGCACTTTGCAATAATTGCAAGCATGTTACGTATAAAATCTACCCTTTTATTTATATTTATATTTATATATTCATTTCTATTTTATATATTTATTATATATATGTATATATATATATATATACATATATAAATCTCCCCTTAATCACTAACTTTCATTTTCTGCAGTCATGTTTCCATTTGGTCGTGCACTTAATAATTACCCAACATGGCTGACAGCTTATTTTTAGTTTTTAGTGGGTTTTTTTAGAAGGTTATTTAATTGCGAGCATTTATTTGTTTGTCTTTCTGTCTGTTAGTTAGCAGGAATAACTCAAAAGGTTATGAACAGATTTTGCTGAAATTTTCAGCGAATGTTGATAATTGCACAAGGAAGCACTAATTACATTTTGGTGTCAATCCAAATCAACCGGTCTGCACTCTCAGAATGCTTTTTTTTAATTTGAAGTGTTTTGCCTTGCTTAATATGATAAAACAAAAGATACCAAACATTTAGAAAACTTACACACACACATGAAAAAAAAAAAGCGTGTGAACTCACCCTGGCAAATTGTTCTGGGTCCTTCAGATAGACCGACCTCTCCTTAGCGATACTGTTGTTATGGTAGAACTCCACCAGCTCGTTCAAAGACGAGAAGAGCTCATCCCACACGTAGTACTGACTACAGCGATCCTGCAGGACCTTGAAGTGCTGCACATGATCCCCATAACTGCAAAACACAGAAACAAAGACATTTAAAAAACTCAAGAAGTGTTTTTCACTTGAACAGAGATATGGCTGTGTGGAGAAGAGGATTCTTTAAAGAGCTGCTCCTCCGATTTTGTTTTTCTCCCTACAAGTGCACGTGTGAACAAAAGTCTGTGAGATTCAGCAATAACAACCATTCAACAGTCCAAAGTCCAAAGATGCATTAATACTACAGCTGAATATAGTTCACATCATCCCTGAAGTGTTTTAGTTATGTCACCTCATCTTCTTACGTGCCACTGAAGGTTGATTGTGTCATATTTGTACAGAACCGAGTGTCTTTCCATCACTAGTTGTTTTTGGCATACAATGTATTCGTCCAGCTTTGGGTTGACACCAACACTTTTGGCCTTTAGTCCACAAAGCTTTCCCTCTAGCTGCACAGCTGTCAGCTGTTGGAGCTGGCATGCATTCATTGCAGGCTTGTTCATTTATCCCCTCAAAAAAAAAAAAAAAGAAAAAAAAAACTGCAGTGACCTTATTTCATATTTAATTTTATTATTTCCCCCTCGAATTTAACAGGCTTAAAAGGTTTAAGACCAACAAAAACAATGTTAAAGAAGATAAAAAAAATAAAATAAAAACCTTAAATAACAGCTATATTCATGGATATTTATGAAAGTGTATCATCTTTGTCCAATTACCAATGCAAAGTTGCGAGTGCAGACAATGACATTTACATGAGCTGCTCTTGGGGATTCTGTGCAAAGCAGATCATGTCAAACAAATCTTTGTAGATTTCTCAGAATGTCTCAAAATTACAATGCATTTAGAAAATGCACTCTTTGTTTTATTTGTGAGAATCCAGCATGCGTCCGGCGTTTTGTAACATTCATGTGATATATTGGTGAACAGGGGTTTTCTGGGAGTGCAGTGTGATTTCTGTACATCTAAAGTGTGAAAAAATGAAAGCCAGTGACATAGATAAAAATAGCCCAAGTGTTGGAGTGCATGCCTTGTTCCTTTAATTAATAGAGTTTGGCCAGTGGTCATTGGCATTCACCTGCTTCTCTGTCCTGCTCTTTGGTGGTTGCTAAGTAACTTGCAAGCTTATCTTTAGAAATCTGGACATCTCCCAGTGATTATATGGTTATATAACTGCATCCAATATGCAGCAGAAATCAGTACAACACCCCCATATTTCTAAACACATCACAGAGTGGGGTGTGTGTGTTAGGCTTATGTTAATGATTGCTAAAATGTCATCTCACCAGAGAATAACACTGGTAGCATACTCTTCCTCTTTTTTCATATTATTCTCATTACTTAAAATGAACACAACATAGTATTTGTTATGTAAGCTCAACAAACTCCTGATGTTTTCAGTCTGGTTCACGTTCAAGCCTGAAAATGACCATCAGATTGTTTTATACCAAGAATTCCTTTTTTTTTTTATTCAGACACTGAACCGTGTGAGCAAACAGAGCTGTCTCCCTGATGACTAAATGGCATTCAGCCACACCTCCACCCTCTTTTTTTAACTGGTGTGCCCTCCTTTCTCTCCTCACCATGTATCAAAGTACCAAATATCATAAAATAGTGAAATCCATGGTACTTTCATGTTTAATATTCATCTAATCAAGAAAGGTTTTTTTCATGTATATTTCCATCTATGCAAGTGGCAATGCTCTTTGTTCTTTTTTCCTAATACTATGCCTGTGGGTCTCATACTCCTCTATTATCTGACTTCAATCTACATGTAATATCACAGTGTATTATCACAGTGTAGCCTCCTCATAGTATCCATTTCACTGTGCATCCATCGCCTTGTTTGGTTC
Source organism: Atherinomorus stipes (assembly GCA_023101725.1). NCBI lineage: Eukaryota > Metazoa > Chordata > Actinopteri > Atheriniformes > Atherinidae > Atherinomorus > Atherinomorus stipes. Next base: position 299,038 of record JALJCO010003429.1, read on the forward strand.
AGATTTATCCCTCATTAGTTTTCACATTCATGTGACAAATCCATTTTGTGAATGTGAATGATTTGTCTTAACCCCACTTTCCCCAGTTAACTGCCACTCTCTGCTGCACCCTCCTGGTGGGGCTCCTTCACTGACATCAGACGTAGACTTAGAGGAAGTTTATTGTCCACTGCAGAGCAGTCAAAATAGAATGTGTATGAGGATGTGGCTTACTAAATAATAATAAAAAAAACATACAAGTTTACATTAAAAAACAGAGACATAACAATACAGTATAGAACCATGACCCCCAAAATAGTATACTTTGATGTTCATGAAATTCTACATGAAAAGAAAATGTGAAAACTATCAAAAAGATTATAAATATCTAGGATCGATGTATTCTGGTGGATTCGGTTCACTGCTGTAACAAGACACCAATATAGTATAGATAATTCCAAATTTGCCTCCCTTGCAGACTTCTTATGTCCATCCACATTCAGATACCAGGAAATGTTCCAGATGGGTCCTTTTATCCCCGTCTGGAACATTTTCTTGTGCTTTCAGTCCAAAACGACATGCCGCAACATTTCTGTTCTTACAGTACATGGGGGCTAGTCAGTGCCTGTCGACTACAGCTCCGAGATAAAAGAACGGAACGTTTGTCTGAATGCAAGCAAAATGAAAGACAAAGGGCCGGATCTACTAAGATCCAAATTTGCGTAGTAATTTGCCTATGCAATCTAGAATTTTGCACGAGGGCCTGAACCACGGTTTGTAGGTGATTGACATAGAAAGATTGCGAAAATGACAGCAGGTGCAAAAGTGTTGGAGATGACAGCGCAAAAGGAAATACGACCCAGAGACGGTGGGTTAGAGATTAGTGGAGGGGGTAAATGAAAATATAATTTAAATTAAGTATGATTATATATAAAAATTTTAATAATACAACATGTATCCATGCAGAGTCTCAGAAGTGGCCAGTTTATGAGGACATTGATCAGGAGTTGCTGAACAAATGAAAGTGTCTGCAGCTCCAACATGGTCTTTACTATGCATGAGATGCACACTTTGGCACAATGCCAACGGCTTCAGAGGCTGTGCTGCCAGACGACTGTGATCCTGTCCACAAGCTAAAATCCAAGTTAAAATGTAACGTTGGCAAAAAGGGGAAATAAAAAGACACAATTAATGAAGCTTTAGTTCTCATCCACAGCAACTGCAAACTTTCTGTTTCATTTGTTCAGACTATTGTACACCTGTGTTAAATAGCGGTGTTTACTATGGTAATTTTTATTGTATTCAACAATAAAAACTAAATACGTTGCCCTCACTGCTCATGAAAAATGATTTTGAATCAGATTTGTGTATGTCCAGGATTGTCCCTCTCAGAAGTTACAGCCTTTTGCTCATGGTTGATAAATCGCTTTGCGAGTCCTAAATTCATATATTTACATTTTCTCCTCCCATCACACTAACAATTGTGTGTAAACGCCCCATATTCCATAATCATAGTAGCAGAAGGGCAAAATGGATGAGGTGATATTTAGCACGTTTGAAAGACCAAATCCTTTTTGCACACTAGTAGATCAGTTTGTACATTTTTTGCTTGTGCAATGAGATACCTCATGTTTTTATACACATAAACCTTTGATAGACCTGGCCCTAAGTCTGCACTTTTACTGCTTTCCAGAGGCCAGATGTCAGACAATGTAGTCCAGACATACTGTAGATGTTTCCTTTGGGGTATTCCTAGTAATGAAAAATATAATGATTCATATGACTTTTAAGGAGTAAAAGAGTGAGACTGTATCAATTTAAATTGCTCTATTGCTGGTTTGGTATATATTTTCTGCAAGAATGAACTGCTTGGTTCCTCACTTTCCTGCAAATCACAAATACCAATTGAGTCCAGTCTTGCATCGTACACTGTATGTAAAAAAAAAGAAAGAAAATATTGAAGCTGCTGTGATACCATTGATTTGTTTGTAGACTCGCTTTGAGGTATTAACCAGTGACCAGTGGGTAGTGGCTGTTTTAACCACAAGGTTTTGTGAAAAGCCACTCAGTGGGACAGGCAGGACGGGTGGGCTCTGGTGAGATGTGTCACAAATGTGATGGGTTTCACAGAAAAAGAAGCCGATCAATGAGACCAAAACCTCTAAAAGAGCACGTTTATGATGAGAAGCAGTATTAATCTCTTTTAAGGAGTCGTTTACATCATTAAACCTTTTGGTCCAGCATCACTCCTGTAAATATGTTAATCCTGTTTAACCCTGGAGAACCCAAGAACCCTTTTTTCCTTTGGAAAATTATGAATTATGCATTAAATGATTTCTATAAGTTCACTGAACAGCAAAATATCCACTTTTTTTTTTATTTTAACCCTTTATTCCCTGATTTAGGATTTGTGCCAAATTTGACCCTTTGGGCTTTAGGTGTATCATTTCAAAGAATCACAATAACAAACACTGTCAATGTAAACTATTTTATATTTCGGAAAATTATCAGTTAACCACACAGCTACATTTAACATTGTTTTTATTTCTTGCTTCCCCTTGATACTGCCTTATGCCACCAAATTTCCCTTTGCTCGGCACTATCACCTCATTGATGGACTGTTTTTGGCAAAGAGCTATAATCAGGCACTGTTTCCGAAAAAGAATCCAAAAAATGGTCTCAGTTTCCAAAGTTGACCTTTTTTTCTTCTTCACTGGCTATTTCGTTGTCTACCAAGTCCATGACAGAGAGCAGGTTGAATTGGTCTAATCCATTATGTCTGTCACAGGCCCATAACGAATTTCACTTTCCCAGTACTGACGTACTACAGACGTTTGAACTAGTCCCATCCTGAGATTCATTCGTAGAACTTGTTCTCTTACCAAAGTGTCTACCATTTCATTTTTCATGCTTTTGAACACTGTATTGATTGGTACACTCTGCTCCACAATATTTTCCAACATATCACAGGAAACAAAGTAAGAAGCAAACCAGTGGTGTCTGTCACGGCATCCTGGTGCGACTCAACCTGTTCACCTTGAAAGTTCACGTCAGACAGCTCAAGTCAAGACATGTTTTGCCTCCATCTGTGGGTTAGCAGTCTCGGCAAACGCCACACCTCCATCACCAGACGAGGCATTGGATTAGTCACTGTCTTGGTCAGAAGATTCACCAACATCACTTTCATGTTATTGAAATAATTAATCAGAATTGCTATTGCTGTTCAATTCAGGGCCAAAGTCACTATCATCAGCTTGAAGTTGCTCTAATTCTTCTGGAATGGTGACTTTTTTCCAATGCCAGAAAGGGCAATACTCCCCTCCTGGCCATAGATATAAGATTTTACTTTATTAGTCTCTGGCCCTGTACTACCAAGGTAACACTGTAAAATATATTAAATGAATTATTTCAAGGCTTCAGCCAAATACTGGATTGTCACCATTCTCCATGTACAAAGTCACTCAAAAAACCAAAGGGTCACTTTTGACCCAACATACACCCAGAGGGTCATTTTTTGGCCCATCGTTTTTTAAGGTTTCTTATCCAAAAAGAACATCAAACATAATTCTAGGCATTCTTCAATCTTAAACTAAACAGATTAACAAAGAATCAACAATTTTATCAACCTCTGGTTTGATGAAAAGATGATTTTGTTTGGGTAGGTTTCCAGCTCAACAAAGCAGCATGTGGTCAGCCTTCTTGTCACTACCACACTGGCTCATGTCATGTCAATATTCATCCCCTAGGTGTCTAGGAAGGAGTTAGAGGTGGAACTTTGGGATTTCGGAGTCAAATTTGAATTTTTTTTTCTTCTGTTTGTTCATTTTGGGCAGCGGCGATTAACAGCGGCCAAATTTGACCCCGTGGGTTTTCAGGGTTTTAATCACATAGCAAAGCTTTTTAGGAGAAACATGGTGTTAAAAATCTGTAGTACTCTTCAACTCCCTCCTCTACTGTTTGTTTGACGGAGCATTTTTTTCAGTAACTGTAATAATTATTCAAAATTTGTAGAAATAAAACTTTCTAAGTCATCTCTAACACTCAGTTATCTATTTCTATTATTTACTTTTACCTCACACATTTGTTTAAAACATGAATTGTTTTGTCCCAAGGAAAAATGTAAAGAAAAAAGACTATTTCATTTCCCATGTTAGCTAAACTCAACCACCAACAGTACTTACTGAGCCGTGGTAAAATAAAGTCAAGTGAAGTAAAATATATATATTTAAATAACATTTATTTATCTGATTATGGACTTCTCGTCCATGTAGAACTGAAGGTACATCCAATCTTTTCTCCTGTCAGTCATTGCTGAAGGAAGTGTAAAGAAAGGCAGAACATTTGCGCTGAGACGTCTCTAACAGGTCATTTGTCAGCCTGATGGCAGCTCAGAGTTTAGAAAATCACATATAAAGAAAGGAGAGAGAGAATAACTATATATATATATTTAAAAGGAAGAAAAAAAAAGGGGAAAAAAGAGGAGGAGAAAAAGAAAAAAGGAGGAGAAGAAATGAAATAGGTGTGAAGGGGGGAGGGAATAGAGATATATAAGGGGGGGGGTGGTAAGTGGGGATTGTGGGGGGGGGGGGGGGTAAAATATATATTGATAGAAAGACTATTCATATTGTTTTAATTTATAAAAAAAAAAGAGGAGGAGGAGCTAAAATAATATATTATTATAGATATTATATAAGGGATCTATTCTATTATTATATCGGGGGGGGAGCATAAGAAGGCATGAAGAAAAAAAAAGAATAAAACGCTGAGGGCAAGACAAAAAAAAAGAAAGAAGAAAAAGAAGAAAAAAAAAAAAAAAAGAAGAAAGAAGGATAAGGTAGAAGGGAAAAGATGAAGGTACATTAATATAAAAAAAAAAAAAGGATGGGGAAAGGAGAAAAAGAGAATGAGATATAACAATGATAGAAAGAAAATAAAAAAAAATGGTTTCGTTATGAAGAAGGAAAATAATACACCGGACAACCACACACCTCCGAATGGTCCAATCATCAAAGCAAAGGGGAGAGGGAAAAGGAGGAAAGGGCAAAAAAGAAAAAAGAGTAAAATAATAAGTTTAAATTCATAGGATCAATAGGAAATACTCTATATTCCCACTGCAGGTCAGGCATTGCAAAAATCACATCCTTTATTTTTTTTAAACTAAAACTATACCACAATAAATTAAAAATAAAAAAAACCTTCCACTAATATTAAAAAAGGAAGAAAAACGTAATGTATTGACATCAGCATCATATTGACAATTTTAAAAATTAACATTCAGAGACAGCAGCGAACCAGAGTGTAATAATGCAGACCACATCTGTCTCAGCTTGATCACCCAAACACGCTCTCTCTCACACACACACACACACACACACACACACTCTCCAAGTGCCCTCTCATCTCTGATCCAGCATAATTAAGGCCCACAGCGATGGAGAGATTGTGTACTTTTTTCCCAAGTAAAAGGAAATGAGAGCGAGGATCTAAGAAAGGGAGTGAGACATATTGAAAGAGAGAAAATGAAATAGATGTAGCGATAGAGTGCAGAGACAGATACACCGTAGATGAGAGTATAATGTTATTTTTAAAACTTTTACTGTGTGCCAGCACAAATTCAGTCGTGTGAAGGTCACCCGTCTATCTTTCTCTTGACTTCCTCTGTCAGTTTGTTCTCACTTCCCCGTTCTTGCTGTCTCTGTCTCTCTGCCAGCCTCCCATCCCCTAATCTGCTGTTCAGCTTCTAAACCGCTGCAGATGTCTGGATTACTTTGCACTATTAGACTGACACCTCCAGCTGTCAATTTAACTGTGTGTGGCTGTGCTGCAAATCCCCCATTAATGTCATGTTACCATGTGTTTCTGTTGGGATGTATGATAACTCTGTTGCAGACTGAGCATATTGGTCATGTGCATGTGAGCCAGTCCTTGTATGTCAGCCGTGCATGTCAGAGGGGCTCAGAACTGCTTGTAGCATTAATAAGGCCTCACTTAGTTCAATAGCTGGGTTACAAGAGAGGCAGGAAGTGTGTTTGAGTGTGTTTCTGTGTTCTCTGGTGGGGAACCAGGGGAAGAATGATAGAAGATGTTTGTAAGAGTTGGTTAAGCGAAATGCATGTATTTACTGAATTCTTCACTCATTAGAAAGAAGAAATAATCCCATTATTTCAACAGAGCTAAAGAGCAATACGAATGACTTCTGAGTGAAGAAGTAACCCCCTAGCTAAAGATACAGTCACTTTTCCAAGCCTATAAATCTACTTTGACTTGAAAAACTTTAAAACTCTTGTTCAACCCTGCAAAACATACATTTTCTGCATCTTACTTAGGCTGAAGGCTCTCGTGTCCATAGAATAGCAGATAACAGATGGTTAGCTTATCCTTGAGTAAAGGAAGCAGCAAGCCTGTCCAAAAGTAACAAAAAGAGATTATAGTACCTCTGAACAGGCAGCATCTGCAACAGTGATGTCCTCGCAAACAGACTCATCCATATGTTCCAATCAAAAGAGCAGACCACGTCACAATGTAGCACTTTTAACTGCTGCAATTTGAAAGACTTTTTGTGAACTCAATTCAACTGTGCTAAACCTAACAAGTTGTGCATAATTTCAAACACGAAGTCCTTAGCAGACTTTTATGTCTCCATTGCTTTACTTGCTGGTGTTTGAAGACTAACTTGTGTCTTCTATGTATAGGCCGATGTGCTGGAGCCTGAGTGGGTGGTTCCTTTTTGCCAGAGAACTGGGGTCCAGTGCATCCAGGTTATAAAAGGCCCAGCTCTCAGTGTGCTTGCTTTCTCTCATCACCCTGCTTGCAGCAGCTCCACTGGTGTGATGTTTAACTTGTTTACACTGACATGCATCAACATTTACACTGATACCACCAACTTTACATTTTCATACATAATCTCGATTTTTGTAAATAAACTAAATCTTTAACTAGCATTTTTTGTGCCCTCTCTCAATTTTCTCACAGCCTCCCATAATGGATAATGACACTTTTTTTCACACTCAAAAAAAAAAAAAAATCTCCAACAAGGGTTTGTTGAATATTGATCACAGCACCACATAAGCTGATACAAAGTTACTTCACCAGGTCTATTCATGACTTCATGACTTCTCAACACGTTAAAGCATTATCCAAAACACCACACAGCCAAGACACAGAAGCTAAACTGAGGCATTAAACATGGAATAGCCCTGTGGATCAGAAGAGGAATCAGAAGCGATTATAAAACAATAAGAAATACTTTTAATGGATCAAAATTAAACATCATGGCATTTTTTTTTAGTCACTAGACATTATTCATGTTTTATTCTGACAACTTCAAAGGAAAAAATGTACTTAAAACACAAAACCAGCAAATGATTGTTTACTGGGATTGTGAAAGAAAAGTTTTAAAATCATATTAAGCAATCATTATAGTGAAATAAATGTTGTTATATATTAATTCACACCCCATTCTGCACAATGATGTCTGCTTATGAAGATAATAAAACTGCTTCATGGCATAACTGGCTGTACATAAGGACGATGTCAGAGGAAGGCTCAGGAGAAAAGTGCAGAGGGCATGCAGATTGACTACAATGAGAAAAATTAGATACAAAAGGAGAAAAAAAAATAACAGAAAAGTGGAAACCCTCTGAAGGCTTTATGATCCAGAGGAGTGGCTGGATCTATTTCAGCTCCAATGAAATAAAAATTTGTATCATTCATCAAAATCCATCTACCATATGCCTCTGCCTCTCCTATCAGATTCATCCGTGCTCCTTGCTCTTCCCCCTCTGTCTCTCTCCATCTTACTCTATTTTTCAATACTTTTTATTTCTCTCTCTATTATTGTTTCTGGCCCTCTCAATTGTTTTATGATCACTGAACTGTGATATTGAATCATGCCATTCAGTTGTGGTGTCAAATGTGGAGAAGCTTAACGCACAAAATCAAAACAGGTTCAAAATCAAATAACTCTGCGGACAAAAAGAGAAATCAATGAATATAAAACCATAAAATGACCGTTCTAATCAAAACTAAATATGGCAAAAAAAATTCTTCAGATGTTTTTCCAAGCCATTATGTAATTTGCTTATATTTTATGCAAAAATAGCTTATTACTGTACGTCAAAATTGATGAAATGAAAATTACTTATCTATCCTAAAGGGAAATTACAATCAAAATCAAATCAAAACAAAATTGCATCAAAGATGATGCGCTAAAATTAACATCCCATCTGTACAGCATTAAATGATCAATTAAATGTGTCATTAATCCGACCAATCACAAACGAGAAGAAAGTTCTGCTCGGCCGAGAACAAACTGCAAGAAGCCCTCAATCGCATCCGCAAGAACAAAATGATCATTTTGTGATGATGTCATCATTTTGTTCTTGTGGCCTCAAAAACAAGAAGAAACTTCTTGTTTCGCGCGGAGTAGACTGTCAGCTTCTCTTATCAAATCTGTAGGACAGGGCTAATGTGGAGAGCATTAATCGTCGGGAATATTGGTGCAGTGACCCATCAAACATGGTGGCTGATATTCATGGAGACTTCGACTGGCTGCAGAGCACATATTCAACCAAAAATCCAGTCAACCAAATGTGCCAAGCTAAGCAGATACTGGTGGAAAAGGGTCATGGGTGTGGCCATCAAACATGCTGATTAAGGATGACACCTAATGCTCATGGTCTGCTGTTTAGCTGCAGTGACAGTTACAATCCAAACTTCCTGTACTGTACTGTGGTGTATTGGTTTGCACCATTGCCTCAGCAAAACGGCTCCTGGTTCAAGCCTTGGCCTCGCTATGTGAATGATTTTCTCTCTTTTGGTCCTGCAGTAGACCAGTGACCTCTCCAGGGGATAGGCTCCAGCCCCCTGTGACCCTGCATCAGAATAAGCAGGTATAGAAAATTGATGGATGATATATAGACCTCCAAACTAAAGAATGAGTAGTTGAGAAAACTTTAAAACAAAGTATTTTTGAGGAAACTCAAAGAAAAATTGTGTAAACCAAAATCTAAAATAGAGTTTGCATAAACTTGAGATGATTATTCAAGTTGAAGCGTGAAAACATAAGTTGTCTCAATTTTCAGTTATTTTCAACTTAATGTAAGTTGTATCAGCTCAAAGACATGGACTTACATAGCTATCCTAACTTTTGAAGCTGTCCCAATATATAGTTTAAAACTTTGTGTTGGACTGGTTGGTTCCTAACACATTTTTCAGTGATGTAACAAAGTCAGATGTGTTTTCATTCCTGCTTCACCCAGACTTTAAAGAAGAATTTGACAGGGAAAAAATAAGTGGCTGCCGGCCTTGCCCCACTTATTTATACCGAGGGGATGTTATGTAACGTTACTTACTCAATTCTTCACTTCTTTGACACATTTTCTCCACATGCATTAATTTATCCAGCTAGTGTTTTTCGGAGGTTGACCAAGTGTGAAATTACCCCCCAAGTGATGACATTCATGGGACACTGAACCCACTGCGTGTTACTTAAAGCTCAGAGAAGATGCAGCTGTAATGTAAGCAGAGCCTACGGGTCAGTTCTCTTTAATGGCTCCTCTTTGGAGTTATGTTCCTGATAAGAGACTAATGATGACTGATGACAAGCTGAATGAACAGCCAGATTCACCACTTACTGTACGAACCAGTGGAAGCAAGAGATATCAAGGGCTGTGGGCCATTGTTGGTATTCTCTGTGAAATAATAAAGCAACAGACAAACTGCTCTTTTTGTGGACTTCAGTGTGTCATTGTATTACTCTTTCAAAATGCGTTGTTTGCAATTCAGCGATTTTCACACACTTCTTCCAGTTCACAGTACAATAGGGGACCATTTAAGCTTTGGAGAGCACTATTGCCTGTTAAATGCAACCAATAAATGTTTTAAAAATGTCATAGGGGATAAAGTAAACACAACACTGAGACCTCTTTGAACAAAAATGATAATAAAATCGGGGAAAGTGGCAAAGGCTTAACTCCCCCAAATACAGAGTGAATGTGCAGCGCTTCAGCTACGGCACACACTTTCATACACACAGTGGCTGTTTACACTCATCTGACTCATACAAACAGGATCAGGTTGTCAAGGGAAAGAAAAAGTCTTTTGTTTCACACGACCTTCACCTGATAAAAGATGAGGGCCACAGGAAAAGCAATTGTGTGCCACGGCGGAAACTTTATTTCAATGTTGGGGAGACAGTAAACAGGAAAAAAAATCTCAAGAGGATACATGGCGAGGGGGGATACTGTTGCTGGAAGTAGGCTTGTCTTCATCTACTGTGCTCTTGTCCATTTAAATTTTCTGCTTTTTCTCCCTGACTCTGACTCTTCCACTGAACCCAAACCTACCAGTGTGTCTTTAACAGTAGATACTATTCAGTATAACACAGTTTTACAAGGGTAAAAGCATTATTAAAGGGTTATATATTTCAAAACACTGATTACAGATAAACTAACCTCAGACTGTCCTTGTTTCTCTGATTTCTACTCTGTTCTTTTTGTTCACTCGTTTCCTATTAAGACTTTTCCAACTGCCCTTAACATCACTGGGGACATTTATAGCTGGTGTTTTGGTGCATGGAAAAATGACAGGATGTCTCTTTTTCATGAATCTATTATTTCAGCTGAGCTGACTGTCTCACAAAAAGATACACACAGTCACACAGAAACAAACTTCCTTTACGGAGATAAACCCAGTGAACTTGGTTTAGATTTCACAAAGCAGTAGCGCTAATGATTTTCAGTCTATAAAAACAATCAGAAGCTTTCCTGATTTTTATCTTTTGTTAAGCGTCTGCCTTTTTCATGAACTTGCAATTTATTTAAAGGAGCTGTATCATGCTTTTCAAATGTTCCAAAAGTCAAATATAGGCATTTATAAGCTAGACGTGTTCCCATCGTTACTATAGAAACTAATTTGGTGTTAAATATTAGTTTTTCGATGCATCTAATTTCCAACACGGAAGTAAGATGGCTGACTGTCCTGAACCGCGGAGCTCTCGACCAATTGCAGCATGTTTTACGCCCATTTCATGACGTCGCCCCGGAAGAGACACTTATTCTGAAGGGTCACAGAATTGTCTGTAGCACCGGCACCGGCAGCTCTCATGTGGATGTTAGTAGTAAACATTGATGGATAATTACTCCGATCGACGGGATAAAGAAGACCAGCCTGTTATGGAGCTGTATGCGCTCGACCCAGAGTCTGATATGGAGTTTGAAGTATACGCAGTACCACAGAAGTACCACAGAGACCCCTGACAAGCAAGTAATTTGCGAACAAATCATAGGCTAACAGTTGCGCTGAGCTAAGCAGCACCACATGGATCTTGTAAACATTGATGGATAATCGGACTCCGATCGACGGGATCAAACGGAGCAGCCTGTTATGGAGCTGTATGCACTCGCCCAGAGTCTGATATGGAGTTTGAAGTACACGCAGTACCACAGAAGTACCACAGAGACCCCTGACAAGTAAGTAAATTAGCGAACAAATCATAGGCTAACAGTTAGCATTGAGCTGAGAGATGTGTTGACTCACCAGTGTTGTTGTCTGTCCATGCGCGTTTATAGTAGGAACTGCGTCAGGTTTCAGAAGTAATCCCAGAGAAAAAAACACTTTACTGCCCGAGATTCATGAAGTTGTCAGGAGTGAAGTTCACACACAAAGTTGAGTTTTTTTTTCCCCTGCTCCTGAAGTTAAAATCCAACCACTTCTGGCAAGTCGGTTCATCCAGTACAACAAATAAACTCCCACGCTGAACGTAACTGCATTTTTCCCAACTTGCTGTCCTCTAGAGCTTAAAAAAAAAAAAAAGGAAGAAAATTCTCCTGAACTCTGGAGCAAACGTCTGTTAGCTGATGGCTGCTTTTCTCTGAGGAAATCTTCCTGCAGGTGTTAGTTTCTTCCTCAGAGAGTGTGTATAGGATTCTCTGAGTTTCTGTTCAACAGAGGGCGTCTTGCTACGATACTGAGCGTGCGCATTTGGACTTTCGTGATTGGTGCCACGTTCATACGTAACGCGGTGGGTAGTCAGCCGTTTGCAGGGAGGTAGCGCTTGGTTTAAATATTCATGTAGATTACTCAAATATGCATGAATGAAGAAAAATAACGATTTAAATAATTTCTTGATGAGGAAATAACACACTGACATGCTGAAAAGCTCTTAAAAGTCCATTTTTCATGATAGGGCTCCTTTAAAAGATTGAAGCAGCACTACTGAAATCTGGTAGATTTTTACAGCAAGGTGCCCCCTAAAAACTGATCATTCAGCATCTGTCTTGCACCCTGTCTCTTCTCTGAGTTCTCTCCAGCCAGTAAAAGTCAGTCAATTGTTGACTCTTGTCTTATCTCCTGACCTCTTGCATTTTTTTAGCTGAATCAGGCATAGTTATTGCTACTCAGTTGCCAGCATGTGGCACGATGCTATAGAGTGAACAGAGCATCAGGATTAGGGCTGCATGATTCTGGGAAAAATGTGAATCACAAATTTATTTTTGCTTAAAATTGAGATCAAGATTCTCTGGCACAACTTTTTTTTTTTCCTCAGAAATTTTTATTGCACAAATAAACTTTAACAAAACAAACAAAACAACTTATTCAAAAGGTAGTTCAAAATAAAGCATGTGTTTGCACAAGAGCTTTGAGGGAGCACTTCTTAGGCAGATGCGTACAGTAGTTGTAGATATTTACCATTGGTTAGGGGGTGGGGAGGCAACAGCAGGGCAATGGAGGGCGCTTGAAAAAAATCAGGAAGATGCAGCTTTTCATAATTAGAAATGCTTCAGAATTGTTGTGGGCAGATCACCTGTATGTGTGAATTGAGATCACGATTTTTTAACGATTAATTGTGCAGCCCTAATCAGGACGCTACGAGGCAATTTTGGCTCCAGGAATTTGTATATTAAATGTCAGTGCGCCATTAAAGGTGTCATCACCCGGAAATCCCACTTTTTCAAGTTAAAACATGTGTATTGGAACAGGACCTCAGGAAAAACGTGCCAGAAACTCTGGAGAGTGAAAGTGACTTCGTCTTTGAGGGCGGGCTCTCTCTTCTCACCAGAATCGGCCACAAGAGCGCGCTCTCCACAGTACGCGGTTTGCATTTTTTCCCCCGAATGACGTGAGCTACTAGCTGCTAAGCTAGCCTCTTTAGCACCACCTGAAAGCAGCTGATTACCTGCTGCAGAATAGTTATGACCAGCTTTGTCAGAGAGGAGGACGACGACAAGGAGGAGGGGGAAAATTGTCATGCTGAGCTGAGAAATTCAGCAGTTTTCAGTGCTCTAACAGGAGGGACAGCACTACCAGGGACCAGTGGATTATATTCATCAGTGAGGATGTGCAGTCGGTGAGTGTTGCTGCTTGTGAGCTTATTATCTTTTGTGTCAGAGACCAGTAAACGATGGTAGACAGATGCAGACACACTGCTAATGTAGCTGCAGAAGCTAACACTGTTTGGTTGACTTCACGTCACACGTCCGCTCCTTATATTCATCAGAATCCAGCCCTTTTACTCCGTGGATCCTCTCTATCAACCATACCGTTACGTTTTTATCACGTTTTTCTCTGTTGGGACATCATTTTCCTTCACTTGGTCTGTCCTGATAAAACTTTGTTTTGACTTTGACGTTTGCCTCGTGAACGCGCTTACATACAGGTCTAACTCTAGTGCGTATTCTCGCAACAAACAAAAGTTGGGGATAAAAAGAGGTTAAAATGAGCTCATTAAATTTTCATTCCACCCGACTAGAATTAAAAATTCATTTGAAGATAATTTAAGAAGGATTGTGTATGTAAAACACTAGGTTATGACACCTTTAAAAATGAATCAGTACCACAAAGTTTTACGATGGTAAACTTATGTAGTATTGCTTTAAAGCCTAAATGAAATAATAACAGAATGGCAGGTACCTTATATGCAGTTGGAAAAAGGAAGTAGATAAATACATTTGTATTTGTATATCACCTTTTCAAGTATGAATTCAAGCACTTCACAGTGAAACACAAATAACGCTGTGTGCATCTACACTAAAATTTCCAAGACAAGGGCCACTGCTTGCTATTTGGGTGCCCTAAACACATCATTTTTCAAGCACAGAGATCACAAAACCATAAACATGCCACTTTTAAGATCTGTGATTGGCAGGAAGAGGATATGTTCATGTTTTCAATTTGTGTGTGTCGAAAAGTTCTGCAATTCATTCACGCTTTTGCCTCCAGAAAAAGACGGCACACACAGTCTGCTTAAAGAAAGCATTCCTCTGGAATAATAGTCAGAGATATAGATATTTACAAAATAAAAAAAGATCAGTGGTGAGGTGCAGTGGTGAGCTGTACTCACGCAAGTGGAAAAACTATCAATAGTGACAGCTGCAAAGTGTGCACCAGGAAGTGAAATTTTCCATTTGACAATCAGCGAAAGGTTTGTCTCATCTCTTCAAGAATCTGAAAACTCAAACATCAAAATGGGAACATGAGCACTTTAAAAAAAAGAGGAGAGAACTAAGTTGCAGCATTGTGCACAAGTACAAAAAAAGACCAAATCTATCCTTTGGATGCACCTGCTGCTGAGTCAAAGAGAGCTGGGAAAATGCCCAGCTAGGCAAAAAGGATTCCTCATTGCTTGTTAAATGTCTCAGCTGGCAAAACTTCACTTTCCAAAAATAAGCTACTAAATAACCCATTGGGATCGTTTCACTGGCATGGTCTGAAAGTAGCTTGTCCCCTGCCACATATTCTATCTTCCAGAAAGTATTCAGAAGTTTACACAGTTCTAATAAGGCCCCATATGCTGCTTGTTACTCAACAAATGTTTTCTTTAAAACAAAGTTATCACAGAGCACACAGAGGTCATGTCCTCTATGCTCTAAATTCTCTGAAAATTTGTTCTTTTTGTTTTTGTTTCTATCCACTAAATGGTTTTTAAATAAGACCATTATGTTGCACTACGCCCATGTACACAAAACACACACTTATGTGTGATTTTTGTGCAGGGTCAAAACAAACCAAACTGGTTGTAAAAAAGAGAGCAGGGATGAGAAGATGTGTAGCCAAATATGTAAATTTGATCAAAGTTTCATCTTGGTTTGAGTCTGTAAAACTGGATTGGATTTGTCACAGACTGCCATCAAAGCTGCACCGAGCTGAGCTCAGACTGAGGTCTCTACTGTCGCTGCTGTCTCCTCTGACAGGAGTGCCATCAGCACATAAGAACCACGCAAACACCTGACCCATTTTTCAAACTGCTACACCAGCCAGCAACGACAGCCAGACAGACATCAATAACGGCAGAAAAAAATCCCACTAAAGGCATAAAAATCTTTTCTGTTGCCTCTTAGATCTATTTTCTCTGCAGCACCTTCATTCCCTGCCCTCTGTCTTCTCTAATTTTTTTTTCCTTTTATATTTACCTTCCTTTTCCAGCTTCCACAAACCTGTCCTCAGACAAATCCCTTGAGAGAGAGGTATCACGCCAAGGCAATTTCACTACCAACCACAAAACAACCCACAAATCCAACACTTTACCCCTGACTTGAGCCAGGTTTTCTTAAAGCCCAAAGGCCCAGTAAGGAGCCAACCCTTAATTCCAGTTCTAGCCTTTATCAGCACCAAAATTCAGACTCCAGAGCCCTCACACACCCTGACTCTCCATCCAATATCCACACAGTCCCCTGAGGCACAACGCCAAGCCTCAGCTGCATCCGTCAGCGTCATCCTCCTCCTGACAAGACGACCAATCAGCCACACCAGCGGCTCTAGATGCTGTGGTGTGCCACACAGGATTAACTCACATTATACCAGAGGGATTACAGATCCCCTCTCTTACCTTCTGCTTCACACCTTATATTCTAACCCTCCTTCTCTGTTTGCTCCAGTGGTCCCCCGCTGCCATTATAAATACTGCATGCAGACACCCACACTCTTGAATGCACACACCCAGAGCATATTAATGGACAAACATGGGGAAATCATGCTAACTGCACATGTGACGATCAATCTACTAATTTAATTACTTTGCATCAGATGAGGTGGAATGAAACTTCAATGATCCGTACGAAAGAAACATGACGGGTTCAGTAAAGGGTAATATAGAGGAACGCATAAATCACATCAGTGTGTAGATGCCATCCTGAGAAAAAACGCATATGGTGAGCATTTAGCTTGCAAAGGCACATGTGAGGAATAATTATATCTTACCTGACAGACATTGAAAACTCCCCAGGAGCACTCTCGCTTTCTCTGACTAGAAAGGCTCCACACTCTCTGTGTCTGAGCCGACTTTCTGCCACCCCACGAGATATACGGCCTGCAAACCAGCTGGAGGCAAGACAAAAAAAACAGGAAGGGGTCACTCATGGCACTGTTTTATATATATATGAAAATGATAGAATTCTGCACAAAAACTTGACAAAGGAGTCGCTGTTAGAGGATATCTGCTGGCTCTGATGTTTAAAGAGCTTCTCAGAAAAAAAAAAGACGAAATAAAAGAAAGGCTCAAGGTAAGAGGAAATGTGAGGCATATGTGAAGTTATTTTAAAACACGCTGCTAAATTTGTACATAAAACAAATCCCCAAAAGGCTGGGTTTTAGTTGTCAGCTATGGAGCGTGAGTAACTGTCATATTTCATCTCATTTTTTGCTCATTAGTCTTGCTTAGTGGGCCAGTTTGCTTGGATGCAATTCTGTCCTCGTGAGCCTATCAAGTCAAATGAACAGAAACTACATCCGTTAAACTGGACAAATCGTCGTCCTTCTAAGGGTTTTAGCTGTTAGGTCATAATTTTCTCTTTCTCTTTTCGTTTTCCTATGGCTCCAGGAAGAAATGTGAAGGACGGAGAAGGAAATAAAACGCTCTGAGACACAAAAGCCTGCAGATTCCTCTTCAGGGGGTGTACAAGCTTAACTAGACAACTCCAACTGGACCATACGTCAGTGCTCATAAACAAGCCACAGCTGATGGAATTGCTGTCTTGTCAGTTTGGAGTTTGTCACCACAAACGTAGAGCCCAGCTGGTGTATGACCATCTGATGGGGGAAACAGGGTGTACCAGCAGATTTACTGTAAACACACGCATACGGGGGGGGGGCTGGATCGTGTGATTATGTAAGGCAGCGAGCAAGAGCGTCCCTT
Source organism: Atherinomorus stipes (assembly GCA_023101725.1). Classification (NCBI taxonomy): domain Eukaryota; kingdom Metazoa; phylum Chordata; class Actinopteri; order Atheriniformes; family Atherinidae; genus Atherinomorus; species Atherinomorus stipes. Next base: position 316,148 of record JALJCO010003429.1, read on the forward strand.
TGGGTAGACTGCCTTATGCTAGGGTGCAGATGTCCAAAGCAGAGCAAAAAAGCGCTCGGGGCTGCCTGCTGCACGCATCCTCACTGATGAGCTTTTAGATAGACCAGCGCTGGATGTGTTAAGTGTATTCATCTGATTCAAAGATGAGCTGAAACTGTGCGCGCGTATGTGTGTACTTACGCATGTGGCCGCAGGTTAATGTAATTTTTTGGCACAAAGCCTTTCCTGTTGTGGAGCTCAGCTGTGTACCAGTTGGGATCATCTTCCATGTTGGTGATCTAGCGGGAAACACACAAACACACATGAAATGTTAGGGGTAGGCTTTACATGTAAGGCAAAAGGTCACAATCATTTTTTTTTCTCTCCTGGCATATATTAACCTTCTTGTCAGGCCTTACTTTTAAAACTCATTTTCAAATGGTCACAAATTGTTTCCTGGTCAACAAGCCCATAGTTTTACCTTCTCGAACATGGGATATGTCACCAGCAAAGTGTTGGTAAACCTTCTTGCATTATTCTTTTTTAAAAAAAATCATTTTGTGTATTTTAGCAGAGAACCATAATGATTTTTTTAAAACCATAAACTGGTGCTCAGCTCAAAGGAAACAGGACTGCTTGTTTTTTTACAAAGAATGTTTTACTTATGCAGATATTCAAAATTATGCTTTTTATGTCTTAACTATATTTAATTTATTAAAGTTATTTTTATGTATTCTACAAAAAACTTTAAAAATAATATGAATATTCTATTTTTTAAAGTTAAGCTGTTATTCTCTTTACCTGTTTATCATTGAAATGTATGTATATACATGACATATTTCTTTATTCTACATTGAGTGGAAGTGTATGACTGATGCCCACTGAAGTTGCTAATTTACAAAAATACCATCCTCAACCATGCATACAGGAAACAGTTTTTAAAGGAGTAGTACACCCACAGAATGATGTGCCTTCATTTTCTACTCACCCTCATGCTGAGCAAGACTGTGGAACACTTTTTTAAAATGTCAAATGCAGCCGGAGATCTGAGAGGTTTTCGTTTTCCCCCAACTTTCATATAATGGAGTACACCAGTGCTTGACACAAAAAGATCCATAAAAGTCCACAAAAACTTGGCAATATTCCTCCATACTGCTCATCCAATGTAATCCAAGTGTCCTGAGTGGGTAGCGTCCATAATTTACTCGAAACAACATCATTTAGTATATTTTATAGCCCTAAACAGTAGAACATTGTACTTCCGCGATGCACGCTCTTGCGAGTTCACGACATTACGGAAGCCAAAGCAGATGAGATTGCACGTTCTTTTTTTTTTTTTTTTTTTTTTTTTTTTTTTTTTTTTTTTTTTTTTTTTTTTTTTTTTTTTTTTTTTTTTTTTTTTTTTTTTTTTTTTTTTTTTTTTCTTCTTTCTTTCTTTCTTTCTTTCTTTCTTTCTTTCTTTCTTTCTTTCTTTCTTTCTTTCTTTCTTTCTTTAAATCAATAGCCAGTCCCTCATGTGTTTGTCCCAGTTTGTCCGCAGCTTGTTCGCTCTTAGCACAGTGCAAACAGCTAATTTCTTCTTCTACGCTTGCATTATCGGCAGAGTAGGCGCTGAATGCCGTAGCTTCCGGAGTGTCGTGAACTCGCAAGAGCGTGCATTGGTAAAGTACAATGTTCGACTGTGTAGGCTATAAAAATACAATAAAAATTCTGGACGCTACCCACTCAGGACAATTGGATTACATTGGACGAGCAGTATGGAGGAATATTGACAAGTTTTTGTGGACTTTTATGGACCTTTTTGTGTCATGTGACAATGAACTCCATTATATGAAAGTTGGGGGAAAACGAAAACCTCTCGGATCTCCGGCTGAATTTGAGATATTAAAAAAGTGCTCCAGAGTCTTGCTCAGCATGCGGGTGAGTAGAAAATGAAGGCACATCATTCTGTGGGTGTACTATTCCTTTAAGCTGTCATTCTCTTTACCTGTTTGAGGCAAATTTAGAAATTACAATGTATATATATACATGATATATGAAAAGCAACCAGAAGTCAAATCTTAAATGAGACATGTTACAACACAATTTTTAATATAGAGATGCCCAAAATATTGGCCAATGGTGGATGTGAAATTTTGATTCTGTAATTGGTGATTTTTTTGTTACAAATTGTCTGTTATGAGATTTTGCTTTTCCATTAATAATGGTCCAGCATGTAGAAAAGTTATTGTTACTCTGAAAGAACTTCATATCCCAGCATTCCTTTCAGAGTTCTGTGACTACAGTGCAGCTGCTGCTGTTGCAGACTGACTTGCTTTGAAGCTGCTTATAATATGTCTGGTTTTAAGTTGTTAGTTAAGTTACCAAGTTGTCAGAAACATTAGAATTAGCTACATGTTGGCTAATACCTGCTAGTATCTGATATATGGCAGCCAGATGTCCAAAAAGACCAACGTCTCTGCCTGAGTTAAGCAACTTTTGGATCTTTGTTCAACATAATACAGCACAGTTGTATCTGTCATAACCTCACAGTTGTCTGCATACTGTAGATTGGTATCGGTTGATATCCGATATTTGAAATTAAGACTTAGACAATATCGGTATATTGGATATCGGTGAAAATGAAACATAACAACAACATTGCAATATGGAACATCCTTAGTTGTTATCAGTTATTATCATTGCTGTTGTTATTATTACTGTTATGATTATTAGTAGTAGTTAAAGTAGTGGCAATAGTATTATGTGTATCTATTTATTATTTGTCTTTTTTGTTTGTTGATTTATTCGCTTATTTTCTGTCTTTACTTTCTTTACATGGTTTTGTTGTAGTTTAATTACAGTTTTATTAGTAAGGTATATAGAGCACCTGTGCATAAACACACAAACTGTTTTAGTTTAGATTTGTAATGTTTCATTGAACTTTTTTTTTTATGTTGAACTTTATATATTACATACACTGTTTACCCCAGTTTCACCCTTTGCACAATAAAAAAACTCTTAAATGTTTAAAATGTGACTCAGTTCAACATCACAGTAATTGTAACATACAGTAGGTTTAGATGAAGAAAAATACAAAAATACAGTCATGTTGTAACTGTGTTTCTCTCACATATAATTTTTAAAAAATCTACCAAAACCTTAAATTTAAAAGCATTTTTGCTGCATATAAAGGTAGAGAAGTGTTCAAATTAATTGTTGTAAGTAGGAGGTAACATCCTTGCAGTAACTTGTGCTCCAGACCTCAGCTTCAGTGAAAGACATCTCAGATTGTTTTCATTTAATTGTTTTTAGACATGCTTTTCATCAACACTGTGATTGTGATGAGGGCAGTAAAAAGCACACCCCATCGTGATGTGTTCTTGCTTTAATGTTTACCTGTTTCATCCCTTCTGTCACTGCTGCATTCAGTAGTCTAATCCAGCAGCAGCAAGGCTTGTCATTTTGATATTTTAAGATGCTTTTTTTTTTTTTTTTCATTTTTGCTTGTTCTGGTTTTGCCTGCAGCGACACATTTTTATAAACCCCTTATTTTCCTCATCCCTCATACCAAGCTGGCTCATCGCTTTCTGAGCTTTTGTCAAATTGCCTCAGTGTTTCATCAGTGAAATTAAATGTTGTCATGTGAGATAAATAGTAGTTGACCTTGCGTTATGTGGTATATTGTCACCAAATAAAGTCAGAAACAGCTTTGCAACATGTACTAGGTTTAATTCAGACTGTGTTACACTGTTCTTAGATCATATTACCCTGGATTTGGTTAAACTGAACCAGATTTATATTAACATTCTTGTTCTGGACCAGGTTAACAGCTTGATTTTCTCTCTATTAAATTGAATTTTACCGTGGAAAATAACCACCATTATATGGACATATCTGTGAAACGAAACTGAAAAATAATTCATTATTCCCAGAAAGAATTTGCAATATTGTAATAACTTTTTAAGGGTTTTCTTTTCTTTAACAGTAATATACTGACAATATTATCTGTCATTATTAATTGGCATTTCTATCACCAGAAATAAATTACAGTGATGCTGCTTAGATATTTGTCAGAACATGAAGTCTTTTGGCCATCGCACACTTAATCACGATCTGAAAATGGCAGCAGATTGTGTTGTAGAAAACATCCTCCATGAAGGAGTTAAAACCTCTTTCCTCACCTTAACTTATAAAACATCCTCCGTTCCCGAACGTCAATTCTACTGATAAAGAACTTTTTATATATTTGCCAAAACAATAAAAAAATTTTTTTCCTAATCTTTTTTCTCCATTTTAATTTATTTAATGCAACATTTTAAAATGTGGTCTATGCATAAAGTGATTTTCTTTTCATAGCATCAATTTTTGTTCAGTGTGATTGCACTTTCATGAAGGTAGTGGTTTCATTCTCCGTGCACTTAAAGAAGAGAGAGGGGGTGGAAATCTCTTTAAAGCAATCTGTTAGGATATTTTAAACTGGTTAATACAATTTCTAAAGCTGTGACTACATTTTTCCTGGTGTTTATTGAGTCTGCTGAGAGACCTCAATCAGACGCTACTTAAAAAGAAATACGCCAACTTAAAGGTTGAATATGGAACATTTTTATTAAAAGCTATATTTTTTTAAAAATAATACCACCACAGGTCGTTTGGGGGTGTACAGAATGAAAATACAACATTTCCCAGAAAAAAATTATATTTAGCCTAAAAATAATTATAAAATAAATTTTGACGGGTTCGATAATGGCATTTTATTTACATCTATAAGCCAATACACGCCGCCATTGCAGGTTGCCAAATACGATCTCTGTGTGGAAACAATATTTTGGTCATAGTCAGTCCTGTTCAGGGGAAAACCGTGGAGACGACCAGTGAAGCAGCTGCTTCAGAGCCCTGGAGATATTGTTATCTGTTTCTGAGGAGGAGTGACCTGAGAAGAGCAAAACCTGGAGTAAATTTAGGTGAAGACTTCACTAAATGGACCCACATAAACGTTTTCCACGGAGTCAAAACACAGAAATGGCGACTTTTCTCCTGGATCGTTAAGCTAGCTTGTTTGCTAACATGGCTAACGTTAGCTGTCAGTTATAAACTCCTCTGTGTTACTTGTTGAACATGCTGCAGACTGTTGGTCACTTGCGTATCGGCAGCGAGCCTGGCATCCCAGCGGCTGGAGTTGTTTTTCTGCCGTTGCAACTACAACCTAGACACATGTGATGTCGCTGTTCTGTCCGTATTCCATATTCAACCTTTAATTTCTACCAAATAAATTGTATTTGTATTCTTATTTAAAGGGATACCGTGTAACTTTTGACTCAAACATTAGCCTAATGTCATTAATAATAGATGATTTCTTGAGTCAATATACAGCGCTCGATGCATGCTGTTGCTCCAAGGGGGCTGCCATCCTCAAAAATCAGACATTGCAAGTTTGCAGGAGCGGATCCGTCTCTCATTGGATCATGTAGCCTGAAGCACTTTGCTTTTTGGCTCAGTGACTTCGCTATCAGCCGATCAAAGTGGTCTGTAAGCACAATGCCAAAAAATGGATAGAGACTGAATAATTTTGTGACAGTTCAGTGGCCTTTGAGAAGTTGCAGGTTTAGTGCCCCTGGTGGCCAAAAGTTAACACGGTATCCATTTAAATTTGACGTAGTCATGCTTTAAATGAAATTTTTAAAAAGCTGATGGGTAAAACTGTGTAAAACATTGTTTTACTCTGTTCCCAGAGCACAGATTCAAAGAACCAGCCCTGTGTTAGACCTTTACATCTAAGTCAGTAAATTTTTTAACAGCTGAGAATGAGTTTAAGCCCTTTAGATTGCAAGCAAAAAACTAAAACAAAATTTCTTTGAGACTGTTTAACTGTTAACAGCAATGAATTTGTCTCACAATGTTTATAACTCTTCTAATGTTTGCTGGTGGAAGTATATGCTTACTGTAGCTGAAGTTCATGTGCTGATGATGGAGAACAAAAGCAACACGTGTATTTTTTCTGCTCTACTTTTGTGTCCATTGTGCCAACTTGGTCACACTGTCTTTCAACAGAACGTCAAAGCAACTTTTTTTTTTTTTTAATCTCGAAAGCTATTTTTTTTTTTTAACATTTCTTCATGAGTCAACACTTGTCATCTCAGTCTGATGGATCCAGCCCTGCACAACAAGAGATGAACAAAACAATGCACCCCAATAGAATGACACATAAGCTCCTATTCATACTGTCAATAGGGTTTGGAAATTCAGCATCTTTAGGACCAATGATGCTTGTTTATCACTAGAAAGGTCAGTTTAGACATATAAAAGAGGCAATGAATAATCGATGAGTGCCAACAGGAAAGTGTTTGCTAGTTTAATCTAATTATTTTGCACGCTTTTGCATGACTTGTTTGCGATCACGTAAAGCTGAGGCCATCTGGTGCTTCAAGGGAAATGAAAGGAAATGAGGAATTATTCAAAAGTACCATTTGACCCCTGTCTGAACTAGGGCTGAAGGCTTTAGAGACAAGACAGCATATAGAGACAAGACAGCCATTTATCCATTAGGGGGGAAGAAAGTGTGGCACATAAGCCCAGTAGTGTCGAAGTGCCCACCCTACTTAAGGAAATGCAAATGTATGACTGCGACCATAAAGCAAATCCACATAAAAGGCGACTATAATTACTCACATCAAAACTAAATACCTCCTCGTGTTGACTGCATGCACAAATTGCTTTGCCGCAGAAATTAGAGGTATCTTTAATAATATGTTCAATGAGAGAAGAGTGTGTAATAGTGTATGAAAGGGAAATTACGTACTCATGCGTTATTATCCTGTAAGATCAAAGGCACATCATGAGTTGTTTCATGAGTTTTTCCTCACTAAAAATGTTCAAGATTTCCACACAGACTTTGAGTGTGAGGGAAAATAATTTAAAGCTGAACAACTGAGGCAAAAATCTAAAGAAGCAATTGATCCCACTGTGACCTATCAGGGATTTATCCATGTATGACTGTCAAACAGCTGGTGCCACAGTGTGAGCGTATAGTAGAGTGCTTGCTCTTTAACCCTGAGGTTTACAGTCAATGTTCGGAAGGGACAATTTTCCACCACGGTAATTTCCAGCTGTGCGGGGAAAAAAAAAAAAAACCTAATGAAGAGGTAAACTGCTCTGTCACATTGGGAGATGTTAATCTATTGACGGATGAAGAGATTGATGTGATGTCTCTCTTGTGTAATGTAAATATCAAGCTGTAACCAGGTGCTCAGCACAAAAAAGGAGGGGAAACCATTGCTTGAAATGTAAAAATTTCATTTGATTTTTATAATATGCTGTGGATGTTGTGTGAGGATCTATTTAAAGCCAAACTACAATGTATTTCTGAACCCTAGTCACACAGGTTTGGCTGCCTAAACCTAACTAGATAGTTATTAAAATGAAGCAAGGGTAAAAACTTCAGCACAACACTAATCCTCCAGCAATGGACTTTTCAACCATACAACGTAAAAAAAAAACAAACAAACAAACTATCCAAAAACAGGGCAACAACTGCTTCTACTAGTCTTCAGCCTTTATGCTAGGCTAAGCTAATCAGGAACACATTTACCTTGAATAAAAGGTGCATTCTGAAATGTATACAGCTACCTAGGGTCGAAACTTTTCTAAACTATTCTGTAACAATAAAAACAACAACAACAACAAAACAAACAAACATTGAAGCCATTTTTTTGCTGGTTTTGTCTTTCTTTATCGAGCTACAGCAGTACCACGAACAGACTCTTGTCAGCCCATTAACACCCAAGCTTTGACTTATTTATTTGTTCATCATTTATCTATTGAATATTTTAATTTTAGCATGAGTAGTAATGGGTAAGCAAAAATCCTGAACATTGTATTTACGCAGGAAGTAGTTTATGAGGTAAGAAAAAAAAGGTCATCATATGGAGACCTTAAAGTTAAAGTTTGTATTGAGTTAGATAGATAGATAGATAGATAGATAGATAGATAGATAGATAGATAGATAGATAGATAGATAGATAGATAGATAGATAGAAACTTTTCCTTACCTTTAGCATATCCCCCTTGTTGAAACTGAGTTCATCACTCTCTGTTGCCCGAAACGTATACATTGCTACTGCTTCCATGCTGAACCCCCCCAGCGCATACACACTCACTCACACATACACACTCAAACACACACACTGGTACCCCCAATAGTTCCCCAAGAATGGGGAGGTAGACAAGAGGGAGGTTCGTATGAAAAAGAAGGACAGAAAAGGATACAGTTAGATAAGAAGCAGGAATAGAGGAAGAGGAGAAGAGAGATCTAGTCTGTCCTTGGAGCAACAGAGCGTACGGCGTAGTCAGAGCAGAGGATGAGAGTGAGCGCGCTCGGCGAGGGGAAAAACACGACTGGCTGCTGCTCAGCAACACACAGCCATGAGTAACACTCCGAGAGAGACAGAGCAAGAGAGAGAGAGTCAGCTCGCAGGGCAAGAGAGTGGGAGGCACTTCCTGTGTATATATTTGTCTTATACACTCGATGTGGCTTCTGTGGATTGTGTGAATGCTCCTTTCAAACAGTTTTATATGTGTGTGTGGGTGTGTGTCTGTGTGTGTTTCTCTCTGCGGTATGTCGTTACAATGTCTCCAACTTGAAAACTATCTTTAGTTTCATACCTTGAAGCTGTCAGGAGAGCTTTCGCTTGTTCCTCCTCTTTTATTGCTGTCTATTGATCTGTTCCATAGGAAGCTGGGACACAGTAAAGGTCAATGAAAACTGGATGCAACGATTCGCTAATGATTTAAACAATTTATTAATGTTTCACTTTTTCATGACCTTTTTTAAAAAACAATATCTCAACAGTTTGGAACCTATTTATTTGTCTCATGATGGGTCAGATGATTTTTAATAGGTCAAAGGTCTGGAGTGCAGCCAGGACAGTTAAGCACTAATGCTCATTTTATATCCAAAATAAATCCTGGTGTAATTTAGGCACTTTTAAAGTCGCACTACTTTCTGACCTTAAAAAATATGTGTATTTGACTTGTTTTGATGACACAGTGACATTTATCCTTTTTATCCCTGGAGCTGCCATTGCTCAGTGGCATCCTGAGGCTGAGAAACCAACCTTCACGGTTTCTTTGTTCCTGCCTGGAACAACACATGACAGCCAAGTTTTGCCTGATGCACCACGTGACGTCACATGCCAGCAAATAGATATCAACACAGTAGCCATTAACAAAATGTACCATGGCTAATTTATAAAAAAAAACAAAAACACAAGAGGACATTGTTGTAGGATCAGAGGGAGAAAAAAGAGAAGAGGGGACAGTGCAATAGATAAGACAAGAGTCAACATCGGGCTGACTTTTACTCGCTGAGAAGAGCTCAGAGTAAAAGTGGGATGCCAGATGGATGCTAAATTAGCCGTTGTATAGGGGACTCTTCACTAGAAAAAGTGACCAAAGTTCAGTAATACTTCTAATCTAATCAAGTTACATTAAATTAAAGTAAACATCAAGGGGAAGTGCTTATACAGCTGTGTGAAAACAGTTTTGCCCCCTTCCTAATTTCTTACTTTTTTGCATGTTAGTCACACTTAAATGTTTCAGATCATCAAACAAATTTAAATGTGAGACTTTTTCTGTTTACACAAGTAAACAGAAAATGCAGTTTTTTAAATGAAGATTTTTAAGGGGGGAAAAAAATCCAAACTTAAATGGGCCTGCGTGAAAAAGTGATTGCCCCCTTAACCTAATAATTGGTTGGGCCACCCTTAGCAGCAACAACTGCAATCAAGCGTTTGTGATAACTGGCAGTGAGTCTTCTACAGCGCTGTGGAGGAATTCTGGCCCACTCATCTTTGCAGAATTGTTGTAATTCAGCCACATTGGAGGTTTTTCAGCATGAACCACATTTTTAAGGTCATGCCACAGCATCTCTATTGGATTCAGGTCAGGACTTTGACGAGGCCACTCCAAAGTCTTTATTTTGTGTTTCTTAAGCCATTCAGAGGTGGACTTCTGGTGTGTTTTGGATCATTGTCCTGCTGCAGATTCCAAGTCCGCTTCAGCTTGAGTTCATGAACAGATGGCCAGACATTTTCCAACAGGATTTTTGGTAGACAGCAGAATTCATGGTTCAATTTACCACAGCAAGTCTTCCAGGTCCTGAAGCAGCCAAACAGCCCCAGACCATCACACTAAAACCACCGTATTTTACTTTTGGTATGATGTTCCTTTTCTGAAATGCCATATTACTTCTACACCAGATGTAATGGGACTTACGCCTTCCAAAAAGTTAAACTTTTTTCTCAACAGTCCACAGAGTATTTTCCCAGAAGTCTTGAGGATCACCAAAATGCTTTCTGGCATCCTGAGACAAGCCTTTATGTTCTCTTTACTCAGCAGTGGTTTTGGTGTTGGAACTCTGCCATGCAGGCCATTTTTGCCCAGTCTCTTTCTTTTAATTGAGGCAAGTGAGGCCTGCAGTTCTTGGATGTTGTTCTGGGGTCTTTTGTGACCCCTTGGATGAGTTGTCGCTGTGCTCTTGGGGTAATTTTGGTCAATCTGCCTCTCCTGGGAAGGTTCACCACTGTTCCATGGTTTCACCATTTTTGGATGTGGTTCGCTGGAGTCCCAAAGCTTTAGAAATGGCTTTTTAACCTTTTACAGACTGAAAGATCTCAATTACTTTGTTTCTCATTTTTTACTGAATTTTTTTTGGATCGCAACATGATGTCCAGCTTTTGAGGATCTTTTTGGTCTACTAAACTTCGTCAGGCAGGTTCTATTTAAGTGATTTCTTGATTGAGAACAGGTGTGGCAGTAATCCAACCTTGATGTGGCTAGAGAAATTTTAACAGGGGGGGCAATCACTTTTTCACACAGGACCATGGACATTTGGATCCCCCCCTCACTAATAAAAACCTTCATTCAAAAACTGCATTTTCTATTTACTTGTGTTATCTTTGACTCACATTAAAATTTGTTTGATAATCTGAAACATTAAAGTGTGACAAACATGCAAACATGTAAGAAATTAGGAAGGGGGCAAAAACTTTTTCACACAGCTGTAGCTCAACTGGTTGAGCAACCGCCCCCATGAGTGGAGGTTACCTGTGCTCTGCTCAACTGGCCCAGGTTCGACTCCTGGCTTTGGACTCCTTGTTGCATGTGCTCCCTCGCTCTCTTTGACCTCCTTTCCCTGTCTGTCCACTGTATCAAAAAGTGTTAAAAAAAATCCTTAAAAATGTGAACAACTAATCAAACAACAAAAGTATATAAAGGTAGAGTCCGGAGTGTTCCCCTCTTTCCGTTTTTAAACACTATTCAAACCCTTCCTCGGGCTAATGGCCACATCACACTTAAGCCCCAAGCCTCTCCTTCAACGCTCGGAAGCGGGTGAAAGCCAAATCAATATTAACTCATGGTTTTGCGATACGAATTATCTAAAGCTCTTTTCACCAGAGTACTTCCTTTTCTTCGCTGAATCTGCCGGGGTTTTTTTTCCCCAAGAGTTCAAGTGACTGCCGTCTGATCCAGTTATGAGCTTTTCCCCACACAGCGTCATGCCCTTCGCTCTGTCATTGGCTGGCGATATATACAAAAATCTCCACCCAGAAATGTCCCAAACTCACCAAAACAAAGGGAAAAAGTGAATTACAGACAGCAGACAGGGGTAGAGGGAGTTGCAAACTAACTCACCACCACATGAGAGTAGAGGTCCAAAGGCACGGATTGAGACAGATTTCAGTTGCACAAGTCTAGCATTTATTTTCACGGGGTAAATTCCGGACTCTACCTTTGAGTAAGACTTGAAGGTGTCTGGGCAGACTATGGTTATGGCATAAAATGAATTCACTTTCATATATTAAAATATCAGAAAAACATGCACATACACACATGAGCAATAACAGGCCAGAGGTTTACCGCACCAAACAGGACCCACGGGTGCAGGCTGTGCAAAGACACCTACACATAATAGCTCACAGAGTGTAAGATGCAGGCAGGGCATGCATGGAGCATCGTAACCAGGTGGATGGAATATTATATACTGTAGGAACATCTGTACTGAGTTTGGGGTGGATATCTCAAGGTCATGAGGCGAAATACCACCGAAGGTGGTGGAAAATGACAGAGGTAAGAGCTGGGGCTTCCAGATTCAGACAAAATTGGTGATGACTAAACAACAGGATATCATAGCGGTTGACAGGATACAGACAAAAGCAGCAACAGTATGTAGCAATCTTGAATGATAGCTAAATCTAGAAAAAGCTCAACAATTAGCAAGAGCTGAAGGTGGAAGCTGAAAAGATGTGGGGAGTGAGGGCAACAGTAGTGCCAGTGGTAACTGGTTCATTTGGGCGTTGGGCCTATGTCCCAGAAACAGCTAAGATATTAGGCCACTGATATAGGACATGAGCTTGAACATGAAGAGCAACTGCCCACATGGAGGAGGGTGGGGATTGTTGTTTTCTTTTATATAGTATTATTATTTAACCTTTCAGACTAAGTAGGCTCACTCTGGCACTTTAAACCAGGTCTCACATCCATAGACCGTTAATAGAGAGGGACAAACCTTCTGCTACGTCACCTGTTGCTTTCTGAAGAGCTAAAAGGGAAGCCAGTTGGGCGTGTCCCGCCATCGCCATCTTGCCGTGTCATATGTGTCGCCACTCCCAGAAAATACTAAAATGGGCAAAGGCAAGGCTGCTCCGAGCCGCAGGGCAAATGATTGACAGCTGACATACTCTGGTCTAAACGCTAACTGAGCTAACTCAAAACAGAAACTAGCAAAGATTAGCCCCCTAAACGGCGGGGCAAAGGTAAGACATGCTTATACTTGCTATTAGCTGACTAAAAACCACCGTTGTGCTGCTCTGCTACAAACTGAGACCTTACTGAGAGCAAACAAGAAGCTAAGTACGAGCCACCGGTCGGCAGACTGGGCTTCTGGTCTGCCGCATGTCAATCAAAACGACACACCCTTAATTATGTGTCATTTCAAGATTAAATAACATCTTAATGGATGAGTTATAAAAAAAATTCCCCCCCCTCACAGTTGACATGAAGGTAAACTTGGCTTATTAAACCTAAAATGAGTTTTTGAACCAGGCTGTAAACATGTTTATTTCTGCTGTGAAGTTGGCGTTTTTAACATGGGCGTCTATGGGGATTTGCTCTGTTTTGGAGCCAGCCTCTGGCGGATTGAGGGAGAAATACAAAAAAACGACTTCTTCTGGGTAGCCTCATACAGTAGTTACGACTTCTTCTGGGTAGCCTCATACAGTAGTTGGCCACCGGAGGCTGCCGCTTGCTCCCATCTGCATAAACAAAAAAAAATTAAGATAAGAATGAGACTGATTCAAATGTTTAAGTCACACACTGCTTTAAAGGGCTGATGTGCCATGTTGCTCTGTAAGCCTGAAATCAGAATGATCGGTCATGAGTTCAAACATTTAAGTATAACTCATATGAACATCCTCTCAAGTGCTGCCGCTGTAAACAGCTACAGGAACATACAGGACATGGAATTAATACGACTGCTTTCATGTGTGAGCAAACATCCTTCTCAAGTGTTTACTTTAGCCATAATGTGTTCAGAATGAGGAAGGGCAGGTGGTGGGCTGTCCAGCTATGCTTGCTTTTAACCATGAGCTGCTAAATACACCCAGACAGTTTTGTCACCTACTGGTTGGGTATAGGCAATAAACTTGTGTAGGGTTACACAGCCTCATGATAAAGACTGAAAAACATTATTTTTTCACCATTTGGACACTTACCATGGTGTTTCTGCCTCCTAATTCTAAGCATAATGATAGTCTTTGCTTTGCTTGCATGAATAAATGACCCATGAGGTCATCATTGGACTTCACCGCGTAGTCTTTTATGCTTCTCTTAAATGTTGTAATTTCTGCCGGACTTACAGCTGCTATTTGATGAGCATGGCCTTGTGTTTTTTCATGTTGTATTCCCTAGCTCCTTTGTCGAGAAACTTCAGCAGAGCCAAATGAATTGTCCATTTCTGAACACTGTGTCATAATTAGGAAGCAATGACCTCAGCTCGGGGCTTTCTTACCATGACAGAATGTCAAAAAGAAAAAAAAAACATGCTCCTTTGTCATCTTTCAAAAAAAGCCATTTCCTTTGAAACCCTCTGCTCACTTCTCTGGAACAATCATATAAATATGGCCACGAAGGTATCAGACATACAACAAACCAATATTCAGTCATGAAACAAGAAAAGTTCTGGTCTGATCATATCACAAGGCAAGTGAAACTAAATAGAGGAGCAATAAACTGTATGTCATTTAAGACTGTAAGGGGCTGATATGGAATACGTCTGTCTGTTATCAGCAGGAAAGACACACAGCCATAAAAGAAGCTCTACACCACACAGTTGACTGTTAACATCCAGAGATGGCTATAAATCAGGGTTTACTGATGAGGGTTGGATAAAACTCTCAGAGTTATGCCGAGCTCACTCAGCACTGTGATAAGAATGAATTACCTCTCAGCGTGATTGGCTGTGACAGACACATCCAGGTGTCGATGTAGATAAATACCTTGTTAAATGGTAAAGGTCAGAGGTTAAGAAAGTTGAGGTTTCGTTTAAGAGTAGTTTGGAAAACTTTTGGGAACTTTTTTTTTGGTCAAATGTAGCAAAGCAGTCAATCAGTTTGACAACCAATGTCGCTGCCACAAATGTATAAATATCACCTGGTTGATCTGTGTGTCTGCGACAGGAAGAGGTGGAAAAGAACAGAACTAAGCAGAATGAGACATAACAGTAGAAGTGTGGTTTCTTTGGCATGATCTGTCCAGGAAATCCCCTGTCAGCTGGCTGCTTGACTCAGCCATAAGAAGAGGGATTGAAGGAGGAAGAGAGGAGGGCTGGATATGCAGTGATGGAGGAGAAGAGGAAGAAGCAAAGAGGAAGAGGAACTGCCTCTACAGCTGAAGAGCCAGGCACTTATAGGTCCAGGACTCTTTTTTTTTTCCTTACTTGTGTTTAATTTACAGTGTGCATGGAAGGATAATTTCACATCATTTGAAGATAAATGGGCATCCACTCGTATGCTTTCATATTTAATGGGTTTAGTTTCTGTGTGGCGCCTCCCAGCTTCACATGGCAAATGTGGGCGAAAACTTGCCTTATTCTTTGGACTTTACTCTTTTTAGTTTTAGTGTCTGTAGGTGGTTCTCTTCTTTGTCTAAGGGCAGCTCACTGTTCACAGTCTTGCTTTTTGTTGAAGCTCAGCCGATGCAGTGATGCCACTTCCTGTGTGTGTTTCAGTACAGCCAGCTGTGGATTTCTTTTTTCCTCATGTTATAAATAGCAGGTTGACACGATTGCCACTATACACCCATACGTACTGACACATTTTTATCATAATCTTGACTTAAAGAATTGTGTTGAAATTTAGAAAGATGCAACAGAATAATTAAAGGTTTTTTGGTTACATTGCTTGGTTATTACTGCAAAAAGACGTGCGCATAAAGAGTGCAAGCTTTTCTGTTTGAGGGGCACTGACACTTTATATCATCAGGTGCGCTGATGCAAAAGGCATGAGACAGATGAGCAGGTTTATATTTGTTCATGTGTCTGTGAGTGTTGGCGGAAGCAAGTGGGCAAAGGCGGAAAAAAACAAGTGGGCACCAAGTCTGCCAACTTCCCCTAGAAAGTAAAACCAGCGCCTCCCAGCATCTGTTTAATCCAAGGCCCAGATTCTTCAATTTCTTTTCTTGTCTTTACTTTTCTACAGAAAAGATGTCTGCAGCTGTGAGTCCTCTTCTTTTTGCCTCTTGTTTTCTCATAATGTATCTGCCAATGACATTTGTCTATGTGGTTTTTCACACCTCTGTCTTTTATCCGCTTACATGCACGTGAAAAACCCAGAACGAACAGGGTCGCTCAGTGAGTCAAAGAAAATGAGTGACTCTTGAGGAGGATGACTCATCTCTGTTAATGTTCACTGCGTTTTTTTTTTTCTTTTGTTGGCTTTCACTAGATATCATCAAAAACTAGGTAATATTGAAAATTTGTACTCCAGAATTTAGCTACACTCACCCAGTATGTGGAATCTTATGAATGATACAGTAAAGTGTTGGAGATGTGTAACACAGGGCTGCTATTCGCATTGATTAGTAACAGAGAGCACACAAAGAAGGAAACCGGTTTTCTTTGAAAGTGGATTAAATGAACTGGAGATTGGAAGTTGTATTATCATGTTTATGAGAATGTAAAGATACAGCTATACGAATCAAAGCTAAGCTGAAGCTACATTGTTTCACTAATTTTCAATTTAATAACAGCAGTGATCCTTTTTACAGCCATGGATGTCATTGACTTCCTGTCAACTATCCCTTACAAATTAAATTAAATAAGAATGACAACTGTTTTTGTCTTTTGTTGCTGTTGTTTCAACTTTTCTTTGAAAAATGTTATTGTATTCAGATATAATGACCCTTTTCTTTTAAATAAATGCATTTCTCTTTTCCAACATTTTACTTTTGGACAACAGCATTTCTGTTGCTTCAGCTTTTTATGCTTTTCTAATCTCCATGTTTATTCCATTTACGCAGTCAAACTCATCTCAACCCAGTTTTGACAACCCAAACCTCGTCCACTGATCAATGGGTTTATTTTGCCTCATGATCTTTAAAAATGACTGCTGCTCTGTTATTCTGCCCTTCGGACTGCATCAACAACTATTGTCTTCCTGGATGAAACTATCACTACTGCTAGTAGGTCAAAAAAACACAGTGTCTCACAAACCAGGGGTGTTCAAGTCCAGTTCTTGAGCGCCACACGTGTTGGAGAAGGGAAGGATCTAAAAGTTGCAGGATTGTGGCGCTTGAGGACTGGACTTGGCCACTAATGACACAAACAGACTCAGACACAAACTTTATGGTTGACTCAGCTCTCATGTTTTTTATTGAACAAGCCTACTTAATCAGTTCAGCCACACCCCTGGGCCATTAGCCAATTAACAGAACAAAAATACAGAGGCAGAGCTTCATTTACAAGGACAAAAAGTATGAATATACAAGGGCTGTCAACATTAATGTATTAATTGCTATTAGTTAAAAAGAATCCATACAGATGTGGGCATGAAAAAGTATTAGTGCAGTAATACTGCACCACTTCTGGCAGAAAAAGGCGTAACTTTTTCATGCCTGCATCTGTAACGCTATTAAATTGTTTTAATAGCATTTCAAATTTAAGCGGTTTTGTCCCTTTGACTAACCTTTAGTCAGCCCCTCTGGCCATATTGTGAAGCGTTAAAAAGTGATGGATGAAAAAGTACAACAGGAGTTTTAAACAGCCTGTTTAAAAAAATAATACAGTAATAAAGAATATCATATGGTTCCGTCGACAAGACTAAGGCCAAGCTTTAGTTGCCAACTCCCGTTTTAGACTGTTCTGTTTGTCATAAGTGAGATAGAAATTTCCTACCAGTGATACATATCACTTGATTACTGTTATTTCCAGCTAGAAATTTTATGATTTTTTTCTAATGGTGCTATTATTTATTGTAAAGTAGCTTAAGAGAGTGGCATGATATATTTAAACTTTCAAAGTAAGCACCGCATTACTTTATTCTTCCTAATATTTGGAAGTTGGTCTACATGCACTTTTTAAAAAAAAAAAACAAAAGGTCAAAATGAACATTCTTTGTGTTCATTTCATTCCCAGTGAAGACTAGAATAAAATATACTACATTATAGGCTTATAATTGCCTTGATATGCAAAAAGCCAGAATATTACACATGCAATTCAAACCCTGATTAATCGCAGTTAACTATGAAGCTTCTATGATTAATCACGATTAAACAAATTGATAGAGAGCTTATAGAAATACAAAACAATTCTAATCAATAATTGAGAGCCCCTATTAACAGACATCTATATGGCTCCTGTTCCAGTGTGCTTCATTGAACATGATTCTCATGAAGCTTCTTCAGAGTCTGATGTTTGGATTAAACTTGTACGTGAGCTCATGAACTAGGCTTTGTAAGATACAATGGTTAACTATCATCTGCTGGAGTTGTTAAGCAGTCCTTTCCCACCTTTTCCAGGTAAAATTTTCACCAGAATCTTATGAACATGGCACCGTTTTCACTAATAACTTGACAGGACTAGTGGGTGCTTTGTGTTATCCTCTGCCACACTTTGTCTGCTTTTCCCTTTTCTGCTGATTCTGGCTCCACCTGCAACAAAACACCACTCTGCAAGCCAAAAACTGAATCCTGTCAATACATTAAATCAGTATGATTGCTATCAAAACCGATGTGCCAGTAACATGCATCTGTAAGCATATATGTGAAGCTTCTGTGTTCACACGTACTGAAGAAAGGTATGCAAATTGGTGTGACTCACACGCATCGTCGCTGCCATTGTAACTGAGATTCAGCCAAGGAGGTGCCTGAGTTGCTGGCGTGTGACAAAGACAGCTCAGTTATGTAATTTGAGTGAGATATGGCAAGTGTCTGACAGAAACCGAACATCATGAGCGCCTCTTGATTTGTGGGGCTGATGTGTTCTCTGGCATTTTGATATGTTGACAGAGTGAGGAGGCAGATGAGGAGAATGAAGCTGTCACATGAATCTAGAACAGGTTTTGAGGGATTTTACTTGCAGATGCAAAAGTGCCAACACAGACCTATATGCTGCTCAGCTAATCCACTGACTCTTCATCATTAATAGTGGACATTAAGGACTTGCCTTGTCATTGTGTTTGACCTAAGGGTGCTGGAAGAGAAGTCAAGGGTCCAATTAGTTTCTAATAGAGTATGAGTGTTTTTAATGGGGTTATGACATGAAAACAAGCAAGCTGTGATGTTTGATGTTAATAAATCTAAAATCTTTTTAAATAAAAAGGAGATAGCAGTAGTCAAATACTGCCTCAGGACCCCTGTTAGGGTCACCTCCTGAAATACCTTCGAATAGCAAGAAGACAAACGTCAATTTGCAAAATAAAACACTCCTGACCTCTAGTGGCTGAAAGAGAATTTGCATACAAATTATGTCATCTCATTCTGTCATCTTTCCCCTTTAATGCTTCTACTCACCAACAAAAAGTGTTATGTTTGAAACACTATAGGTTGGATAAGGTGGGACACACTGAATATGCAATTACACACAGGTGAACATTATTATTATTATTATTTTTAAAAAAGCAATGTTTTTTCTGATATTCCGCTTTGAAATTTAACTTTTTATCGTATGTAATTTCCAACATCCAACTTCATCGCATGGAGTAGGGAAAGAAATTTACCCATCAGTTTTTTTTTTTGTTTTTGTTTTTTTTAATGCTGTTGTATTCTGGAGAAACACATACATCTAATAGCACAGAGACATCATGTCCTCTTCACATGCCAAACCTGATCTGATACATAATCCTCCTGTGAATAGATTCATATATAATCAGGAATTATGGCTTCAATGTGGTTGCTGGATGTCTGCTGAGATGAGTCATCAGTTCGAATTCCCACAAATCACAGTGAGACCTCACAAGAAAGCAACAGAAAAATCCAATCAAACATCCTTATGACTGCTAGACACATATTACAATCTGTTTTTCTTAAATTCTGGCCTGCCATATTCTATGCTCTTAAATGGGGCTACTTACATCAGTGTATTGGCTTGAAAAAAAAAAAAAAAAAAGCCTGTTCATATTAGGATCCCAAGTCCATTTCTGTTTCTACTTCCCCCTCAGAGAGCAACACAGACACCTAAATCAGCCGGGCTTACTTCATTAGGCTTATCCTTTCCTCTGAACCTTGTGAGAAAAGCCTTGACAAGATAAAGACGGAGGATGAAATGCCAAAAATAAAATCTGCCAGCCATCCAGGAGAAACTATAGCATATTAAAAGAAAGCCAAAAAGCCGCCTCCCGGCGTCACATTGGATGTACTGTAGTTTGACTGTTGCCAACTTTGCCATCTGTGCTGGGACACTTGCAAAACTATGACGTTCTATTCCCCACCCACTATTTTTAAGCAACACTCTAATGATAGATCACTATACACTTATCTGAAAAACTTTAAGGCCTATTCATAAACCTGACTCGACTCAACAAAAGCATGTGATGCACATGTGTCTGAAACGTGCATGTTCCTCCCTTTATTTAAAACCCTCTGATTAGATGGTTATACAGAGACAGGAAAAGTCTGGTGCGTGGAATGTTGCTCTGCAAAGTTTGTGGTTTGCACTGACACACCTGCAATACAAACCCTGGCGATCCCTCAAACTGACAAATCATGACATGCACTTGATTGTGTAATGAACTTTGCTTTTACAGAGCTTCCTCTAAAAATGAAGTCCATTATCCCCCTTCAAACTTGATCCCTGTCTAATTAAACAGGTTTTAATTTTACGGTGTGACCAAAATGTGACATGTAAATTTTGTAGGAAAAGGAAGGAGGGAATTACTATGAGACCTTAAGGGATGCAAACTGACAACACAGACATAATCCAACTAACATAAGACATAAAACTAACGTGATGTGACAAGGAAACAGAAAAATAAAGACAAAATAAAGCAAAAGTCAACCACAAAGAGATGTAAAATTAGGCTACCTATAAAACGCAGTGACTGCAAAGACATTTAAAATAAAAGCACATATTTGCAAAATACAAATTTGTAGACACAAAAACCGACCAAACAAAAAAACAAAAGAATATAATGACGCATGGGGAGGAGGTTACCCATGTATGTCTCCTGCCCTGAGGCCCGTTATTCCATAATCTGTCCATGTCCGCGCCCCTGGCAAGTCAAGCCGCCTTGGTCACACCCTTCCCGGCTACCCCCCACCTCCATACTCTGCCCGCCATGTTCTGAAGGAGGAGGAGATACGTGTAGTCCTGGTTTTAGCTCGCTTAGCATTAGCAACACATAGGTAGGCGGAGGCGCAACAAGCTCCTTGCCGAAATAAGTAATCAGTCTTGATATTTTTTCCTTGGAATAACCCTAACTCCTTCAAAGGTTTGTATCCCCGGAGAAACAACTGAACCCGACGTTGCTCAAAAATTACGGTAAGTGGCCACTGGCTTTCGTTACAGTGTAGTTGTTTTGTTTTTCCAGGATGTCCTGTAATCCAGTTTGCTGTGGTGATGTCTCCACCGAGCACCCGTCTTGGCTGTTAGCTCGAAGTATTGCTAACTAGCTTAGCATGCTACTTTACTGACTTAAGATAGAAAATACGTTTTGGGGCTTACTGATATGATTGTCTAGTTAAGTGTATCGTTGGTTACAAAGCCAATAAGTGGTACTCTTCATAGCACATGTAGTTGGAGAGTGATCAACAGTTGTGTTTTAAGCCAAAGTACTAGAGAGAGACTGTTGAGCTAGCTGACCCATCACAAGCTTGGCTAGCTTTGATCCAACTTTTTAAAAGCCAAGTTCTGACATTAGATTTTAATGTAACGTTCCTCGCTCGTTGTTTATTCAAGTGTACACATAAGTCAACGGCAAAACCGGCTTGCACAGAACATGTGATAGAACTAACGTTAAGGCATTTATATTGGATCTATAGTTTTTGAGTGAGCAGGTAACTGGTTAGCGCAGATCTAATCAAAGCCTGAACTTAACGTTCTTCGCTAGCTTGTTTTGCTAGCTAACCAAAAGTACTTCTCTCAAGTTTGCGCTCTACTTGCTATCATTTGCGGCATCCATAAGTAGCAAGTGGGCGAGTTTTTCCACCCGATGTTTAAAGATGACATTGCTCGAAGTTACATTTCCGACACACTCATCATTATATTGCACACCAAATGTTGTCTGAAATAGTCAAAATTTCCATTGACTATTCTTAGCTGAAGCCGCTTTAGCATATATGCTAACTATATCATACCGCTTGAGGGGGCGCCGTGATTTATTTATTTTTTATTTAAAGACCGGCTTAATTATTCAGATTTTCTTCACCCACGCCTCACTTTTTCGGATATATTCTTACAAAAATAGAGTTTACTAACGTTAATTTGTGAAACAAAACTTTACGTACTTTATCCGTTTTTTTTTCTTTTTTTTTTTTAGGGAAATTCTTTTCGGTGTGGGCGCTGTCCTGAGCACTCGTTTCGTGTCTAATCGTGTTGCTAAATCACTTTTAATGAAAATAAATAAATAAAGATACCAATTAGTGTCATCAATAATAATTTTATAATACATGGTCAGAGATATTTGTTGGATGGGTGCTTTTTAAATAATTTAGCCCAGAGTTTCGCTGAACGCGCATTAACGTGGCCAGTGAGGGGCAGGGCTTTGTCTATTGTCAAGATGATCTGTCAGTCACAGTGGGTGACAAATGCATCATCACTCTCCTTCTGTCTCACTGAGCTTTGTCTCAGCCGGGCTGCCTGGAATTAGAAAGGATGATGTATCTTAAAAGTTACCTTCCTTCCTGTCACAGCTGATGCTCATCATACCTCCCATAAAAGCGTTATTAGTGTGATTGTCTGACTTTATATGACTGTTAGTATGGTTTATAAGGAGCTTAATCCCTGTGTTACTGAGCAGTGTCGGCTTAACTGGCAGTTTGTTGTTACACTGCAGCATCATTAAAAGGAAGTAAATGAGTGGTTAAGGAACTTGCTGGATAACTTAATGTGACACTGTTGTGCCCTCTGTTCTGTCTTAATACACAAATATACTCCGTCACATTCACACACAGGTGCCTGGTTGTGCAAGACTTCTATCTCCAGATCAGCTTTACTCTTTCTGTGTGACAAGGTGGACCTGTTCTCAGTGTGATGCCTTTCAACCCTTAATGCTAATCGCAGTTTACTTAGGTTTTGCCAACGCACACACACACACACATGCTGGAGCTAAGTTTAACTTGTGTTCTTTCATCAGACAGTTTGCCTGTCTCCAGTGCTCGCTTACTTCTGGATTGCAATTTGCTGTCAATATATCAGTTTTTGACTGGCCAGTGTTGTACTGTAGCAGCTATGGCCATCTGTTTTTCTCTGTAAGATAGTTGGAAAATGCTTTCACTGGTCACAGTGCGACGGCTTCTTTGAGTCCTCTGCCAAGTTGATGGTAATGATTCCCCAGTTGTGTTGTTCTAGATTAGGACATTTGGGTTTCAGTCAGATTTTCTGACTCTACTGTGGGTCTTTAGATGTTGAGTTTTTGACTTTTTAATATTTATTATATTGTCAGTTTCAAATAATCAAACTGTGGTGTGTTTTCTGCAGTTCACTTTCAGGTCATTCACTCTAAATTTAGAGTTTACAGTGTTTTGGTCAGTGGGAATCAGAGAATGTGCTGCCAAAACTTAAAATTTACTGTAGTTCTTAATCACTGCTGCCAACGAGATGGTTTGTGTTTAAAGCTGCATTTACATAAGAACATAACTTGATTTAAAGGTGAAATTTGTTGCAATCATTTTGTAATCTGACAGTTTCAAAGTGTTTGTAGCCGTTTCTCATAAGAAAGATGCAGTTCACTGCTACATCATTTGGATAGAGAGGATTCTACAATAGTGCGAGATTTGCAAGCAGCGGTCAACATGATTGCCGGAGTTTCCCGCTGAGTTAGCGTGTTTCATGTTTGCTCTTACACAAATTTGCGGGCGCAATTTTCCTATCCTTAATCTCTATTCAAAATGTCTGTTTTTGTTCTGGCCAGTGTTTTATCGCTCATTTGACTTGTGTGTTTTCACACCACCGGCAGTTTATGAATTTCTGTCAATTTTATGGATCTTGAACGCAAAATTAGGGTGAGTACATAAAAGATGTACAATAACATGTAGGCAGAGAAAAATCTATGTGGAAAATTTTCCTTTGTCATTCCCACCCAATGAAATCTGTTGTCCATGATATTTAGTTTAAAAAGGCAACAAAAAGGTAAGAAGTGGTGGATATTATTGTGTAGAAAAAAAGTGATTTGATTGTAATTGGTGTTGTATTAAAGGAAGGAACAGTGTTGGAAGGAGTATTTCCTCCGTCTCTGCATGACTAACAGATGAGATGGGATGGTTGGCAGCAGATGTGTCCTTTATCTTCATGGCATACTGACAGTTTGACAAGACTGATGACAAGTTCAGTCATTTTGACATAATTAACATGCCATGACATATGAATATGGATTTCAGCACTCTCACAAACACAAGTCCTGTGTGCCAAACAAAGGGTGATCGGGGTGTCCGCTGGTGGGGGGTTGTTCCGGGATGTGAAGTGGGGTGGGATAGGACGAGACAGACTCCCCTCTCTTCCTCCCGTCGGCTATGGGTGAATAGGTGATTATAGCAGCAGATGTGTCATTAGGTCTGATCTGTATTCATGTGGATGCAGTGGGTAGGAGGGTGATGAGGGAACCTTTGGAGGGGGTACCCTCTACAGGAATCACGTTTCAATGGTTTTAAGGGAATTTATTGGATGTGCCTAGTTGTTTTCTTATCACCCAACCACATGCACTTGTTGTTTCCTCGACTTTGTTGCCTTTAGCTGTTCATACTGTATGACACTCACTTTGAACAATGCACATGGCAACTTGCTGAAATTAAGGGGAAAAGGAAAGGTGATTTGTTGTATTTTAACACTCTACAAAGAAAAAAAGCACTTTCTCATGAGGAAAGCACTTGGTTGCAGGGCCTGTTGATGCATGCTAGGTACAGAGATCAGATTACCGAATAAGATAAGTCATTGGTCTCTGTAGATGGTAGGCAGAGCAGAGTAATGGTGGGCACAGAAAATCTTTTGCAGTTGTGCTTCCTGACAGCATGCAGTGTTTCCATTTGAGCTTAAATTGTTTTATAGTGTTGCTTTTCAGAGAAATGTATATATGTATTTTCCTTTCCAGCAGACTGTATTACTGTAATATCCAGTACTACTTGGTTAAAAGAAGACTCATAACAGTAAATGAGTGTTCCATACAGCTCAGGGTTTTCTGTCTTGATGAAGAGTTTTCATATGAACTTGGAGGCTGCACAGCTGTGACTCTACGCCCACTTTCTGTATTTATTTGTCAGGAAGCGATTACAGGCTGAGCCATTGATTTTGAGAAACAAGATAGAGACGTCATAGGTGACTTTTCAAGTCGTCATTACACTGGAAATGGTTTACGTCCGCTACCACCAACCACCCGATGGAAACCGTTTTATTGTTAATAGCGTGTTGCTGTGAAAGAAAGTAGATCATTTGGAGAAACTTTGTGGAATAGTGTTGGCAA
This sequence comes from Atherinomorus stipes, assembly GCA_023101725.1. NCBI lineage: Eukaryota > Metazoa > Chordata > Actinopteri > Atheriniformes > Atherinidae > Atherinomorus > Atherinomorus stipes. Next base: position 341,266 of record JALJCO010003429.1, read on the forward strand.
AACTTTAAATTGAGCCATATGTTGGAGAAATAAATTCAGATTATTGGGCTAAGTGGCTGATTTAAAGTAATTCGATTGTCAGTAATGTGGTCATATCAAATCAGATCCATTTAGTCACGGCAATTTTGTACTTTTTTTTTTCTCCTTCTGCATGATCGTCGACGAAGATCGCAGTACAAGTTAAGATCAACTAGTTCATTATATTTTATCTATTTGTCGATGTAATTTGAAATGGTCAGTAAATAAGTATTTTGGCTGTTAAATGCTCTTTCTCTCTGTTATTGGCAAATTATCTTGACATAAAAGTTTTCGTCGTCCTGTCATGCTGGTAAATTAATCTGATGCTTTTTTAATTGTTCATTTTGTATCAATTTCCCTTACATTACATTACAACAAACAATCTACACCTTTTGTGTTAGAAAAACACTGCGTATGTCTTCGGACAGCTTTGTTCATTCACATTTACCATTTTCAAGGTTACATGTGCACTCAGTTAATCATATGGTAGATGTTTGTATTGTCTGTAAACAAAGATTATCTTCCAAGACCATTCACTGAGCACCACCTGAGGCTTAGAGGCAGCATGACCGCATAGACTTGACTGGTCCAACATTATTTATTTTCAACCCCCTTGCCTTGTAATTTGCCATTGTGTTTAGTTAGTGTAAACTTAAATGCGATTTTGAAAGTTGTATGATATGCAGAAGGCAGACATGGAAAATGCTTGTCTAAGAGTGAAACATGTTGTTCGTCTAGTTTCAGAAAGGAAGGCACTACAGCTGCTCTTATAAATAGGAATCCACAAGTTGTTGAGATGTTTCAATTGGGAATACAGTTGCACCTTTTTAAGAGTTTTTTTTTTTTCTTACTTAATGCATGTTTTTACTTCTTAATGCTGATATAAATTGCAGGTTATTTATATGTAAGTGTTTTAGTTTGTATTCTTTGTTTGCTTGTCTGTTTTTCCATCTTTTTCTCTGTTTTTTCTAGATGTCTTTCTCCTATCTTCCCTACACTAATCTGTTATTTGTCTGTTTGTCCTAGGTGATGGCATGGTCATGTGTGCTGCCTGCACTGCGTGTGTGGAGATGGTTTTAACAGGCGCTGTTCTGGAGGACTCAGGAACACTGCACTGGCCTGGAGACACCTCATAAACGCATACATAACACTCTAACACAAAAAGGATAAACAGAATTCTACAAACCACTGCCGTGCAGTGAGAAAGGACGCGCAACACTTCAAGGACACACACATTTGCGCCCTGTGTGTGTGTGTTAGCCTTTTTTATTCCAGCACTACTGGCGTCCCAAGTTCCTCTCTTGCGAGAGTGCGCATTTTATTTGATTTCTTCCTGTCTGTCCTAATTTCTCCACCGCCACCATGCCAAGCACCATCCGCCGGCAGATGAAAAACATGGTGAACAACTACTCTGAAGCAGAGAAGAAGGTCAGAGAGGCCACATCCAATGACCCCTGGGGCCCTTCGTCTTCGCTCATGTCAGAGATCGCAGACCTCACATACAACGTGGTTGCCTTCAGCGAAATCATGAACATGATCTGGAAGCGACTCAACGACCACGGCAAGAACTGGCGTCACGTCTACAAAGCTCTCACTCTGCTCGACTACCTGATCAAGACCGGATCAGAGAGAGTGGCGCTGCAGTGCAAGGAGAACATCTTCGCCATCCAGACCCTGAAGGACTTCCAGTACATCGACAGAGACGGCAAGGACCAGGGCATCAACGTCAGGGAGAAGAGCAAGCAGCTAGTGGTCCTACTCAAAGATGAGGACCGCCTTAAAGGAGAGAGGTGAGAGTTAGGATTCAGCTTGTATTTATATTTAATGGATGTAGTGCTTTTTTTTTTTTGCCTTCAAGATATATTTAATGCAGACAAACTCTTCTCTTGCTTCTGATATTTTTAGTTCGTTATTAGTTTAGATTTTAACGCTGGCAGTCAACCCAGCAAGGTCCAGAAAACCCCCCCAAAACACTTGTTTGTCCCAGACCTCTGCACCACATTCTCTGTAATACAGTTAGAGGCAGAGCTAATGTTCTGTCATCTGCATTTGAAAATGGCTGCAAAGTTTTGTTTTCCAGCCTGGAGCGTGACTGTCACTTGCAGTGTTGCAGTGCAGTTCATTAATCGCCTCTAGCTTAAACTGCCATCTAAAGCCTTCTCCATGCAGCGTTGCACTAAACGATACACGGACTCAGTTTTCGGTCTCTGAAAACTGGGCGAGGTTTCCAGTTTTGTCTCGTGTACAGTTAAATGAGAGATTTTGGTCATGTCAGATCACGCGCTTTTATCTCTTTTTTTTTTCACTTGCAACTGAAGGTAATGCTGGTGCTTGTTTTGCTAACAGGTAGGGCTTTAATTGTACACAAAATTCAAGTTTCAGTATGTACCTTGGTACATAGGCACAGTTCGGTTTTCCATCTGTACAGTAATGGAAATAAAAAATACGTTTTATTAACAAGTTCACTAAAATTTTACATCAAAGCTGTTTGTTTTGTGTGTTTTTTTTTTTTTTTTCTTTTTTGGGCATATCGTTTGAATGAGAAAAAATAACCATAAATAAAGAAAATATTTTAAGATAAAATCCTGCTGCTTGTTTTTTACACTTTTCAATGAAAAATAGAAAAAAAAAAAAATGCTTTCACATCTAAAGTGACCATCTCATTTTTAAGAGCAGCATTTAACAGAAACTGCTCCTCTTCCATTTCACGCATTCTCATCACAAAAACCAAACACCAGGTTACTCTGGTCAGATTGCCTGAATAAAAAAATGGATAAATACATAGCATAGTGCTGTTTCTACACTTGTTTGCACCAAATTAGTCTGTTTTCTAGTCGTATCAGTAATATTCAAGCTTGTGTGGTGTCGCATGTTGGAAGTGTTTCTGAGTACATACCCGACTGCAGTTCTGCAGTTTCGGCACACTGCTTTTGTTTTGTCACCCTTCAACCTAAAATTAAGGCCATGGTCAGATGTGTGCTTGTTTTATGTTTTTGTTTATTTGTAATTCTAATAAATGTTTCACTGTGAATTTGAAGCCCCTGTCATCAGGCTAGATTTACTAAATGGATTCTGTCTTGTTACTTTTGGCTCTGAAGACCTGTCACCTTAATGTTTCTTGCCTATTTGTCCATCTGGACCTCACCCTGAAGAGATTATGAGAATCTGGACCTAAAGTGAATGAATTAATCAAGCTCTGTTATTCTTTTTGCCCTATTAGGTCTCAGGCTTTGAAGACCAAAGAGCGTATGGCCCAGGTGTCAACAGGGAGCAGTCAAGTGGGTTTTGGCCGAGGTTCATCTCAACCCAACCTTTCGACATCCTACAGTGAAGAGTATGGCAGATCAGAAGGCTCGCCTGCCTCCTACCATGGCTGTGAGTGTGCGCTCATAGATCAAACACACACACACACAGAGTGCTTATTCATCTGTTTAAGCAGCAGATGTAATGGAGTATGGTTGAATATTATTACTGTAGCTCTGATGCTGAAACTTTGGCCTACATCACAAAACTTTCCCCTCCCCCTGTTCTGTCTCTGGCTTGCAGTCCCGCTGTAGGGCTGCATTCCTGAGCTCTCTCCCACACACACACATCTACACACACTCACAGAAGAGGAAGGAGAGTGTCCCCCCCAAAATCATCTTTCATCCACATGACACAAGAATCTGCTCATCTTCAGTGATGCGCTCATTTCTCTTGAGATGGTGACAGTGACCAAGCGTAGCAAAACAGATCCCGATGTGAGTCATTTTATGGGAACTCTGGATACTAATATGGTTTGGTACCTGTACAAGGGGACAATTTCTGGGAATAAAAGTGACTTTCCCTTATATTTGAACTGGGCTACCAGCGAGTGTGTGGTTGAGTGAGAGGGAGCTGGAGTTGACCGTGTCTTCTTGCACGCTTGTTTGTTGCCATGCATGTGGTTGGAGCCTGGGTGAATTTTGCATGTAATGTGAAGGGTGCATTTAAACCCCACATTGCAGCGCACATTCCTGTGTGCTTTATGTTTAAGTTCATGGCTCAGAAGCGGAAGTTTCAGCAGCTGGGTCATCAGCAGAGAAAAGTGAACAACGGACCGACCAATAGGAGGTTTGCTAGGCTGTCGATGAGGGAAGTGACTTGGAATTGTTGAGATTCCAATTGAACTTCGAGAGAATGATTGTCCAGACAGGGTGTGAATGTGTGGTACCGAAAGTTTCAGTGTGGGTGTTACTGTAGCTCTCAGAGCCCATGTTTTGTTTTTATGTTTCATTTATCTTTTTTTTCATGATGTGGATGTTTTCCAGAATTATTTGTCATCCACTGATATTCACAAACAAGAATGTTGGTAACTTGGCTTTGGCTTTCTGTCAGTTCTTACATATTATAGACAGATTTTGGTTTTGGTTTTTGTTTTTATTTATTTGCTGATAACGTATTCTTTAAGTTTATTGACATTTGATAACACTCAATCAAGAAAAGTACCCCCATTGATGACAGCTTATTTCTTCAGTGAGAAAGAAACAGAAGAGACAGAGTGTCTGGAAATGTGAAGTTTTCAAGGCTGTCACCATTCAGCTGAGGTATTCTGCTCTGTTTTCATTCCCTGAATCTGCTATAAAACCCAGTTTCATTCTCAACTGCATTTTTTAAATTTGCTTTCTAAAATTTGATATGTTATTACAGAAAGCATTAATACAACTAAAGATGATAAGATAAGAAATAAGTTCTTCACTTCTCAAGCAACTGGGAATAGTTGTGGGAAACTGACTCATTGAGAAAATTAAAGTTTTAGAAGTGCTTTTTATCTTGCAGGCAGGGCTGTGTGAGTGTGTGTTTGTGTAGACTACCATGAAGCCATATATGGTTCATTCCCACAGTGGTGGGCAAGAAATTGGTATGTTTTAGTTGGCTTTGAGTTTTATTTATTTGTCTTTTTGACCCAAAACGACAGTGATGTGATTGTTTTCATTTTCACTTTTCGCCAGTTTATCATGTCTTTTGGCGCTGTGATCCAAGAAGTTCCCGGTCTCTTTTTTTGCTTTGAACATATTTTTTTAGAAATAGACTTTGCTCAAATGTACATTTTTTTTAAATGATTGACCTAAATTTCTGCATGTATTCATGATAGTTTGACAAGCAAGTAAAAAGAAAAAAAGATATTTGAGTTCCTGGAAAAAAGTAATGGAAGCTAATCCCTCTATTTACTGACTTAATTCATATAAGATTTTTTTATTTATATATTTTTTGTGTGTGGCAGACATAATCAGATTAATCAAACTTTCTCTGTAGGAGTCCATTGTCTGTCCAGCGTTGGTACAGCTGTCCTTACTGTCTATTTAGGGCAGACATGTAGCTGATGTTGAAGCCAGGGCTCGAGTTCCATCAGCTAAACAAACACACCTTTAGCCCCGACCACTGTCCCTTGAGATGCATAGCCTGGAGACAGAGTGGCGGGGCGTGGGTTTGACAAGAAGGAGACGGAGGAGACAGAAAAGAGATGTAGAGACTTCAATTAGGATTTAAGGAGGGAGACGAGGAGACAAGGAATCAGATCTGAAGCTGCAGCCAAAAGCAGTTTGTGAATTATTTATGATGAGACTGTAGTGAGCAAAAGTTTAGCCCTTGAAATATCTGATTTCCTACCCATCACTAAAATGTTTTCCACTGTCATTTTCTGCAACATTAAAATGAGTAATTACCAATAATTTGCTGACAACAAAAAGAACGCGTTGGCATCTTTAGACATTTTGCCTTAGTAAGCTGACTTTTCAAAGATAACAGCATCATTAATGACGGAAGCTTTAACATAAAGATGTAATCAACGAATCATCTTCAGTGACTCTTGTAACAGATGGCGCGGCCCCCACAGAGCGCTGATCTTCAAGTTAGTCAGGGATTACATAAATAGGAACAATTGAAACAGCCCAAACCCACAGGTGTACAAAACACAGGGGGGCTGTTCTTCTGTTTACTGCACTTTCTATGACGACAGTTGAACCATGAAGAATCTAAACTAATGCTTCTTCCTGGTTATTATTATGCTAATCTCCGTGCTGTCTTAAGAAAATAGTACATTTCCTCCTAAAATTGCATGAAAATTAAAATCTTTAATGATAAGGGTCACAGATTCTTATTTGTACCATGTTTTGAAAATGGAAATATTTAAATTTAACAAGTGTCACTGCATGAATAGAAACATTCTGACACAGAGCGGACGTTTAGTCAAAGTGAGAAGTTTCAAAGTCCACGTAGTCATATAATGAAACTACATTTGAGTCACGTCATGTTTTTATCTCTTTATTGTTGTTGTTCATTATAAAGAGTCTAGTGAAAACCTGTGTACGGGATTTTTAATAATGATTTGATAAGTTTAGGGTGTTTGCTGAAATTTAGTTCTCTGCCATCTGAAGAATACCCCTTTTCTTTATTAATATGTACGACTGGTGAGAAAAAGAATCTTCACATATGAATCATCAAAAACAAGAAAACTCCAGGCACCTTTCCACACCCACAACATTCACACACAAGTGATAAAGTAGATTTAATGACTAGACTAAGAAAGGGAATCAAAGAAATGATGTTTAATGTTGTTCTCATGGAAACGAGAACGCAGCAGTCTTGAAAGTTGAACCCACAAAGTTGCTCAGAGAATTAAAACAATGAAGGTTTACCTTAATGAGTGTTGTAACACTCTTCCCTGGCCAGATTTTGTGTGCGTGTGCATGTGTATTTGCCACGTGTATGGTATGTGTGTGTTTTCCTTTGCTGCCACATGGTCTTACCTAATCCAATTAGCTGAATGGACACATCTTCCCTCAGAGGCTCACTGAAGACCTACAGTATAATCACACACAGTCATTAGTAGATGCACACTGTGCTTCTATACAGTTAAAATGAAAGAATGATGAATTAAATGTGTTTGTCAATATAGTGTGTTAATTGTGGTTAGAATTAAAAAAAATAAACAGATGTTTGTAACCAGTGACATGATGTACTGTATTTTTCGGACTATAAGTCGCATCAGTCAAAGAATGCATCATGAACAGGAAAAAAAAAACTATATAAGTCGCAGCGGACTATAAGTCGTATTTATTTGTTTAACATAGGGTGATTTTCGGATTTTTCATACCTAAAAATTACCCAATCAGTCCAGTTCCAAAGGTAATGCTTGTCAATGATCATAAACATCATAACTAAGAAGGATAAATATGTTTTTTGAGGATTTGTTCCACTGCACAGGCAGTACAGCCAGATGTCCAAAATGAACTCCTCTCACTGAGATAAGGCTATTTTGGCATTTTAACCCTTGGTGCAGAATATATAGTTATTACAAGCGTAGAGCGCCCTCTTTTGACATTAGACGGTAATATTTACTCCTTGGCTCATGTCAGTCAATATGAATTGATATTGAAAAATATGTTAAATTGTATATATCTTGATATATAAGTCGCACTGGACTATAAAAACACCAAAGTATGGAAAAAAAGTGTGACTTATAGTCTGGAAAATACTGTATATCTCTTTATAACCGTATGCATTATGTGATGATGGTGACTTTTACCTTCTGTTTGGTAGCCACATCTCCCAATGTTGGGTCGGAGCTGGAGCAGGCCAGGCCTCAGACCAGTGGAGAGGAGGAGCTGCAGCTACAACTTGCCTTAGCCATGAGCAGAGAAGCTGCAGAGCAGGTACAATCTCATTGTAACAACAAACCCATGTTCAAAAACAAAATAAGAATTTAATTTGGGGATATAGGAACAGAAAGTGGTGAACATGAAGTATCTGTGTATGCTCAGGAGGAGCGCATTCGCCGAGGGGACGACCTGAGACTACAGATGGCTTTGGAAGAGAGCAAGAAAGAAGGTCCAGGCTCTGCAAAGCTGGCCAAGAAGAAGAAAGAGGTACAGCGCATCTAAATGATGGGGACGGGCTGACTCAGTTATTCCATTATCACAAACGCACGCCCGGAATAGTCTCGTCTCTCCCTGTCCTCTTTTCCTGCCTGACCCCATGTGCTCCATCAGTAGCAGTAACTGGCAGCAGACTGCCTCGTTCTCATCATTATTCTGCCTGAATAACTGGCTGGCTGGCTGGACTTTTCGGGCACACAGTGCTTAAGTGTTGAAGTATGCTTGCATGACTTGGGCTCTTGTTTTCCTCAATACTTAGTGACATAACTACCATCACTATGTTTGAGCAGTGTTCCTGCTTCATTGACCAACACATATTTTGCCCCACATTTTTCTCTTGTTGTGAATCTTTTTTCTTCTTTTTTTTTTTTTAAGTCTTCCCTGTTAAATTGTATTTCTTAGCCAAGCTCTCTGTCTCTTACTAGCCACAGTCATCTTTGATGGATCTAATGGATGTTCCTGAGCCAAGTGCCAGTGCTGACCCATGGGGCGCAGGGGCCGGGGCCGGAGCTGGAGCTGGAGCCACTGCTGCATCAGCAGACCCCTGGCAGCCTTATGGTAATTACACATGTACGATCTCACTGGGAAAGGTCATATTTAACGATATCCATGTACTGAGTCCTTATGGAGAAGTATAGACCGAGGTTGCTGTGTGTGTGTGTGTGTGTGTGTGTGTGTGTGTGTGTGTGTGTGTGCGCGTGTGTGCGTGGGTGTGTGTGTGAGTGTGCCATCTCAGCTCCACCTGCAGCTCGTAGGACTGTGACTCTTTGTTCAGTAGGAATGCTGCTCCACTGGCTCGGCAGCATTGCTGCTCTGGGAGCAGGGAGGCAGTTAGAGGAAGATATTGTGGGGAAGGGAGAAAAAAGGAGTGTGAAGGGTTTGTGATGCAGGAAGGGAGGCTTGGAGAGATAAAAATGTAACACTCAGTCAAGAGACAAAGTGCATGCTTATGAGCTTATGGGAAGGACATTTCCTTCCTTCCATTAACTTGATAGCAACCAACCATGTTGCCTTTTATTCTCATTTTGCTACGTTTGTCCACATTTGCATATCACTCAAATCTGAGGGTTAGACAAAGTAGTGGATAGATTTAAAGGGAAATTGTTTTACTAATGACTAAATACATTGCTTTCAAAACCTTTTGTTTTTTCCTCGACCATTGAGGTTGGGCAACCAAGTGAGGCAGTGACGACATTTTACTAAAGTTGCAGACTTAGTTTTTTAACAGTTAAAAGTCCTTCACACTTGCTGTTCAACAAGTTTCAGCATGTAGAAAAGGAATTCTTGGTTATTAACTGCTCTCATTCACTGCTGCTATTATTGACACAACCACAATATTTTTTTTAAGCTAATATAATTGGTTGGTCGTTGAAACATGAAGTGGTGCAGTAGGAGCCGTCAGGAGGTGAGAACAGATGGCATTACACGAGATGAAATGAAAAATCCTTCATTAATCCTGAAGGGGAATTCAGTATTATAGTAGGGTAGATATCATATTTGTAGTCTCAGTGACATGTTTGAAACTAGACAGACTGAATTTTTCCCAGTAATGAGAAGATGGTCTAATTGCCCTCCCAAAATCAGGCTCTGCCCCCAGGCCAGCAGCACCAGTGGACCCATGGGGTGCTCCTCCCTCTGTCCCACCTATGAAAAGCAGCGATCCTTGGGCAGCAAACTCTACCCCTGCTGCAGACCCCTGGAGCTCTGCAGCTGCCCGCCCAAAGGCTTCCAACACAGGTGACCCCCCCCCCCCCCCCCCCCCCCCCCCCCCCCCCCCACCACGTTCCTTATTAATCTGCTTCATCTGCAGCTTAATACTCACCAAGGAAGTTGTAATCTTGTTGCTGAGTTAATGTGACATCTGTAAAGAACAGTTGGAGGAACGTGGGTGTTTGTAGACATTTGTAATCCACTGTTGGCTTATATTTTTGCTTGAACTTACAACAAAACACAATAAGTGCAAAATAACAGCTTCCACTGCTCAGCTGCATGCTTTCACTGCTCATTGTGTTCATTTATTTATTTATTTTATTTTGCCAAAGTATCAATACTCATCCATATTTGTATTGTCTGTTTCCATTTGTCTTTGTGTGGCTGTTTCTGCTGTTTATGTGATTTTTTTTATTTTTTTATTTTTTTTAACTTTTTGTGCGCTTGTCTATGTTTTGTCTGCGTGTATGTGTGCGCGTGTATGCATTGTCCATTTACAGGTAGCTTTGACCTGTTCAGTACGTCCAATGGTACATCCAAAGAAGACTTCTCAGAGTTTGACAGCCTGCGCTCTTCCTCTGTTCCCACTGGTACTCACCCTGTCTTTGTCCCTCTAATGACACGGAGTCTGTGTTGCTTTCCCCTCAGTGTCTGAAAGATGCCTGTCTGCAGACACAGTGTTACTGCAGGGCACAGACACGCACGTCTTGTCTTTGTATGTAGCCAGACTTGAGCAAAGGCAGCGTTTGTACCACTGAAGTCATGGTTATAAGTTGGTGACTTCACACTGGAAATGAATTCAAATTCTGCTTAAGTGAAAGCAAATGGTTCAAATAAACTGTCTGCCCAAGTCTGGTCTAATTTCACTGTGGTGTTATCTAATGCAGCTTTTGTGTGTGCAATACTAAATACATTTTCAGCCCTAGGCCATGCATTTTATGGAAACTATCTCAGATTTGCTGTTATATGTGTAATATTTGTCCAGTGCATCTAAATTGGAGGTAGATTTCTCCAAAACTCTGAATTAAGATGCTGTCTGAGATTATTCCAGCGACTGGTCTGGCACAGGTCTGAATGTTTTTCTTCAGTTTCGTAATGTGGAAGGGTGACTTTGGTTTCAGACTTGAGCTTTAGTTCAACACAAGACAAGAAAAGACTCTTTAAATACAAATTTTAAGAAAACCTTCCACAGAGACCATCAAAACTGATCCTTTGTATTATTTTGATATTTATCATTAACATTTCTTTTTTAGCTCTGCTACAGCTAACTTCCTGTCATGTCACAGTTTTCACCTTTGACATTTCTGTATGTTTGCTGGCATGCTGGGTTTGTGAGAGTGCATTAATGAATGTCTCCACTGCTGTCTCCCACAAAACAGCCAGGCTGTCTGCCTCTGATGTCCTCTCGTAAAATGGCATTATTGTTTTTATTGCACTGACTCGGCTTTATTTATCGGTAAATGTGATTGTAGATGCTCAAGTTGCAGGCACACAATTGTGTGTGCTAGATGACTGGTGCCTAAGAAATCAAAACGTGCACTGAAGATTTGGCAGAAATAATAAAAGTTGACACTTTATTTGAAGGTTCAATAAAAAAATATGGGTTTATCAAGTTTTTCCCATGCAAAGCCAGAGTCTTTGATCAGCCAAATAAGCTTCTTCTTTGTGTCTTCAGGTGATGTGGGCATAGCATCCTCTGTCCCCTCTCAACACAGTCTGGCAAGTAGTGGCAGCCTGGATCTGTTTGACCCCCTACCCACCTCAGCATCCTCTTCTATCACTGTAAACCCCACAAGAAAGACTCCAGAGTCCTTTCTTGGGCCCAACGCTGCCCTGGTCAATCTGGACTCTCTGGTGACGAAACCAGCCCAGCCTGCACCAGTCGTCAACCCTTTCTTGAGTTCCACAGGTAAAGTAAACTTCTCTAAACTGTCGATTTCATGCTTACATACGTAACGCAGTATACATGTACATTATTCATATCCTCAAAATGAAGAAGGAAAAAAATAAGCTGAAATTGATAAAAGTAACAATAAATAAAATTCTATGAAAATTGTGACATTGATTTTGAATTGTGGTCGGAAATAAATATTAAAAATGAATGAAAAAATAAAACAAGTAAACATGCATGATGGGGCTCCGAAGCTAAAATTTTGTTGAGCAACACTTTGAGGCAATCACTGCAATCGGGTGTTTCTCTAATTTTCAAGAAGACTTCTTCACCTGTTGACAGATATTTTGGTCCACTGTTCATGGGAAGGCTCATAAATGTGTCTGGGGTAGGTTTTTTTTTTTTTTATTATTATTATTTCCAGCCACAATTCAAAATCAAAATTTCATATCACTAAATTATAATTTTGTAAATTTTTATTTATTATTATTTCCTTCAGTTTATTATTTGAATTACTTCTGTGAATTTATCCTTTTCTTTAATTGGAGGGTATGAATAATTCTGAGGACGACTGTGTGTGTGGCAGAGGCCACCTCAGCATTTCCTGTATGTAAATGACGTTGAGGCTGGTGATGAATGCCAGAAATAAAAGGTGCTGCATCCATGGCATTACACCGCGCTGATTTTCTGTTTACTCCATCCAGGTGCCGCTGCTCCACCTCCCCATGCCAACCCTTTCCAAGTGAGTCAGCCAGCTCCACCTACCCTCAACCAGATGCGCGTCAGCCCGATGCCCTCTGGCTTTGGCGCCATAGCGGAGCCCATGGCCCTCGCCTCCATGCCCGCTCAGCCTGTCGCCGCGGTCCCCCTGGCAGGGATGGCCCCCATGGGCCGCATGATGCCAGGAATGGGGGTCGGCACTGTGGGAGGTGCGGGGACAGGCATCGGCATGAGCGCAGGGATTCCAGCCTCCATGTCCATGCCCCAGCCACTGGTGAGCATGCCCCCTCAGGCTGGGGCGCAGCCTGCCGGAACCACCAACCCCTTCCTTTTGTGAAAGGGTGACTAGGGGGCATGTTTGTCCAGAGTAACCCCCTTCTTCTTCATCTTTTGCTCCTTAAGAAGTTTAGTATGAACAAGAAGATGTCTTACCCCATTTATCCATTTATAACCCCCTCCTAACTAGGTCCCAGTCCGGCCTTTTTCCTAAATTGTCTCCATTTTTCTCTCGTCTTTCCTACGCTACGAGCTGCCCAGTCCTGAGCGTTCCAGACTGATCTGAAGAGAGTTTGCATCTGTTTACAGGCTTAAAGAGCGGCAGTGTTTAGTTTTTTTTCCCCACCGAGGCAGGACGGGACTCAGACTCTCCTCCCTGTCTTCCTCTCAGCCAACCAACTCTTCCACCTTCCCTTTCCCCCCTTTGGACTGCTCCTCTCCTCCTCTGTGGTGGGGTGACAGGAGAGTAACTGTACTAATACCAGGATCTTATCTGTTCACCAGAACTAATCTTTTATAAGCCCTGTCAGCTGGTGTGTGTCTGTATGTGTGTGAGTACACATCTCAGTACTTTTACACTGTGTATATTCCAGTGAGTTTTACTTAAGACACACTGGAGTAAGGCTGAAAGTTGGTCAAATGTCTTTATACTCTTTGTGTGTATGTGTTACAAAGCAGGAATTTTGCACAATTTTTGCTTTTTTTTTTTTTTTTCTTTCTGCGACTGTTGGGCTCACCGTTACACCTTAGCTTAAGGAGGAAGTCTAACAAAACAACCGAGGCAACACGCACACACTGCCTCGGCTGTTGGTACCACTCAGTCACAACTCTATCACCCCCGAACTTGGACCTTTTTTTTTTCTGACCCTCCACATGAACTTTGCTCCTGAGGGCTCAGAATTAACAATGAACACTCCTCACAAGAGATGGGACCCATCTTTTAAATCCCAGATGATGAAACGATGAGGAAAAAGACATTTTGTGCATATGTGTGTGTGTACTGTTACTGCTCAGATACTAACGGCCACATTGTTAATGTATTTTCCACTGAGTCCCCCCCCAGTAAGCGTTTGTTTATAGAGGAAAACATGAGTTGTATCGGCATCAGTATTTCGCTATCTGAACAAATGGATGCAGTGAGGCATTGTGGGACTTTTTTTTTTCTTTAAATATGTTTCTAGGGTCAAAGGGATGTGGGAGGGTTTGTGTGTGTGCTTGTGTGCGCGCGTGAGATGTGAATTTAGCTTCCAAGTGTACTTTAATGAGCAAGTTTTTCCATTTCTCTGTTCATTAGAAACTTAACTTTGGATTTGCTCAAATTAGTTGAAATGCAACTCAAAACAAGGGTTTAGCTCTCAGTAGCCTTAAGTGTGTGTTTGTATGTATGTGCGCAGCCGTATATCAAGGAGCGTTGCTACGGCGACAAGGTTGCAAAGAAAGCGCGAGGTTTATAAGGGCACGTCGGCCACTAATCATTGTGAAACGAGTTTACCTCCGACTGGATTTGCTGTGGCTAATCTACGTCCAAGAACATTACCTTGTGCTCACACACACACACACACACCTTCAAACGGGGTTGCTCCAGGATCAGTCTATTGATAGCACAGGGAATCCCACAGCAAACAACAGTGTGTCATGTCATGTAAACAAGCATTTGTTGATTATTTTTGTTATTTTCTTGTTAGATGTAAATCCATAGCCAAGCCTTTCTGAGTTTTGGAGCTGTGCACGAGCAAAGCCATGTGTCATCTTCATTCTCTCTCTCTTTCTCTCTTTTTCTTTTTTGTCTATTTTCTGTCATTCTAGTTTTTCACCCTATGGGTAGGCTATGTCATTCTCTTCTCTTAGAAGCACAACTGTTACCAAAGTCATAGCGACTGATTTATGAGGAAGCCACACGTGGAATACTTTAAAAGTAGGGTCACACTTCACTGACATCTTTTTTTTTTTTTTTTTAAATATTATTTTTCTGTGAACGCTCATGGTATGAGAGACTCCATCGTTCCAAGTGTTTTATAAGCCCGAGCTAATTTCCATTTTGTGGAGTTTCTGTCGGCCAGACATCATTACACTTACAGACAGCAAGCTGAGCATCTGTCTCTGGATGAAACACAGCTAAAGACAACATGCACCAGTTGTGTAGACTCTTCTCTCTAAAGTCACTGTCGTGTCTTCGGTTCTGTCACTAACTGCCAGTGTTCCTCCTTGTTGGAAGGCTTGTTGGAAGACGCCCCCTCATGGCCTGCCGTGGTATATCAGCTACACTGCTGGACAACCTCACCTCCATCCAATTAGGGCGGCTCCACTTTGTGATTTTGATTACGTAAGGCACGGCAGTGATGATTTTTATGCTTGGAGACCTTAAAGAATAGATGCAGACCAGCAAATATTTTTAAGCTCAACTAAATATATGCAAAAATTGGAGAAGATAAAAAAGGAAACAAAAAGACTTAGACTTTGATGCTTGATGAGTTTTGCAATTTGCTAATAAAGTCCTTTTGAAATGCAACTTCGATATTCTAGCAGAGATATGTCACTTTCTCAGCGGCTTGTATTTCACTGTACCCCGACCTTAAACTCTACTCCAGCGATTGTGGAAAAGTTGATGTATGCAGTGAAATAAGGTGGGAAAAAAAAGCCTTTTGTCTTGAACAAATGAGTGCGGTCCACTGTTGGACACTGTAGCTGAACACTTTTCTTGATCCCTGGCAGCAGCGTCACAGTCGCTCCGGTTCGGTGAAAATGTGGCCTGTGTGTAGCGAGCTCCTCTATGTCATGTATTCACTATGCTTTTATCAAGAGGACTAACTGACTTTATGGGCTGTATGTCTTTATATGCATAAACTGACTCCTTTATTCTTTTTTCCATGTCTGTCTAGTTACCCTTCTCATAGTACTGGGAGCAGACTTTTTTTTTTCTTTTTTTTTTTTATTGGTTCGTGCTCAACCCGTTGGCATTATAACTGTATAATATAATTTATCATTTGTACTATTGTAACATACTGTTCTTCTGTATACCTTATTATTCTGTGTAATGGGTTTTTGTAGGAAACTTCATTGTGGTATTTTAACGGCATCTAAACAAACGAGCGCAGCAGGTCACACCCTGTCGGATGAGGACAACTGTAGCTGCATTGGTTCAAAATAAAAGAGTTTCACTTCAGCTCTGTAGCTCTGATGTCTGTCTCTTCTGTTCATTTCGGACTGTTAATGGGGAGGTAATCAATTTCACTCCAAGTATTTGAACCTTAAACTTTCTGTCTACAAGTGTGGATGGATAATGGACTTAAACGTTAGTATTTAGTACCAGGTTGGACCGCTTTTGCCCTCAGAAATGTCTTGATTCTTCACAGCATAGATTCAGCAATGTGTTGAAAACATTCTTCAGACACACAGTTGCTGCAATCTCCTGTTCCACTGTATACCAAAGGTGCTGGATTGGATTAGTGGGTGGAGGTAATTGTTGTCATTATGTTCTAGATCATTTAAACTTTGTGACATGGTGCATTATCCTGCAGGAAGTGGTGATCATAAAGGCATCAACATGGTCTGCATCAATACTCTGGTTGACTGTGGTGTTTGTATTGAAGGGCCCAAATATTGCCAAGAAAATACCCCCTATAGTAGGGAGACACGATATTGGAATTTCAGTCAATACCCGATATGCCGATATTTTAAAACTCATGTGCCTATAACTGATAACAATACCAATATTAAAGCTGAAAATATAAGCAGTCATTGCAAATAGCAGTTTTGTTATTCGTTTCCAACACTTTGTAAAAGAGGGGTGGGGAAAAAATATCGATACACTGGAATATCGCAATATTTCCATCTGCCATCTGGTATCAATCTATTTTACTTACAAAATCTCGTGAGATTTCATCGCTCTGTTCCAAAATCTCACAATATTTCGTGAATTCTCATGAGATTTTGAAACAGAACAATGAAATATTGCGAGATTTTGTTAGTAAAATAGATCGATACTGCGTTTTTATATGTCAATATATCAGCAAATGAAAATATCGCGATATTTAGGTGTTTTCATATTTTAGAAGTCTTCAGAAGTTTCAAAGTCTGCAAAAAAGAAATTTGAAGGTTTTCTTTTTTTTTTTTGTAGACTTCAAAAACAGCGGCCTGATCGGTTAAATATCGGTGGTGTGGCCTATGTCCGATACTCGGTTTTTAAGGCCGATACCGATAGGGGGCTGATTATATCGTGCATCCCTACCCCACACCATTCCACCACCAACCAAGCAGGATGGATCCATGTTTTGATGCTGACACCAAAATCTGACCACCATCAGGTGGCTGAAATACTCATTAAACTAGGAAACATTTTCCAGCCGTCTTTTGTCCAGTTGTGCTCAGTAACCAGAAATTGTAAGTCGTCGTCCCAGTTTCCTGTTACAGTTTTTCTTCCTCTTCTCAATGCCAATTTTTCAGAAGCCTAAACCGAGGTATCAAATCAGTCCCCTTGTGATCAAAACCTAAAGCGCGTTTCACATCACTAGACACTGTTTGCAAACACATTTGCACTGTGATGCACTTGCTGTGCAAAATGGTGAACACATGCTGCACACTTTTAAGACACAGGTGTCAACAAGTAAACACAGTGATTCAAAATTGATTTCACCTTTGGCTGATGATGAGGGAACCAATATAAACCAATTGAAGCTGTGGGAGGTCAAGATTTTGCAATGGATAGAGAGGAAGGGTACGCATAAGTGGTGGTCAAGGATGGGAACGTACGGGGGCAAAACTGTGCAACTGTGATAGACCAGGTTATGTTTTTGGTAGCGTTGGTTTATTTGTCAGCAACTTTACAGAAAAAGTTCTGGACGGATTGACCTAAAGTTTTCACCAGCCGTGTGCCTCAACATAAGGACGAACCCTCAGAGTGCTTTTCTAGTATTTTAGTACTATATTAGTTCTTTATGTTACGAGTTCTCTGTGTTGTGGCATGATGCATTTGGCCTGATGTAAATTCAGTCAGTCATTTTCTGTACCGCTTATCCAATTCAGGGTCGCGGGGGTTGCTGGAGCCTATCCCAGCTATTAACAGGCGAGAGGCGGGGTACACCCTGGACAGGTCGCCAGTCTGTCGCAGGACCAACACAGAGAGACAGACAACCATGCACTCTCTCATTCATACCTAGGGGCAATTTAGAGTGACCAATTAACCTAGCATGCAAGTCTTTGGACTGTGGGAGGAAGCCGGAGTGCCTGGAGAGAACCCACGCATACACGGGGAGAACATGCAAGCTCCACACAGGAAGGCCACGGTTGGAATTGTTCAAACCCCCTCCCCAGCCGGGAATCGAACCAGTGACCTTCTTACTGTGAGGCCACCGTGCAGCCCCTGATGTAAATTAAAAACATTGATGTAAATTTAAAAAAAAAAAAAAGTTGACGGCATGATGTTATGAGAACTGTTTGCATTTTTTCCTTCCAGTGTTTCCTGACCGCTCTGTGGTATTCTACATTTTGCTGTGCTTGGGGCATTATTTGACAATAGCTTTTTGAGGCCAGGTGATGCTGTTTTGAGTCAATAACTTCCTTTTCCAGCAAGAAGCAGAGGTTTTGGGTAAAGTAGTTTGAGTTATGGGATTAGTGTTTAAAGTTGTGAAAAAAGTGAGGGGACATTTCAAAAATAGTGTTTTAGCAATTGAGAAAAACTGTAATAGCTGATGGGAGTGGAACCCAGCATAGTCTGCTGCTGTAGCCCGTCTGTTTCAAGGTTTGACATGTTATGTGATGGTAGACATGTTTTCATGCCTATATGCTTTAGTTTCTTGCGTGTTGTAGCTTATAAAGTGAGAGTATGTGTGTATGTCAGTATCTTAAGTCACTTCTGAGTCCAAAAAATCTTAAAAGCCAACAAAGCCCGATCATTTTGTTGCATGTCCCTTAGATCTGACAAATTGTCATTCAGTGATCTGTTCAGATTTGCAGGGTGAAGTCACATCACTTCACAAAGTTATCCAGCCTCTTTTTAACTTAAAATGAGGATACACTTGATGTGCTTCAAAATTCAAATGCCATCATTAGTTATGAAGTTCATACTTGACAAATTAAATGAGCTATTGATGCACTTTTGGGACTTTGTTTCATATTTCATATCCTGAGAAGGGAATCTGACTTCTAATAAGCTTTCTCTTTCTTTTTAAGAGTTGAAACTGAGATTAAAAGTCTGAACTTCTGTCATGAATGCACCATCAGTTCAGCGCTGATAGCTGCTGTCACAGAAGTAAGCATCGGTGAAATATTGCTGGAGTCAATGTGAGTAGCTGGTCAGCACAGCAGTAGTTGTATTCAACTTGGACCAGCTGAACTCAGGATGAGTCTAAGGTTCAGTAGTTCTCCAGCTGTTCAAGTTCCAGCTAGCGATGAGGGAAGTATTTGAGAAAAAGTCTGGCAATTTTCTATACGTCTAGTGTGTGGTTTGAGGTGGGGTATGGTCTGTCATGCCATAAAAGCCGAGGACAGAGATGGGCAGACTAAAGCCGTTCCCTCTTTGACCCTAAAATAAATGATCCTGTGCATTCAAACAAATGATTTGGTTCAAATTTAATTGGAAAAAAGTACAAAAATGTAATGAAAGTACAATACAAAATATATCTAATATTACAAAAAAGTCCACATTACATCAATTTCAGACAATACATTTACACAGAGGCTGATAAGAAAATCAGTTTGATTGTTGTGTGAAGGCTAAAAAAAATCTCACTACGTGTGGGATTTTTCCGCTGTAGACCATTCTGATGTGGCAGACAGCAAGTGTGATGGGACTGGTGGTCCTGTGTCGTAGCCCATCATCTTCATGTCTTTAGTCATGATATGAAAGGAGATGGTGACGAAGCCTTGGGAACGAACTCTTGTCACTACAATGCAAAAATAACACATTTAATTTTGAAAAATGATAATAAACACTTTACACATAATAAAGCATAGACACAATTTTCACCTTAGCCTGTAATGTGTCCCTGAAGTGAAAATGTGAGGAAAATGATACAACTAACATTGTGCTGTTGGTACTCTAAAGAAGCAGATGCATATGTGGCACACACCTTCTCTGCCTTCACCCTGCGCCACTACTTTAGGGTCCGTGTACTCGGGCCGCCGTCCCAACAGCCAGCTAAACAGGAGAGAAATGTTTACAAAAGAGCACGAAAAAAAAGCACTGAAGCTGCCATCCTCGCATGATGGTTAGCATACATTGGGTTACTTAAATTGTCAGCATCAGTGTGAAATTGTAAGGAAATCAGAAACAAATTTAAAAAAGACACAAGACTTAGAGTAGTTTGTGGAGGCCATTGAAGTCAGCTTTGAATTTTTATCTTAGATAAGTTGCTTTCCACCCGTTTTGGTAGCTTAATTTTCTGATCCTGAGTAAACTGTTTCACTAAGTGTTATCATAGAGTTTGAGTGACTACCTGTCAAGACCAAGACAGTCAGCTGAGTTTTACAGATAATGACAGCTACACCTGTCTAACAGGTCCTAATAAGTCAATGACATACTTAATAAAGGTAATTAAGTTTGAGACTCCACAAACAGACACGTGTTTACAATTTTCACCCACAATAATCTTACAGATCTCACCCTGTAAACTTCTGCAGTCTCCATGTGGGCTCTGGAACAAACATGGGGATGGTTCTTGTATGCCTGAGGAGCAACAACATATTTTACTTGCAATTGTCTTATTTTGAAAAGAAAACACTAAACCCAATCTAGTTGAGGTTTAGGTCTAATAAAGAGGTGGAACAGACAGAAGGAACACTGACTGTCCAGGTGTGAAGGGGACGTGCGTTGCTCCGTAGCCCCTGACCACATCGTTGCCAAACACATCTGGTCCGTACACACTCACCACAAGCTGAGGCCCTACAAAATAAACGGAAATTTATAAATAATAACTTTTGAACATCTGCTTTCTGCTGGTCCTTGAGATATTCAGCACCCAGTTAAAAAATGGTGGCTACCGGCCAAATATGTGTGACTTGTTCATATCTGTAGGCCTACAAGTAAAATACTTACAGCCAGATGGATTTGTGCTCTTAAATGTTATCTCCAATGGAAAGTTCCATATCAGTTTGTGTGAATGACTGCTTTTACATGTTATCTGCGAAATGCCTTCCTCCAGCCCCTACAAATGACACAAACAAGATTTAAAATGAGAAGAAAACAAGGTTCAATCCAACATATTCTAAGCATTCATGTGCATGAATGAATAGATAAAAGTGTTTATTTAATACAATACACTGATAAAACACTAAATGGATTAGAAAAAGTTTTGGAAAACGAGCCACAATCTCACCGTGGTGGGAGCCCAGTCGTGGCCGTAGACGAAGCAGTATTTACAGTACAAGCTGTCATATTCTGGAAACTAAAGTAGAAAAGGTTTTATTCAAAAAGTATTGCAAACCAACAGAGCGGTGAGACACACAAATGCTGTGCTGTAGCTTTGGTGTTGCTAATGTTAGCTAAAATAGAAAAGGAAAAAGAAAAAACTAGCTACTCGGCTAAAACACAGCCGTACTCACGTTAGCGCCCTCTATTTGTCCGTTCACTGTTAGAAGAAATGCAGACAAGTTGCCTGTAGCCATTACGCCTTTATGAGGACGATTCTACCCGTTTTTCTGTAGCTAATAGTGGTTGACCTGTACCTATCGGAGCCCGTTTCTAAGGCAACGTTTGTTCCTTTCTACGGGTACCTGCGTGGGTCAAACTGCTCCAGCAGACGTCAAAACCGTAAAGAGATAATCGTGTTGTCCACTAGAGGGCAGCAGTGTACCAAAAGCAAACCTACCTTGCTTGTGCCAGGACGGACTGGTTTAATAAAATAAAATAACTAAAAACTGTGAAATGCTAAGGTATTATAATTAGAGATTTGTTTAGTTTTGCCATGACATTTGAACACTTTCTCTGCAGCCAACAGCTGAGAGGTGGGGTACATCCTGGATCATAGAGCCACAAAGCAGTCCATCAAATCAAAATCTAATCAAACTAAACACAGCTACGATGCTTAACACATCTTAAACTAAAATAATATTGAATTTAGAATACAAAAGAAAGCTTTTATTGTCACTGTACAACAACAAGACATGTGGTAGGCACAATGAAGTTGCAAAAGCTGCATTTGAGGTGCTAGTATCGATAATAACAATAAATAATAATAATAATACAAAACAAAAGTAATGAAACAAATAAATAAAAAGATAAATAAAACCCTGTATCTTGCAGGGTGTTTTCATACCAAATGGGAGAAGGAGCAAGCAGTTGCATGGGAGTCTTACTAATACCGTGTGTGGGTAGACTTTTTTTCACAGGATTTTTTTCCCCCATTAGATTGCATGCAAAGTGTTAAGTGCATGTGTGTTGGGTGGTGATGGCTTGAGGAAAAGAAAAAACTGTTTCTAAGTCTGTTGGCCCTGGATTTCCATGTAGAAAAATCCAGGAACAGAACACTCAGGGACAGTTTTTTGAGTGGAAACTGAATTTCTACCACCTTTGAAGACAGAAATACAGTAAGGCAAGGCAAGTTTATTTGTATAGCACATTTCATGTACAGAACAATTCAAAGTGCTTTACATAAAACATTATAAGCAAAAGGGAGAGAAAAAAACAATTAAGCATGATTCAAAATTAAAAGCATTTAAGATTAAAGAGAGAGAATACAGAGACGTGCAGATTTTAACTTTTGAATAAAATCTACGTAAATGCAGCTGAGAACAGGTGGGTCTTCAGCCTGGATTTAAATAAACTAAGTGTTTTAGCTGATCTGAGACTTTCTGGGAGTTTGTTCCAGACATGTGGAGCATAGAAGCTGAACGCAGCTTCTCCATGTCTGGTTCTGACTCTGGGAACTGATAAAAGACTGGATCCAGATGACCTGAGGGGTCTAGTAGGTTCATACTGGGTCAAGAGGTCACTGATGTATTTTGGGCCTAAACCATTCAGAGCTTTATAGACCAGCAGCAGAACATTAAAGTCTATTCTCTGATGGACCGGCAGCCAGTGTAAAGACCTCAGAACTGGACTGATGTGGTCCACTTTTTTGGTCTTTGTGAGAACTCGGGCAGCAGAGTTCTGAATGAGCTGCAGCTGTTTAACTGATTTTTTTAGGTAGACCAGTAAAGACGCTGTTACAGTAGTCAAGCCGACTGAAGATGAATGCATGGACTAGTTTTTCCAGATTTTCCTGAGACATCAGATCTTTTATCCTTGAGATGTTCTTCAGGTGATAGTAGGCTGATTTAGTGATCGCTTTGATGTGTTTTTCAAAGTTTAGGTCTGAGTCCATCACTACACCCAGATTTCTGGCCTGATTGGTGGTTTTTACGTGGATGGACTGAAGTTCTGTGACAACCTGCTGTCGTTTCTCTTTGGCTCCAAAAACAATCACCTCAGTTTTGTTTTTGTTCAGCTGAAGAAAGTTGAGGCACATCCAGTCATTAATCTCATCAATACATTTACCAAGAGCCTGTACAGGGCCCCGGTCTCCTGGTGATACTGTAATATATAGCTGTGTGTCATCTGCGTAGCTATGGTAACTAATATTGTTGTTCTTTATAACCTGAGCCAGTATGCAGTTGTTCTAAAGTATTGTCCAAATGTTAAGTTAAAATTATTAATTTCAATGGAAAAATCAGATTTTGCAGTTATATGCAGTTAATCCCACGTTTAACTCCTAAAAGTACAGTTTTTTTTCCTCTTATAGTCAAAAAGTAAAGCTGGACGTCTGCGGCTGAAGAATAATTAAGGCTTTGTGCAAATAAACATGGTTCTATAGTAATCAATAGCTATGATAGCAAGCAAGATCCTGTACCAAGGAAAAAACAGTACAGAGATACTGACATGTTCGTGATGTGTGTAATTCCCTTCATACCTAAACCAGCCTGGCTTCTATGCTCAAAATATGAAATAAAGACTAAAACAAGTTTAGAAAAAATAGAGTTAATTATGGAAAAGTACAATCAAGGTTAGAACTGTGGGCAAAGAACTTCAAAACGATTATAATGAACAGCAAGAAGAGTGCTGATCTCCTATAAGCCCCAACAGGGCTTATATCAAGACTTTCACAGGTGCAATGAAGCCAATTAGGATGATGAAGCCCATTCATCACCCAAAGACTTTTGCACTCACACTGTATGGGAGACCAAATAACTTATACATAAGTGGCTGAAAGCTTACTGTTGATTGCTTTCCTTTTATTTAAATGTAAAAGGTTACTGTTATTATTTTGTCTGAGGTTTTCTGTCTTACTAGTGAGCTGCTTTCATGCTCTGCACTGTAACATGTGTTAGCAGATATGCAAAGTAGTTATAATTGTATTCATTTCATTACAAAGTCTTTTTTTTTTTTAGATAATTTAAAATTTGCAGCTTAAAGCTAAAAAGATTGTTTCTTAAATGGGGGGTACATGTACTCCCTGGGGTACTTGGAGACACTCCAATGAGTGTGTGAAAAAAATTAAAAATATCTTTCTTACTTAAAAGAGCTCACTTCAGTTTGGATTATGAGGTGAGTCAGTTCAGAGAGTCGGGATTACTACACATATGGAAATGTACTCATATCATATGTACATTAAAAACAACTTCTGATTAAGCGTTTTTTGATTGTCCAGAGTCAATATACTTTCTAAGTTTTAATAAATGTGTATTTGTACAAATATGGAAAATAAATCAATATATATCAATCAATATATATATATATATATATATATATATATATATATGAAACCTAAATGAAATTCATATAAATAATATAAATGTGAACATAAATACAAATACGTAAACAGCACAAAATACTGTTGAAACTGCTCCTGTTCTTTTCGGTTGTTCATGTTAAAAGTAAAATCATTTTCTTGTGGATGCAATGTTGGAAAAAGTTTGAGAACCACTCACCAAAGAAACCGATGGCCTTCCTTCCACTTCCACTGCACACCATCTTACACCAGCAGCCCGGTTAGGAAAACATTGTTCCAGAAGCAGGAGTCCAGGGAGGTCTGGGTGTAAATAGGCTTTTCAGTTAAAGCAACCCTTACCGATCTTGCATTTCCGAAAGCACAGCAAGATTATTTGAATATAAACAATTCCGCCTGAACTCCTAAGACAACCCCCCCCCCCCCCCATTCCCTCTGCCTCCCAATGCAGCAGCAAAGGTCTGATAGGCAAGTCCCTTGGCCAATTCTAGGGGTGCACCCCACTTCAAGGATTGGTTGGAGTTTCCATTGAATATTTAGAGATTGGAATAATATTTTTATTGTGATTAATGGTGGGTCTGTCTTGTATTTCAGAGTTCCATTACCTCATCCATAGCATTTTACCCTATTAAAAAAATAATATAACAATGCTTGATATCTCAAATAAAGTAAGAAAAGCAAAGACATGATCACAACACTTAAAGCCTCACCTGATACAATGCAGGATCTCTTTTATACCATTAACTTCCCTGCAGTGAAGGCTTTACATCTACGCTTTTTTGAGCCACTTGTAAAAATGGTATTGTTTGTCCACTGCACCAAGTCCCTGGACATATGTGAGCGTAGGCAGAGAAAAGGAGGTTTATCCACACGGTGGCTGGGCTTAGTTTTTGAGATCAGATCAGAAGTTTGGAAATCCACGAGAAGCCCAGAGTTGACCTGCAGCTTGTCCACAGAGCCAACCCACGACTCGCTGGAGGTAGTTTATTATCGAGCTGGAGATCCAGCAGGTCTGTTTGGATGAAGTTTTGCAGACGTGGAGGCTTGAGATTCCCTGCTGCTATTGCAACCCTGCAAGATTGTTGTAGGAAACAATATTGTAACTGTGGTGAGTACAGCCTTTGATAAATGCATAACTGTGGCAGTGCTTTTTTCATATATTTAGTGTTGTTTAGATTTTCGGGCAGAAAAATCAGCTTGTCTGTCTGTCCTGCATCTCTTTCTTTCCGTCTTGGGTTTAACCTGCTGTCAGTCACTATACTCTGAGTTTCTGACCTTTATTACCACCCAAACAGAAGCTCTATTTGCATCCACCTTCTTTTTTCATTCATTTTCGTTACTTCTCCTTCCCACGTTTCATCCTCACCTGTCCCAGGTTAAGTTAATTGCTCTGCTCGTCTGTTTGTGCCACACACCTGCTGTCACTCGCCATCGTTCACCAGTATGTTATCCATGCCAGGCTGGGTGTTGGGTACCTGATCCTGAGCCCCGCTGGTTTCAGTAATCCTCACCCCGTTTGTGTTTTTGCCTCTATGTCCTGTCTTTAACTTCTCTCTTTCTGTAAGAGAAGGATTTTTTTCTTGTGTACAGTTTTTTAATCCTTCCATGTCCTCCTCCTCTGCTGCATATTTAAAGTATTTTTCTTCAAGCCCTTGGCCTGCACTACCACTGCGATCACTTTTCATCTTTCTCCCAGCATCTCCCTATCCTTCCTTCTCTTCCACCCACCATTTCACTGTCCCTCCTTTTTTTCCATCTGCCAAATTAGTCTCTTTTTGTCTCCCCACCTCCTGAATTTCATCTCACTTTCACTTTTACTCCTCCTGCCAACATTTTCCACCTCTTTCCTCTCATTGTCCAAGCTGTTTCCTCATCCTCCTGTATGCAGTAGCCTCATCTCATTCCTCATCTCGCCCCTCTTCTTTTCTTCCTCCATCTTCCCAGATCTCCTCATCCCTACCAAATGCTGAATTTAGAGTCAGCCAGCAAGATGAATAGCGGCCCATTTAAAGATGTTGCAGGGTGGTCAGTTTAAAGGGATGATGCAGCCAATATAGGACCTTGTTTTCGTTGAACTCTTTATTAAAGTGTTCAACATGACTTTGTATATGAATTCATAACCTCAAAAAACTCATTTTATTTTCTTTGCTTTTGATTAAGCTGAACATAAAGATGTTTTTAAGATGTGTAGAATAAAAATAAAAGCAAAAATCTGCAACCAGAGATATCATTAAGAGGTTTTGCTGGGGAGTTCTTCAAATCTAGCATTGGATGGGTGGTAATAATAAAAGAGACATGGTGAGAAAGTCAAACATAGCACAACCTATCATGCTTGATTTAGTGAGTCGTATCCATCTAGATTTTTTTTCATTCCGATAAGAGGCAGGCTGTTAAATAGCTCAGCCCCTTGATGAGCCCACACACCTCCTGCAGACACAGTGCATGACCAACGGGAAAACAGGTGTGTACAGAGGAGGCAGTGAGAGGTATAATCAGAAGAAAATAACGGCAATGAAATGGCAGAAGTGGAGGAGGCAGAGGTTTGGAAAACAAAGTGGACAGGGAGGGAATGAAAAGCATAATGGGGAAGGAGATGGCGAATAATTAATAAGGAGTGAAGCAGATAAAGAATTGAAAGTGGGGTGGAAGAGCAGCACAGGGGAGGAGAAAACGTGACGAGTAAATATTGATGAAATTCAAAGTTACCGGGGAGAGGCGACAAATTAAACTAAATCTTTTAGTCAGCCTGTGAAGTGAATGGGTTGGCAGCAATACTGATAATGGGCTTCATGCACAGCTCCAGTACTTCCTGAACTTAATACTGCTCCTTTGTTTCCTGTATTTCGTGATTGGATGAACTGATTAATCCAGGTGTGTCTGACCATTTGCTGAGGTCAGACACACCTGGATTAATCAGTTCATCCAATCACAAAATACAGGACACAAAGGTGCGGTACTAAGTTCAGGAAGTACTGGGAATGTGCATAAAGCCCATTGTGAAAGTGCCTGGACAAACCACAGCCCACCCAGGATGGCTTACATCCTCTCAGTGCTTTGACTCTGTTAGCTTTGCAGCTATCAGGAGGAAGCTCAGTATCACTCGTAAATGTTAAAGAACAATTCCTCCTCCTAAAAATGTGAGAAATATCTCCCCAGATGGACAGGTCATATTTCAAATAGAATTAAAATAATTTGAAATAATGATGGACAGGTTAGTTGTCACGTGGTTCTGATATTGGAGGACGGGGAAAGGAAGATCGTCACCAGCAGGTGGTTAATATAAAACAACTTTCAATGAAATAAAGTACTAAAATATAGAGTCAGAAAATGGATAAAATAAAACAAAAATTTCTATAAAGCTAAGTGGCCACTCTGCCTCAGGCCCAAGGGGCAAACTCCGCTGGAGATGAGTAAAGCCCGGAAGTAATGTCAAATGAATGTAGTTCTTTATTCATCCACTAGGGGCTGGCTCCAAAACAGAGCAAATCCCCATAGACTCCCATGTTAAAAAGGTCAACTTCACAGTAGAAATAAACATGTTTACAGCCTGGTTCAAAAAGTAATTTTAGGTTTAATAGGTCAAGTTTACCTTCATGTCAACTGTGAGGGGGTGAATTTTTTTTTCTATAACTCATCCATTTAGATATTATTTAATCTTGAAATTATACATACAGTAAATAGGGGTGTGTCCTTTTGATTGACAGGCGGCAGACCAAGTGCTGATTTTAGCTGTGGAGGCTAATAGTTAGCTCCCTGCTTGTTTCCAGGAAGGCCTCAGCCTGTAGCAGAGTAGCACAACAGCAATTTTTAGCAGGTTGACAGCAAGTCTGAGTGTGTCTTACCTTTAAACTGCCCATCTTCATTTGTTACTGTTCACTTTAGATTAGCTCGGTTAGCATTTAGCTTGGCTGTCAATCATTTGCCCCGCGACTCAGAGAGGCCCTGTCTTTGCCCATTTTAGTATTTTCCAGGAGTGACGACACACACGACACAGCAAGATGGCAACGGTAGGAAACGCCCAACTTGCTTCACTTTTCCTTCTTTAGATGTAACAGGATACTACATCCCTTTGTTTTTTTTTTTTACAGTCTTTGTCAGGCCGTAGGCATTCTTCTGGATCCCACAGCCGGGCCGCACCTTCCGGTGGCCTTGTCCCGCCGCATCTCTGGCCCTCGCGTTACCAGCCACCGCCCTCTCCTGCTGCTGTCCACATACTGGATTAAAAACAGCTGTTATAAATTTGGTCAGGGGAGGTGCCCTCTCTCCAGGTGCTGCCAACCAGTTCATTAATAGGCCTTGTCCATTGCAGCTGCATAGGGCACGGTACAGCACAGTACAGCACCACATGCTAAAGACGACCGGGACGGCTTTTGTTTCCACACAGTAGAAATAGTAGTCTACTACCTGGAAGTGGGTGGAGTTGGCGTTGTCGAGACTGCCGTGACGTGACTGGCGTGCCACACGGTGGTTAGTAAAGTGAAAACAACAATGGAGGCATTAGATATTTAGGTGTTACTGCTGTTGTTTTCTCTGTGGTTTGTAGTCATCAAAAACGGAGCCAGCTAGAGGCTCGGCAAACCAGTATGATGCTTATGACGACAATTTCCTTTGACCAATCAGTGGACAGCAGTCAGTTAAGTCACGTTTTGTGTAGGTTCAGCACAGTTAGAGCTAGCTCTGAAACGGATGTGAAAAATCGTAATGGGTCGTAACAGGTTTTACTAGACGAAACACAAATAAAGAGTGCCGTGCCGTGTGGAAGGGTTAGGCTATGAAAATGTGCAGTGGAAAAGGCATTTAAAAGTCCCACTAGCTCAGAGATAAAAACAAATTAAAGAAAGCACACCAAAACTACTGAAAACCATGCTAAAAACAAGCTAGCGGGCAGAAGTCCAGTAGCACCCGTGACTTCACCCTGTTACATAGCCAATAGGCTCCATGTAATCACTTAAGTGCAGAGGAAGTGTGTGAGAGAAAGTGGAAGATAGTTACGGTTTGAAAGGATTAAAAGAGGCATTTCCTTAGCAATTTATTACTGCTGACACCTTCATGACAGCATCTCTACTGCCACAGAAACCCACCCTGTTTGTTATTGACTTTTTAAGAGTCCAGCCGGCAAGGCAGATTTTTGTTGAATTGCTCCTTTTTATTCAAGAGGCATCGATTCTACACCATCTGCTTTTGGTGACTATGAACACAATTACTGATGTACTAATTGAAAAATATTTAAAAAAAACTTAGCTGTCTGCTGGAAACCCCTCATATTCAGTTTAATGAGCCGCTTCTGTGGCTGCCCCCCCTCCTCATTCAAGCCTCTCTGGCTCCTCCTCTCCTTCTGTCTCTGACTAAACTGTGCAAGTTTCTGTCTCAGTCATCGTCCAGTCTGCATAACTTACACAGCACTCTGAAGTCTACAGATAGATGTGCTTGTGTATAAGCAAGCATGTGTGTGTGGTCCATCTATGGCCCAGTTTAAATCTTGAATTCCCTATGGGAGAAGCATCAAAACTCCAAATCATATTTTTAAACTTATCCTCCCTCAAACTTGGAGTCCTCTGGGCTCCCAAAGGCCTGTGTGTCCATGCTGTATAGATCGAAAGCTTCTTTTTCAAATGTTGTGCAAGTTGTACATAATGAACAGACTTCATTTTCTTTCAAGTCAACAAAATGAACCCTGAAGGAATAATTCAATAACTTGTGGAGAGATGCTTAGTTGGTTTCTAGCAGAGAGTTGGACTGGAAAATGAAAACAGGGAGAGAAACAGCTAGAATTGCACTGATGAAAGTCCACACTCAGCACGTTTTAAAAGAGAACGCTCGCCTGTCCAGCATCAAATAAATTTATTTGCTACTAAGAAAAATGAAAAACTCATGGTTTGGATTCATTGGAGGACTTTTTCTTTAAAGTATATATTTCATTTGTATATTTTGTTTAGTATCACTTTATATAATTTTTGTGTGTTTAAGTTACTTTTCCTGACATTTGTATTTATTTTATCCCTTTTAACTTATTTCCTAACTTAAATCTGTGTTCTACAATTTGTTGCTGAAACGACTAATTTCCCAGTTCTGGGATCAATAAAAGTATATATCTATCTTTATCTATTATTGGAATTAAAATCTCAACCCTCCTCAGCATGAAGGAAGCGTTGTAGCACTGTGACGGTTGCAACTGTCCCTTTAAAATGACAATAACCAGGTCTTTCTTTCTCTCTTTAACTTGTCTTTATAGAAGCTGTGGTGTATTTACTTTCTTTGGCATTTTGCTTATCCTGCTAGAATTAGTTGGTTTTAACTTTGTTTGGCATTAATAGAGCCATAGCTGATGGACAGACCCTAGGATGTCACTCCTTTCCGAAGACCTGAATTGAAGCTCGGTGGGCGGTTCCCATCGTTGCTATCTTGGCGGCGTCATGCGTCTTGTCACTCTTGGCAAATATAAACACGGGCAGAGGCTGCAACCCAAATTTCCATAAATATGACGCAACTGACATCAGCCACACACAGAGGAAACGGTGAAGCTGCCTACCATCTTACAGCAATGTAAAACTGCTCGATCTTGCCCCTTATTGTTGCTGTTGTCATTTTCGAAGCCTCCATGTGAGATGTTAGAGTAAATAAACTGTTTATGTCCAGAAAAAGTGAGTTTTTCCTAAATTGTTCTGAGTGCAGCATCTTGAGAATTAGTTCTGGCACCCAGGTATGATGTTTTATCCAAGCATTTTAGGTTTAATAGGTCACTTTTACCTTCATGGCAAGTGTGAAGGGGTTGAATTTTTGTTTTTAACGTATCCATTTAGATGCTATTTAATCTCTGTACTGTACATTTATACTGGACATGGTTTGAGCTGAACAGGTTTATGTTCTCATCTGACTAAAATCGCAACCATCCTCTCAACCTCCAGTCATCAGGTTTGTTTTTTTAAATGTTCTTTAGCTAAGTGTAGGTTTCTGATCTGTTTTGACATAATTCAGAGGTCACCCTCATGTGGTTTCCTTCAAAACATCTGAGCTGAAACAGAAACTCTGACCTAAGCTGATAATAACTGCACAGAATCGAGAGGACCTACCAGACTGACCCAGATTGCACAAGAGTAAACATCTGCAGCCATTGCTGCTTTTTAAAAAAAAGTAGTTCGATGTTCTTACCACTGTTGCCCTTCTACACTGCAACAACTCAATATTTATGCAGGAAAAAAAAAAAGAGTTATTGAGGGCTCCGTGAATACGTGAGTGGTGAGAGAGGCAGTGAATTTCCAGGCAACATGAACCTCGTCCTCTACTCGGAAAGCTTGCTCTGCCCACAGGCTACAACCCAGCGTTGTAACCTCTACTGTCCTTCACTGAGCAGGAGACAACCAGAGATGAGAGCAGGGGGAGGGAACAAGGTGGCGCAGGAGTTAGGTACAAGGACAAAAAAAGAAAAAGAAAAAAAAAAGAAGCAGTCTACTTGTTTCACAGGACTGCTGTTTTTAAGTATCATCAAGCTGTGAGCAATGAGGATGAGGATGTAATCAAACAGTTGTTGGGAAGAAAAAGGGGGGAGCAGAGAGAGATCTGAGCATCTCAGAGGGGAGGTTATTTAGATATTCATCATTGGAGTGAGCCTTTAAGGTCAGCCTAGTCTACCAAGCACCCCATGGGTGGAGCAATAAGTCACGATGCTGTTGGCAAAAAGTGATAGAGCTACCTTTTCATGTGCATTTTAGTCTCTTGGATGGAGCAGATTTTCTTTAAATAACATCTGATCAGTCTAAATCTTTCCATTTCTAATTTGTTTAACAAATAATTCCTATTAATTTAAGGAGTGTTCTACAAAGATCTGTCTTACAATCAGACTGTGATGTACTGCTGACTTCTTGTAATGTAGTTTGAATTTAAATGTTTAAATGTCAGCAGGATGTAATGTTGAGAATGTACAGAATGAAGATGTGACAGTCACTACGCTTCCGACTAATCATGCGCCCTGGCTACTTGGGTGCATGGATGTCCCTTTGGCTGAACGGTCAGCGTGCATGACTCTCACCCGGGGGTGAATCGAATCCCACCAGGGCCCTCTGTTGCATACTTTGCCACAAAGAGTTAGAGCTGAAAGTGTGTCACTAGTTACACACCCTGCAGATTATTCATCACTGACCCTCTTTAATGGAAAACATTCTCAACTTCAACATTTTTCACAAGTTAAAAACTTTGAATGCATGTAATATTCAAATGTTTGCAAAGTTTAACAATTCTCTCCAGACAAAAGCCAGTAAGTCTGTTTTAATTTGTAATTACAAATATAAAAATTGAAGGTAAAGGAGCACACCCGATAGCCTTAATATTAATTTCAGTTAATTATTTGTCAGCCTCTTGTAATACAAAGGTGTAATTATTGCACTGCAAGACTTATCTTTTGTTTCTTTTAATAGTTTTGCATTGCAAAAATGTCTGTACTGTCAGAGGATGACACCCTGCCCTGAACTTTTACCTTTATCATTTGGTGTTATTTTAATCACATAAAATCATAAGCTAAAAGCTTTAAATACACATTAGAAAGTATGCATAAGTGCCTGAATTGCTGCTCAAATGCACTGCCATATGAGCTCATGTTGCATTTGTAGTCAGAGAGAGCAGAGGAGAGCTTAAGTGATCCAATTGTACATTTCCCCCCTGTTAATCACCTGTATCTATTCCAACACCTGGCAGTTCTGACACTCAGCTGAATAAGCTGGTTCACATGAGGTACACCTGGAGGACTTCAGGAGGTAAAGGCAACACCAGATGAGGGGGAGGTGAGAAAAGACAGATGTCTTCTACATTCTAGCTTTTGCAAATAAGT
Source organism: Atherinomorus stipes (assembly GCA_023101725.1). Taxonomy (NCBI): domain Eukaryota; kingdom Metazoa; phylum Chordata; class Actinopteri; order Atheriniformes; family Atherinidae; genus Atherinomorus; species Atherinomorus stipes. Next base: position 374,296 of record JALJCO010003429.1, read on the forward strand.
ACAGATGTAGTTCATCGAACCTGAAAGGTAATTTTGAAGTTCAGAAAAACAGACTTTTGCCTGGGGAAGACTGTGTTTTTCAGTTTAGGATTATTCTGCACCTCAGATTTGACTAACACTTACACACGCGAAGCAGAATTGCATCTCTGTGGTTTCGAGGCCAAGTTTAAATTTTAAAACAGTACAAGATTGAAGGTTTTGCACTTTTATAATGTGATAGCAATGAAGTCTTAAATTTCACTCCTTCAAGCTGGTGATTAATATGGTAGGATCAGGGGGGCTAAGGTATGCTGTTAGCTGGCTAACAGGCCATGACCTCCCTGGGAGCTAGCCACTAGCCACCAGTGCTAGTCCTGACAATAGGTCTGCCACTTGTCAATCAAAAGGACACACCCCTATTTATGTGTAATTCCAAGATTAAATAGTATCTAAAGGGAACTAAATAAACTTGACCTATTGAACCTAAAATGATTTTTTTGAACCAGACGGTAAATATGTTTATTTCTCTGAAGTTGGCCTTTTTAACATGGAAGTCTATGGGGATCGACTTTGGGCCCCTAGCGGATGAGGGGGGGAACTGCACTTTTTGGCACCTCTGCACTGGCTTCACTTTTCTCTGCCAGTTTTCCGCTTGGATAGGACCCAGCCTCCGAGTGATCCTGAACACCAACAGTCTTGGCTCTGGACAGATTTTCGAAGCCAAATAACTCCCTTAGTTATTTGATGTGACCTTAAGGGGTTTGAATACCTTACATCTCATCCAGTCCATCCTTATATCCCATTCAGTAGAAGTATCATATCCAGAGAATGCTTCCACCTCAGGTCCCAAAGCATAATTACAGCATTGACTTTCATGAATAACAAATGGATGATTTATCGTCTATCATAAACAGAACATGTGACAATAACCAGAGGCAATGGCAAGGAAGCCTGACCAAAGCCATAAACAAGCAGCTAATACTGCATAAGACCATAAAAAACCCACCTTTAACTAAGTTAACTTTCTAAAACAGGTGTGCCCAAATCCAGTCCTCGAGAGCAACTAGGGGATTATCACGCTTACCGGAAGTTCCCGGATTTTGACACTTCCTCTTCCGGGCCATGTTAACGACAGCCGTTCCTGCTCTGTTATACTGTTTAAATCAGATAAACTCCAAACATATTTAAGTTTTCATTCTAGACTGAAGTGATACTGGATCAAAAGCTGGATCAAAGCGATCGATTCGCCGCGGTGAAGGGCCGAACTTTATAATAAAACACACGTTTGTTTGTTGCCGGTGGGGCACAACACCGGCACTTCACAGCATGCTAGCATTAGCCAGCTAGCGTTTACTGACGTGCTTAACATTGTGCGTCTTAAAACACACAAACATCTGAAAATCGTGTCTGTACCCCCCCGTTTCCAGTGGAACAACTGGGGACTGCCAAGAAAGGAGACGTTTTCAGATGCTTGTGTGTTTTCAGCCGCACAAAGTTAGGCACGTCATCAAGCTGGCTAATGCTAACCTGCTAACAATAGTCCGCCAGCTACTACTCTGTTAAACTTTGTAAATCGGATAAACGCCAATGCCAAGTTTTCATTCCAGACTGAAGTGATGCTGAGGAAGAAATGGATTAAAACGACCGATTCGCCGCGGTGAAGGACCGAACTTTATAATAAAACGACACACGTTTGTTTGTGGCCGGCAGACTGCGTAGTTAGCAGGTTAGCATTAGCCAGCTCGATAACGTGCCTAACTTTGTGCGGCTGAAAATACACAAGCATCTGAAAGCATCTCCTTTCTTGGCAGTCCCCAGTTGTTCCACTGGAAACGGGGAGGTACAGACCCGATTTTCAGATGTTTGTGTGTTTTAAGACGCACAATGTTAAGCACGTCAGTAAACGTTAGCTGGCTAATGCTAGCATGCTGTGAAGTGCCGGTGTTGTGCCCCACCGGCGACAAACAAACGTGTGTTTTATTATAAAGTTCGGCCCTTCACCGCGGCAAATCGATCGCTTTGATCCAGCTTTTGATCCAGCTTTTGATCCAGCTTTTGATCCAGTATCACTTCAGTCTAGAATGAAAACTTAAATATGTTTGGAGTTTATCCGATTTAAACAGTATAACAGAGCAGGAACGGCTGTCGTTAACATGGCCCGGAAGAGGAAGTGTCAAAATCCGGGAACTTCCGGTAAGCGTGATGATCCCCTATTGCAACTGCTAGAGCTTCTCCAACACACCTGAATCAAATAGCTTAATTCCCTCATGTTCATGTCATTCAGCTCTACAGAGGCCTGGTAACGAACCCTTTATTTGATTCAGGTGTGTCGGAGAAGGGATGCATCTGAAAGTTGCAGGACAGCTTTCAAGGACTGGACGTGGGCAGCCCTCCCCTAAAATTAGTATGGAAAATATTTTAAAAGAAAGTGGCATTGAACTTGCACAGCAAATTTACAACTGATTCACAAGGCCTGAGCTTAAATTTTCAGTCCACTAGATAACCCAGACTTGTCAATCTGGACAGATTGACGGACTGACAACCCAACATGAGGGGTTGGAGAAACTGTCTAAAAATCAAAGTATTGGAATTCTTTGTTTAACAATTTCAAAACTGTTTTTTAAACATTGACTTTTTCCTACCTCAAATTTAAATGCTTCATTTTAGTTTATAAGCCTGGTGAGAGAAAGTTACCGCTTCTCTCCAGCTGAAGGCGAAACATTTTTCTTCCACTATCAAGTAACATGACGTCATATCGGTTTCCAGAAAAAAAAACCTTAAACAAAAGGTGGAGTAATGGCAGACAACTTGGTCTGGTGTTAAAAAAAAAGTAAAATAAAAATCACAAAAATCCACAATGTAAAAAAACTAATAATAATAATAATTGCAATTTAAATTAAATCAACCCAAAAAATGAAAAACAAATTGGGAGAACAGCATCCCAGCCCTACTGAACAAACAGAATGAATTTGATATTTGTAGTGAAAACGTTCTCTGAATTGATCTCCATTTATATCTTAAGTTATTTTTTTAAATTGTATCTTAAGATGTCCAGTCTTTCAGAAGGCCAGACGCACTCAGACACTCCTGCCTTTGGAAAAAGGATTGATGGGTAATATTAATGCAAAGGGATTTCTTACTTAGATTAAAGGACACAGTCTGTACCAACATGCACACTTGCTACCAGCTGAGTCCATTTATCCATCGTCTGTCCATCATGCCCACATCCATCTCCTGGTAATATTCCGTCAGACTGACATGCTGCATGACATACTCTGTAAAGACAGACTCTTTTAGACATGCATCTGTTTTAAAAAGTAATAATTAATTAAAAAGGGGCACATATGTAGACAGAAAACTGAGTTCAGAAACACATAAATCCCCTTACTACTCTATAGAAATCTCTTTCTTGTCACTGTATGCTTCTTGATTTGCATTTAAAAAAAAACAAAAAAAAACATCTTTTCAACATTTTCCTCGTAGGGATCCCATAGTGATTTCTTTCTGCGTCTCGTCCCGTACGTTTGTCACTGATCCAAAACGGCAGATGTCTGCATCTTTTTGCTTACAGAGATTATTAATATGGCCCCTATAAAACTTTAATCAATAGATGAAATGGCTCAGAGATAAAGAGCGTCCAACCGTCTCTACGTACAGTATGCATCAGCAAATGAGTTAAAGAAAGGAGGTCAGGTAAAAGTGTCATCAATTTATAGATGTAGTCAGAGCAATGAAAATGGCATTTATTATGGATGCCTGTTAGTAATGTATGCATATCTGTATGTGTGTGTGGGGAAAGAAGAAAAAAAAAAGAGACAAAGAGGGCGGGGAGACGGAGCATCATCATTAATATGGCTCCTCCATTAGCTTGAGTGCTTCTGTGACAACATAATGGCCGTCACCCAGACAACAGGGTCAACATAGTTATGAACACGCCTGGCAACTGCTGATGTCGATGAAGAAAAGTGGGTCCCGAAATCCTCCTTCATACAGAAATGTGCACACATACTCAGCTTGGGCAACTCTGGGATTTGAGAGGTTTTTGAACTAATCAATAATGAACGAAGTGAGGATGGGAAATGAAAGGAAGAGCTCGTAAGAGGATGACTGGAGGGAAACAGCTAGTGGATGAAATTGAGAGAGATGGAGTGTGATGGGAGAGGCATCCCATGGGAGTTCAAGACAGCCCAGTTATGATGGTGTTTTATTGGTCACATTTCTCCCAACAAAACATCTTAGTGGTGCAATAACTTGGCCTGGTATGAACCGATGGACAGAGAAGTGCTCATGGTCATGTGTTTCAACTTGCCTTTACAGTAATTTGGTTTGAATAGATCTTAGGAAGAATTAGAGTGAAGGATAGGAAAAGGAAAATCAGAAGACAGGGAGATGTAAAGGGAAAGGAATTACATTTGGTAGACTGAAGATTTTCATTTGTACTGTATGTGTTTATTAAAAAATTAACACAAAAACTAAGGAAATTTGAGTTTGGATGATTATATCCTCTCTAGTCAAACCAATTTGAGTGTAGTGCAAACTGATTTGTTATCTGAAAAATATTCAAATAAATGGTAACAAATGTCTTCAACTCATAAAATTACAGACATCTTTCCGTAAAATATTCATGTATTCCAGTTAACTTGATGTTAATATTTTGCATGATACTTATGTTTCTACTTATCTTAACAATAAGTGCAAGAGAACACGTCCCTGCTTGTCCTCATGTCCCTAGTCACATTTTGCTGTGGGATGGCGTCCCATTCCTCAACTGGAACCTGCATGGTTGTTCAACCAGGTCTGGACTCAACAGGACATTTCATCTTCCCTCATGCCAGATTCTGGAGGTCCTTTGTGATGGTCCCGGCTTTGTGCATTGTCATCCTGGTGGACGGTGTTAGGTCACAGGTTCTGGAGATATGAGATCATCTTTAGCTTCAGAATCTTATTCCAATATGTCTGTGTGTGAAGTAGGCGCATATCAGGTGCCAGTCATCCAGATGTGACTGACACAGATCTGGCAGCACTTGAAGCTCAAAATGCCAACAGAGAGTGAATACCACATCAGAAGTGAATACCAACAGGAGCATATTGTGGGGAATTTTGGCACGCAGCAGTATGGTCCTATAGTTTTCCCTTTGTGTGACCCTGGGTTTCCAGTCATTCCAGTCATTTATTAAAGGGCAGAAATAATCAGCCAAGTATAAATTTCCTCACTTTTTGTGTTCATAACAATCTCAACTGGAGTCTGTGATATGATCCAGACACCCTTCTCAGGACCTGTTTTAAAGCTTCTCCTGTTAAACTTTCCGAAGTTTCAGTGTTGCCTATACTTGTTCTGAACTGATCTGGTCGATCCAGGCCTCAGCTGGTATTTAATGTATTGGATCAATATACAAATTCTAGGTGAATATTTTTCACACCCAGAAATTGAAAAAAAAAAAAAAAAAAAAAAAGCAATGTAGCCTAAAATATCTTTGACTAAAATATATTAATCATCTTTAAAAGCATTTTCTAGACCTCCATCACCAGGCTGGATTCTTCTTTACTTCTGTTTAGTTTGTCAGCATGCAAATTTGTCAAGCTACGATGAGAGTGATAGCTAAATGTTAGGATGCTGAGGACAGCATTTAGCCCTAAACAGTACTCCTCATGAGAAAACTTGGAAAACATATGCTTGTCATTCGTGTGACAATCCTTTTTTTTTTTTTTTTTTTTTTTTTTTACTGACTTAAACCATAATGTTAATGTGTGGACTTCTATAGCCTACTTGTGTTGTCAGATTGTAAACCTTGTTAACAGGACTTTTACATGTCTGTACATTAATTTTGCTACTTCTGAGAAGGCTGTTTTGAGGAATGGAGATGTCATAACACTATGAAACGCGGACGTAATTTCAGGAGTGGGGGACAAGGGAGATGTCCCCTGCAATTTTTCAAAAGGCCATTTTGGTTCCCCGCACGTTTGCTTTTTTTTTTTTTTTTTTTTTTTTTTTTACTGTCCAAAACTATTTTTCTGAGCCGTCTTTAAACGCACCATGAGCGCACACATGCTAGCGCCGGTAGATATGTGGATCACAGGCAGGAGAGAGCAGAGCTGCTGAAGGGTGTTTCAGGAAAGTTCAACAAAACAGTCAGAGCCAGAAAAAAACATAGTTTTTTCCACCTCAAACAAACCATGTAAGTAGAAGCTGTTCCATGCAGATAATGTTAGCTAATTAATGACTAGTTAGCACAGGCCAATACATCATGTTAAGCTAGTTAATAAGAATACTGTTGTTGTTTCCTATGTTAATCCCTTGCTAGTTAGTTCATGCTAGGAATAAAGCCAATCCTCCTTCATTTCTATAGAGGACTTGTGCTGATTTTATACATCTAAACTCATGAAAATTGTGAAACTACATATTTATCCCTTTATATATCAAAATTTATGATTGTTGCACCCCAAATTGTCCAAATGTTCATGTAATGCCTGAATATATTATTGTCAGGGATGCGGGAGGAGATGCAGGAGGAGATGCTGGAGGAAGGAAAGTTGGAGAAGCTGAAGGAGAAAAGGCCGGAGGCTCACAGGTGAGGTTGAAAGAATAAATGTGTTAATCATGAGATGAAGCATTATGACAAATGTTAGGTGATAATCTGTATCAGCTTTCAAAGTTACAGTCGCCCTCAAAATTATTCATACCCTCCAATTAAAGAAAAGGCTAAATTCACAGTAGTAGTTCAAATAACAAGAAACTAATAATAAATAAAAATGTTCAAAATTATAATTTAGTGAAAACAAATATTGCTTTTGAATGATGGTTGAAAAGAATAATTAAAAAAAAAAAAACTAAAAACAAGCATGCAAAACTGTACCAGACACATTAGATCACCTTTCTAATGAACAGTGGACCAAAATACCTGCCAACAGGTGTAGAAGTCTTTGAAGATTCCAGAAAACACCTGATTGCAATGATTGTCTCAAAGTGTTGCTCAACAAAATTTTAGCTACAGAGCTCCATCATGCTTGTTTAATTTTTTGTGTGTTAGTTTTTAATATTTCTTTTAAACCACTATTCAAAATCAGTGTCATGATTTTCATAGATATTTTATTTATTATTACTTTTGTCAGTTTCATCTTATTTCACTGACAGCTGATTTTTTTCCTTTCTTTAATTAGAGGGTATGAATAATTTTGAAGACAACTGTATTTTGGCAGATGAAAGAAGCAAACTGGCCAGATACAGTTTTTTTTATGGAGGCTGGTATACTAAAAAGTGTGTAAACGTATGAATGTATTATTTTATTGGTAAGAAATAGTGAGCAACTAGCAGCAAATTCATGAACTGTCAGGAACTCAGTAAGAAGGGACATGAACTAGTTTATTTGGCAACATTTTTTGTCATTGTTGTAATTACTTTTTTTTTTTTTTTTTTTTTAACTTGTCCTGTCCAGCATCGAAGCAAGCAGAATGGAAATCTGATTGCTTTATTCTGTTGAACAGTTTTGCTTTACCAAGCGGAGCTTTATGAATATAAGGCTCCACTTGATATCACGTTTATTCATTTTATTTCTTTATTTAAACATTTGTCTATTACACCATTCCATTTCATACTGCTGGGCCTGACAAGGGAGAAATGAAAGTTAACAGAGGTAATGATAGAAAGTGAAACAGAGAAAAAGGAGTAAGGAAGAGGAAGAGAGAGAGGAGAGAAAACATGAATCCACTTACACAGTTCACTGGTACATCTGTACAGCGATCCCTGAACAACCAAGGTCTCTGTTGGAAAACAAAACAAGCAATCCCCTACAGGAGGACCTGCAGGTGGCTTAAATATCCTCAGATCATACAAACACACGCAGAACTACGCAGAGAAGAGGTACAACCTAGTCATCGCAATGGGAAGCAGTGTCACAGTGTCAACATGCATAATAAAGGGTGCTCCGTGGTGATACAGTCATGCAGATGCAGCCTCGTCTCTGCAAGGAGGAGGGAGCCCGCAAGGCTCACGACCCAGGCCCCCAGCAGCCACCCAGAGGCCCAGATCCCAGCCACCCCCCCCCCAAAGAGCGGACATGCATCCCCCGAAGGGCGGCAAAAGGCGGCCCCAGCCGGAGCCCCCCGCAGTCTGGGGGCCCAGGCCCCAGCGGACCAAGACCAGCAGCTGCCGACCCCACCGGGCGCCGGGCGTCCCCCGGAGCGGAGACAGCGCCGGGCCCAGGGCCCAAGCGCCCAGGAGCAGCCACCCCCCCCCGGACCCGGGCGGCCCAACCGAAACCCAGGAGGACCGGACCCCCCAGACGACGCCCCCCCAGGGCAGGCCAGCCCCCACCCCAACGTCCCTGCCCCACACACCTGACACCAGGGCGCCACCACCTCTACCACCCCCCTACCCCGCCACCACGCTCACACACACACTCCCCACACACCTACCCCAACACTAGGGCTGAAAGATATACCGTCACCGCATCCACATCGAGACACGGGCACCCAAGACATCAATACCGCAAGAGCAACCACCTTCAAGATACAGATCCCCCCCGCGCCCGCCCCGCATACAAAGCCCCGGAAGCCACAAACAAAACCGCACCCCCCACCAAAGCGCCCGGCCCCCAACCAACCCGCAGCCACACCGCACCACACCGACACCGAGATGCCCGGCACGAACACCGAGATACGAACCTCCGTTGTTGTAATTACTTAAATTAAAAGTTGCTCATAGATATTCCACCTTTTGTTACGTTTATCTTAACTGGATCAGCCGCTAGCAGGTTTATTAATAATACTTGTGTCAATTACTATCCAGCCAATACACTGCCTGGGCAAAGGTACGGTTGGCTGTGGAAACGGAACAGAGACCAGGGTTTACCAGTCCTACTGCTACCGTGCCAAAGCTGCCCCGTCCTGGCCCACACCCGTTGGTGGAAATCGGGTTTTTGACACAAAGCAGCACCACAACAAAACAGAAACTAACACCAACGTTGCCAGTTGTGGACCAGAAATTTGGGGGGATGAAGTTGTTTTTGATGAAGATTGTAAACTTTCGTTTTGTGACTGTGTTGAGTCTTCAGCTTTGGACTCAGCATATTGTTGTAAAACTTCAACTGAAGTAAAGTCAGATCCATTTATGTCAAACTTAATTCTAATTATCTTAGATTAAAGCAGTATGTGGATGCATTCATTTAGTGGTGACTCCATTGTGGGACCTTCCTGTTCTTTCATGTGCAAATATGGAATGGATGAGGAAGCGAGAGCAGCGGCAAAGACCCCCAGAGTAAAGAACAGAGTGGGATCATTGACATTAAGCCTGATGCAGTTTGAGAAGAGGTAGCTGGGATGCAGCAGAATTAGGCAGAAGATCAATACAAATTCAGATCTCTGCTCTCTATGTTCATCTATAATTTGTGTGTGATTTATTGCAAGAATTATAATTTTCCTGTAGGATTCATGAAGTTTTTTTTTTCATCTTTATTTTAGTTTCCATCTGAATTTGCCGAGGAGACAAAGCGGATCAATCACCTGCTTTGGTCTGGGGTTGAGATCAGCTGATTATAAGAAGATGTTGGCAAGGATTACACTGCCAAAGCTAATGCTCCCCCAGCTAATAAAATTCAGCCATTCTGTATTTGTGGGAGTCTAAATTGAATATGATGTTCTCAAGTTTCTCATGCCACCATGTGTGATCTTTAAATTTATAAACCCACAAACTAGCAATTACTTGGGCAAAGCGTGTTTGAACGATCACGTTCATTAGCTGTTAGATGAATGTGTTTTGCAGAAATGTTGGCTTGTTTTTTCTTACCTTGCAAATACCAGTTGACATTGACACTGATCTTCCATGTTTCTAGCGCGGAAGATCTGTTCCATCTCATCAGCCATTATTCCTGGCTACATGAGCTTTACCCCGTCCACTCTTCACTTCAGGTTTTTAACGCTGTCAAATTCACCTTATTCTTAACTCTGACAAATGATTTCTTTTCTTGGTGTCCAATTTGCATTCTGACTAAATGACACCTTCCTCCCCATCTCCAGTTCTTCATGATGTCCGATGAGTCTCATCCACATTTTGTTAACGTCCCTGCCCTGCTGCTATCAGTTTAATGACCAAACAGAAATATTATTTCATCAATAAGTTTTGTGCTTTTTTTTTTTTTTTTTCATTATTTGATCTTACCTTGAAATTCCTTTGGAAAATACTTAGTAAAGGTTATTTAATGAAGTACTTGGTTATGGGCGCTACTGTACAAACGTGTTACAGAACTTTTGCAGATTTTCTCTGTGATGACGCTAATTCAGCATCCATCTTCATATTTGCACTGTGAGCTCTCTCCAGCCAGTTAAACACAGACGTTCTTATCTTGACTCTTGTATTATCTCTTGTTCTGTCCGTCTCACTGTTTTTCTCTGAGTCCCCTTGCGTTTCTTTGCTGAATCAACCTCAGTGCTTGTTCAACGTGGCTGCTTTGTCTGTTTGCTAGCAATTGGCGCTGTATGGAAAGTGAAACTCTGCTGCAATATCACATGGCTTCCTGGAAGAAAAAGTTGAATAGTGCAGTTTCTCAGCCTTGGAATGCTGCTGGGCAGCAACGGCTTGAGAAATGCACATAATGTCATTGTGCCAGCAAACAAGTCTGGAATGTAGTTTTAAGGTCTGAAAGTTATGAAGTGAGTCTTTAAGCTAGACTGACACATTTTTGGCATCAAAGGTCTTGCTTTTCCTACTTTGACTGGAGTGACATCTTGCAATGTCAAATTGAATTCTGGGTCCTGGCTTTGTTATAAGATAGCTTGCAAAAATTATTAGATTTCAAAGGTGAGAACAGTCACCTGCCTGATCATATAACTGTCTCTGTAATTCCAGGTCCAGACATTTTGTAACTGTTCAATGTTCTACAAATGACTGTAGATGTTCCCCACGCCACATCAGCCGCAGCATAGCTTTGAACAACATGTCACAGTTCAGCTCAGCATAGTCTGGTTGAGAGCCCAGAAGGAAGCACAATGGAACTCTGGTACCCAAAGGAACCAATTTAAAGCCCAGTGCAATCACTAACTGAAAAGCACAAACACACACACACCACAATGTGATAGCAACAACCTCCAACAGGGAAGGGAAAACACGAGTCATAACTCGGGTGAAAAAATAAACAGAATATAGTCTCCATTAATGTAATCATGTATTTAACCTTTGTGTTCCTCAAACCATGTCTGTGGGTGCGTTCACACTGTGGCTGTTTGGTCCGTTTTAAAAAGACTGTGGTCCACTTCCACGGATCATCTGCTTTGGTTGGTGCAGTGTCACCACCAACCACATCCTGGTGCACACCAAAGAAGTCAACACTGGCCCACCTAAAAGCCGGGAGTCTCGGTTCACTTGCGAACGGGCTATCAGATGACAGTATCTTGTGGACAGACGTGAATTAATGATGAAAAATGGAAAAATTTCCACTTCACTCTTGGCCAATCACAGAGCCCAGTTTTCTTCTTCCTGTGTTTTCATCATTGTTCAGTGGTTGTTAAGGCGAGTATCGCCCCCTAGTGAACAGTTGTTTTAACTACGACAGTTCAACCAGGCGCTTTTGTCCGCTTCGGTTGCAGTTTGAACATGAACCAGACCAAAGACAGGTGTGAAATTTTTCAGATATCCCCGCCCAATCAGACTAGGGACGTTTCTCAATATGCGTACTTGTGCGTATTTGCGGGCTCGTGGACTCGTGAAACGTCATCATCCGCGGTCCAAGTGAGGCTCCATTAAAAAGTTCGCTTCTCGGCAAGTACGCTGGAAATCCCCGGATGAAAACTTCCTCCACCCATTTTACCGAGCATGCATCAGAGGAGGCCCATGCGTACTTGGCCAGATATAAATCCCAGCATGCACCTGCACACGCGCAGCGTTTGGCAGCCTTCTTTTCCCTCCTCCGCCTCCAACAGCCAAACCTGAGCGATCATTTCCATTCTTTACTGTTCTTGGCCTTTTATCTGCAGCTCTTTCTCCCTCTTTCCTCTCACAGCTGTTTATCATATAATTATGACCTGATTACCCGTTTGCATTAATGTGCTTATGTATTGTAAATTAATATAATGTACACGTTGGGAAAAGAAAAACTTCTACATAGTATAATTGTTTTGGAGCAGTTATTTTAATTGTTTTTATTGGTTTAAGTACCATTACTACATCTCCACAACAATCAATAACAAAACAGCTGTAGAATAATACAATACTATTTTCATGTTGACAGGCCCTGCTCACTGCTGCACACCATTGGTGGTGATGTCACAAGTTTGCGTTGTCTCAATCCGTCAAGTAGGCGGAGTCCGTGCTTGTGAACTCCACAAGTGCAGACTTCCAGTATGTACCCACAAGTACACGAGTATGCAGTACGCAAACTAGGAATTGAGAAAGTCTCCGGACTATCATGGTGTAAATTCACCCTTCCTGTGTTAAACAGGTGCATCCTATAACAAGACTGACCTATTTCACATTTGCAGTAAATATGCACCACTTATTTGCTGCATGGTAGAACTTTGTGAATCATTGTGAAAGCACAGCATTAGGAGCTGTTTCATGAAAAGTCCAATGTAGTTACAGGACTAATCTTTTTATATAGGAATTAAACATACCCAAAAGAGGGAATCTGGTGAGAAGAAAGTTTTGAAAAAGGCTGAAGTTTAGTCTTTGCATCAGCTGACTGTATCAAAAATAGAAGAGTGCAAACTTAAGTGAGGATGGATGTGTGAAGGAAGGAAATGTATTATGCATTTCTGTATGTTTAACACTGTGAGATGACTGTGGTTATCTTGAGCTGAGCAACATATAGAGCTGCGTGTGTTTTTGTGTTGAAATGTATCAGTGCAGCAGGCAGGGTCCCACAGGCAATAAAATCTATATTTCAAGAGCTGCAGAGCTGCTGTAGACTTCTGCCTGCTGCTTTGAAGACCAAAGAGGGGGGGGGTTGTTGGATGGGACTGGGTAGGGGTTTAGGCTGGGGTGGGTGAAAGAGGCGACGCTGCAAGTAGAGGGCAAGGGCTTCGGGAAAGAGATGGACCTGGATATGACACATGGAATGAACAGAAAGGGACGTGAAAGATGGGGAAAATCTGAACTGGTCATCAACAGATTCGTGCAGTGAGAACAAGTCCTGCCAGATCCCCATGTTGGAAAAAAAAAAAAACAACACTCATGATATCTAGCACTAGGCAGTGATGCTCAGTGAAACAGAAAAGAGATTAAATTAAAAAAAATATGACTTGCTTATCTGCTGACCCTTTACTGACATTTTCAAATACCCTCTTGACACACTTTGAGCATATCTGAGGGCACAGATTACAGAGAGGCTGTACTAAAGATAGATTCCTACACACAGTATATCCATCATTCTTTGTCCATTACATTGTCAAATAAAGTGTTTATACACCACGCGACTCACTCCAAGCTGCACAAATAATCTAACATTTTTATTGAATCATGGGAATAAACATAGCATTAGAATTACTGAGCACTTTGATGTAATGTAGAGCGGGCTAATGTCAACCTTTTATTGTACGGCTAGGTCACTGCCTTTTACATTAATCGCAATATTAAATGTCCCGCTGTGTGGAAGCAAGGTTTTTTTATTTTTTATTTGTCATGGAGAGCTTGCATGTTTGACTCTAAAGTTCCAGACAAACAAACATTAGAAAGAAGGTAAAAGATTTGCAAAAGACAAAAGCTGCTACAGTACATAGTCATTTACAAAAATATTATTTTTAAGTTTTATAGCTAGATAGATCGATCTATCGTGCTTCTCAATCCTGGTCCTCAGGGGACCCTGCCCTGCTGGTTTTCAAGGTATTCCGACTTCAACACACCTGACTCAGATGAATGACTCGTTAGCAGCTCGCAAAGAACTTGAGCAGTTGAGTTGATCTGAATCAGGTGTGGTGGAGTCGGAAACCTGGAATACATGCAGGGAAGAGGTCCCTGAGGACCAGGATTGAGGAACCCTGATATAGATAGTTGTAAAATATCAGAATAATGTATTTATATCACATTTAAAATATCAAAGTAAAAAGTTTAATAGCCTTTTTATTTGTTGATGTGAGGCATGTTGACCGTCTTGCATACACTGCTTGTTTGTTTGGGACCTGTTCACCAGTTTTTAGTGACTGTAGCAAAATCTTTAGTTTGTGCTTCTGTAGGTGGTGAATTTTTGAGCTTATGGTGCATTTAGTATCTTTAACCTTTTGAAAAGGCCAGCCTCTCGTCACTGGCTTTTATAGACCGTGAGATTTTTGTAGGATTTGAAGTTTTCAGACTGAATCCATCACTCTCTCTCTGTGAAATCTTTTCCTCTTCACTGGCTGCAATATAAACCTAAAACATGACTAGAATTATTTTTTTTTTTCCTTCAATTTGATTTTTTAAGGTGGAGGCATTTTTAATATTGAATTATTTTGCATTAAGTTGTTATTAAAGTTTATTTTGGTTAATTTTCCTAGAAGCACGGTGGCTTTTTCAGTTTTATTGGTGCCAGGTAGCAACAGACATAGTTTAAGGTTATTTTTTACAAGAACAGGTTTAAATTTCATCCTTTCATCCTGAAAATTAAGCAGCTGGATGTAATTTATCTAATTTACATAACATGTCAATACATTGGGTCATGTCTCTACAAGCTGTGCGACCCGCATCAAAGTATGTTGTGTTGACCATGTGAAAAACAGACAAAACACAGACAACACTTGCTTACCTGTCAGGATCAGCCAGAGGAGAGGCCTTCCTTTTCGGGTGTACTACCAACCATGGAATTGTGGAGTAAACAAGTCTTCTCCATGTCATGTATTTGTTCTGCCCGGCCACTGAACCACGTGAGTCCAATCAGCACAATGAATTAAATTGTGCTGATTGGACTCACCTGGTTTTAACTGCTTTTCCATCGGAGGAATTCTCACAGCTGAATGATTGGAATATCCTCGTCATTGTCATTTCACATATTGGGCTTATGCCAAATGATTTTCACCGTCCCAGCCGTAAGACTGAAAGTCTTTAGTAAATCTTAGGAATTTTACTAGACAGAATAACTACAGTCTCGATTGTTACGTTTAAGATGGTAATCTGTGCTTTTTTGCATCAGTCTTTTCCTCATATGTAGTACGCAGTCATATCAAACGTGTTTAAAGGTGCCATGACATCAAATTTCACTTTTCTGGGGTTTTGGGTGTATAATATGATCTGTTGTGCACTGATGAGGCCATGTGAATGTCCAGAGTGAGAATCAAAGTTCCTGTTTATGGTCTGTCAGCTTTGTCTCTCTGCTCAGAAACAGTTGAATCAGACAGCAGGCTATCATTCTACGTAGTTCTATCATTCTACGTAATTTAATTGCTCCAATAAGAGCACAGTATCAAGTAAACAGCCCCCCCCTCCTCTCTCTCCTAACGGTTTATGCACCGTCCGCTCCCCCCCTCCCCTCCCTGTCTGATTCAGCTACGTGTATGGAGCTAGTAGTAACTTCTGTGCAGTCAGGTCTGGGTTTTCAAACAAATGGATTTAAAAGCAAACTTCTGTAGCAACACTGAGGGAGGGGGCCACAACCTTGTCATTACCTGTAAGTTTATTTATTTTCTAAATGCTGTCTTGTCTGATAAACGTAGCTCACACTGTCTAAAGTGCCCATGTTGCTAGCAGTTAGCCTTTAGCAAACTCCGACCGTAGCTTGACCTAGATTCTCCAAATAAGGTGTAGCCAATCAAAATGAAGTCAACGTGGTCTCCGGGTAAAGCTCCATATCATCACTGGACCCAACTGTATTACTGAGGAAGTGAGGTCTGGCGTTTCAAAACAATACTCCGCTGTAAAAAATGCCGTTTTTTTCTTTGGAGTATTTACATATGCAGTAATGCCAACAACATAAACTAGTTTTTAACTGCTATGTCATCACTCCTTTAATATTATTGCAAGTCGCAGTGACACAACATGATAAACAACCAATAGCTCGATAAGCTCCGACAGCAGCGGAAACAGGTAGGCCTACCTACCTCCAGAGCCGTCAATACTAGGGATGCACGATATTGGAATTTTGACTGTTATCCGATATGCCGATATTTTAAACCTCATGTGGCCGATAACCGATATCGATATTAAAGCTGAAAAACATAAGCAGTCATTGCAAATAACAGTTTTGTTATCAGTTTCCGACACTTTGAAAAATAAGGGAAAAAATATTGATACACTGAAATATTGTGATATTTTTATTTGCCAATATCAAATCAATATTCAAAAACATGGTATCGATCTATTTTATAATTACGAAATCTCGCGAGATTTCATTGTTCTGTTACAAAATCTCAAAATATTTTGTGAATTCTTGCGCGATTTCGTAGCAGAACGATGAAATATCGCGAGATTTTGTTAGTAAAATAGATCAATGCCGCATTTTTAAATGTCAATATGATATCAGCATAAGAAAATAATGTGATATTTCAGTGTATCAATATTTTTTCCCACCCCTAGTCTTCAGAAGTTTTAAAATCTGTAAAAAATAAGTTTTTGAAGAAGAGGAAGAAGTTTTGGGGTTTTTTTTGGACTTAAGAAACAGCGGCCTGATCGGTTAAACATCGGTGGGGTGGCCAATATCCGATACTCAGTTTTAAGGCCAATATAGGCCGATACCGATAGGGGGCCGATTATATCATGCATCCCTAGTCGATACTCAAGGGTTGCTAAATACTTTGACTAGAGCCGTCAAAATACAGTTGTGACATACACTGACTTCGCTGTAAAAGCAGTCACATGACTCCTTTGAAGCGAATCCTGCGCTGTCATAGCTTACTGCAGAACAGACAGCAGCAATCAAATTGCTGACAGTTAATACAAAATAAACACAGACATGTTTGTGACTATTAGAGAGAGCATGTTTTGCATTTTTAGTGTTTTATCTTACTGTTTAAATGTTTTATCAGTTGTAATACAGTGTCCTTGGGCGCTTTGATAAGGCACTTTTCAAATAAAATGAATTATTATTACGGGAACAAGATGCATGATTGAAAAAAAAATGCTGAAAGAATGTAGTTGTAGTCTTGTAAACAGTGACCCTGCAAAATTCAGACTGTAAAATCTCAGTTTGAGACTAGGCTGAGACTAAAAACTGTCTTTACAAGTGAGCTGGTGTGAGATGGTCTCCCAAGAGTCTTTTCCAAATCTTTTCAGAGTCCTCTCATATAAGGGAGGCATAAGAGAGTATTATTTGGCTTCTATATCTTAACGCTCGTAAACTAGCTTGCTAGCTAGCTGCATACATCATGTCTCCATGCTCCACCTCTCAGTGTGCGGAAGAGTTTTCTCATGAGAAGTCGAGAGAAATCAAGCTACGCAGAAAACCACATGTAGATGGCTTAAAACACTGTAGCAATTGTACTACATGTTCTCGATGTAGCCATTTTACACATCGCACTTTAAACAACTCAGGACCAAGGTTATAATAGTTTTGGATTTTTCATTAGTTTCAGTTTTTACTTAGTTTTGACTTTTTGTTTTTCAATTCAGTTAGTTTTAGTTAGTTTTTTGAGCATGTTTGCTAGTTTTTATTAGTTTTTATTTTTTAGAAAATGCTTAGTTTTAGTTTAGTTTTTATTAGTTTCAATCTTAGTTTTAGTTTTGGGGGATTTTTTTTCGTAAATTATAGCTATTTGTCTGGCGTGACATTCAAAATCATCAGAAAGTCCCTAGAAATAAAAGCAAAGTAAACAGATTAAATAGAAATAGATTTCACGTCAACCCAAAAAGCTTATGTATTAAGTAAATTTACAAAAACTAAAACTAAGGATGTTTTTGCAATAATTTTTGTTAGTTTTAGTTAGTTTTTTTAAGACACAATACGGTTTCAGTTAGTTTTCATTTTTTTAAAAACTGTCATTTTTATTTTTATTTCAGTTAATGAAGATGTTTTTTCAATTTTAGTTTTAGTTTTTCCGTTAGTTTAAGTTTACTATAGTAACCTTGCTCAGGACACATCAATTATGTTTGATATATTGCCCATTCCTGCGTGCAGTGTTGTCCTGGGAAAACTGTATCCCGTGCACATGGGTGTTAGTTTGACACTTGGCAACCTTCACAGGGAAGCAGCACTCTTGTACAGCAGCAAGCTCTTCCAGCAGAGCAGCAAGGTGAGGCGCTCACGCAGCTTCCAAAAAGATCTGATAACATCTGGGGGAAGATCATCTTTTGGTGGTAAGTTTCATATTGGACCACTTCTTCTTGACCCATTGGCTAAAGAATTGTGACGTTGCCATCGGATGTGGCCTATTATTAAATTTCATAACTAATAAAACGAATAAACCATATAAACCAGGCCTAGATTGAGACTTTTATTAATATCTCAGCCGGTTGTTCAACAGCGGTGAGGCTGACTGATCCTCTTCCGTGCAGCATTTTTGTGCACGTCTCTGACTCCGGTTTTTAAGCTGCCACACAGCACCTCTTTAATCTTTGTCACCTCACAAATGAGGAATTCTGTCTTGATCCCCCCAAAAGTTTCTTTTTTGGCAGAATCTCTCCTCTCCACGGTTCAACCTCGCTGGGTGAAGCCTCATCATTATGCATGTTTAAGGGCGTAACCGTGGGCGTGACATTTAAATGACGATAAATTTCAGCTGTGGAATTTATCAAGACTCTTTTGTTCGTACGACGAGATTGGACCGATACGAACGTTTTAATAAATCACACGTGGGTCCAATCGTACGACCATTTTTACGATCAGATGTGCGACCATTTCGACGATCGTTTGATAAATGAGGGCCACAGAGAGCAAGTGTGAATGAGCTGATTTATGAGATGTAGACATAAAGATATATAAAGATGAGCTCTCAACAGGCAACAGTTTGAAATATACAACTGCGGAGCTGCACCTGGAAAATAACACCATGGGACGTGGACATGAATAACTGCTCTTTTCATGTATTTGAGCAATTTGTCCTGGTGGGTCACAACAGCAGGATGGCACTCTCACTGAATAAACAATAGACCTCGGATCATTTCTTTCTGACTCAAGCTACATCCCTGAGGGGAATTTCTATCATGCTGAGAAAAGAGGCAGCTCTGATCGCTTTCAGAGGATCACTGATAACAAAGGGGAATACCAGCCAATGAATGCATTAATATGCATATGGACTAGAAAGGAAGCCTGACATGACATGACAGGACGATCCACGCACCAAACACGTTGATACGTCTGTTTGCGTCTGCAGAGTCCCTCACTTTCTGCATGTGGGTGGGTGCATGCATGTTTGCCTGTGTATGAGTGTGTGCACGCATGCATAAACTCAGCAGAGCGCACGCTTCTGCACTCAAACAGCGCAGTCTGGTTGCATAGCAACAAAAACACCCCATTCCCTCTGTCCCCTCTTCCTCCTCTTTTTCCTCTCCTCTGTGCGAGTGTTTGAACTAGAAGAGTAACCTGAAAACACTCTTAAAGCTGCCACACGCTCACCTCTGAGTGTGCTGCCTTGCTCAAACGACACCACAGCGCATGCGTGCTTTCGTATATCTGTCTTAGTGTGTTTGCGCGCCTGCTATCCATAGATTTAGCAAAGATGAAAACATGAGAGGAAGAGGGAGGAAGAAGTCATCCTCCCAGCTCTGCAGACTTACAGAGAGAGAGGGGAAAACAAATCAAGCATGCAGTTTAGCTTCACACTGTGTTTGAACATTGATAATTTCTGCGTTAATATCGATGTGAGCTTTCAAATTTGCTTTCATACCGCAGCTTGCTTCCTTCATCTCCCTTTTTTTCCTTTTTCTCCAGCTTCCTTTTATTCTCTCTTTACTCTCTCACATGCATGCAGCCACAGCTAAAGTGGGAATTCTGCGTGTCTTGACAATCACATTACCTCCAGCTCCCTCCCTACTTCCCCAGTGGCCTAGTTAGAGAAATATGCATAACTCCTTCATTTACCCCTGCAGCTGAACAAGTACACCAGATAATTCACTGTACTAACAGATGCAGCAGAATTGAGTTTTATTATCCAGCATGTATACTGTTGAGACATCCTCCTGATGTTACACTTTTGCCAGTGTCCCTGAATCAGATGCAGCTCTGATATATTTGTATATGTGACACACATGCAGCTTCGAGATATCATCATCTTCTCCACACAGAGCAGTAACAGGACAAAGCATCCCTCCCCACAACTACAGCCCCAGATTAAGGCCATACCGATGGTGTAATTCTGTGTTCTCAGATGTGACACAGCATGCGTCTAGTCGGACTGTTAAATATATACAGGGAGCGTTGAGTAAGAGAGTGCACTATTGCTGGCTGTGGCCGGATGTGTTCAATTTTATGCTTCCGACAATGTGAGAAGATTGGATTTGGATAAATGCAACTGTAATGTGATATCTCATTGTGCAGCCAGCAGAGAGGTTGTTATGACCCAGTAATCCAAACATTAATAAAAAGTTAAATCCTGCCAGGGGAAGGCAAAACAAAGGAAGGCTGGTGAATGCAAATGCTGTCAGCTCCACTACTCAGCATAAAGGCGAGCTTTCTAGATGATGAGCAGTCATTACATCTACGATAAAGACTGTTGTTGTCTAAACTGACTTAAATTGTCGTACTGACAATTTGTTATGTTTATTATATCCAAGCCCTACTCTTAAGGGATGCATACTAACAAAATGTGATGACAATGGTCCATTGTCTCTCTAGCGAAGGCAGTTCTGTTTAGCCTTGACAGAATTTCTAGAGACCACCATAGAGGCTGGTGATTTCTAGATTGGATTGCTTAGGTTTGCATATTTACTTCTTGCTGATGATTGACTTTAAAGGTACAGTATGTAAAAAATCAAAGGTCAGTGGCAAAAAAAAAAGTGATATATAATTCAAAACTGTGTTTCTTTTAATGTATAATCACTGCACTAGAATAGCTGTTATATGTTCTTTCTTAGAATGAGCCATTTACTTGCTGGAGCACATACATGGATATTTTGCTGCCATTTTTACCACGGTATCCCTAAATGGACAAAACAATGTGAGTGGAGTTAGAGCTCTCTGAACTTTCAAACTGCTGTACCAGCTTTGTTTAAGGAGAGTTGGAGTGCTGTTTGGGATACGTAGTGTCTTAAAAGACATTAAAAATTGTTACTCATAGTTCAGTTATACACCTGAGACCACTGGATCCACTCTCAGATGAAAACATCTTTTTGTCTCGGAAAACTTTGGCCACTAACGGCCACCGTACACTCACCACAGTGCTGGAATATGAAGTCATTTGAAAGAAAACAAATTTTCTTTCAAATACCTATCTTTACCACTAGATGTCAGTAATTCTTACACACTGTACCTTTAAACAATGTAGACCTGGTTGAAAAATGGTGAACTGTCCACTTTAAGTTTGGAGTGCATTGTTGCTTCAACTATTTTGGGGTGTTCAAGGATTGCAGTTGAAAGCATTAGGAGATTGACAGGTGAAATGTCGACTGGGTCTACTCTGCAGTGATGTGGACACTGTATCTATGTCTGAGCCACATGACAAAATGATTGATTTTCCAGTCAATCTCAGTTCCAACCGCCAACTGTGATCTTGAGCCGTGGTGACTAAAACAGTGAGATTATGAATCCAAAGGGTGGAAATAAGTTTTTTTCAAAGGTGTCACACCTCGCTCTGTCGGACAGGGTGAGGAACTCGGCCATTTACGACAGGTTCAGAGTGAAATTGCTGGTTCTCGGCAAAAGAAGAGGCAGTTGAGCTGGTCTGGGCATCTAATCAGGAAGCCCTCTGGACACGTCCCAGGGGAGGTGTTTCAGGCATGTCCTCTCAGGAGGCGGCCTGAGGGCAGACCTGCTGGAGAGATTATATCTTTGTGTCACTCAGAGCTGCAGGAGGTGCCTGCAGGGAGTGGGAGGACTGGAAATTTCTGCGGAGATTTTTGCCTTTATCGCAAGCAAAAAAAAAAAAAAAGAAAAAAAATAGATGAATGATGGATAGATGATGAAATAATAAATATTATATTTATAAAGCTCCCCTTGGCAAAGCAGATCTGTTCAATAAAGCAGCCAGATTGCCATTCTGCTTGCTACGATGCTGGACAGGACAAGTAGGAAAAAAAAGAAAATATAATTAATTCATGAATAAACAAATAAATTTGGGATGAACAATATTGGAATTTTTGCCAATATCTGATATGCCAATATTTTAAAACTCATGTGGCCAATAACCGATATCAATACCGATATTAAAGCTAAAAAAAAAAAGCATTCATTTCAAATAGCAATTTTGTTATCCGTTTCCGACACTTTGAAAAATAGGGGTGAGAAAAAAATATCGATACATGAAAATGTCCCGAAATTTTCATATGCCTCTATCAAATCGATATTTAAATCTATTTTAATATTTAAATCTATTTAAATATTTAAATCTATTTTACTTACAAAATCTGGCGAGATTTCATAATTCTGTTACAATATTTCATGAATTCTCACGAGATTTCATAACAAAATGATGAAAGATTGCGAGATTTTGTTAATAAGATAGATCGATACCTCATTTTTAAATGTCAACATGATACCAGCATATGGAAATATCACAAAATTTTCGTGAATTGCCGCGAGATTTCATAACGGAGCGATGAAATATTGTAAGATTTCATTAGTAAAATCGACTGATACCATGTTTTTAAATGTCAATATGATATCAGCTTATGAAAATATCACAACATTTCAGTGTATCAATACCTCTAGTCTTTAGAAGTTTTAAAGTCTGTAAAAAAAGTAGTTTATAAAGAGGAAGAAGAAGTTGTTTCGTGTTTTTTTAGACTTTAGAAACAGCGAGCTTATTGGTTAAACATTGGTCAAATATCGATGGGGTGGCCAATGTCCGATACTCAGTTTTAAGGCGGATGTAGGCCGATATCAATAGGGGGCCGAATATATAATGCATCCCTAAAATAAATCAATAAATAAACAAACAATAGATTTTCAAATGTTAATATCTGAGAAGGTCAGATGAGAGATGTGAAGCGATTCCATGGCCACTTTATGATGAAAGAGAAATATTACTTGCATTTACAAACCCCAAAGCTGAGCTCAGAGCTTTCTGTTTTTTTTTTCCAGTACACAAGATTCATGTTCCTTCTCCCTTTTTTATAGGCCCTCTTTCAAGCTGTAGAAAGCAGTTTTTTTTAGTGAAAAAAAAAGAACAAAGAAAGTAGACTCTGTAAGCTTCCTGCCCAACACCAGTAAAATAAAGTAGCAAATAACTGAACATATTCTAGTGCTGTGCAGCTGGGGGAGATATATTCTCAGAAGTTGGAGATGAAAACAGAAGTTGTTGTCCTTGGAAAAATCTGTCAATTGAATCTGAAACCACATTTCTGTTCTATATTTTCAGATGAGGTGGTGTAACTTGCGTACACTGGAGAAAGTTAGAAGACAACAGGCTTGGAAATAAAGTTCATGTAGGTAAATTTTGTCACTGCAGGTTTCGGAAACCAAGAGGCTTCTCACCTTTTCTCCATTCTATGTAAAACCACGTGAACTTCTGGTGCTTTTCAAAGTGGAGGAAAATTGAATGTAAAAGTTGGGATACTCTTTAGTTTGTAAACATAAAGTATCGTCTAATGGAGGCCAACATCTGATGAGACTTTGGTTGTGGAGGTAAGAGGGTACTGCTCTCTACCTTCAACATCCTTACTTTACACGGAGAGAGTGGAGCTGCAGCTTTATGAGGTGAAACAGGCCAATCTGCAGTGACTTCAGCATGTTTAATCAAAACTAAGGTGATATGGCTCACAAAGCTAGGATCCAACGGCCTCTAAAACAAACCTCGTTAAATCTGAGTGACTTATTTTTTCCATATCTACATCACCAGGTAGATTTAGATGGCTGAGCATCTTGGAAGGTAATTTGAAATGACTATGTGTAAAATGCAGATGGAGAGATGGAAGAATGATATGGAAACAGGATTTTCTTGTTTTTTTTCTGTGGTCTACTACAATTCACACTGTTTAAGCCATGTTGTAATCTACTTAAAACCAAATTATAAACTATCTTGGGAGCTAGGGAGTTCGTGTATTTATGAAAAAGCAACTGTTCCTCTCTCTCTCTCTCTCTCTCTCTCTCTCTCTCTCTCTTGCTATACATACATACATTATAAATATATATATATATATATATATATATATATATATATATAGCACAGTGAAGTTTGTTGTGGGACCTTTATACGTTAGAAAATGACACCTCACATTGTAAATACTGCGACACGTTTTTATAAAAACAACTCCACAGCAACTCCCATGATGTACCATTTAAAAAACGCTCATCCAACCATGCTTTAAAGACACACAATGGAACTTTCAGCAGTTTTCTCAGTGACAGAACAAGCGCCCCCTATCGGCAGCTAAACTAGCATCCATCTTGTTCGTACCGGTACTGTAAGCTCACTCCAGCCAGTAAAAGACAGTCTTATCTTGACTCTTGTTCTGTCCCTTCCTCTGTGTCTTTTCCTCTCTTCCTCCGGTGATGTTTCCTTGCGTTTCTTTACCGAATTCGACATGATGCGCATTCAAAACACCCGCGATGTTGATACCTGGTTTACATCCGGTTGCTAGTGAGTGACACGGTGCTGCAGCCAATAGTCGGCTGCAACGTCACGGTCGCGTCCCGGATGGGAATCTTACATAGTGCTGTTTCTGAGCCCCGGGACGGCTCTGGGCACTGACAGCTCGAAAATGCGCATAATGATTGTTGGTGTGACATCAAAACGAGTCAGAAACACAGATTTTTAAGGTCTAAAAGTTACGTTGTGTGTCTTTAAGGTAATGAATCCTCCGTTCAACCCAACGTTGTCTCAGTCTGAAGCTGGAGGAGCTGTGATGCTAAGCAGGCAGATACAATTATGGAGGGAATCTGTAAAATGATTTTAGTGGATATGTTGTCCAGAAGTGTCGTCGATGGGAAAGGTTTCCCAGATTTGATGAATTTACTCAAATCAGTCTATCAGTTTCCTTCACGGCGCACCGTTATCAGGCTCATTGAAACATGAAAAGCGAAAGTAGGAGCTGCTAAATAAGTTAGCCACAGCAGCTAGCCTTACCATAAAAATAGGCTGTTGGACCGCTTTAACATCAGAGAGCTACCTCACCATCACGTACCACCACTGCCAACCTTCTCACCAAGATGATTGAGGCTGTAGAGCAGTGGGGAGTTTAAATGAATATGTACTTGAGAAAAAAACAGTCTGCCTGTAGTATGTGTAGTCACTTTTTTAACATGCATTTCTTAATTATTAAATCGATAATTGATATATATATATATATGTATGAAGTCTGGAAATTATGCCATGTGGGGGTAATGGCCAACACACCGGACGTACCGGCCGACACCAGCAATAAAAGCAAATATTGGCCTCAAACATTGGATGGCCGATGTATCAGTCTAGCTTTAGTATATACATATACATATATGTATATATATATAAATATATATATATTTATGTTGTGCGCTTGCCCAGCATGCTTTTTGCATAGTAAATGTTTATTTGCAGCATAGCCAGATATTATATAAAAGTGTCATCATATGAGATGTTTTCAGAGCAGACGCGCTGTTTTTGGTCAGTAAATTAAGTTAACTGCACTGCATGATCGTAACTGCACTGATTTGTCACAACACGCTTACAATTTGTTGAACTGTTATTTAATGTAAAGTAAAATATAAGGTGGTGGATGACAAATGAATAAAATCCAGAGGTTATACAAAGAAACAGGACAAGAGCCAAAAACTGCTTCAGCTTTGCTGCCAGAAATGCAAATTTTCTTACAGTATATTGTGTAATGGCAGCGTTTTACTGGAACATCCTCCTGACATAAATGTAAATGGATGGTTAGTGTCAGGAAAGATTTTTAATATCTGGAGATATTGAGTGTACTTGATTTTATTATTTGTGTGTGTGTCTGTATTTATGTATCTACCTTGTTCCACATTAATCAAACTCTGATTTCACATCTTATGAATTAAACATAAACTACAAAGTATTTAAGACACCCAAGTACAATAACACTGAAAACTGGTGTCTTAGAGCAGACGGTGCTTCTTAAACTACTTAAGTTCAGCTTCATCTGTATTTATGGTAGTATGCAGTAAATCTCTCTTCACAGAAGATCATAACACAAATTATATGCACTATTTACTAGTAAAACATTAAGTGCAATATATTATGTATGAGGAAACTTAGACATCTTCAATTCAATTCAACTTTATTTGTATAGTGTCAATTCGTGACGTCACCTCAGGGCACTTAGCAGACAGAGACATTCAAGTCAGATTCATAATAGCCTAGCTAACGAAACCAACAGATTCAATCTGGACTTGACCCGGTCCATCCCCCATCCTGAGCTAGCACGGCATGGTGGCGACAGTGGGAAGGAAAACACCCTTTTAACAGGAGGAAAATCCTCCAGCAGAACCTGGCTCAGGTAGGGTGGCCATCTGCCTCGACCGGCTGGGGTGGAGAAGACAGAAAGAGAGACCAACAGATACTGCAACATTTATCTGGCCAGACCTGCTGAGAGAGGAGAACACAGTTAATGATGTAATACTTCTCCATGTAGAAACTTTATAGGAGAATGACAGTAAGAGATTGACTGGGTCGGTTAGAAAACGCTTCTGTCCACTTGTCCAACTCAGGGGACTGTGGGGGGAGGCTAAATATCACTCTGGGCTGGCGTGCCTTTAACATTGCAGTAAAAGTCTGTTTTATGAGTATGTTGTTCTTCTATAAATGAGATATGTGAGCATGAAGGAAGTTGAGAGTTACACTGCAGAGAGGGCTGCAAGCCTACACAGAGCTTAGCATAAACAATATATGAATGACCTGCAAATGTCATTCACATGACATTTGTCATATGAATGACAAATGTCACCACCACCACCACCCTCCAGTCTGGCTAGGACCCACTGCACTTTGGAGAGCGATGGGATCTGAACCAATGAGGAGTGATCAACCTATGATGACAATGACATGGTTCTGGTTCTGGAGTCCCATGTTGTTTTCTGGTGAACCAGTGCATGTTCAAACCAGTTTAACCAGAACCAAAGTGGGCAGACTTTACTCTGTGGAAGTAAACATCAACAGCTTGGAACCCATGATTTCCCAAAATTAAACATGAGGCTACAATCAGATGACTGAGTGAATTTCATAAGATATATAGAAATCAGCATGAGCTTACATAAATCACCTACTGGAATGCCTACTGGGTTACTTGGTCCTTGAGAACTGTAGGACTGCAGGTTTCAGACCTTTCCTTTCTCTCACACTTGATTCAAATTAAATGTATCCAACAGCTTATCTAGTTCTGCTTCATGACTCATTCATTTACATCATGTGTTGTCGCATCTAAAACTTGCAGGATTGCTCCTCTCAGGGACCAAATTTGCCTACCCCACATTATGTATATATAGTTTTAGTCATACTTGAGTGGGCTGTTCACAGGTGAACCACTTTCTAGTGTCTCTCAAAATCTTTTAAAAATAAGAGATTTTCCAACATTGCTATTCACTGAACTGCATCTCTGCTTAAATCTAAAATTCAAAGTCAAATGGGACCATTTCCATAATGATGCTTGTGCTAAAACTTCAAAGTAACCTGGACAGATGATTGCTATACAGAATGTGTTATAACATTTGCATTTGAAAACAGTTATAAACATGAACATTGTGTCTGTAGGAACCATACACACAACACATATGCTAAATGATTGCCATAATTGGAACTCAACTAGTTCTTTAACACTGATGAAGGTCGCCTGCAGTCGTGGCATTGCTATGGGAATGAATTTAGACTCTTAGAATCAACAACATTAAAGAGCCTCTTATAGGACAGCACAGATGCCCACACAGAAAACACTTCAAGATCCTTAAATGTGCTTGTTATGAATGTCACATCTCCACACTTCTTGTATTTTCATATAAAAAAGAAAAAAAAGGTCACTGCCATCAAGAAAGACTGCTGCTGCAAAGGGGTGTTCAGCATCTTAAAAGATGTTGAAAATCATGCTCATGATTGCCAGAAGCCAAGGTTTCACCATGAGATTCATGCAACCTCTGCTGTCAGCCGTCTTTTCACTGTGTAATTTTGCTGTCATGGTTTCCCCAAGTAGCCAAATCAAATATACCTGCACCCCAAATGACAAAAAAGACATGATTAGTCAGGCCAAAATTAATAACTACTTTGCACTACGGTGCATCTGGCAGCCACAAAATCAGCTTCTCTGGCCAAGAGAAGGCATTTTTTGGATGTTCACTATAACACCAGTAATAACTGTGTTTCTGAACATCTGATGGCAATCCTAAAAAAAGTGCCTTAAGCATTTTGAAGTTTTTTCTGTGTGGGTGTGTGTGCTGTAGCTGTACTGTCAAAGGCTCTTCAGTGTTGTTGATGCTCTACCTGCAGTCTTTCAGCTTTGGGTAAGGCTTAACATGGGCACTTTGAAAGGCTGATTGTGATTGCCATTGTGACACTACAATAAATCATCAGAGAGGAGAAGGACATCAGTTATTCAATATTACCTTGTTGGATTTTAATGATTTGTACATATGACCATAGCAACTAACCTTCTTGCACTCTTTTTGCAAGCTTGACACTTTATCAAATGTGACTCTTGTGCAGCAGGTGACAAATCATAAGAATTTGAAGGTACACTATCAATAAAAAGCAACAAAACCCAAGCCTTTGATAACCTGGATAATGCATTGCAGTTTTGTCAGGTTACACAGTTTGAAAGGTCAAGAACAGAAACCCTTAGTTGCTCAGATCCCGCTTGTACATTTACCTCCTTTCAATGCATTAACTTCAAAAACTGAACAGTCAGGGTCATTGAAATTTGGATGCAATTGGGCAAAACTCTATTGTGAAGAGTTAACCTGCACCTATCCTGTTATCATTGGAACCTTTGGATGAGAGGTGCCAGCATGTTAATGCTCAATGCATTACACATTCCTTAATGATATCTCTAAATGCACCCTGAGGTGAAAAGAATCTTTAGAATTGGATTAACCTTTCACTGTGTGGTCTGCATATACTGCATTCTTCTTTTTTAGTCAATAATTTGGGTGTTCTGATGTTCAGATCACGACTCAGTTTAATCTACATGCTTTAATCCAGATCACAACAATTTCCAAACGTAATTTGCTGACTAATATATCCAACCCCTAGACAGCTACCAATATTATTAGATAATCAATATTGCTGATTCTGTTTTATAGGAATGTTTTGGTTGCATCTCTTGGTCTTTCTGATCCTGTCATGTTGCAGTTCAGGATCTAAATGGAGCAAATGATAAACTGGTGAGTCCATGAAAATGCTGAACAGGGGGTATTTATATATCTGGAGTAATTAGTAAGTGGATGCAGGTGTGTTGATAATGAACAGCAAACAAGTGTGGGATGTGGCAAGTTGGAGATGGACACTGGTAGGTGGGAGAGTGCTTGAAAAAAGGACAAAATCAAAGTCCTTTATCCTGGGCCATGCACTTCAAAACAAATGAGGATATTTAGCTATTTTTTTTCTCTTTTTAAATTGAGGACTTATGTTTCAGTTTTTATCAAAAACTGTGATGTTGGAACATTTGTACTCAACAAAAAAAGAAAGAAAAAAACAATAAATATCACTAAGCTGTCCACTACAATTCCCTAATAACTGTATTGATCCATATAAAGAAGTGTTTCAGGGTAAAAAGGCTTGCAAATGATCACCTGTTATGAGTTTAATTGCTGCTGTGCAACAATTCATTTGTGTAATTTGGCATGTGTCTAGACATTAAATGCTTCCTAATTATTTACTGACAGAAGTTGAGCTGTTAAGTTTTAAGGACTCCCAGTAGAAGATAGTAAAGGAAATAACATGATAGAATCACAAGTCATACCTCAACAATTAGATCCTAAATTCCTGAGTCTTCTGTAGTAAAGCAAGTAAAACAGTAATCACACCTGTTTGACTGGAAGTTGCTGATTAAAAGGGTCAGCATCAGTAGGTCACCTCTGAATATTGTCTGCACTTTTCTTCTGAGTGTGGGACCACTTGCAGCTGTCAGACTAAAGAATGCTAGACTGGCCTGGACAAAAGGAAGGATTTGGGACTGATCTGGTGTGAAAAGCCATAAAGGATTACTGCAGCACTGCACACATATTGCAATATGAAAGTTTATTCATTTATCCAATACAGCATGTTGTTACTTGCATAAGGTTTTTCTTGTTTTTATTTTTGATTATCACCTTTTGCATTGAAATAAGTGTGTTAAAATACATGTTTAAAGCATGTTCAAGGACAGAAATTGTTGAACCAACAAGGCAGTTGAACCAATTAATAGCATTTCTGACTAAAATCTTTAGCGCTAAACTATCAGGGCTCCATGACAAAGTGGGATAGTGATCAGAGAACAGTCAGTTTCCAACTCTATACACTATAATTCATAACAAAAGACCTTCTACAACAGGAACATTAACCTCCAAGCTAGCTAGTAGTCAGTACAGTAACTAGCAAACAATTGTCTTGTCTGACCTTAGCTGTTTGACCTAAAGTCATAGCTCCATGATGCAGAGAAGTTCTAGCAGAGTAAACACCAGCCTCCCATCTGTTCCATCATAAACTGACTTCCTATGATACATTCACCTAAGCTAGTTAGCTGCCATGCTGTCAGCTAACTAGCTGACTGGTAACTGCTATGAGTTTAACAGAATATATCATGCCTTCTTTAATTTACTGTAACTCTTCAATCCTTTATGCTGTTGACATGAGTCTAACGGATTCTTAAAGCTCAGAAGCTCAGCTTTGCAGTGATACATGGTACTTTAGCAGTCTCTGTGCTGTGTTGAGTTTTGAAGCAGGGAAAAAAAGAGGATCAAAGGGGGGCATGGTGGATGACTGCACTAGCAAGTAGTGAGTGTTTAGCTGTGTTTTGGTGGCGTTTTAGGCAGTGTTTAATTATTTTTCTGTATAGAGTGTTTGAATTGTTATAAAATAGAAGTATTAAGCTTTTTCTTGTTTTGACTAAGAAAAGAAAAGGCTAGCTATAAGACATATTGTGATGGGCACAGTGTTATTTTGGAGGACAACCTCGAAAACGAGATGTCAAGGGGTTATTCCTCATGAAATAAATGAAAGGGAAAAAAAATTCTTTAACAAATTCCCTAAAAATAAGAATGTTTTGTTGCTTTTTATACATTTGTATTGCGTGTCTTCCAAACCTTAGTGTAAAATGTGAATGATCTCATATCAGGTGATA
This sequence comes from Atherinomorus stipes, assembly GCA_023101725.1. Classification (NCBI taxonomy): domain Eukaryota; kingdom Metazoa; phylum Chordata; class Actinopteri; order Atheriniformes; family Atherinidae; genus Atherinomorus; species Atherinomorus stipes. Next base: position 405,506 of record JALJCO010003429.1, read on the forward strand.
TCATACAGAAAGTTGAGATGATAAGACTTTGGTGGTCTTTGCAAGGCTCACTCACCACCAGATAGGATTGATAAAAATCAGTCATCAACGTAATCTGATCTGATTGTTGTGTTAAAAACCATATGCGTTTTAATTATTAAATAATCACCGGAAAACTACATTGCTATTTTCAGTCTATGAGCCCCTGCCCATCTAAAGCAAAATGTGATAAAATATTCATGGATATTATGCTACTGCAGTTTATGTCAGATATTTTATCCCTTCACAACAACCCGCAGCTGCACAGGAATCAATCTGATACTCTTCTTCAGATACAGTAGTTTCTAATTTTCACCTAAAAGAATGAAAATAGCTATCACAAACAGAGCCAAAGTAGAGTCAAGTTTAGCTAAGCTGTGAAATAAAATTAATGGCATAAAGTTGATCAGGAAATAGTCTTGAGACAATAGTATTATCAGCTGAACACAGATACAGTCATTCATTGCCTTAATAAATTTTTTTCTTCAAGTATCTTTTAAACCCTGATTAGTAAGACTGATGGGGCTGCAGCCATGGCTCCTCACCATTACTGGCTTCAATAAATGATCCTTCAAGACTCCTATAAAGACCTCACATTACTTTCAGTCAGAACAGCTGGCAAAGAATATAACAATGACAGGCTGGTTATTATCTAATGGAGACTGACCTTGTGGACCTGTACCATGCAAGATGTCCTACAAATGGAACATTAAAGTATACTTTTTTTTCAGTAAGAGATATTGAGGAAAATACTGACAGCATGAGAAAGATTCACAAATCCTTAGAGTGGCAGTCCCTTGAAGGGGATTTCTGTCAGAGAAATGAGCTTGTGAACTCCTAAATCTGAACAAAACGAAAGCAGTAAGCCTCATTTTGTTCAGTGACAGATGCCTTTTCTCTTTTCCAGTTACAAAATGAGATACACTTTTACAACTCATGAATGTGCGAATTGCTGAGAGAATACATTTACTTGCCAAATGGACTTAGGTGGAATAGATGGAATTCAATCTTGTGCATGAACATGTGTTGATAAGAAATATGCAAAAGTTAAAATTTTGTTTAATTCGTTGCAGATATTCCCCTGAGAAATCACTCCCTAACATTTTTATAATTGGTGTTAAGCATAAAAATTAATATTTGATATTTGAAAAACAGATGATGCAGAGAAATTAATATTTTCTCCCAAAACACTTTATATTCCATCCATTTATAATAACCGCCTGCTGCATACCTGTACTCATGCCAGGTTTACGGTGTGGCAGCTTTCAGTGTTTAACTGATAGCAACTAATGGAGTTAGTACTTGCCGGAGAGCAAAATTAAATGATTTGACATGCAAATGCAAAATAGCTTGGCAACACATTTTTGGGTATAATGTTCTTTGCACCAGCTGGTCATTTTTAAGCCTTGGCAATGGTTTTCTATTGGCTACAGACTGGCACTGACATGGTGTGAAGCTGTGCAATTTGATTTCTTTAGTCAGGGAACTATGTAATCAGCATTGCAAATGTTAGTTTGCAAGCATAGTTAAGCTAATGAAAAATATTGTTGTAAGGAAACTGAACCATAGGCCAAATATTTATCCTCAAAAGCTATAAAATGACCAGTGTGTCATTAAAGTAACAAGTTGTTTTAGATTGTTTATCACTTTGATGCCTATTACAAAAATAATAACTGAAGCGGAAACAAACATCCATTCATTTTCCTTCTAATCCCAATGTTATCCACTGGATTGGTATTTTGAACTATGTCAGACATCCTGCTACATGTATATAAATATCATTCCTGCTACCATCCTGCTAAGACCCTGTGCCCTGCCCTGTAAAGAAGGTCCCCAGGATTATCCCTAAAGACAAGGATATTTATGCTGTCTTAAAACATCTGGGGGAAAAAAAAGTTTCTCTAGTGCATTTTAACAGTATTAATTTGTGCAGATTAATGACACTTATGTAAGGAAGGGTAAGCTTATGTAATCACTGTCATAGAGAGAGGAAAGAACAAAGAGCAGATTTCCTGGTCTCCTTTGTATATTTGATCCTAATCTGGCTGCATTATGGCTGAATGTAGAAGATTCATATCACAATACCAGATCAGCTGTTAAAAATTGTGACTTAACACTTTCTGCTTTATAGATACAAAAATGTTGAGACAATTCTGGCAATTGCATGTGTGAGTAAATTAATTATTTCCAGACAAGCTTCCTTTATGCTACGGTATTAAATTAAATATTCCCTGCAAAGATAAAGTTTAAATACAGACCAAGTAGCTTTTTGTTTCTGGTGATAGTTTCTATCCCAGCAATTAAAAAAGTGAATGGCTTGATGGATATTTAAATTAAGATTTCTGTTTGAAATCTTCAGAACATCTATGTTTCTTTTACACACATGTGAACAGCTTGGTTCCCTCTCGTCTTTTGGTGTGATTATCCAGCAGTGAGGTTTGGTGGTATATTCAGGAACCTTGAAAACTGATAATTTAATCAATAATCCATAGATAGACCTAACCTCTCTTTTGACCTCAGGGTGTGAAAACCAAACAGGAAATATTGGCATATTACTTGTTGAATATTTACATCCTGGACATCACATCTGTGGTTGCATCATCTGGGGTATATAAGTTTACAGTAGTTTAGCGTGACAGCCTCTGTAAAAATGTCTTCCCTTGGAAACCAAACTATTTTGAGATGAAATGGAGAAAAAATGCACATATTAAAGGAAGGGTTGGGGGATCCTGGAAAAATGGTTTGAGCAAGCTACATTTAAAAAAATACACCTGCCCGAAACCATGCCTCCAGATCACAGGAATGTGTGCGCCGATGGTTTGCAAGCGAAGATAACTCGATAACGCAGAGTGGATAGCTTGTTAGCTGGCTAGTAGACAGCTGACACACCACATTTCTAAACATGATAATTCCCTCACTTCCAACTCCTGCGGTGTTAAACATCCACACTGAAAACATCAACACCCCTGACTTGATCCACATCCATTTTTATTTTGCTTTTCAGTGGATTTTTAAGGGCAAACAGCTACACAGATAACAGCAACGAGCATTCACACGCAGGCGGGTAAGGGGGTGAGGGAGAGACAAACAGCTTTTGAGTTTGATAGACATATCATCATTCCATCAATAAGGATGGGCTGTTCAAGATAATTGGATGATTTTTTTCAGGTGACTAAATTTTTTTATTTTTGTGTCGGAACATTTCATTAATTGGCTGCAATCGGGATGTGAAGGAGATTTTAAGCAATATAGTAAAAAAATGCTCCTGGAAAACATCATCCACTGTGCCTTTAACTCAATATAGTGAATAGGAGCAGAAATAAAGTAGGGTGATTGCTATGTCATCGAAGCAATTGAAATAAATAACCTATTTCAGGAAATCTGCTTATTTTGTGTATTTAATGTAGCTTCCGTACTTTTCATGAACAGAAGAATAACCTGGTTATTTATGTGGACTTGTCAGAGAACACATCCACTGTATGTGACACAGAGAACCAAGTTCTTGTCTTAGGCCAGCCACCAGAGCTGAAATTTTAAAATGTTTGTAAAAAATTGTTCTGACAGAAAACACACAAGATCAAACCTCCCAAAGTCCACACCCAGTATAGCATGAGAGTAAATTCATATACACAAATTCCCACATTTTTTTTTTGATTATTATTTTTTCTGTTTCTGCTGAATTAATGACTGAAAATCAGTCCACTAGGATTCCATGCCAATACAGCAGAATACCTTGAAGTTTTTTTGTTCGTATTTTTCCTCTTGACCAGCACCACCGTGTGACATTAGATATACCTGTACTTGGCTCAATGACTCCATTCTCCTACTGAGCTTATACTGGTGTAGATGGGTTTCCTAATTACAAACATTGGCAGTTGCACGTGCAACCGAGGGGGCAAGAAGCCTGGGCGGCCAAATCCACACTCTCATCTATCATAAAAAGTAAAGTTAGTTAATGAAACAATCAGAGATCATCGTTTGGAAAATTATATTGTATAAAACTGTATTTTGATGATGAATGATGATGCAACGTGGAGGAACATCATAAAGATTCTGGTAGGTCTGGACAAAGTCCAAGCAGAACTCTTCAAAACCATGGAGGGGGGGGGGATTTAAACAAAGTAATGACTAAGTAAACAGGCATCCCCAAAACTTGACAGACTTTAATAATCAAGAGTGATGCATTGATGCAAGGTAAGTAGTTTTACAGTTTTACGGCGCTGCTGACGGTTTTACAATCACACAATAAACCTCTCCCCGTAATTATGCCAATCTTGTAAAGCTGACCCCCATACATTTTAAGCAACACACCGAGCACACATACACCATTTCCTTTCCTGTTGTGCACTTAAGAGCATGTAACCTCTTTACACAGCAACACACACCATTAGTTACAGTTCAGTTGTTATTGACATCTGAGTGACCACATCTTTCCAGTTCTCCTGTAACAAGTAGCCCGGGGGTTCAATAACAGGTCATCCAAAGAACTGGATTACATCACCCTCTTCTGTATCTTCAGTGTGTGTGTTGTGAATTGAGCATTCAGCGTTATACCGTAGGTTTCTTTGTGTTTACATGTGGCACTTGTATGAGCAAGAGGGAGGTCAGAGAGAAAGCAAATAAGAGAGTGATTGATTTTATTTGACATCGTGTAAATGAAACATAAATCAAATGAGCGAAGGTAGGAGAGCAGGGATCGAACTAATAACTTCCCCCAACTTGGCTGATTTCAGTCTCGCTCTTTAGATCTCTAAAATACAGACTCATTGTTAAAACTTTTGGTTGGAATTAAACTATTACTCCCAGGGGTGTCTTTGTTCTAATTAATTTAAAAAGCACTAAAAGATGCACCCACTCAGTGTTGTGCCTGCACATGTCCAAAAATGAAAAAAATGTGGTTTCTTATTGTAGGATTGGCATCAATCAAGAATTAATGTTACAGAAGCTAGATTTTGTAAATACAGTTCACTATATCAGAATAAACTAATGTGTTGGACAGCCACGAAAGTTGCTGAAGTAAATAGTTTCACACCAACTTTAAAAGAAAACCTGGTCATTTTAAGCAGGATCAGATGATAATTATCCTTTATCACCTGTAATATTTTAGCAAAAAAAAGAAATTAAAAGAAAATACAAGAAGGAATGCATCTGTTGAGGTTTACACACTTTGAAACTGTCATGAACTGTTTAGCTCAGGGCTCCAGTCTTTAAAGGCCACTGTCTTGTGGGTTTTAAATGTTTCCCTGCTTCAACACCTGACTCGAATAAATAACTGTTGAGAAGAGAGGAGAAGACAAGAGGCCCACCCAGATAGACTGTGTCCATCTACCGTCTGACTTCATGGTCAGACCTAGTGTTGTTGCAGTGGAGATCGGTCTTTTAGGTTCTCGGTCTACGTGACAATGTGTATAATTGCATTGATTCTCTTCGTCTTGATCCTATTGTCTTGGTGAATAATTTTTTAATCGAGACTTGCAACAACACTGCTAATCGGTTTTTTGTTCATTAAGTCTCAAGTAGACTGTTATGTTTGGAAAAAAATTCATCTGTAAAAACAGCGAATGAGACCTTAAAACCTTCGTTAGTGGATTCGGGTCTCCTGCAAGCTGAAGTTTGACCAAGCGCCTTCTAGCTCACACCTGCAGAGATGCGCGAGACGACAGGTGGAGAGCGGCTGTGAGAACTTATGGTCATGCTGATATGGTCCCATTGTTATACCATAGCAGTACCGAGGCCTGGACCATGACCTCAGTATTTACAACAAATTAACCAAAAAACCCTGAAGCTCAAAAGCATTTACCCGAAGCTAAGACGAAAACTAAGCAGATTGATACTGAAATAGTGATTCTTCCCCAAGCGTAAGCCACCTGTATTGGACTTGAACTGATTCTCAAGCTAAATCTGATTTCACAATTTATTATCAGTCCGCTGCAGACCTGAGACCTAACTAAAGTACAAACTAGGTTTTAACTGCTAGCCACCAGCCAGGTACACTGCGCATCTGGTCTGTCACCGATCAGTGATCAATCATCCACAAAGGATACACCGTTATTTTCTTCAATTATTTGTAATTATTTCATCAGGATTAAATAACATCTTAAATGAACAGTGAATTCAAGAACCATCGTTTTAAACTTTGACTTCTGGGCTTCACTCTTTTCCAGTGGAGTTTGCCCCATTGGATGTTTGGCCTGCCATGAAGCCAAACAAGCCTAAAACCTGTCTTATATCTAATCTGAATCAGGTGTGTTGAATCATCTGAGAAATCTCAGATGATATGCTGACCTTATATAGGCCTACAGATAGGAGGAGCCTCTGGCTATAGCTGCTTGTCATTGGTTCTAAAACAGACACTGAGATTAAAAAGAGACCAAATGACAGAAAATAAGAAGAGATTTCTGTCAACTTGGCAATAGTTAAAATTGATGTTCAGGATAAAATTTATTAGTTTCTAGTTTATTTAATTCATAGTGCTGCTTTCAAAACAACAGAACACACGATTAATTTTTGCTGTGATATTTGTTTAAAAGGTAACTTTAAAAACCCACACTGAGTCCAGATTTTATAACCATGAACCTCATTGCAAAAGCATTTATTATAAAACAACAAAAAGGACAACCTCGTGGTAGCAGAAACTGCTCACATACAGGAACAAAAACCTCAGCTTCCTGTACTGTAAATCTGCTTCCACTGTACATTCCTAATCAGCATGGATGCAGACATTTTTTCTCCATCTCTAGACACAGTATTACACTGGAGCACAAATGGCAAACAGGTATCATTCTACACACATCACCTTCTCAATTCTTCTCATCAGAGCTTATTTTGTCAAAAAGGATGCTGTCACAGCAGTGGGCCTTTAAAAGGAAGAGATTTCTTTTCTATTGAAGCCTAGTGGCATTGAAGAATGATGTGTTGCTTCTATCCTGTCTACTTCATTGTGACATGATGAGTGCTCACCCAGTAAATACCGCTAAAGAATAAAACCTACACAGACACATACGGAAAACACTAGAAAAGGAGACATGTGCACGAGTTGTGTTTACACGTGACTTGTGTTTTATTATGTGAATGACTTGCATGTATGCAGGTGTTCTTTTCAATGCATATTTTAAAGAGAACTGAGCCCTAACAGACTGATGGCAACTCCAGAGGAGGATAAATCCTGCTTATACTAAAGCTGTATAAGTTAACTCTCTCCCTTTGTCCTGCACAGCTTGAAGCTCCACTCAGTTTTTCAGTCGTATTTATTTTGTGTCTTTTAGGGTTTTCTGTAGTATCACTTTTAGATTTTCTTAATTTTCATCAGTTATCATTTAATTGACAATGATGTAAAGGCTTGCCATCCACTGCAGGAGGTATGATTTAACTCCCAGTTCCTGTAAACTCACCTGACAGCAGAAATGGTTGGAAAACAAGGCAACAACAGGTTGTCATTTCCTTGTAACAGCTTCTATGTGCAGTGGCATCGGCAGCTGATTTTCCTGGGGCTTCAGCCCCGGATGTTTTGAGTCTAGCCCCGGGTATGAATTTACTGTTTAACCACCTTTTCCTGAAAAAAAACATCCGATGAAAATCAAAAGAAAAGCAGAAAAGCAACAGGTAAGACATCACAGTGTTGACTCTTTTTTCTTGTTAAAAACAACATGAAAAAGTCTACATGAAATCCCCCAACATAAAACATGAGGCTGAGGTTAGCAGCAAGTCTTTTCCTAGCTTCTGTTTCGATTTTGGCTTAAAGGGCAATTCCACTCAAATAATTTTCTACTGACAACATTTAACGAGGTCCTTTGTAAAACGTACAACATGTGGACTTTTCAAACTGGACTCAGATGTTCTTTAGGGACTGTAGGTTAATTAAAGCACAGTTTCTGATTTGTGAAACCTATAATAGAAAAATTAGGAGAAAATGAGAACAAATGAGGAGAAGAAAACAAATGAGTTGGAGAAAAGGAGAACAAGTGATGAGGAGAAGAGAATAAATAGGAGAGTGGAGAACAAATTAGGAGGAAAAAGAAGAGCAAATAATGAAAAGTAGAGCAGGTGAGAAGAGAACATGATGATGAGGAGGGTCAGTGATGAGTCAAAGAGAAGACAAAAGGTGAATATTGTATGAACTGTTATGCATGAGTGCAGCACATGTGTTTTAGCAATAAAATGGTCAACATTTCATCGTTGCTTTTGTGGTTTATTAATTTTTTTAATAAAATGACAATTTATCCACTCCATTATGTCTATTGTTGTCTTCTAAAAGACATTTTTGTTGCAAAAGACAAGAGAAAAGCTTGTCTAATTTTTTCAAATTTACACCTGGTGCGACTCCAGGCTAAGCCCAGGTTGTCCTTAAAGGCTGGAGACGCCCCTGCCTATGTGGACACAAAAAACATTTATACTTGACAATGTTCAATTTAAACACTGCTTGAATTTAATATAATAGTGAACCACTGCAGCTGCACACCAGAATATCATCAGCATTATATGAGACACTGAGGTCCAGCGTAGACATCATTTATTACAGGAGAAAATTCCACCTTCAATTTACAGCTTTTGCAACAGATGTTATGTGACAAGTAATTGAATAGAGTACTTTGACATTTTGCAGGAATATGCGTATTTGGTGTCTGGCCAGAAATCAGATGAAATCATTGTTACTTGGGAGCAACAGGCAGTCAATTAGATTAGCTCGGCACAGACCCATGGGGGGAAAAAGAAAACTGGTTCTGTCCACAGGTAACAAATTCAATCTATCCGAAAATCTAAAACTAAGTAATTATCACTGTGGGTTGCCTGGCAACTTCATAGTGGACACTGTTTTTAGCCATGAAATATAGTTTTTACTGTAACAACCAGAGCAGGTCGCTTATTTGTTTTGGTGGATAGAGAACTGGAGTCTTTGGTGACCATTTTACTCTCTGTGTTGTTTTAATTTAATTTCAGTTAAGATTTAAAATCTTCTTCTATTCTCCTAACTGTTAATTTTGGCCAGATCCTCATGTCATTTCCACATGGAAACACATTATATGTTCGACATCTATTCTCATATAGTGATGCACTGTACATGATGATGCATGCACATCACACCCTACTGATTTGCTTGTATATAAGCAGAAAGAAGGTTGATGAACAGATTTGAACTTTGAAATGGCAGGGTTAGTGTTCACATTCATGCAGCCATCTCGTCATTTTTAGCGTTTAACCCCAGCTTTACATTGGGTCTGTAGGCGCAGAGATGCATAGCGCAATGGCGTTGCTCCGACCTACACGGCGCGAGCATATACAGTGTGCATTGAGCGCCCGTGAGCGCACCAGATGTTGCCAGATCTGTGACATCACAGAATCACGGAGGGGATTGCAAGATCGCCTGTGATTCTTATCCAAGTGGTTAATTTTGTCCACGTTTGTGTTTGATTGTTTCTTATTTCTCTGAAACCTTGTGTCCACGGAGTTGATGTCTTGTTCAGATCATTCAGCAGTTAAATAACTGCACGGTGGCTTTTGTTTAGGAAGTTACCAGATGTTTTACACTGAATACCGTGTCTCACCTCCTGTCTGGTCCGATCTGAACTATTGAAATTTACACAATGTCGGTGCATGCTCCGTCAAAAATAGAGCTGGCGCGTATCTGTAGCGCAGTGGCGCAACATAACGGAGCGACAACGGACCACCACTCGCTGTGGCGTGCCCAATGTAAATCAAAAAATTGACTACAACGGGCGCGATTTGGTGCGCATGGTTTGGTGGTGCGGTCACGGACCCGGTGTAAAGCTGGGGTAATATGTGACAGTGGGTACAAGTTTTTATCACCTGGGCAACCAAGCAACTAGCCATGTGGTCAGAGTTTTCTTTCCATTTCAAACAGACGATAAGGCGGGGCATTAACCATGCCCTGTTCGGATATAATGGCAAAATGCTCCTTTAAACAACATGGCTAGAACGTACTAAAGAGAGTAGCTTTAAAATGTTCCAACTTGATAAATTGTGTTGATACTTGGCCTTCACTTTAGTAGATAACTTTGAAAATAACTATACTGTAATTCCTTAAAGGTAGAGTCCGAAGTCCCTCCAGCGTTTCTGTTTGCAAACAGTATTCAAACTTAGCGCTCCTCCCTCTCAGGATAATGGCCGCCTCGTTCTAGCTAACCTATTCAGCTTCAAGCTTCTCCTTCAGAGCTCAGAAGTGGGTACAAGCCAAACTATGATTAACCCTGGTTTTCCAAAGTGCATTATCTGAAGCTCTTACCTTTTCTTTGGCGCATCCACGGTGTTTCCTTCTTTCTTTCTTTCTTTTTCCTTCAAGAATTCAAGTGACTGGCATCTGCTCCAATCATGAGCTTATTTCCACACAGCATCATGCTCTTAGCTCTGTCATTGGCTGCCCATATAAACAGAAATCTCCACCCAGAAACGTCCCGAACACAAGAAAACAAAGCTAAAGAGCAAATTACAGGCAGGGGGAGAGAGAGATGCATTCAAACGCGCCACGGCACGCAAGTAGAGACCCAAAGGCGCAGTTTAAGACGGATTTCCATAAGGGATTATAACGCTACCGGGAGATTCCCGGGTTTTTAAATTCTCTTTTCCGGGCCATGATAACGACAGCCGTTTCTGTTCTGTTATACTGTTTAAATCGGATAAACTCAAAAAATATAAATTTATTATTAAAAAAGAAGAATAAAAAAAAAGGTGGAAAAAAGGGAGGTGGGGGAGGAGGGAATTTAAAAATAAAAAAAAATTTTTTGGGGGCAGGGGGGGGAAATCCAGCATATAATAACAGTAAGAAGAAGCGGAGGGTATTACAACGTGCAAAATAAAAACAAAAAAAAAAAAAAATGGAATCTCTTCCAAAAGGGGAGGGAAAGGAAGAAGAAAAGAGAAGAGAAGGGTATTGGCAGGCAGGAAAAGATAGGATAAATAACTGCTAACAGGCAGGCGCGGCCACAAACAAACGAGGACGTTTTATTATAAATTGGCCTTCACGCGGCGAATCAGCGTAATCCACTCTTCCTCACATCACTTCTGGAAAGAAAATGGAGATTTCAAAAAAAAAAAGTGGGGGGGGAAAGGGGGAGGTAATGAGTGAGACGCTAGGGCGGAAAAAAAAAGAAGAAAAAACTCTGGCCCCGAAGGAAAGGGGAGGGACAGAGGGATATAAAAAAAATACTCCAATGAGAGGGGGGGCGAAGGAGAAGAAATTTGCCCCCCAGCGATGATGCCATATAGAAAAAAATAATAAATAAAAAAAAAAACGAGGAGGGGGGGAAAGGCAGGAGAGAAAGAAACAGAGGAGGAGCCGCTTGCACAAGTGTAACGCTTATTTTCAGGGGGGGAACGTCGGACTTAGCCTACCTTTAATTTGTTAAGGTGTCTCCTATGGACACTATTGCACTTTGTTTAATATTTAGCAGTCAACTAACACTTTCATTTGTCAACCATCTAAAGCAAGTAGCTACGAATGCATCTCCAGGCATTTTCTACAAAATCTCCCACTAAAGCTCCCTCTGTCCTTTATGCATAATAGGAGGTCTCTTTTCTTTTATCCAGCAATGTAGTCTTGGCTGCAACAAATGACATGATTAACTTCAATCCCGCTGAACGATCCATACTTCCTTTGTTGTGGTAAGACCTCTTCCTGCTGGCAAAAGCTTTCCCCTCCATTTAAGCAGCAAACTCCTCCCCTGTCCATCAACACTTCTCCCTGTGCCATTGCCCAGCTGAATGCAAAGGAATGGACTTACAGTACTGTTTCTTTTTTAACATGGACAAACACACCTGCTACAGATTTTCTTGTTAAGTTGTGCCTGTTTGTCAAGTATTCCCCATCTTGAGTCCTTGTACACAGCAGAGTCACGAGGTATGAGAGCAGAAGCATCAAAAAATGTCAAGAGCACCTAACTGCAGTTACAATGACCGACAAGGGCGCCACCACAAATCCAATCCATACAGGAAATCTCAAGCGGAAGTTAGTTAAACGACGCTAAGAGTAACTATCTGTGGCTTGCAAACAGATGCGTATGGTGTAGTTGGGTGGTTAGGGTTAGGGTTAGATTTTCGTAAGTTACATGAAGAAGAAACTTCTGATTGGGACTACCGGTGTGGATTGGATATTTGGCGACGCATCATGACTGCAGTTGGGTCGCTCTCAAATATGTAGCTGTAAGACCACGATGCTCTGAACAGGTGTTCTTGTCTGTAGATAATATGAAAACAGAAAGCTGCGGTTGCCCCTCGGGTGCTATCTTTGGAACAATATGTTGACGTTCAAACTAATTTTGTAAAACTGCAAGTTTTGAGTTTGATTTGTTGAAAAGTGACCAAATAGACAACACATCTATCTGATAGTTTACAGTCCGTATACTGGAAAACTGCATCCTGTGCTATGGATGAAGGGCTACAGTTTTTTCAAGAAAGTGATAAAACGTGAGTTAGAAATACTTTTTTCTTCAGTAGTTTCTGCCTGTTTGATGGCAGATTTACATAAGATTTTCTTACAGCTACTGAGTGGAGTTATAAGACAATTGTTCATTTAGTTTCAGGTTTGTTTTACAGAAGCAATTTTTGTCTAAAACATATCAATAACTACTTTGAACACCAATCACTGCTGTATGAAGTCATCTCAGCTGAGAATATAAAGTGAATTGGTTCATCAGAGGCTGGGTTGGATGTGTGTGTTTTCAACGTTGCTTCTCTCTCAGGAGGAAAAAACGGCATCGTGTTCTGTGCTCTGAATCACAATCAATTTATTTAACAGAGTACATTTATAAGTTGGAGGAAATTAAGTAAACAGTTTAGTGTCAGAGGGAACACAGGCAATAAATTAAAACCGTGAGGAATATATGGTATGAAAGCACAGTTTCTGCTAGCTTAGAGCACCACCCAACAGAAACACACGCACACATACACACACGCAGCACACACACCTGTCAGGGAGTGTTTACCCACAGCGTCATCTGCCTGAAGGAGTATTTTTCTGGTAATTGGACCTGACCATCAGTTGTCCTGCAGTCCTGCTTCTCTCTCTCTAATTGCTTTCGTTTCCCTGCTTTAGTTGTTTCAACTTCATTTGAGGTGGTGTTGAAATTAGTTTAAATACATTTATTTAATGTGAATTTGGTCATTATTATCTCATAAGCTTGTCTTTAAACCACTCTGGAAGCACCTACCTCAGCTTAGTCCCACTGTCCTCCGACTCATCTTCTTTTCGCTGACTCCAAGTTATCCCACACTCGCGTATCTGTCATGACAGTTCTCCTGACTCTCTCGGCTCGCCTGTCTTTCCTTTTGTCTGTTCTTTATTTCCTCCCTTTCTCTCGCTTCTCTTTCCAGAAAAATCAGCAGGGAAGTTGTTCACTAGAAAATTCTTGTAAGCTTTTGTTCCACTGGTCTGCTTTAACTTTATTATCTACATCTTCTCCCAAAAATGTGAGAAAATGTGTTACACAGAGTCAATAAAGCAGTCACATAGTACCTGATCTCTTTGACACTTTTTATTAGGGATGTCCTGATACCACTTTTTTGCCAACCAAGTACAAGTACGAGATCTGACATTTGAGTACTTGCTGATACCGTGTACCGATATGAGTAATTAATAGGGAAAAGTGAGAAGTGTTTTTTTTTTTTTTTCATATAGACAAGCATCTCTGCTGCTCAGGTGTAATGCAGACATTAAAGCTTGGGAATGTGATGTCAAGCTACTGTGGATTGTGGTTTTTGCAGACATTCCGGCTTTACCACACGTCAAGCTGATAGGGTGGTTCGAAATGGTTGGAAGTGATATTCTATTAATCAATATTTTTGCAATATGAAATTGATCCATGGCGGTGTGTGTAGTCTGTTTCAGCTGCATTTTCGAGCTTTTCTGGAGTAAACCAGAGAAGCAGTGTTATAGACGATGTTGATTATTGAACAAATACTAGCATTGTTTTCTCAAAAATATGAGAATGGCAGCTATTTTGCACTTCGTCAAACTGTCAGTCTTCAGGGGTAGAAATAAAAGCTTACAGTGCTCTGCTCTGAGCGCCATGAATGTTATGAAAGGTATCCCGGGGACATGATATGGGTCAGATATATCTTATCTGTCTTTATGTAATGAAAAGAATCTTTATTTAAGATGAGACGTAAACTCCAATGAATTAAATGCACAGTGGCTGCCGCCCATGTTAAAGAGTATTTCCCCACCAGAATGGCAGCATAAACAGCTTTAGCTATAGGGTGCTATGTATATGTATATATATGTATATGTATATGTATATATATATATATATATATATATATAAGTAACTTTGAACGTGGCATGGTTGTTGGTACCAGATGAGCTGGTCTGAGTATCTCAGAAACTGCTGATCTACTGGGATTTTCATGCACAACCATCTCTAGGGTTTTCAGAGAATGGTCCGAAAAAGAGAAAATATCCAATGAGCAGCAGTTCTGTGGGCACAAATGCTTTGTTGATGCCAGAGGTCAGAGGAGACTGGCCAGACTGGATCAAGCTGATAGAAAGGCAACAGTAATTGAAATAACCACTCGTTACAACTGAAGACGCAAGGGAGCATCTTTGAATGCACAACATGTACAACCTTTACGCAGCAGAAGACAGCAGCAGAAGACGACACCGGCTGCCACTCCTGTCCCCTAAGATAGAAACTGAGGCTACAATTCACACATACTCATCAACACTTGACAATAGAAGATGGAGAAATGATTCCTTGTCTGATGAGTCTCGTTTTCTATTACAAAAATCGGATGGTAGGCTCAGAATTTGGGGTCAACAACATGAAAGCATGGATCCATCCTGCCTTGTATCAACAGTTCAGGTTGGTGGTGGTTGTGGTGTAATGGTGTGGGAGAGATTTTCTTGGCACACTTTGGGCCCCTTAGTACCAGCGTAGCATGGTTTAACCACCACAGCCTAGCTGAGTATTGTTTCTGACCATGTCCATCCCTTTATGACCACAGTGTAGCTTCCTCTGATGGCTACTTCCAGCAGGATAACGCACCATGTCATAAAGCAGAAATCATCTCAGACTGTTTTTTTTGAGCATGACAATGTGTTCATTCTACTCAAATGGCCTCCACAGTCACCTGATCTCAATCCAATATAGCACCTTTGGGATGTGGTGGAACGGGAGGTTCTCATCATGGATGTGCAGCCGACAAATCTGCAGCAACTGCGTGATGCTGTCATGTCAATATGGAGCAAAGTCTCTAAGGAATGTTTCCAGTACCTTGTTGAATCTATGCCACCAACGATTAAGGCAGTTCTGAAGGCAAAAGGGGTCCAACCCAGTACTAGCAAGGTGTACCTCATATATATATATATACTGTATACATATACATATATTAACCTTAAAGTGATCAAATATGATACAGTAAGTGTTAAAGATGCACTACCTAACTTTCCGAACATAAAACTCCATGTTCTGGACTTGTTTGATGGCACAGATATCTCTAATGTGCATTTCAGGAACTGTTGCTGCCCAGCAGTCCCCCGAGGCTGAGAAACCATTTTTTACAACTTTTTTATTCCCTGATGCAATGTGACGATGAAATTGAGTTTCATTTTACACCCTACGTCATGAGTTAGCAAGTTAAACACACTAGCTGATTTGAATGCGCACCATGAAACAGAAGAAGACATTATTGCGGCTAAAAAGGAAAAGAAGAGACAATGAGGATTAAGATGTTTTGGCTGGAGAGAGCTCACGGTACAAGTAGGATGGAAGATGGATGCAGAATTAGCCGTTGATAAAGAGTGCATTATTGAGAATATCGCAGAAGTTCTATCGTGCAACTTTAAAGAGGGATTTTAAAGTTTTGGTCTTTGTAAATAATCACCACAAGGGGGTAGATTTTAGCCAGATCAGATGTATGCTTCCATTCCTATTCAAGCTTAATCTGATCTCTCTTTCTTTTTCCACTGACTCTTTTTAATTGGCGGGGGAGAAAAAAAAAATCCTTCTTCATCAACTCTTTCTCCTTCAGCTGCATTCACAACATTAAAAACACAAATTTTGCATACCACGTGTAAGTTTCACATCTGAATTGAATCTTTTACCGCCTAAAAAGCTGTCAGGATTTACTCTTATGCTTTGATCCTCTTTGCTTTCTTATCTTTACTGCCTTCTTTGTGAAAGATAAAGATATTAACTTGCCAAAAGCTTTTTGCAAGAGCTAATCTAGCGATACAAAGAGGTATTATATAGAAATGTGGTATGTCCCCAGTTTCTGTTATACAGTACATACAGTATATAACTCAGCTACATTGTACATAATAAATACAGGTACTACCCCAAAAATGTGAACATCCGGAAAAAGTTCTTGTATTTCTGTAATTCAACTTAAAAGTTGCAATTTACATATTGTATAGATAAATAATAATATGCAAATCAATATACTTTAAGCTTTTATTTGTGTGTCACATGTGCTCAGAGTGTCACATTCTAATCAGGTAAAGCTAGGTACACACTACAGGGTTCCTGAGACCTTCATAGATGAAGAGACCACACACTTGATGATTACAAAAGACAAAATCACACAAGATTTGCCTCTTCTGATCATATAGTGTGGGGTGTACACGACGGGAGAACACCCCACACTAACTGATTCGTCAGCAGAGAATCAGCTCCTTCACTGTCAACAGCGCAAATCTCGCTATATCAAACGAGACTTCAGTGACGAGACTTTAGCATAAACAAACGTAGGGGACTTTTCAGGCTCTTACATTGTGGAAAAAAACCACGCATAAATAGAAAAAAACCCTCTGGAAAAAATCATAGAGAGTAATAGGAATATGGGCTGTATGACCGCGAGTTGGGGGTGAATAAAAATGGCCACAAACATTAGATAGCTTGGAGAGCAGGGCTGTAAGCTAATGGCTATGTGCTCTTTGTTTGTGTTTACTTCCTTTTCCGTCAGTCAGCTGTTCGTCAGCTGTTAGCTCTTGCATTTTGATTGGCTGTTGTTCCGGGAGCCTCCACGTGATATCCCAATGAGAGCAGCGTTTTTGATTTTGCACAGCCGCGAAGCCTCGTCACGAAGTCTCGTTTGAAATCGCTAGATTTGGGATGTTGACAGTGAAGGAGCCGATTCTCTGCTGACGAATCAGTTAGTGTGGGGTGTTCTCCATTGTGTACATCCCACACTATATGATCAGAAGAGGCAAATCTTGTGTGATTTGTCTTTTGTAATCATCAAGTGTGTGGTCTCTACATCTATGAAGGTCTCAGGGATCCTGTAGTGTGTACATAGCTTTAAGTATTCCAAAACATCTGCATGAGTGCCCTGAGCCTTTAAAAAGTCTTGGTTTAGAAGAATTCACAATCATGGGGAAGACTGCTGATCTGACAGTTGTGCAGAAAACAATCATCAACTCCCTGCACAAGGTGGGAAAGACACAAAAAGTGATAGCAAAAGAAGCTTGATGTTCTCTGAGTGCTGTCTCAAAGCACATTAATGGACAAATAAGTGGAAGAAGGAAGTGTGGAAGAAAACGGTGTACAAGCCGGAGGGCTGATCACAGCCTGGAGAAGATAGTCAGTGTCAAGTTTCCCAGTCTGTGATGACCTGGGGATCCATGTCAGCTGCTGATGTCGGTCCTCTGTACTTCATTAAGTCCAGGATAAATGCAGCCGTCTACCAGGACATTTTGGAGCACTTCATGCTTGCTTCAGCAGATCAGCTGTATGAGGATGCAGACTTCATCTTCCAGCAGGACTTGGCACCTGCCCACACTGCCAAAACTACAAAATCCTGGTTCAAAAACCATGCTTGATTGGCCCGCAAACTCACCTGGCCTGAACCCCATAGAAAATCTGTGGGGCATTGTCAAGAGAAAGCTGAACGGGAAGAGACCAAACAATAAAGAAGAGCTCAAGGCTGCGATGGGAGCATGTTCGTCTTCCATAACACCTGAGATATGCCACAAGCTGGTAGCATCCATGCCACGCTGGGTTAAGACAGTCATTCATGCAAAAGGGCCCAAACCAAGTATTAAGTACAGATGCAAGATTTTACTTTTGCTTTTAAAATCCTTTTATAATTGATTTCATGCAATATTCAAATTTTTTGAGTTTTTGAATTTGAGGTTTTCTTAAGCTGCAAGTCCTAATCAGCAACATCCACACAAATAAAAGCTTGAAATATATTGATTTGCATATTATTCATCTAAATAATATGTAAATTGCACCTTTTAAGTTGAATTGCAGAAATGAATAAAATAAAATAAACAGAAATAGATAAGATTTTTCTGGATATTCTAATTTTTTGGGTAGTAGGCCTACCTGTATTTAATCTCATACTGTCTTGATACCTGTAGGTTAATTTTCTTAAAAAAAAAAAAAAAAAAAAAAAAAAAGTTATTTTTTTCTGTCAAGCTCTGGTGTTTCATGGTTTTGAAAAATCAACTGGCAAATGTACAATTGCATTTTTAGACAAAAAGAATAAAACTTTTTAAGACCATTCTAAAGTGTCTAAAATATTGTTTTATTTGCATGAAAATAAATCGTAGTAGAATTCTTTTGAGGGAGCTTTGCACACTAGAGCTATAACAGATAAGACTAAGACTGCAAAAAATCAACTTATTAGTTTTAGTAGTTACAGATAAAT
This sequence comes from Atherinomorus stipes, assembly GCA_023101725.1. Taxonomy (NCBI): domain Eukaryota; kingdom Metazoa; phylum Chordata; class Actinopteri; order Atheriniformes; family Atherinidae; genus Atherinomorus; species Atherinomorus stipes. Next base: position 424,124 of record JALJCO010003429.1, read on the forward strand.
TGGTGTTACTTTTCTTTAACGAAATGCAAAACACAGATTAGAGTAGCAATCGGTGCAGAAAATTGAAGTAGTCTTTGCACTTTAGTGTTTAGAGTTAAAATGCTTACTCAGTTTTAAAATTAATGTTTTATTTCACCAAATTAGAGCAGTTCTTTTTTTCACAGAGGCACAAGAACCACAGCCTCAAAAAGCGTCCTGTGTAGCTCTGCCTAACTTTAACCTACATTTAATCAGCCTCATTAAAAACACCTGTGTGCATGCTTGTTGCCAGCTGAGGTCAACAAGGTCCGGACCTCATTAATTTTTTGAAGCTAAAAATACAATTTGAACATAAATACATCTGTTTGAAAATAGCGACAGTTGTCTGTAGGTTGAGTTGCATTCATTGCATTTTTTTTCTTTTTTTTTTTTTTTACCATTCAGTAATAATCAGCAGCTCTGAATCTGGTATGTTGTGGGAAAACAGATTCAGTAAAGCAAGAAAAAAAAAGGAAAAACAAGACATAAAATACTTAGAACACCTTGTCATAATAAACCTTTTTCTTGGCAGATACTAGCTTTAAGTAGTGAGACAAGCACAGGTGTACTAATGAGGGCTGTGTTACATTTAGAGGAAATGTGTCTTTGTGCATGTCCTGCATCTACCCTGCATCCAGAGGTGGACAGGGGCCTTTCCTAAAACGGCTATACTAAGGTATGAGTGTTTGGATCATAAAGTCATATAATAATATTAAATATTGATGTTACAGATTGCATGTTTTACAGAAATATAACTGATAGTTTCTTCCATCTCACCTGGTCCAGGTGTTTCAGGCTCAGGAAACCCATGTATGAAGAAAATTAGGACAGTGTTTTTATTTAATCAAAAAAGAAATTTTTATTAAAAATATTTTAAAAAAAAAACCAAAGGGGGGGGAAAAAAAAAAAAAAAAACAAAAAAAAAAAAAAAAAAAAAAAAAAAAAATGAAATAAGAAAAAAAAAAAAAAAAGGGGGAGAGAAAAAAAAAAAAAAACAAAAAAAAAAAAAAATACCCGCCCAACCAAACGCCTCCGCCCTTAAATAAGAGAAAGTTGGAGCCCTATTTGTTTCAGCCATAAATGGACCTGCATTGCAAACATGTTTGAAGTGACAATATCATTTGATCAAACCAAGAGCACATCACATTTTCCAACAGGTCTATGGAGTAAAGTTCACTTCTGAAAGTGGATGAATTGAGGCTTTTGTCTGTCCAGTTTATGAATCAACATACATCTAATTTTAATATCTCTCATGTTCTCATGTGCCCAGACCGCCAACAGCAAGGCTACTTGAAGTCTTGGGACATATTTACATGCCATAAATTGAGCAAATCTGAATGTTGATGCAGAATATATTTAGGAATTATTTGAAATAATTTTCCTTAAAAATGTCAACTGTTCAATGCATTGTTTCCTGACAAACATCCGCACTGACATAATTTAATGTGTAAAACAAACTTTATGTCCCGAGGTGATTTTTAATGCCATCTGGATTGACGTCTGCTGATTCATCGAATTAGTGACTGACGCACCAATTGGATTAGAAGGGCTACATAACCAGCAGCAGGCAGATCACCATCCCTCTGTAGATTAGATTAGATTAGATGATTAATGATCATTATGAGAATAATGGACTGTTGCAGCAAACACAAAACGACTCCGAAAGACAAATAGCGATGCATAAAAATGCTCTGCAAGCTCGTCAGTTTCCTCGGAATGGCTGATACAGTTACACTTTTTTGAGGCAGACATAATTAATAGAAAAGTATGTGTGAATACAACACAATATTTACTAACAGCCCCCAAAACTACCATTAATTTTATTTAATTGACTTATTGGATAATCTTATTTGGGACTCCTCAAATTATTTCTGTGTTGGATGAACTCTCAGCTGCAGTGGGTTTGAGATCAAACAGTGGACACAAACTTATTATCTAAAGGCTAACCTCATCTGTCACACAGAGCAGAAGCATCTTTTGAAGTTCACGGAGCAGCTTCATTAAGTCGTCCTCCCTGCATCAAGCTCTCTCCTTCTCCATCCAACATGTCACCTGTCCCTCCTCCCGTCTTTCTTCCAGCTTGTCTGGGAATCCCCTTTGATCTGTGGCATGACAGCAGCTGCACTCTGCGGCTTCCCAAAAGTCCATAAATCAACTGACAAGTGCTTTTTCATGCTCACTACACACACACAAACAGGTTGCAGATCTCACAGGAATGCACCGAGTTTTAGGGCGAGCAGCCGGCTGGTCAGTTTACAAGTTTAAACTATAAATCCTGGGAACACAAATAACATTGGGAGAACATACGAACTATAAAAGAAAAATAACAATGGACACAGATTGATTGGCGAATTGCTGAACAGCAGGTATTTCACAGGAGATTTATGGATTTATTACATTTTTTTTTCTGTGCTTAGTTTATATTTTCCACTGGCTTAGTGATGCATGGGTAACAGTGGCTCAGGTGGGTCGGCTGGTTGCTGAACTTTTAGACTGCCTTTTATATAATTATAGTCTGGAGGATTAACCCAGCAAGCATTTTTTGGTCTAAAAGATGTCTAATAGATGTCTAATAGTCCTTAGATATCTAGGCTAAGATCGATCTTTAGCCGTCTAACCCTGGATTAAATCTTAACTACACTGTACATTTATTAATGACTGTTAAAATGTTTTAATCCAACATTTGGCCATCATTCATACAGCTTACAGTTGTTTTTTAATTCAATATTTAATAAATAATGGATTTAACATGATGGTCTAGATTGAGGCTATATATACATTATTGTCGGGTGAATTTCGGTCTAAACTTAGACGCCATGTCTAATAGATGTCTTTGGCACAGTGGGAACTTCAGATTCAGATGACTTTATTTATCCCAGGGGGACAATTCAGTTTGAAGACATGAGTCGCAGCCATTTCGCATAAAACATGAAAATCAATAAACACAGAATAAAACAAGATTAAACACAGGATCTGGCCATCAGTGAAGTGCTCTTGCCAGTAGCCAAAATGTGGCAACGTCTGTCAATAAATACAGCAGATAAAATAGATAAAACCCCCTGAACTGAAGAAAGAAGCACAGAAGCTCTATGAAGCTTTATAATAATTAAACCCAGGCTCACTCTGGAGTTTGTGATGAGATGCTTTTAGTAACAGGCGTTCTTGATTCCAAAAGTTCTGTAATTCATTCATTAATATGTTACTGTTGCTTATCAGAGGTATATTTGCCTGAATAGATACCTTTGTTTTAAATGTCAGTGATTTTAGACTTCCATGCATCCTTTATGTTGCCATGGTTGTTAAGAAATCTATCCACCACGATTCATGGTAACAGCTCAGATCACCACTGCTTCATTTGTATCAAAGGACTCATCCGCAAGCTCTGAAAACAGACCAAAACAGACCAAATTACACATGTAATGGATGCAGGAGAAAGACAGAAGGCTCTGAAACTGTCTTTAGCATAGAGCATAAAGTCAAACCATTGTTTTGTTTCCAAAATAGCCATTGCACTGAAGTTAGTGTGCTCCCCAATAACACTTCCCTATAAGGTTTCTAAAGAAAATTTTGGAGGCAAAATTTTGGATAGACAGATTTTTGGAGTTAACAGCTGGAAGGTTTTATGCACTTATAATAACAACTTAATGATGCGTCTCATCTGAAAACATTGTCATCGCTATGCTTATCTCTCCATTTGCTTTGTCTGTCTTTCATCCCATACGCAGACTCAAACTCCCTCCATTTGCTCACATGGTGAAAGACACACAAAGGAGAGAAGAGACATAAGTTCAACAATGACCTACAGATGGCATGGCAAGTGGTATGTCAACCAGGGTCCGGTTGTTCAAACTCGGTTATTTCTTAACCAGCCGTTAAATACACTTAACCAATCGTTAACCTTACCAGTCCTATTCTTGTGTTCAAAAATCAGTAAACTTTAACCATGTGTTATCTTGATGTTAAACGGATATTGTGTAAGTTCTCCTGTTCCTATTCACAAAAATTGATTATTTTGTTCAAAAGTGTTTTTCCATTAATCAGTAATCACTCCCATCAACAAACTGAAGTGCTCCCGTAAGCTCTGAATTTGCCGTTCGTGTCATTTATATATACATCAGACGGATTGGCTCGGTGGTGGCTACCTTGTTGTGTCGCCATATTTTTATGTTCAGTAGAAGCGAGACTGTAGGAAACCACAGAAACTCACCAGAGACACCAGAGTTGTCGGCTCAGTTCGAGGGAATGCCTTTGAAAAGTCACCGCAGGTGCAGTGAAGAGGAACCCAGCGTTACACTACCCATCTTCACACGAATGCAGCATGAAAAGTAAGAGGGACCTGCTTGCGATATACAGTTGTTACACAATGTCCCTTTAAAGTTAATACATCTAGGGACCACCACTAAATTTTTAACAGTGTGGTTATCTCTCAAAATGGCGTTTCTCGCTTATGCTGCATTCATGTTAACAGTTCAGGGAAGCAAAGACAGGATTTATTGTGGGCTTGCACCAGGTACCGGTTTTGGAGAGAATCCATTTGTTACTTGTCTAATCTTTTGCAAGGTGATTTGGAGCGTGCAACAAACCATGGAGCATATTTTGTCAGATGAGATATTCTTCAGAATAACAGAAAAATAATGAAGAATATTATTTTATAATATGATTTTACATATGTGTATATATATATATATACACAGTATACTGTATACAGTCATCCTCAAAGTTATTCATACCCTCAAATTAAAGAAGAAAAAAAATCAGCTGTCTGTGAAATAAGACAAAATTGACAAAAGTAATTATAAATAATAATTCTATGAAAATCATGACATTGATTTTGAATTGATGTAAGGGTTGACAAGTGGTTAGAATTTCCAATAATCGAGCATCCAGGCCCAGATGTGAGCTGGGTCTCACGATAATGGCACCATTTTTATATGATGACATGCCACATTTGGCATGATTGTGGTTTTGGTACATGTGGCCCAGGTCAATTTCATGTGAACAGACATGCATGTGGTAAGACCTGTTAAGTTTTACCTTGAATTGAACTGAACTGGATTGAACAGCATTTCCCAGATTATTATGTGTTTATCTACCAAACCATTTAAACAGAAGGTCACTTATGACCTTCTTTAGTGAAATGAAATGAAAAATACTTTATTTATCCCAGGAGGGAAATTGAATAACAAGTTGTAAGTATGTTTTTGTAAGAATGCAAATTTACCTTTTAGCTTCAATGGGCTTAATGCACAACTCCACTACTTCCTGAACGTAAGACAGATCCTTTGTTTCCTGTCTTTCATCATTGGACAATTTGATTAATCCCGGTGTACATGACCTTAGTAACCACGAGGACAATGGCCAGACACACCTGGATTAATCAGTTTGTCCAGTAATGAAAGACAGGAGACAAATGAGCTGGCTTTTAAGTTCAGGAGGTAGCACAGTTGTGCATATAGCCTGTTGGCACATGCCAAAAAAAAGGGGGAAAAATAGAAAATCAAGTTTTGTCTTATCTGATCAGAGTATTTTCTTCTAGATGTCTGGGAAGTCTCCTACTGTAGATCCATCTCTCTAAACTTTAGAAGTATACTCATAATCTAACAAGTTTTCATCCATTTCCTCCAAAAAGTCCATCTTAGTGTTTGCGTGGCTGGATGTGTACTTCCATCAGACATACTAATACCTGCTGCAGAGCTTTGCTGATCTTTGAATTTGAGTTGATCTTTCATTTCTTTTGTTTTTTTTTCTGTTTATTTCTGTGCATAATTTTACCAAGCTGTTTTGAACTGGACACCTTTTGAAAACCTTTGCTTTGTGGTTTACTTATAGTTCTTCACCTTCCTACATTTTGCCTGTTAACTTTCATATGATCCAGTTTTACTACACTGCTGACATCGGCAGCTTCTTAAGGGTTACCTTTGGTCGCTTTGCGACCTGACTGGGTCCCTCTTTGTCGGGTCTGTGACGTTTGGTCGTCTGTCCTTAACTTAGAAAGTTTGCTGCAATATTCTTTTGATCTTTGATGGATTTAATAGTGCTCCATATGTTTAGAGTTTTCTCTGGTTATAAAACCTCTATCCAGTCTGTACTTGTCCAGAACTTTGATTTGACCCGTTAGGACAGCCCAGAGTTTTCCTGTGCAGCTTTTGTTGACAGGTTTGCAGAATTTCTCAACAGATGTGTGTGCATTTCATGCAGCACTTTTTACATGAAAAATATCAATCCAACAAACTGGTCACAATTTTTTCTCACTGTGCATCTCCTCTCTGTTATAAAACAATGCAACTTTATCTTTTTTTCTTGATATATTTTCTGGGAGACAAACCATAATACATTCTTATTTTTACCCAGATAAATCATTTTAGCACAGATTAGTTTAACTGGATTTCAGAGAAAAAAAGTCAACAATCTTTATTAGTTTTCTCAACTGAACTTTATTTATAAAGCCCTTTAAAAACAACTACAGCTGCAACAAAGTGCTGTACACATCAAGCCTGTTTCTGTCAGACCTGAAATGAAGGACTTCTGGATTTTGAAAAGAAAATCAGAGTGAAATGAAAACTGTAAGTCTGCTGACAAAAGATGTATTAAGCAACAAACAAAAGTAAATATATTGCTAAAGAATTAGTGTCAAACAAGGTTTTTGCATCTTCAACTGTTTATGTTTATGAATATCCTTGCACAATATGCATAACATTAAATAGTTGAACAGTATGCTTGCTGCAGACATCAAATAACCATGAAAAAAAATGATTTACATAAAGATACCTCAAGAAAGGCAGAATTACAAAGCTCAAAGCAAAATCATGCTGTCAGATTATATGGTCCATCTGCCGTCTGTTCTTAGAAGCAGTTCTTTGATTGGTCAGCAGGATGGGAAGGTGATTATCACCCAGTGATGCATGGGTCAGTTGATCCAGTTTGTCAAACCTCAAAGCCTGTAGATCAGGAGCGTGTGCAAGATCAGTATCATCAGGTTGTTCTTCTGCGAGGACTGTGTTCAGATAAGATTGCTGTTGTGGACACTAATCCCTCTTTGATGAACATATGTTTTAATCCGTTAGCCCACCCACTCCCGTTTGCGCACACAATGCACAAAGAAAATTAACAACTGGAAAGAAAATGTGAGTTCCAGCGAGAGAGTGATGTAGACAGAAAGATAAAGAGTGTGAAATGCCACTGAGGATGAGCAAGACATGATGAGAATTAACCATGAGAAGCTATCAGGACAAAGACCTTTCCGCCTCCCACATGCACTTTCCCTCACATGCACATTCCCAGGAAATGGATTAGTGAGTTGGGCTGTTTGGAGGCAGATCGGATGCAGTGGTGATTCACCATATCTGCTCAGAGATGCCCTAAGGGCTGCTCCTGCGGGTGTGTGTATGCATGTGTGTGTTTGTGAGCATATGTGTATTTATGTGCAAGTGTCACACCGTCTCATTAGTAAGAGGAAACCATCTCTGAGGAGGCGGTGTTGCCACAGACCTTGTTAGGAATTTTCAAACCTTGTGATGCTTTAAGTATACAAACACTAACACACGTTTACACACACAGCACAGACAAACACTATTTTGTTGGAGGGCAAAACCTCATGCTTAGCTATAACAAGTCATATTTAGTGGGTTTGTGTGTGTTTGTGTGTGTGTCTCCTCTTTGTGAGCAGAGAAGAGATGACGTAAGTAAGATGAAATTCAAGTGATGATGGAGCGACCGAGGTGGATAGGTGACAGCAAAGGGTTAACTGAGGATTTCTTGTTGGGGTACATTCTTTTTTTTCTTTTTTTTTTTGCTTAGTATTGACTCTGTCCATACAGAAAAACAAAATACAACCAGAACAAGGTCCATTGTGGCAGGTATATGACTTCCATCCATCCACCCTAAGGCCACAGAGGTTGTTGGTCCAGCAGAGAAACACAGGCATCCCTCTTCTTGGCAACCCTCTTCACCTCCTTCTACGGCATCCCAGTGTTTTCCTAGAGGTATCTGTCAGTGTGTCCTGTCTATCTTGTGGCCATTCGATCAGCTCTTCACCCACATTCGGAGACAAACTCATCTCAGTCAGTTGTATCTACAACTAGTCTTTTGGTCATGGCAGCAGATGAGGGTTAGAACAAAGCCAGACCAGTAAAACAACCTTTCAGCTCAGCTTTCTCTTTAAAACCTTTGGGAAAACCTCATTACTGCAGATGAAGCCCTAAATCTGTACAGTATATCTTTTTTCCCAGCTTGTCGCCATTGTGACCAAGATCCTTAAATTCCTCTGGTTGAGATCCTTGGATGTGGAAGAGCCTCCTTTCATTCTGCTACTTCCCACTCAGCTGAGATGAAGGTTCGGTATGCATATAGAGCCCTGATGGTACAAAGTTGTGTTCTGATTTTCCAAAAACTTTGTCTTGACACTCCAAAGGCTCTACTCTCCTGCTCTGAGGACGTCTCCCCTCAGTGTGCAGGTAGAGCAACACCGTGAAATACTGCACATGTATGTTGAACATGCTAAATGTACATTAACTCTGTGTTCACATCGGACGCCTCCATTTGCATACACGCCTAGATTTCAACGCACAAATGATGGATGTTTACTCGCTTGATTCGGGCGGGATTTTTTTGCGTGAATGGAGCGAATAATACGTGTGAATGAAGCGTATGGTACGCGCGAATAAGACGCTTCATTCGCGCGTCAAGTTTTATTTTCTGGAGTGGGGGATGGTGGTTTGTCACTCGTCAGTCACTTTAGTCGGGTGAACATGGCAGAACCCGGTTATTGTGAGTACTTTGAGAGAGCTGTGGCATTGTACCTGCTTTGGAAGTCAGAGAACTGAAGACGCCGGCGTGTTTGGGTCCACCAGATTCTCCAGAGGCGCTCGGAGCTCAGTGAATTTCATCACCTGATCCAGGAGTTGCGTCTATATGGCGGCGGCTTCCAGCGGGATTTCCCGAGCCCAGTTTGATGATCTGTTGGGGAGGATCAATGCTGAATATCCCTCCAGGATACAAACTACAGGCACTGTATTCCAGCTGCTGAGCGTCTGTCCACCTGCCTTCAGTGAGTAAGCTACCCACTGCTTGTTAGCGCTTCCAGCAAAACTTCCAACAACTTCCAACCTCCTGCAAAAAAACATGGCTGCTGTCATTAGCTACTGTAGCTCAGTTTACGAGTCATCTCCTCGCCTCCACCTCTCAAAATGTAACCAGCTGATTAAACGCAACTCGTAACTTACCGCTTTCCTGATCCTTTCATCCGAGTGTTTGTTTACATCAGCTGAGGCTGAACTCCTGGTACTGGCGTGTCATCTTGTGACCAAACTGAATACTACACTAGTGACCACAGACTCGTTGAATTATATTGACTCATATTGCCGTTTTATAAAAAACAAATCTTCAATTTATTTATCTAGCAAGGACAGAGCTGCATATTCCTCAGGGAACTACAGGTTCTCTGTTCCCGCTGCCGAGTATCGGCGTTGTGACATTTCATCCCTCAAACACCGGTTGCAGAGACCTGCAGCTTTTGGTTAATGAGGTTTCGGCTGACCGGGTTTTCAGTCCTAAATTTAATGTCTTATTACACCGCTTTTGTATGCAGCACTTTGTGATTTTATCCATGTAAAGCGCTTTCCTCTTCTTATTATTGAAGAGAGCATCGAGCTGCAGAGCGCGTGTCCATTCACATCACATCTCATTCATTTTCAGTGACGGGGCTCGTATTGTTTGTGCGTATAAAACGGCAGAGCTGAATTTTTTTCAACTCAAGCGAATAGACGAAATACGCTCTATTCACCCGAATAGGACACCTCATTCGTGGGAGTAAAACGTTACATTCACTACATGGGGCTTGTCGCGCTGCAAATTTGCGTGAAACGCACCGCCCAAAGCAAATGCGCTTCTATTCGCATCTGTTCATTGACTTAACATGTATTTCATTCGCGCAAATGATTTTATTTGCGTTTGGTGTGAACACAGGGTAACAATCAGCAATACCTTTCCCTTGCTTTTTGTTTTAATTTTCATCTCCAAGGAGTTAACAACACACAATCTGATGTAGCACGCTTCAACTTCAAATAAGCTTCCCTGCAACGATACAAAAGGAGATTTATACTGTATGTGTATATATATATATATATATATATATATATATATATATATATATAAAATCACCTTGAATGGGTTTTCAAAAATGTTAGCCAAAACTCAATTTGCATGAGGATGATAAAACAAAGGGAAAAATCTTGGTGCAAATGTCCATGCCAGCATAAACAAGCACAAGTAAACATACCTCTGTGGGTTCTCGGTATAGGGGTTTAGCATACACTTGTGTTTATACTTGATGGCAGCATCATTAATATGAGGAACAATCTAAGCTGTTTTCTGTGTTGGTGTTCCTTATGGGGCTTTAGCTTTGCTCTGCTTTGGAAATAACAGGAATCAATGTATACAAAGCTTTGTCTTAAAATGAAGATTGTCTGTGCTTTTAAAAGAAAAAAAAAATAACCCATGCTTCTTTGCAATTTATAGTTTTTGTCGGGTTATTTTCTTTGAGCTAACTTTCAGCCATCCAGTTAACTCATAGCATCCTCTCTGAAACCTATGCCTTGTTATCCTTTGAGAGGACTGCATGTTTGTGTGCACAGAAAATATACTGTAAAAAATAATCACAGCTAAGAGCAATAAAGATGGTTACCTCCGTGCAAATACTTTATAAGCTAGCTCTGATTTAGCATTTCCAGTCATGGTCTTCACAAATAATTGGGTCAGCTCATAATTGCTTCATCATGCTCTGCAGAGCCCCGATAATGACTAGTTTATTTGAATAAGATGTTTTTGAACAGGGGCAAAACAGGCAGCTCAAGACCATGATTGCTGATGTAAATACAGCAGTTAGAGATTTTTAGCTGTAAACATTGTTGATCATTACTGCTTAGTGAGAAATTTGCCAATTATTGAAAACATATATACATGGGACAACTGAAATGATAATGGCAATTTTTGTTTCTGTAACAAGAGTTAAAGTAAAACACCCAGACAAATTCCCACTCTGACGGGTAACAAGGACCCCTCCAGATGGTAAGGAAGAGCAGGGTATTAACACTGAATGGGGGTGGATGGTGGAGCCCTCAGCAAGAGGCAAGAGGGTTAAATCTCTTTGATTGGAATGCACAGCTGCACAAGGACACACACATGAACAGACAAAAATGCCCATGCATATTGTTACACAGCTGAGTATGTGAGGAATGTGCAGGAGTTTCTAGAAATGTAGCAAGACTTCACAGAGCTGTGTGAGTCAGCAGCGGAGGTCTGCGTCTTCCTGTCTGCCTCTCATCTTGGTGTTTATCTCTGTGTCATCTCCAGCTCATCTCACTCTTTCACTGTCTCACTTTTATTAGAGTGTCTCAGAGCAGCTTGCACTTGGTCTCTACACACTTTCTTACGCTCTGTCTGTGTCTCACTTTGTGTCTGTCTCCCTGCAGGAGCTCATGATTTTGCAGTCGGCGGATCTGACAGCTGTTTTAGGCACACTCCACTCCGTGAAGTGGGAAGTCAAAGACAAACACAAAGCGATGGGTGCAAAGACAGTTAGTTGCACAAAGAGTTATGAAGGTGGAGGAACTGATCTAGAACAAGCTACCTGTGCATCGAAACGCCTCCGCCTGCTTTTGGAACCTTATCTTTAAAAAAACCACAACAAAACGACCAAAAAAAAAAAAGATGACCAAAAAAAAAAAAAACAGAAAAAACCCAAATGTCCAAATTCTTACTGCTATGGACTTTTAGAATACAAGTGGCACAATCAAGGATTAACTTAACTACTTTTTCCTTAGCTTTATTCTGTGATCTAATTGAAAAGTATCACATTTAAGAATGGTGGTACAAGTAAGGAGAAAAGGAGAAAGACAGGACTACAACTAAAACTACAAATGTTTATTACAAAATGTGCTTTAGATGCTTCTTTCAATGCAATCTCATCATATCGTTAAATTAAGACTGTTTCAAGTAAAATATCATGTTAGCATAATGAAATATGAATTTAAATAAATGATACTTATCAATGTGATATATATTTTGTTTAAAAGTTCAATTTTAAGAAATTATGTCACTGAATAATCTATTCAGTCGTCCTCAAAATTACTCTTACCCTCAAATTAAAGAAGGAAAAAAAATCAGTTGTCATTGAAATAAGATGAAATTGACAAAAGTGATATTAAATGAAAATTCTCTGAAAATCATGACATTGATTTTGAATTGTAATTTCAAATATTTAAAACAAACACACAAAAAATAAACAAGTAAACAAGCATAATGGGGCTCTGAAGCTAAAAATTTTGTTGCGCAACACTTTGAAGCAATGAGGTGTTTTCTCTAATGTTCAAAAAGACTTCTACACCTGTTGACAGGTATTTTGGTCCACCGTTCATGGGAAAGATGCTCTGATGTGTCTGGGACAGTTTTTTTTATTATCATTATTTCCAACCACAATTCAAAAGCAATATTTTAAATCACTAAATTATAATTTTGTAAATTTCTATTTATTATTAGTTTCTTTAGTTTCTTGCAATTTGAATTACTATTGTGAATTTAGCTGATTTTATATATATATATATATATATATATATATATATATATATATATATATATATATATATGTATGCTATTTACAAAAAGTACTGTAAAATGCACTATGACCATAATTTTCAGGTGAACTTAATTTGACACTCTCTAAACTTTTGAATGCACATGTTCATGTTCAGGTTTATTTGTATAGCACTCTTACAACAACCACAGTCTCACAAAGTGCTGCACAGAAATGAAAAAAATACCTAAATAAATATATAATTCTAAAAGAACACACACAGATGTATGCACATAAACACATATGCATGCTTACACATTCACACATATCATGTGGTCATATTTGTACTGTATACAACACAAATACACACAAGAATACACATACCCAAATGCAAGCACAGACGCAACATGTACAACTATTCAGTGTTTGATTGTTGCACGTCATGCTGTTTTATAACAAGATGATTAAGCACAAAAATATGAAAGAAGTGTCTGAACCATGAAAAGACCACTAAGTGTTCTGGTAGTAGTGGTAGTAGTAGTACTGTACTAGCTGTAGTAAAAATGCCATGGGAGTAGTGGTGGGTAGTGCCTGAGTTCCAAGTCTTGCTGGTGTGTTTGTTTTGGATCATCAAGATGCTTTCTGGCGAAACTGAGACGAGCCTTTATGTTCTTTTTGCTCAGCAGTGGTTTTGGTGTTGGAACTCTGCCATGCAGGCCATTTTTGCCCCCCAGTCTCTTTCTTATGGTGGAGTCATGAACACTGACCTTAATTGAGGCAAGTGAGGCCTGCAGGTCTTTGGATGTTGTTCCGGGATCTTTTGTGACCTCTTGGATGAGTCGTCGCTGTGCTCTTGGGGTTATTTTGGTCGGTTAGCCACTCCTGGGAAGGTTCACCACTGTTCCATGTTTTCACCATTTGTGGATAATGGCTCTCACTGTGGTTCTCTGGAGTCCCAAAGCTTTAGAAATGGCTTTGGAACCTTTAACAGACTGATAGATCTCAATTACTTTGTTTCTCGTTTGTTCCTGAATTTCTTTGGACTGCAGCATGATGTCTAGCTTTTGAGGATCTTTTGGTCTACTTAACTTTGTCAGGCAGGTCCTAATTAAGTGATTTCTTGATTAAAGCAACCTTTCCGATCTTGCATTTCAGAAAGCACAGCAAGATTATTTGAATATAAACAGTCCCGCCTCCTCCTAAGACACACCCCTTCATTCCCTCCACCTCCCAATGCAGAATCAAAGGTCTGACAGGCAAGTCGTTGGACAATCCTAGAGGTGCACCCCACTTCAAGGATTGGTTGGAGTTTTCATTGAATATTTAGAGATTGGAATAATATTTTATTTTGATTAATAGTGGGTCTGTCTTGTATTTTAGAGTTCCATTACCTCATTCATAGCATTTTACCCTGTTAGAAAAATAGTGTAAGAATGCAACATCGGTAAGGTTGCTTTAAGAACAGGTGTGGCAGTAATCCGGTCTGGGTGTGACCAGAGAAATTGAACTCAGCTTTCCAAAGATGTGATAAACCACAGTTCATTTATGTTTTAACAGAGTGGGCAATCACTTTTTCACACAGGGCCATGTAAGTTTGGATTTTTTTCCCCCTTTACTAATAAAAATATTAATTTAAAAACGGCATTTTCTGTCTACTTGTGTTATTTTTGTCTCACATTTACATTAGTTTGATGATCTGAAAAATATAAGTGTGACAAACATGCAAAAAAAATTAAGAAATCAGGAAGGGGGCAATCACTTTTCACACAACTGTAGATATAGAAATCTAGATTAAGGATCCTATTAAATGAATAAATAAAGATATTTTATCAATGTGATTGTTGACCTACTGGTCATATTAAAGACTGGATGCAAGGCAAAGTTTATAACTGAACTATGGATTTTGTTGTAAAGTCACACTGTGTATTTGTTATGTTGCTTATCTACAGTGTGGGTATTGGGGAAGTTTTTGCCTTGTTTGTTTGTATGTGTGATAGAATATCACAGGGGAGGCTGAGAGAAGCTTTTAAACATGAGCCAGATTATAATCCAGTTACTGGTGTTATTGTGACACATCAATCCGTCTCACTCCATCTCTCTATGTGTCAGCGCCTTTTTGTTTTATCATCTTTCATTTCCCACCATCCCTCTCTCACTCCATCTCTCTGGGACTTTGATCACCTTTATTCTCCTGTATTTACTCTCTCCCCTGTTTTGGTCTCAGCTTCTCTGTCTCTGGATCGGTTTGAAGTCTACCAGTAGGGGTGTACGTGGGCTGCAACCTGCAGGTCTTTGTACTGAAAATGAGTTTTATTTATATAGAGAGGTTTACAGGCAGTCAGCTCTTCTGTGTGTTTGTGTGTATTCAGTTTTATGTTCATAGATAAAGACAGACAGGTTGCAGACACAACATAATCGCTCTTCAGATGATGCAGAATCCAGGAAAAAGATTGACTAGGCAGTAGATCGTACTCAGATATTGCGCTGAAATCCCATCTTATACACAAGTGAGTCACCTTTAAAGTAAATGTATTTAGTTAAAACATCAAAAATATAAAAGAAAAACTATTGTGTATAAATTGTATAAGATTGTCAGATAGAGCCAATATTGGTGTAATTTTTAAAGGAAGCATTAAACAAACAGTTGCAAGGCTTAAATCATATCAGGTTCATCCCACTGGACCCTTAGATCCTTTTTCTGAGACAGAATTGTATTAAGTCTTGATCACACCAGCAGTAACCTTTCTTTATGTGCTCATGTTTAAAAGACATTGGCTCATTCTATCCACTGCTGCAGCACCTTCTGTCAACCCCCCGTCTAAAACATTCGGCTGCTGGTTCTTTACAAAAGGTCTGCCACACTTGCCACCAGGCAGATATTATGCGAAGGTGTTAAGAGGCAAAAACGGCTTTATAACAAAGACTTTATAGGATAAAGAAAAAGCTAATTATGCAGATTTTAAGGGAAGTTTACTTGAACTTTAAATCTGAAATGTGCAACTTTTGAAAAACCTGATGAAAAACAAAACAAATGCAGCAAAAAACTTGCTTTCACTGACAGAGCTGTAAACATGATGGCTTTCAGCAGTCAAAATGGAGAGCTTATGAGCTAGAATATGATGCAAGTAAAGGACAGACTGTGAACTCCAGAACATTAGTACACTATCCTCACTTAGCAAGTAGCTAGTTACTACTTTATTAATGTTTAAAATTGAATGATTTAGCATCCTCTAAATGAAAACCAACCTTTTCACAAAAATGTAGGAACAGAAGTTGTTCATATTTGCTGTGATTTGACATTCACTTTTACATAAATCCCATCAAATGCGCTACAAAAGCCATCATGGTCTGCAGTTAATATCAGTGATGTGTTAACATACAGTAATATCCAATTAGCAGCCAAGCATGAAGCTTGAAAACCTGAAAGGTACTGGCAATTTACAACCAGTCAGCATCTTCCCTGGCATACTTGCTTCTAAATTTCCAACCAACAGCAGCTCTCCTGGTGCACGCTAACAGTTGATGCACCGAAGAAATCATGGCAAGCATGCAAATATGCATTAACTTTAAGCATGTCAACAAAGTGAAGGCCAGTCAAATGATTTTTGAGTCATACACTCATCGACATGGTCATCTTTAGCATGACAACATATATGACTGAGCTGCATGACTGGGTAAGCTCAGTAGCGTGACAAATTTTCCTCTAAAGCAGTTATAGTGCCACTCTAAACTCTGTGTGTATGCATGTGTGCACATGTGTTGGTTTCTGCAAGATTATGCAACTGTTTCCTGTTTCTTGTTTTGTTTATAAATGCACTGATATTTTTCCTTCTCCCATAACTTGATTAGAATGATTACTTCGACAGAACATTGCCAAAACCCCAGCTAGCTCCCCATCCCAACAGCTCCTGCAGAGTCACATATAGTTCAGTGTCACATTCTTCTCAGCTTGTGTTCAATAAAACATCAAGATGTGCATATTTCATTGTCCTCATGCAAAACGTGACACGCACTCATGTGTGCACATGTGGCGAACAGGAGTGCCTGTAAGTTGGGAAAGCCCCTCTGAAAGGATCAGCGCTCCCCTCCTTAAATGCGTCAGCAGGCCGAGTGACAGGACTCCAGCCAGCGAAGACACAAAGGAGGAGGAAAACATGGACTTATTGGAGAATAAAATGAGAGGAAACTTGTTTGTATTTACTCATTACTTTGTAGATGTCCTTGATGCCTTGATGTTGTGTTTTGCAGCATGCATCTTGAGAAATCCCTTGTCATCAAGGAGTTACTTGACATCATTTTACTTGCAGTATCTGTCAGATGTTTAATTTTTAACTTGTTTTGTACATGATGAAATATGCTTTCAGATTCAGATATATTTCCATTGCTATTTATACAATCCCTTCCTACCCTCATGCACCATGAAGCACATGTGCTTGTCTCGGTTGAGATGCAGACAAACACTGCAGACATTATACAAACTAGCATTATATGGTCCAGATAAAAACTAATAAATATTCTAATCAAATTTACTTCTAAGTGTAATCTTTTACCGTTGACGTTTTCACTTCAAAAATCCCACTAAGTGATGAGAGATGAGACTCAGATGAGAAAAGCAGGAAACGGCTGGATGATGAAAGAGTGGGAGTCAGAGTGAAGAGGAGGATGATGGGATAAGGGGGATGGGGAGCTGGTTGGAAGAGCCAGCAAATGGAAGGCTGATATGTCCGGCTGAGGGACGAGTTATTGATCGCCTGCGAGAAGCAGCAACATTTAAACTGATTTAGACTAGTGGTGACACATCTTGCCTAAATGAACTTAACACAGTGTGAAATGAGAGACGTTTTCTATAATCAACATGTAGCGCAATCTTTCATTTGTTCCCTTGTCGGATTGCCACCACATATATTGTATACAAGTGTTTTGAATCAGCGGGAAAGTTGGAAGCTCGGGACAGATTCTGTTGAGCAATAAAAGGGAAACAAACATCTCTGTGGGAAACAAGCTGCAACACTTGCACACAATGCTTTGGTAAAGAGATGCCTGGAGCAAGCAAAATGTATTTTGCTAGCTCATGAAATGTATCATGCTAGTTCATGTTTGGCTGCATCTCAACTAAAACGAGTTACATAAAGAGGAAAAAGGGGGAATTTTGAGCAGCTGAGCGGAGCACGACAGTGGGGCCAACATTTAGCTAAACCCTCATGGGAGCCATTTTGGGTCCAAGCTCACAATAATGAGGATAAAACTCCAACTGTGCATGAGCGAGTGGCTGGAAAGAGAGACAGACCGTTGGGGTGGGGAGAAAGACAGGTGTCAGGGAGGGGGGTGTGGAGCGGAGCTTGATCTGTCAGCATGCTCCTCGCTTCTGCTCACAGCTGAGAATGAACGGACGCACAAACACACCGGGTATTTAACTCCTGTTATGACTGCTACAGGTCAGCGTTGGGTTTTACTTTTAAAAACGAAATGCCTCGCTCCACAGACAGATAAAACTCCAGACAGAAAGTCATTTCCTAGCTCGCTCAGATAGCTCTCTTGTTATTGCTATAATGAAAAAGGAACCGTAATCAATCACAACCCTTTTATGCTGGACACATTTTCTATTTTTTTTCTGTTCATCATCACTGTTGTCGCTTTTTTCTTTAAGCTTATTAAAAGATTGCTTTTGTTTCTTTTAAAAAAAAGGTTTTACACACATTATTTTCCGAAGATATTACAGTTTGTGTACATCCATGTCAGTGGTGCTAATTCTGATCAGGCCTTTAAATCCTCTTTTGTATTAACTCAATTTCACCACATCTTATGCTCATTTTTTATGAGCCACAGACTGAATGAAGTCCGTGCATGAGCATCTACACTGTCCTGTTTGTTTTAGTTTCCCTGCCTAAACAAGTCTTTGATTGGCTTTTAAAGATGTGGCTCAGTCAGAGTACCGAGCGAGAGCATCAACCTTCTGGTCAATTCTTGATCAGCTTCGCGCTGAAAAGCTTGGCAACAGGTTTACATCCGCATGCCAACTATTTATCCATTATTTTCCAGTGCTGCTGACGCTTTGATTTGCTGTTTAAACTGCATTAGATGCTATGGCACCAACGCAGAGCTAAAATTGGATTACCTGCAAGGTGATTACTACAGATTGTATTTCAATGGATTACATTAATCGAAAAGATAAAGTAAAATGAAAGAATGTCACTTAAACATTTTCAAAATGAAGTATCACCTTATGTTTCTTTGTTTTCTGCTTCTGTAGTGTTATTTTTGTGCTTGATTTAAGTTCACTGCTACTTTAACTTGATTCATTTTAGGCACCTTAACCACCTTGTTTGGTTTTGAAGCTATTCAGCTCGGCAGAAGGATTTAAAACAATTGAGAATACATGAAAATGAGCAATATCTTAACTGGGCATCATATAGTGGTGGCATGTATGTTAAAGTTATATGCAAATAACACAGAAAGTGAATTTTGTGAAGTCACAACAAAGTTTCTGATTAGCTATTATGGTTGGTTTGCATTGAAAATGTTGCTTATATCACAGTGATGGGTGAAGATGAAGGATCCAAATGCAGGATGAGCCAGTCGGCAGACTAAGAAATAATTTGTTTTAAAGAAACAGAAGGCGCTGGATTAACCAGTGGATTGTCAAAACTAAAGTAAACCAAAGCTTAGAGACGGACCAACAGACTGAATGAGGCATGGCATGGGAAAACCAGGACAAGGAAGACGAGGAATGACAATAAGGCAAATGGCACCAAACATGATGAGCAGTGAACTGGCAGAGAACTGGGGAAGCTGGGCAGAAGATGTGCTGAGGGAGTAGCAATGAATTATTTGTGCACCTGCTGCACTAATCAGAAACCAAGAATAAGGTGAGCAACTAAACCAAAACCCATAAACCATGACATTTTCATTTTTAACAAAAATCAGAGCTCCTCCCATCATCTACATTCAAATACTCAGGTCAGAAAAGACAGTTCCTCTCGTGTGATGGATGATCTATTTATGCAACTTGGTCCTGAGGTGGAAGCTCAGAAGAGACGTCCATATGTTGTACGTTTCTTTGAAAATCGTTTGTTTTATTCATTAATTTATAAAGTGAGAAACTGTTCTAACTTTGACGCCATGTGGTGCATCTTTATTAGACAGCACATGCTGCACGAGTTGTGAAAATGTGTCCGCCATGGTAATTGCTGAGTCATTAACTGGATAAATTTTAGTTTTCTTCCTCTTCTTCCTTTGAAGTTATCACAGCAATCATTTCCCCTCCTGCCTCCTTATGAAAATGTTTTCCTTCGGAAAGGAAATATCTGAAAACGATAGCTGCTCAAATGTGAAAAAGTTTGTTATACGACTCATAGTTCCCGCTCTCACCTGTAGGGGGCGGTGTTTTACAGGATGCCGTCAGGGGCTGTTTGTCATTACCGCTTCAGTTGGAGGTGAAGCTGTTTTTCACCTGGCTCTGTTACAAGTAAGTCACTTTTTATATTTTGCGAGGCTTGACTGTGACTGCTGCATTACCTCCAACTTTACTTCAATTTGCAAAGATGTTTTATATTCAGAGGTGTGTTACGTTAATGCCAAAATTGTTTGATTTAATCACAGCTGACTTTGTTTTTAAAGTTTATTTAAATTTTCTTTGAATTAATTAAGATAATTGACACAGTCACACCATCCATTATAGCGACTGTCTATCGACAGCCAAAATGAAGAGTGATGGGCAGTTTGAAGAGAATAAAGGCAGCATCAGGATCGGGGAAGAATGCTTAGACTGCGGGCCTCGTATCTCCCCCTTTCCCAAATAGTCGTCAGGTTGTAAGTTTGCTGGTCCACTTCGCTAGTCTGTAAATACAGAATTAGAGCAAAATAACACGTTCTTTTCAAGAGCACATAGCCTACTTAGAAATTCGCACGATATTTGATTAATAATGTGTTGATGACATCATCCATGCTGGCCCTTGGATTGAAATTAAGAGCTCTTTTTGATAAATGAAAGATGTATTACACGTTTCCAAATGTAAAAATTATGTATATTTTAATAGACCAACTGTTTGCCCATTCCTGAAAAAATGGACAGTGCCTGCAGGCTATTATATATATATATATATATATATATATATATATATATATATATATATATATATATATATATATATATATATATATGTACAGTGTATATATATATATATACACTGTATATATACAGTGTATATATATATATATACACTGTTTATATACAGTGTATATATATATATATATATATATATATATATATATATATATATATATATATATATATATATATATATGTACAGTATATATACAGTGTATATATATATATATATATCCTAGATAGATAGATAGATAGATAGATTCGGCTCCACGTGCATTGTTAAATCTGTGCGTTGCCAATGCGCGCGACGCATCTCCCACGGTGTGCGTTTCCTTTACCGGACGCCACGTCACGTATGAGGACTTTAGGTCTTTGGCCAAGTTTTTTTTTTTTCCTTCCTCTTTTTCTCCACCCATGATCATTGACGGAGCTCCAGCGCAGTAGCCCACTTGGTCTGACCCACCCGCGCGCATCTCCGCTCCACGCTGCGTAACCAACACCTCAGAGAGGATGGACGAGTGGATGGACGCATGGATAGATGCTCCCGTTTAATCGAAGGCGCAAGTCAAGACCACTTTCAGTGACTTCCTTCACTTCTTCCAGTGATTTCCAACGACCACCGGATTACCTTTGATCACTAACAAGCAAAGAAAAAAAAGGAGATTTCTTTTGCGGAGAGGGGAGGAAGGGAAGAAAGAAAAGAAAGGGAAGGTCCGGGTTGCTGAGAAAGGCTGGGTGCGCTAGAACGACGGAAAGTCACGGATCATGCTTATGACTCCCGATTCCGTTTCGATAAGGTAATTTAACTCACATAAGTTGATCTCCTTACATTTCACTTGTCAATAAAAAGCAAATCCACTATTGAATGTACTTTTGTTAAGACAGAAAAACACATTAAAAACCAGAAATGACGAGCGCTCCATTCTCTATGGCGCTTTTTGTTTCCTTTGGAACAATTTAAAACGCCTACCAGCACTTTACCACTGCTATTCATATCAAAGTGTGTTCAGTATTTTTTTCCCCTCTTAATTGACAATAAAAATAAATCCAAGAAGATATTTAACTGCCCTGAAAACCAGATGCGCTTTTCTTTTTTCCTGTAGCGGTAAACGAGGGACAAAGCCCATAAATAAAGGGTAGAAAAAAAACCCAACAGTCTTTAAACAGTAAAGTCTCTTTCAGTGAATCATCATGCCTAATGCTTTGTTCTTCATGTTATTCCACTTATTAGAATAAACAGGATTAGTGTTGCGTATATTCCTTTTTTTTTCTCCCTTTTTTTTGGCGCATTCCCTGCCCACCATTGAGTGGTGTGGGCTAAAAAACGCTCAGTAGACCAGAGACAGAGCGGTCCATCTGTTCAATCACATAGCAACAGGAAGAGAGAGGGAGAGAGTGAAAAAAATGAGAGAAAATCCTACTACTTTCATGATATTGTTTTATAAATCTGTAGTACTCAGGGTTGCCTCCTTATTCCACAGTATAGCCAGTGCAATCCAAGTATTTGAGTCAGTGAAACCTCAGTTTTCTAACCAGCTATTTGTGCTTCTTCTGTGAAAACTGAGTTATGTCATATTCATATGCGATTTATGTAAGGTTCTGTCAAAGACTCAGAGTTTTGTGTGATAGTATTTAAGTGGCAGAAATGTCCAAAAGGATTCAGATCATAAAGAGTGTAAAACAAAGAAAGGTCATTTAAAGAATGAGTGATTAAAGACGGGAATATTTGTTTGTGATTTATCTCTGCTGAGCTGATGTCATTTGCCCCCCTGTTTTTTTTCCGCTTGTCTCTCCTGCTCATCCTTACAAAATGATCTCTCCTCCACCTGCACCTCCATCTCTCCCTTCCCTCTGACCTCCCCTCAGAGTGGCTCTGCCTGATGCTCTATCATGACTGATGGCGAGGGGAGAGCGCGCTTTCAGTACGCAGAGTGCCCGGAGCAGGAGGAGGCGCAGGAGGACGTGAGGGTCGCTGTATCAACGCCCCACAGGAGCGACGCTCCAGGTCACGATGTCGACCCGGGAGGAGGCCGGGATGAAGAGGGGACGGATGAGGTGGTGGAGGAGAGGAGAGGGAGGAGTGGCAGTGGTTGGGGAGAGGGAGGAGGAGAGGAATGGAGCCCTGAAGTTCAGGAGCGAGAGGAGCAGGAACCCGAGCGGGAGGTGGAAGTTGGACCAACTGTGGGAGTTCGCATCACGGCTCCTATTCGTGATCCAGACTGCGTCTCTGAGGAGGAGGAGCAGCATCCGTATCCAGCCCTGGCTCCCGTGGCCTTCTTCTGCTTGAAGCAAACAACGAAGCCTCGCAACTGGTGTCTTCGCATAGTTTGTAACCCATATCCTTTCAAATGCTGGAAGTCTAACTCTGACAGCTGGTAAGACTAAACCTGCCGAGTCCTGTATGTGTGTGTGCGGCCATTACATACATCACTCAATTTACACATCCAATACACAACATAGCACAATGTCACGTTCAGGTTTATCCATGTAACGGTATCAGCTTGCTTGCTTCTGGTTGGTTAAACAGGTGCCACTCTGGTGAAATATGAGAAGTCATTTGTCCAAACAAAGGAATGCCATTCCTGGGTATAGCAGATTAGTAATGTAGTGTATAACCTCCCTTTGTCTAGTTTGCTTCCATTGAGTTTTTGTCCTTCAGTGATGCAATATTTTGACTTTTTTCCAACAATTTTTTTTGTTTTCAAGCAGTTAAAAGACTACTTGAGACACCAAATTCACTGAGTTGATCATTTTTGTTTGCGCAGTGTGGTTAAAGGAGATGTTTAGTCTTTGTTAGCCTCAGTAACAATACCAGTTAAGGTTGTAAAGTCTAAAAAATGAGGTTTATTTGTGCACATTTTTGCCACGTTATAGTTTTTGGAGCTGTTTCCCAAGTGGCCAGTTTCTCTTTCCTTGACAAATCCAAGTATGTGTATCAGTCACGCTTGCATAGAGACATCATCTTCATTCATGTGAACAAAAAAGGCAAAATGCAGTTCACCAAGTCTGCAGCATTTTCCAACTCGGGGACTCACTGTGTGCTTTCTTTTTTTCCCCCCAAGTCACCTTTTGGAAGAACTCGCCGGTGATTACACTTCTCAGCTGTCTTCAGTTTAGCTTGGCATTTGTTCAAGGTTTACTTTTATTCTTTTTTTGGCTTACTGGGTTTGACTTGGATGTGTGAGTCTGGGTTAGACTTAAATTTTTGGGTGACATTCCTTTGGGTTCTTCATGTGTAAGAAGTTAAATATTGTCTCTGAGGTCATAATGAATCTCTACAGATATATTTTTTTGGCATTTTATGCTAAAAGTCAGTCATACACCTTTAAGTTTGGGATACGAATTAGGTCAAGTGACATCACTTTGTGATGCAAGGCATTATGTCTGACATATGGGCATTTACACAGATAGTCTTGCATTAAAACAGATTTGTTTCAGGTGTTCTGTGGAGTGGATAATGTGACTTTTGTTTTACCGCTCAGTTATAACAAAAGCCAAAAATGCAGAAAAGTAAATAAGAACTCAAAACAATCTGAGGTTAAAAAGCTGCACGTGAAGGGCGATTTATTTTTCCAGCATCATAAAATATTATCAGCCCTGCAAAGTGGAGTTGATGAATCATGCCCTTTTCAGCCTGACATGGTGACGTGGGTCAAACCTACGTGGATGATTTGTTTGAATAGGTCAATGTACGTCAGCCAGCTCTTTCTCATGACCCTCCTCTCGAGAGGAGTTCAGTATGGATGTGATGTTACCTGGCTTTGCTGAACTGTCAATCTCTGGCAGCGGTGAAACTGATTCAATGGATTTCTAGTAAAAAACAAAAAAGAGTGATGTGAGTGACATGTTTTCTAAAAAGCAGCACTTGCTCCCAAATGTATAGGGCATTTTAAGTCATAGAATAGTAAATACGAGATAAAAATCAGAGGATGCTTTTATACAGACATTCATAGAAAGATGAATCCAATAACTCATAGATGTCCACATGGACACTTCAGACAAATATTGTCAGTAAAGTAAACTTATTGACATTCAGAAGAGCTTTCTCCGATCTGTGTGTCAAAATTGTTGCCGTCACTCTTTCATATCATCTTTTGTCTTGTTGATCTTGCTCTGGGTTAAGAGCTTGGATGATGTCAGGATTGCTGCAAAGTAGGGATGTTCGATACTGGCTTTACCGATATCGGATATTGTCCAAGTCTTAATATCTGATATGAATCGATACCGATATATGCAGACAACTGTGAGGTTGCATCTCGTGAGCCACAAGAGTTCATTTTGGACATCTGGCTGCTATATATCAGATACTAGCAGGTATTAGCCAACATGTGGCTAATTATAATATTTCTGACAACTTGGTAGCTTAACCAACAACATAAAACCAGACATGTTATAAGCAGCTTTAAAGCAAGTCAGTCTGTAGCAGCAGCAGCTGCACAGTAGTCACATGACTGAAAGGAATGCTGGGAAATGAAGCTCTTACAGAATAACAGCGACTTTTCTACATGCTGGAGCGGTGCTAATGGAACAAGATCTTGCAAGGTTTCATAACGGAACAATGAGATCTCGCGAGATTTGGTTCGTAGAAATATCATTCCGAAAAAACCGATACCAATATTTTCTGATATCACATTTTAATGGCAATATCGGCCGATAATATCAAACATCCCTACTGTAAAGTTTAGAAAAAGCCTCTGAGACCGGAAGCAACTATCATTGCCTCCATCAGCTGATCCTGAACCAAATGAAACATGTCTAAAAGCTCTCAGATCTTATTTAGGATGCTAACACCAGACTCAAGGGGAGTTTGGGAGTTTCTTCTCTCAGGGGCATGCTGCTCTCCAGAGGTGGCAAAGAGCCCAGCCATGAAAATGCAAGGCCTGTTATGGTAATAGAGATATCATGGTAAATTATATTTAAGAGATAGTGCCCTTCAGTGGGAGTATCTGCATCTAAAAGTAGGCCATTTGTAAATGGAAACAAGTCCATTGTTGGCTTTTAGATGATTGTTATGCGTGTTAGGTGTTTTCCTTTTAAGCTACTTTTGTGCAAGACCTGCAAGTTGCATTCAGACATATTTGGTCACAGGATTCTTGAACTCTCCTTTTCTCACTGTTTTCATGTTTGGCTTTATTTGAGATAGTGCTCCAACACTGTATCCTGGCTTTACAATAGGTTTTTAAGAAGTTCCAACAGTGTGGAAAGAGGATATACTTAAAGTGAGACGTGAGCCGAGCAGGCAGATGAAGAAAGAGAAGTTTTAGAAATGATCCATCTTTAACCGGATAAACATTAAGACCTAAATACAAAGGACGTATGGCTCGGCAGCCTGCTGCTTGGCAGATGTTAATGTTGCATTACATTATGTCTGTTTTGTTCACGGCGCTGTAGCAGGGATAATACTGCAGTGGCTGCTGAGGCAGCTTCCCTCCTGTAAAGAAGCAGATGCTCCTATGGTCAGCACATGTGCATTTTCCTGCATGCGTCCTAATCACATTTGTGATTTCTTAGCGCTGGCGGGATAAGATGATTTTGTTTTTTAGTTTTTGCTGAGAGGGTGGACTGTTTGGATGGAGACAGCATGACTGATGAGCGAGGCGCGCTGTCACATGCTTGGGATTGCTTTATAACTGCTTGTGTAAGACTGAAACCAGGTTATAGTAAGAACTGATCTCACAGGATTACTTTCTGTTTTATTCCCCACAGTCTGACAGTGTGCAGGACGCACTGTGAGCAGTTCAAACTTGGTGGTCCACAGTAGAGTATGTAAATATTTTTCAGAGCATAAATGCTCGACCACTACATCGCTTGAAGGGACGGACACACTGCTTAAAGGTGCAATCTGGAGAGGACGAAAAGGAAAAGAGAATCTTTATGAGAGAAAATCTATTTTTCCTCAACTCTTCTTTTCTTTAACGTCAAACAAACCAGTGATCAAGCTGTTTTGATAAGATTATGTAAAATCTAATCTCCCTCTACAGTTTTTCTCGCAGCAAAAATAAATAAGCTGAACTGATAAGTCATTGATCAGCTATAAAAGATGAAACGAGGTCAACAGTTGCTTACAATTATCACAATAGCATTTTAGCACAACAACAATTCCCATATATCATTTTTATTACTGTCATCATCATTGATCAACCACTGTGCTCTCGGGACTACATTAGCGCAGCTGTCCAGAAAAATCTGTGCCTTTCTTTAAGTTGAAAGTCAATGACATGGTTCAAGGTCCTTATGTTAAAGGTACATGAACCCAATACAGTTTTATATTTCTCTGTTTATTTAAAGCTAGCTTTGGCAATGTTGGGAAAACGGTTGGAGTAAGCAACATTTTACAAAAAAAGCACCACCCGAAACCACGCCTTCAGAGGGTAGGGATGTGCCGATGTTTGACGAGCAGGTTAACGATAACAGCCGAGTGGATAGCTTGTTAGCTTGATAGCAAACAGCTGACCACTCATGTTTCTAAAAGCTTTAATCTACTCACCTCCAACTCCTTCTGTGGTGTAAAAAGTCCACACTGCAAACGTCAACGCCGCCAAGACTTAATCCTGATCTGTTGTTTTTGTTTTTTTGGCGCAGCAGCAGTTAGCAGTCTGCTATATTTGTTTACAGTGAACGGCGCACGGGGGGTCACGTGGGGGACGGAGAGAGGGGAGGGACAGAGACGAGACATAAATAGGCATCAATTTGGTCTTTCTATCTGTTGCGAATGACCGATTCCTGCCTTTCGGTGCGATTGGCAGGGATGAGTTTTTACAGACCTGCAGCTCTCACAGAGCTCTGACTTTTTTCCTTCTTTTTTATGAATACATTATGTATGGACTACAGTCAGGACGGAAGGACCATTTCACCCAGTATAACAAAAAGTGTTTCTGAACAGGATTGCCAACTCTGGCTATAAAGGCCAGGAATTAATCAATTTCTGGAAACTACTTTGTATTGTATCTATTTGTTTTGACTTGTTCTTACTTGTAAAGTTTCCTTTGGTTTCATGAAAGGCCATTCACATTAACTTAATTATTATTGTAAAATTTCACGTTTTACAACTTGTATACTGTAATTAACTGTAAAAAAGGAAATAATATGAAAATGAAATAAAAACCGATACTTAAATGCAGAAATGAAGGAAATTTAACATCAGTGTCAACCAATAACACTCTAAGCTCAAGATATATGGTCACAAGCTGCGTTGATATTACCCCTAGAATTCTGCAAAACCTAAATATCACAATAAAAATGGTAATGGAAACACCTAAATTTTAAAAAGCCTCTCAAATATTGATAAAATCTTTTATGCTCACGAGGTGATTTTTCAGACATGTCGATATACTGTCGAAGTATATTGCAAAAGTGTGATGCAAAGACTTTTTCTACATTTACACCTGATATAGGAGGTCATGTGACCAGTTCATTTAAGGGTAGGATGACGCGGTATGTACAGTATGGACAGAGGAGCAGACGGAGATATTGTGACATTTGATGAAAACAAAAAGTTTAACTTCCATTCTTACTAGCAAACAACAGCAAAATGCAGAGTTTTGCAGAAACTTGCAGAATCTCCATCCTTCTTAAAGTGGAGTCTTGCAGGAGGAGATTTTACGACAATTACCGCTTATGCTCTAAACATTGAAACAAATGTAAATGTAATGTAAAAGTATTGCTTTTAATTTTGGGAAAAAAAAAAAAAAAAAACTGACGCAAACACATCTACAGATCACAAAGGAAGCCAGGATAACTAAAAAGTCTCTGTTACATTAGCAAAATTAATGTAGAAGAGTGCACCATCAGGAGAACAAGATGAAAAACAGTAATTATTTTATATGACAAAAGTCTGCAGTAAAAATAGCTAACAAATGAAGCCAAAATATATATTGTTGGTTTCAATAGATCTGTTTTATCTGAAGAGTAATAGACTTATTCCATCTGTGAAACATGGTGGTGGTAGTATCATAAGTTAGCCCTGCTCTGCTGCATCAGGACCAGGATGAGATTCATGTTTTGGAGAAGCCAAAGCAAATTTCAGCCTTTAATCTATTAGGAATGTTGTGGAAGGTCCTCACCCAAACACTCAGTATGAGGAACTCCACTAACATCCAAGAGCTGAATGTTCTGTAAAGAGCAGTGAACCGAAGGTTCCTCCTAGCTTATTTGCAGGACTGATCAACAGTGACTGGAAACATTTAGCTGAAATTATTGCTGCACAAGACTGTAACATCGGATACCTTAAGCGGACATTTGGACACATTTGCTGTTCACAAAAGTGCAACATAAGACAGCAAATTCTAAAAGCAATAAATCACCAGTTTGTCCATATTTATTGAAAAAAAACCCTGCTTTTTACTAATCTGTTTTACAATACGATGGGATGGTGATAAAATATGGGCAAAGTGGATAAAATTTTGGAAGCATTAAAGCAACCCTTACCGATGTTGCATTCTTACACTATTTTTCTAACAGGGTAAAATGCTGTGAATGAGGTAATGGAACTCTAAAATACAAGACAGACCCACCATTAATCAAAATAAAATATTATTCCAATCTCTAAATATTCAATGAAAACTCCGACCAATCCTTGAAGTGGGGTGCACCTCTAGGATTGTCCAATGGACCTGCCTGTCAGACCTTTGATTCTGCATTGGGAGGTGGAGGGAATGAAGGGGTGTGTCTTAGGAGTGAGGCGGGACTGTTTATATTCAAATAATCTTGCTGTGCTTTCTGAAATGCAAGATCGGTAAAGGTTGCTTTAATGGGGAGTCATCGGTTTACTATTTAAGCTGAATTAAATATTGATGAAATCAATGGCTGTTTGGCAGTAGCCTAATGAGAAGCTATTTGAAAGCTACAACATGCAAACCAGCAGTGAGCATTCCTAACAACAAATCTGTCCAGAGACAGCAATTAAAATAAGTTAAAGCATCTCTTCAATGCTACAGTTGACTCCCTTTCAAAGGGTAAATGTTTTGTTGGTGATGAGATGTTTTCTAGACTGAGAACCAGGCTCAGGCTGATTAGATCCTGGGTGGGGGGCAAACGAGGTTACTCAATCACTGATGAGTGGACTCATCATGCCATCCATTAACAATCTCATACTTTTATTAATTGGTCCCTTGCACTTCCTTTGAAAATTGATACAAAATGAGGCAGGGCAAACTTGTGGTTAACTTGTTAACCCTTATTAAAGCAAAGAAAATCTGGGGGTCATATGTTAGGGAATAATTCATGTAGAGGTGATCTTTCAGTCCATTTGCTGTTTCCCTCTGTGTAAGATTATTAAAGCTGTTTGAAGGGAAACTCTTCAGCATGATGGGGTCCTGTTTTTGCACTGCAATGATTAAGGGGGGCTTTACACAACCATGTCATCAGGCAGTTGAATTGTTCACTTCTTGTCACTCTGTGGTGAAAAAAATTTAGAGGTGTGTGTCATTCTTTTTTGTCTGTGTTTTTATATTTGAAAAAATGACAGCATCTCTGCAGTGAGAGGAATAAAAGAGGTTGGTCTAGATGCCAGTGGCTTGTCCCTCTCTTACTGTCACCGAGACATGACTCCTGAGATGCAAGTGTGTGAGCGCGTACACTCAGGATTCTGTGCATCACTCCCTCGCTGCCACTCTCACTGCTTGTCTTGCTGTATTTATACCGAGCAGTGCATCGATGTGTGTGTGCCTGAGTGTTCAGTGACTCATTATATTTGGCCTGTGCTCATCATAACAGCAGATTGAGGGTCGTTAGGTGCATATCTCTGCAGAGAAAGAGGGATCCTGCCTTTCTGACGTATAAAGTCCTGGCAACTCCTGTGGAGCCCTCACGATATGTGTGGTGTGTGTGTTTGTGTGTGACAAGCCAAACTTTGCGTTGAGTTGTTTAGTAGTTGAAGTTGATGCTTTTGAGAATTTCAGCACGTGCAAAACATGGCAGCAGCGTACTTTCCCTTAAAATACAGAGAAACAAAGCATTCAAACTGGCTCTCCTTTCCATAAAACAGCCCCAGGAGAAAAAAAAAATGAAATTAAAACAGAAGGTTTGCTTCATAATCCAAAACAGTCCAGTATCACCACCTGTCCAAAACATAGTGTCATTTGACATGACAGGAAACGCAGCGTTTGAAATGTAAAAGGAGTCAGCTGAAGTTTGCGAGCTTTTGCAACTCTCCAACAGTGAATGCTGTGAGACGTGGATATAAAAGTGTGCTTTTAACTCCTGAGCAGAACCGTTTCAGGTGAAGTTGCAGCAGGAAGGGGAGGAATCACAAGTGGGAGTGGAATTGAAAAGTGCAATGAGTGTGGAAAATGTTGTGCAGGATATGATTTTGTGGTCATATGAACAGTGGAAAGAAGTGGAAAGTCGACAAAATTGATGTTCAGTAGGAGGATGTATGGCAGGGATGTCCAGGACTGTTTTCTGCTTTAATACACCTGAATTAAAGGATAACTTTTTGGGTTTTTTTCAATCTGGACCTTATTTCTAGGAGTTGTTACGTGCATTTACCCCCAGTAAAATTTCTGCATCACTTTGACTCCTTCGGAAGATATTATGTAGATTCGCTCTTCGGTATCCATATAATGGGAGAGATGGGGCAGCCTCTATATAAGGCATTATCTGCAGCAAAAACGCCTTCATTTCACCAATACTTTAAGTAGAGCGAATGAATGGACGTTAGTTATTGGGGGGTTTCTCTGCACTCTACAGGCCATGCGCATTCCCGATATGCGCTGCTGCAGTACTGCTGAGAAGAGCTCGCTACCCTGACATCATCAAACCACAATCCACGTGACTCTGAACTCACAGGACAATAGTACTCGTTCAAGGTGTGCCTCCTACTGGCGGGGAGGAATTAAATTTGTAGCTATCATCTTGAATTTAAAGAGTGCACATTTAACAAATTTTTAACTATAAATGCATCCAATTAAACTGCTGCAAAAACAAAGACTATATGGACCTGCAAATTTGATTTCAGCCAGTTTTTTAAAATCCTTTTGCAAGTCTTCATAACTGTTATAGAAAAATGTGTATATACTGTAGCTAAAGGACTGGGAAAAACAGCTTGACTGTTACATACAGTACTTACAATCACTTGCAAACTTCAAGTGATTCCCGGCTGTAAATAGAACATCATTTCTGGAGCTCATTACATAGTCAAACCTAATAAGTAAGCAAAGGTGCATTTCAACCCTTCAGGAGTTTATTAATGTTTGCGTCTATGCTATGCTAGCCTGCCAGTTTGGAAGTCATTACACCCTGTGTGTGGGGTGTTAAGGTGTGTGTATTGTGGGATTACTTCAAGTGCAGTAGGATCTTTGTTTATCCCCAGGCTGAGTGTTTACAGGCTGCTTTGCAAAACGATCTGGAACTAATAGCGCTGTTTTTCATTTGTGTAAACGCAGTGTGAGTGACTGTGTGGGAGCGCAAGTGTGTGTATATGTAACTGTAAGAGCGTTTGTATGCATTTCCACACACACACAGTGTGTTGAGGCAGTGACCCTTGCTTGCCCCGGGCGCTGACTGTCTGACTTCAGCATCCTCACTCCTTCTCAGTCCCAGAAAAGGAGTTTGGTGCATTTTTAGTTACATTTGAGCTGCTAGCCCAAATGATAGCTCCCTTTGAAATTACGATGGCTGTGTCATGAGCAGAAACACTGAGAGCTTTTTTGCTTTTTCCAGATTGACTTAGTGCAACAATAAATACAAAGAATGAGAAAAAAAAAATCTGACCTGAATTGCAGAGGATTGCATTGTGTTAGTGTTAAACGTCCCACGGAGCCTTCTGCTTCAGGCTTTGCTTTGTGGGAACATACTGATGAATTTGTTTTATTTTACATAAAAGGTCAATCTGAATGGAGCTGGTGGCTGCTGATGCTCAGGGTCAGACTGTTAATGCTTCAAGGAATGTACTTGAGCCTCCATCTGCTGTCTGCCATAAGTATGTTGTATTCTTTCTTTCCATCCCAGCACATCACAGTCACTGTCTCGGCTAACAGCACAGCTTGCTTAGCGAGAGCTGCCAGATTCCTCTCTGCACCTGCCTCATTAGAAAATTGGATAAGCAATCACCCTAATAGTCGGAGACAGTCTTTGACTACACGTGTGCTGCCCATTTTACTGCTTTTGAACCATTTGCTTGAGGGTAATATTAGATTGGGGCTTAATGTAAAATAAAAAGCCAAATAATGCTAAATACTGAGGAGAAGGTAACTACAGTACTGCTTCTAAATACTTTCAGCCCGGTTGGTGTTTTCACTCAGCGGGCTGTCAGTTAGGTTCCCTGTTGTGGCAGTGCCACACTGATTGGCCATCTGATAATGTGGGAAGGGCTTTTTCAGCAGCTGTTGCCATGGAAGCGCATCATGTTGATGCTGGTTCTGTGTTTTCACACACCAGCCCACCATCCGAAACCCTCTGTAGCTCATCAAGGAAATCCATACAAAAAAAAAACTGTTAAACAAAGCTGAATTTACATGCAGGTTAATGATGATTCTGATCAGAAGAAACGACTCCGTGCATCTGAGTGGATCAATGCAGCTGGTGTGCAGAAATAGGATGAGGATGGATGGATGACTCCATCAAGAAAAAAAATATAGCAAAGAAACAGGAAGCAAACGTAGTTTGAGACAGAAAACAGACAACTGGGAGCGAAGGGAAGGGATGTAGGGATGGATAAACAGGATAAAGAGAAGAATTAGAGCACAGAGAGGAGTGATAGAAGAGGTGAGCCAAAGAAGATGTACAGAAACACAGAGGGAAGTGGAAGGAACAGAAGCCGGCCATTTATATCCAATCTGTTCTGCACGGCTTGCGTGCTTTAACAAGGTGCTGCAGTCAGATGCAGCTCTCAGCCAATCACAAGTCTGAGTGATGAGCATGTACCTCTCTGCATGCTCCAGCTCTGTTGTGCTTCCCATTGTCTTTCTCTGCGAGTTGATGCATGCTGCAGTGGAGATGCAGTTCTCAACTCAAGACGCAACTACCCTCTCAACCATCCCTCTCCTCCCCCTTCCTTCGTTCACTCTCCCTTTTAAAAAAGCTGCAGCTGAGTAATGTGTGCTCTTCCTTTGTCCCTCTTTTCTTCCACTCACCTTCTTTTGTCTTTTCTCAGCTAAAACAAATCTTGACTGCACTTCCAGACTTTTTTTTTATTCTATTTTTTTTAACAATCTTTCCCTATCAGGGGCAGGGATTAGTTATGCATGTTATTTTTTTAGTGTACTGCAGTATGAAGTCTGCATTTGCATGCACGCTCACACACAGTCTCACAAGGCAAATAGATCTTTTTCCACGTAAGACCAGTCGCTGATATGAACTGTCATATTTCTCTCTCTCTCATCATTTCTTCCAGTGTCTCAGCATTTGACATGAACTGACTCTGAGGGTGTATTGATTTATATGCATGAGTTGTGTGCTTGTTGGTGCGTGATGTCCTGGTGGCCAAAGGGTTGAGGTGGAGGGGAATAGAGATTGGCAAAAGTGGATTTATCCGGGCAATAAAATGGGAGGTGGAAAGATGGAGAGTCAGCAGGTGTAATTGAAAAACTGAGAGATTCAGAGGAGCCACTGCACATTACAGTGCATCTCCAGTTCACACACACTCACACACACGTTCCCGTTTTGGATGCAAGTAAGCCGTCTTTTTTTGAGGATGAGCTAGGTGGGGGAGGTCAGCTCAGGGGCTCCCTGGAGACCCTGCATCATGTCGGGATGGGGATCATCAGCAGCCCCTCTTGGTCTTCTTAAACTCCGGCTCAATCTGTCTTCAGCTGCGTGCTTAGTATTCAGTTATGTTTTTAGGTCATATTGCTTTGTTGCGCTTGCTGTTTAGTAGCTGCGCTGCAGCTTCTAATGAGCTTCTCCTGTTGGTGTGTAACTGCATGTGTGTGTGTGTTCTTGCGGTTCTGAGCCGTTTCTCCACAGTCAATCTCCACATGAATAACACAGCAGCCCGAGTCTCTCTGCTCTCTCTCCGCTTTACTGGCTATAAAATGACTGAAATGACAGAAACAAACAAAAAAAAAGTCAAGAAACGGATACACCCCTTTGACCTTAAAGGGCCACATTGAGAGCAAGTTTTCATCTGATTCTGTTTGGACGTTTAAAGATACAGACTTTCTCTGTGATATAATCTTTGATGATCAGAGCTATGTGCACAAGGAAGTACAGGCGTGCACGCATGGGGAGTTATATGAGAGGATACACTTCTGCATGTATGTGTATGTATGAAAGGGTAATGGGAGATGGATGAATAAATAAAAGATCTGGAAAACCCATCAGCATCTAGCACAAGGTTGTCATGGCAATATGGACAGCGCTGCATAGTGTGTATGTGTGTATGTATGAAAAAAAGAAACAGAGATAATATCACTGCAGTGTTAAATCAACTATGTGTAACTTTGTTTCAGCACAGATCTCCTTTAATACCCACAAAAAGGCTTTTTCCTCCATCTCTGCTGCACATAATGAAGTCTGAATACTCTTTATAGTCAATAAAGAGAATATAAATGAAGGATCGACTGATACAGATTTTCTTAGGGCTGATACCAATATTTTCTGATGAGCCTGAGCCGATGACCGATACAACCTGCTGATATTTGGGGCCGATATTTGGGGCTAATACTGCATTTGACTCCCAAATTAACATAACGAAGAATACAATGAAAAGTAACGTATTTTCTGGACTGTAAATCACACTTTTTTTCATAATTTGGCTGCTCCTGCGACTTACAGTCCATTGCGACTTATATATCAGAAATAGGATGAGGATGGATGGATGACTCCATCAAGAAAAAAAATATAGCAAAGAAACAGGAAGCAAATGTAGTTTGAGACAGAAAACAGACAACTGGGAGCGAAGGGAAGGGATGATTTTTGCAAAACTGCTGCAAAAAAGAATGCTTCACAAGCTGATGAAGATGATGGAGGACACTTCCCATCCTCTCCACAACACGGTGAAGAATCAACAGAGTGTGTTCAGTGGGAGGCTGCGTCAAGTTCGCTGTAGGACGGAGAGATACAGGAATTCATTCCTGCCAGCAACCATCACCCTAAAGAACAAGACTAACTGTCTTTTTGTTTATTTAAAAAAAAAAAAAAAAAAAAAAAAGAGCTTTTACAATACTGAATTTCCCTTCGGGGATGAATAAAGTATTTTTCATTTCATTTC
Source organism: Atherinomorus stipes (assembly GCA_023101725.1). NCBI lineage: Eukaryota > Metazoa > Chordata > Actinopteri > Atheriniformes > Atherinidae > Atherinomorus > Atherinomorus stipes. The sequence goes on from JALJCO010003429.1 coordinate 459,968, forward strand.
ATTTCATTTTCATTCATTTCATTTCATTTCATATCAGAATATATACATTTTAACATATTTTTAAGTGTCAATTCATGCTGACTGACATGACCCAATGATGTTTATCCTTCTTAATCATGATGTTTATGATCATTTACAGGCATTAACTTTGAAATCAGAATGGGGAATTTTCAGCACAAACAAACTGGATATAAAAAAACCCCAAAATCGCCCTATTTTAAGAAAAATAAATACAACTTATAGTCCAGTGCTACTTATGTTATTTTCCTCTTCGTGATGCATTTGTTGACTGATGCAACTTATATTCAGGAGCAACCTATAGTCTGGAAAATATGGTAATTTTACAACTCTTTTAATGTATATATATATATAAAAAAAGAATAAATAACAAAGCACTTCAAATAAATATATTAACCCTTTTAAAACCACGGGGATCAGTGGTGACACTCCTGCACATGCGCGTGAATTAGATTTTTGTAATCTCAGAAATGTTCAATCTGCACTTTTCAAGAATTTCGGAATAGAAAGTTGAAGAAATTCAGTTCCGTGTATCTGTATTATCTATTATATATAATACATATAACAGGTAATAAAATAGGTCCGTAAATTATGCAGAGTGGGGGTATCAGGCAACACACCCAACGTATCAGCCAATGCTGATACTAGCAAAAATTGGAAATATCTAGGGCTGCAATGATTAGCTGATGAATTGACTAATTGTTGACTATCAAAATAGTCGGTGACTAATTTTGTACTCGACTAATCATTTATTGTTTATAAGCTCTGTTTTTCCTCTCAAAATTGCTACTGTACCTTCCACTGCCTTGTCTGTCTTCCCGTCTGGTCAGCTTTTCTCAGAAAGTTTATTGACATAAATAAACACACACACTACCAGTCAAAAGTTTGGACACGTTTTCCCATTAGACTCAATGAGTAATGTGAATATGCTGCAATCTGATTAGTCAAATTATCTGATTAGTCAAATTATCGACAAAATTATCGGTGACTAATCGATTATCAAACAATTGTTTGTGACAGCCCTAGATATATCAGCCTAAAATATCGGCCGGCTGATGTATCGGTCTATCCTTGCAATAAATTCACTCTTTTGTGTTGAAAAAAAAAATCTGATTGTTTTTAGTGAATATTTGCATATTTCCATCACATGCATCATTGCTTTTGCAATTATATAAACAAAAGGAGTGGAACGAACATTTCAAGGCTGCTTCCTGGTCAGGGGCGCCCGCAGAGATTTTTTAGGGGTGGCCACAGGGTGGCCAGAGAAAATAGCAGGGTGGCCAAGGGTTATTAAAGGATAACTTTTAGTTCTTTCAGGACCTTATTTCTATGAATTTATATGTGCATTTACTCACCAGTAACATTTCTGCATCACTCTGATTCCTTTGGACACCATCTAGATTAGTCATAGATCCGTGTATATCCATATAATGGCAGTGAAGGGGGCAGAATGAATGGGTCTCTAAATAAGTCATTATCTGCAGCAAATATCCTTAATTTCAACAATACACTGCAAAAACTCAAATCTAGTCAAGTATATTTTTCTAATTTCTAGCCAAAATATCTCATCACACTCAAAATGAGACAGTTTCTAAAAAGAAACATTTCAGTGAGATATATGAACTCGTTTTATGACAAATGCATCTTATTTCAAGAAATCTTATAAGAAAAATTTTACTTGTTCCATTGGCAATTTTTTTTTTTTAACTTAAGAGTGGCCAATATTTTTTTGCTTGTAATAAGCTGTTCAGTGTGTGTGTCACAAATCCATTGTGTCCCAAACAAAATACTTCTCAAAATTCACAAGATTTTGACATTCAAATATAAGCAAAGCATGGCGCACCATGTTAATAGCACAAAAAAAATTTGATATAAATAATAAAAAAAAAAAATAGAATTTTTGCAGGAGTGGCCAGTGGGGTGGCTAGCTTTTTGTTCAGGGGGGCACTGGCCACGCCTGGGCACCCCTTGTGGGCGTCCTTGTTCCTGGTTTGTTAGTGTGGCTACAAGCTCATCGGATGCCCACCTTTGCTTACAAGTGATGCTTTTAGTGCAGCAGTGTATAATGGATATAGCCTGATACTCAACTGCATTTCCTTAGAGACTTGAAAACTGCAGCCTTTCCTTTCAGGTTGTCTTCCTCTCTCCACTCTGCAGCACAAATCTCTTTTAAGCTTATGAAACGGGCATCTGTACCTGAATGTGTGTGTCTTGGTGGAGGCAAAGGTGCGCAGAGAAGTGTTGGGTTACGGCAGCCTAGTTTTTACGGCAGAACGGCGATTGAAGGTTGATGGTGAGGAAAACTGCTGGGCGGGTTTAATGGGCATGCGTGTGAGATGAAGGCGACTTCAAACCCCGTGTGATGATATGAGCATGTGAGCATGAGAAAGAGAGGGGAAGAGCTACAGAGCAGATGAGGGAGAAGTCTAGGACAGTGGGGTTCTCTCGACACTAGAAACTCTACCTGGTTACTAGGCAACAGAATAGCAGCGCTGCATGTTGGAGCTCTGGGGAGGGGAGGGCTTGTCGCTCTACATGTGTGCGTGTGTCCATGTTTGAGTGCTGAGTCAATAAGTATATTATTTATGAGTGTTCTGTAGTAAGTGTGCAGGGGGAGAAAGATTCTGGGGGAGGGGGAATAAAGGGTAAATTAAGGTTGTGTGTGCACTTTTTGTGTCACATACAGTATCTGTACCATGATGGCAACACTTAGATGTGGATGAGAGCAGCTCAAAGAAAAAAGATCACTAAGAGATATGTGTGGTTTCTTAGATGAAGATTTCACAGCTTTAAATCACTTCATGAACAGGCAGCCACTCTTGGAAGCGGTCCTCGCTGGAGATCGGGTCAAGTGATGCAGCACACAAGTGACAGCATGAAACAAAGAAAAGGAGATAGGCAGGACCCGACTGGCTGGGTTGACCCTGCCTCCATTCTCAGGCCTGAATCGCTGCTCATGGCTGACTTCATATCCATTGGAGAGTGTAACAGAGCTGACAGTGAATTCTTACGGACTCGTGCGGAGTAAGAGAGGTCGTCACATCTGCTTGTTTTGCTGCATGACTGAGCACAAGTCAACTTTTTCACCCACTTCAAAACATTCTGCATCCCATATTATCACAGAAAAAAACCTCAGCTGCACTGCGAGAGCATATTTAAAATTTGTCCGTTTAAAAATTTCCCCCATCAGTCTGAGCTAATTGCAGATCAGCGCCGCTGTGACAAAGTTCTGCATGCTGACTTAATTACTCCGAGCAGATGCATTTGGATGTACATGAGGTTAATTTTTGCTGTCAATCTGACTATGAAGCGGGAAAGAGGTGCAGCCTGCTGTAGGAAAAGCCGTGTGATGGCAGGATCTGTTGTGAACCAGGAACTAGACGTCTCCATGTCAGCATGACAAAAACAAAACCCAATGAACTGTCGCCGCTGTAAATGATCTATTGTTCTCTGGATCGAACTTGGCATTGTTTGTCTCAGCTCAAAAGGCGCGCACACACACACACACATGCAAGCCCCGGGTCAATATGGATGGATTAAACTTCTGACAGTTGGGATGATCATTAATTATGTCTGGTCGAGTAGGCAGTCTTATCTAAAAGCATTTCTGATTCGCTCCTGCTCTGAGCACGGTGTGCATGTTGGACGCTGCCGTTTAACGTCCATTAGACTGTAATGAGAGGACACTGCTCTCAGTGGCCCCTTGTCTGCTCTCTAATGGACCTCTATTATCACAGTTCAAACACACATGAAAACTGCACCACATGCACTACATTTCCCTTGATGTGCACACACACAAACATACAGAGCCTTTGTGCAGGATGAAAGGGTGATGTGAGGCAGCTGACCCAGCTGAAGTGCAGGAGGCCTGGCATGTGTTAAACAGCTTGATTTTAGCTGAAGTGGCTACTTAATGACGCTGTTATATACTTGTCTGGAGAGAAAGGATCTTTTGAGATTGGTTCACTGAAATTGAACCAAACAATTAGCTGGAAACTCATGATGGTTGTGCAACATAATCATGAGGACAAGTGGCAAAATGGAGAAAGTTCTGAACGCTCGAAACTTTGATTATCTTACATGTTTGAAGGTCTAAAATGATTAATAGTATGAAAAATGTTTAGAATCAGCTCCGTTTAGAGCAAAAATGGTGTGAAAGGCGTGAAGCAAAATGCAAAAACTCTACTGGCAATGGCGTGTTTCTATGATTTCTACATCAAATTTGTCAAAGGAATATTAAATATAAGGATGTTTGATACTGGCATCTTTCTTTTTTACAGACATCTGATTGTCCAACTCTTACTTTTCGATACTGCTATCAACTCATACAATATATTTGGGCAACTGTAAGCTCGTACCTCTAATATTTTGACATTTTGAGTAAGAGGAGCCATAACTGAAGAGTTTCATGTTCAATGTAAACATGCTGTGTAAAATTTGTGTCATTAAAAGAGTAAAAACCCATACCAATAATTTCCAGTATTGAATTTTAATGGCTGATAATGATGGCAGGATGATGATAACGCATATCTTTAATTATCAGGTCAGTTTCTCAGAGCATTGATTACTTGAACCTACTTAGACGGAGTTCATATGCTTGCATGGATCTGCACCAGTAGTTGGCAACAGTGGGCAGCAGCACTTGGTCTTAAAATGAAAAGTCGATATTATTTAATTGGTCACAGTGAAAATTGGCAGTATTCTATCATCAGCTATACTCATGCAGGTAATCATCAAAAATAAGCCTGGTGCATAACTGTAAAGCTTTAGGCAGGTTTTATATCCATCTCATAAAGGAGATAGAGTCTGAAGCAGATCTGACTGTGAATGCCTTGATTTAATGCTTACTGATGTGCATCAGTCCGCCATCTTCGCTGTTGGTGGCAGGTCTAATACCAAGCAGAGGATGACACTCTGACATTGAGTTAGCAGGTGGGCAAAGAGCCTCACCAAGTGATTCACTTATTTATTATTTTATCCCTTTGCTCAGTCACCTACTTAATGGCTTATAGGTTGAAAGCTACACGCTTTTTTGTGAAATATTTGCAACTCATACACTCTTCATGATGATGCTTTTAGAGCTGGGGGAGCTAAATGAATGCAGGGAACCATGCGGTGAAACTTTCAGATGTATGTTAGACAGACTTCAGGTGATGTGTTGTCTGGAATAGCAATGATTAACCTGTCGTCAGCTCAGCAAGGAGAACCATTCACCGTGAACATTTCCCATATAGGTGGAAGGAAGACACATCAGTTGCTCCTGTAATGGTTTGATAGTGTGTGTGTGGTAGTTGGTGTGCAGATACGTGCAAGTTTAGTTTGCATATGTGGCTGTTAATGAATTATTCAGCTGCCGTGTGCTCGTGCAACGGTTGTCATTCGTGTCTCCGTTTGTGTCACCGTGCGTCTGCCTGTTTCCAGTTGTGCATACTGTGTACAGCGAAGTGCACTGCAGGCAGACGGGTGCTAACATGAGTGTGTGTGACAGACCTCCCACGCATCGAGCGCTGATCTGGTTTTTTCCGGTTGGCAGCCCTGTGTCAGTATGGTCGTGGATACTGGGCAGACCCTGTTTTGGGAGAGCTGAGCACCAGGAGCAGAGACTTAACGAGACGCTGTGCTAACAAACGGATCAGAGAGCGGCGGACTGAGGGGGCGATGTGTGGGTATGTGTGAGAGAGGAGGAGGAAGATGAGGATGCGTGTCTGATTGGAGCGTTGTCTGTCAGCCCAGCTCAGTGAAGCAAAACTGAAGTCCATATTGGCCCGTTACTCCTCACTACATTAGTCACTGATGCAGGAAAAAACAAAAACAAAAAAACTGTCTTTAATTAAAGTGGAAACAAAATTAAACACAACAAAAAGAAGCTGCAGTGTCCTTAAAGACTGAGGCAGAAAAAAAAAATCCCTGTTACCATCAAAGAAGTCGATTATAAAACCACCAGAGATGCCAGTGGCAGCGGCATCGGTCTGAGAAAATCTGTGTTTACGGCCTGGAAGATGATAAGAGGAAAACCATGACAGAAATATCAAAAGACACAATTTTTCATGCTATATTGATTGCTCAGAGAGTTGTGTCTCTTGGCCATCAGCAACAGATCAGCACCCTTTCAGATGATTTCTCCAGTTTTACAGTGGTAAAGTCATATTTTTAGGCTAATAACAGCTCATTGCAATCATAAAGTAAATTCTCAGGGACTTTGCTATTGCATGAAACAGTTTTAACATTTTTTTTCATGGAGAAAAGATATGTTGCATGTATATTCATTGTGTGAACACAGATAATAGCTAATGTGACACTGTTATAATCATGCTAAAGCTGTGTTTCAACTGCTATTTAATGGACTGACTTCCTATTTTATGTAGGTAATCACAGTCCCAATGACATGGCTGATAACTTAAAAGGTTTTTCAATCGTACCACAATAACTGTTAAATTGATTGGTCCTTTCCTTTAGCACCACCATCAATACTTTGCTTTATGACTAAATTCTTGTAATGATGAGAGAGAAAAATCCATCTAGATTCAGCTTTACTGTTTGTTAAAGTAAATTAAGTCTGAATGGATCTGTGATAAATCAAGATGAAAAAAATATCTAATTATTAGAAGATTATAAGCCAGAAGTCTGTAACCTACACAGTGCGAAGAGCAATTTCTCCCTCAACCTTGCCAAATGAAGCTTGTCTAGCAATTTTCATCGAAAAATGTTACATGACCTTTTGAGAGAAAATAAAAGAAGTAAACCTATAATTAAAAAAAAATATATATATATATCCTAAATTTGCTGGAATCTTTGAAGAGCCACAATTTCATTTTCTGTTTTTGGGTTTTGAAATTAAAAGAACGAAAGAAGAACGAAAGAGGGTAGATGCATTTATTTCTATGGGAAAAAGATATTTGTGGGAGGTTATGTAAAAAAAAAAAGGAAAATCCCATAATTTTAAAGCAAATGACAAGAAAAATTAATTAAATTTTTTTTACTGGTACTTAAACTGTCATGTTGTGAAAAATCAATGTGTTTATTCCATGAAAAAAACTGCTAAAATCTGCATTCGTTACTATATCTATATTTAAAAATATCAGCTGGTTCTTTATGATTTTTATCCTGTGTTATTGAGAGTGACTCTTGAAGGTCCAAAGTACCATTTGTGGCTCCAGACCCCTGCCGTTAGCGTTAGCATTCCGTTTTTTTAATTCAGGCACAACATTTGGTCACAAACTCACAACTATGTGTTATGTAGCACTTATAGCTAGACTAGTCACTTATCTGTTAACTAGTCAGTTAACAGAGGAGTTTTCACTTTAATATGGTTGTGATGGAGACCTGAAGATGTTTATGACTTGGGTTAGCCGTGTAATAGGCTAATATGCCCCATTAAAACCGCAGCACATCAATAATAAATATAGTAGTTTTACTTAAGAATAAGATCAGTCAAACTTCTAAATTTGATCAATGCTGGCGTTATGTAAACAACCAGTTCATATTCCCAACTCAACCTTGCTTGGTATAGAGGCTGCCGCATTGGCTTTCATAACTGAATTGTGTTGATCACCTAACCATTTTCTCAGCAAAAAAGCTAGACAGGTGTTTAGCTTTCTCCCAAAAAAATGTGCCCAAGTCCTCTGCAGTTTTTTCCCGTTGGTTCTAGCTCTTGTTTTGAGATTTAAGTGCTGCCAGGTGTGTTCCAGTCACATATGTATGACAGCTACCTGACTAATAAACTGACTTATCAGAATGAGATTCCTGAGCCAGGTGATTATCTTTGGGTTCAATATAAAGTCATAATTTTGCAGTTGTAAATACCTTCGTCTGATTGGATTCGTCTCCAGTAGGCTCCCATGCACCACCGTTACTATTTCAATGGTGCTTAGATTCCGTGGTAACTGCTGCTTCATTAGGAACCTCACCACAGTTCTCTTTGGACCCAAAAACACGGATCCAGGGGAGATAAACTAAATAATGATTGATGTAATCATGGGTATTACCGATGCAGACACGCTATGAAAGATTCATTACACATTTAGCTGACAGTTGTATCTGATGCACACTGAAGCTGCCGATGCAATCGCATTGCAAATGTCTGCCTTGGACCACCAGTTTGAATAGGTGAATCTTTCTATCCCTACTATACGATTTGTCATCATCTAATCAGATAGAGGTGTAAACACAAAACAGAACAAAAACAAATGTTTTTCAATTTGCATCCGTGAACAGATGTTCAGAAAGCACTCATATTTTTCTTTACGGACACAAATCTTTTTTACAACCATGCAAATCCTTTTCTACACAATCAAAGACTTGAATTTGTCAAGCAGATTTTACTTAATTTTTTTTTACAGGGTGACACAGCATGATTACAAATATGAACTCAGAAGTTATTTGCAATCATTCATTTATAGCCGCAAACTCTTTCATGATTTTATATTGAGCCCATGTCTCCAGAATCTGGGATCTAACTCTACGGTTCAGGATGACAGTGTTCTCCCTCGCAGAGCCACGGTCATCACAGGGAACCTCCAGAATTTAGGAGTGGAGAGGTGGAATGACCTGAAATGGTCACGCTGTTCAAGCCAGAGTGACAAAAAACACAACCAAGCTGGATACCCTTCAGCTACTTCTGGTTGGGGAATGGGATGCAATCCAGCAGCAAAATGTGACCAGACTGGTGACCAGCATAAATAAATAAAACATAAATATGCTAAATATGCATTTTTTATGTTTATGACTGTGGGGGAGTGTAATCATCTAATCCATTGAGCAAATTAAAAGCAACAGTGAATACCAACAGAGAAACATTGCAAGGGATTTTAGTACTTTTACCGCATGGGCGATACTATCCACCCATTTAGCTGTGTTGGGCATTCCGCATGAGCACAATCCATACAAGTTATCCCTTGGTGTGAGGGTGACTAATAAGGCTTTCCAAGAAAGTATACAGTAATACAGCACCAACTGGTTTTTATTAAAGGGGAGAAATAATCAAGCAGGAACACATTTCCTCTCCTTTTTCACCAGTTTAATTGTATCATTACACGTCCTTCTGCAGAGCAGGGAGCAACATTTTCAGGAGGTTAGTCAGATTATAAATGTTTCTTGTACTTTAGAAACCCCAACGTCTGCATGTCTGCAACTATGTGTTTGTGTTTCCTTGGACTGAGATGAGCATGATGCTTGTGAGATGTTGCATATTATATCCTAATTTGGTCACTGAATGATTTGAGTTGAACTCTGTGTGTTTTCATGTGTGTGTGAGAAACTGAGTATAAGTTTACAAAGGTCACATGTTTTTTCCTGAATGATTGCTATCAGGTGTAGTAGATTTTGTGAATATATGTGTGTGTTGTGCTTTTGAGGGGGTTATTATTAGGAAGCAGCAGTGTTTCCTGTGTTATGGCACACAGAGATTCACTGTAATTTTTCTTTTAAAACGGACTTTTGTAGAAGAGATTTTGTACCAGTTGGTAGAGGATGACCCCCACCCCATAATGTGTATTCAAGTATTTGATACTAATCCAGTAAGATAGCTAAAACAATGTTAGCCGTGGGAGGAGGGATGTGGCATTAACAGCTCAGCGTGGATAGCTGCTAATTTTATACCCATGCTAGCCCACCTAGCTTCGTGTCTATAGTTGTTTGAAGTGCACTCTCATCTGAAGAGGAGACCGTCATCCAAAATGTGCATAGGAAGAAAAGATGGATGGACTGCAGTGTAAACAGGGACATATGCGGCTTTTATATAAAAATCAGCATGGACTGGAGAGATATGGCTTGTGTCATATAACCCCGTGATGTGATTTGTTTTTTCACACAGTGTGATTTACTCTGATTTGTTGCTCATTCTGGGGACAAAATGAATTGTGGTGCTTGTCAGTGTTTAAGGAAAAACAGTTATGTTCAAGATGAGAGTTTTGATGCTGCTTTGCAGCATTGTGGCAACAATCAAACCCTCTTTCACTCAAAACGCTGCTCTTTGTGCTGCAGACACTCAGACTTGATGAAGTTGTGCATCTCTCACAAAATATCAATAAGCTGGGCTATCCTGTGAATTTTAAAACAGATGAAAACTGTAATGCAGTAACTTTTAGCTCAAGTTGATAAATTTAAAAGCAAGTCTTACTGCAGTGATTTGAAAAAGAAAGACAACTTTGAATGTCAGTGTCAGAAAATAAGCTTGTCAGCCACAATAGGTTTTTAGTCTGGTTCAAACCAGTACTGGAAGTAGCTCGGTGGATAGCCTACCTGAGTGCCATACGGCAGTTTGTGTCTTCACCAGATTTTTTCTGGTTTTCCAAAGAGAAAATTGCAAGTAGCGCTTACAGGCCAGAGACACCGAAGGGAGGGGGAAACATCAAATTGCTCCGTAAACACTTTGTTTAGCCTCTCAGGGATTCTGAGAAGCATTTGTTGAGGTTAAAAAGTTACTTAGTTTTGCTTTAACACAGCTATGCAATGAAAATTGGAGCAGACATCCATGTCTTCTTCTGAGTAAATTCTGAGATCTTCAGCAACGGCTGCAGTTCTAATCAAGTCACAAATGTGTTCTGATTTCTTCTAAATGTGAGGCCAAGATAGTAGCCATGATCCACAGCATTGCTTCTTGATATCAACATATTTGCAGAGGTAACCTTGTGGATACAGAGGTAGGCTTGGGTCTGGAAGACTTGGGTGCACATCCCTAGCGTGCGAGCAGGGGTGAGAGACTGTTAGACCCATCAGCAATTTAAACAGATATAAAGCCTTCTTTCAAAATTGAGATTTTTTGTTGAATATAAGCTTGGCCTGTTTATTATTTAGGCTCATGTCATAGGGGCCAAATAATACCATGAGTCTAATAAAAATGACACAACACTTAGCTTATTTTATTTGTTGTTGTTTTTTTTTTTTATCTGAGTCAGCTGGATTGATCCACTGTATAAAATTGTTAGTCAGTCACACCTTAACTCTTTAGTGTGCTATTTGTGAGATGAAGGATTTGTGCTATTTAGAATGTTTATTCTATAACTTATTTGTTTATTCTAAATATTTTATATTATTGTTTGTTTCATATTATTTGATTGTATACATTTTATCCACATTTATGTAGATAGTCATTTTTTTTAAGCTCTCATAACTTATACTGCTTTGTGCAGTATTGTGTTAACTGTGTTTTGTTTCCTGCTGTAATTGCAACAGAGGAATAACTGGACTCTCTTAAGTGTGATTTTCAAATAATCTGATTAAGGATTTGGGCAATTGAGAAATATCTATTTCATATCTTTTGTTATCATCAAACATGGCTGGTGCAAAAATTTGTGCAAGTTCTTTTTGTGCGCGTGGAGGAGGGGCGCTCGGAGGGTGTCTCGCCCAGGGAGTAATTCAGTGTAGAACCACCACTGCTATTCTCCATGAAAAAATAGTGTATAAAAAGAACAAGTATGGATCAACATGGGGGCAAAATTGTCTTTGCACATATCTGCAGCCAGTAGATTGACTTACAGCATAATTGGTCACAGGGGACATGTTGGCAGTTTGATTCTTCTGTTCAAGAACTGCTCTGAGCATTTTGACTAAAAGTAGGCTGATATGAAGCCTAAAACATTGGTTATCAATGTGAACCAACCACCTGGTTGAAAATCAGCTGTTATGAGTACAGCTTTAAAAAGATGCGAATTCCATTTATGAATGTTTGATTCTTAGGTTGTTTTCACACATTAGTCAGCTAGACTTGGGATGAGTGGGGACTTGGTTCAACTGAAGGCTGTGTTTGCTTTTACACTGCAATTAGTCAAACAAGCCATTCCTTTTCAATAACATACTCTTTTCCTCACCTGGGGCGCTTCTGCATCAAGAAGTAGTGAAGGAGAAGAAAAGACAAACAATGAACAAGAAAGCTTGCATATTTATTGGTAAATGCGGGGCAACGTCTGGTTCACCGAATAAACTGTCGTTTGTTTCCTCCATTTGGTTCACTTAAAGCAAACACAGACCATTTTTCTAGGCGAGTCAGCATTCGCTACTTTGATGTGCATTAGAATTTAGTTGCGTAATCACATCTTTCACAAAGGAAAGCAAATTCTAAACAAATAAATTTGACTTTGATTGGGAGGGGTTGGTGTGAATGCCCCGAGTACCTCCTTGACTCCTGAAACTGCATTATAAAGATTAGTGGTTGGATTTCTCTTTAAAATTGGACACTGCTTTAAGAGACAAAGACATTTTAAGCAAAAATATTTCTAAAATACCATATTGTCTCTTATATATTGGCAGTAACCATGTTAGTTTACTTACAGCACAAACATTAAGATGTGGTAAGTTACTTTTTGTGCTTGTGAGAAGGCAAAGGACTATAATACATTAGAATAACTCCAAACAAAACAAAATAAAGGACACATATTACATGTTTGGATTTTACCACTGGAAAACTACCCACCCAAAACCCAGAAGTGGAAAAAAATAGAAAATAATGGAACAATGGTTAAATAACTAAACTGGCGTCTCTTCAAACTTCCATCAAATGCTAATGAAATTAAATGTTCATTTCCCAATGTTAGTGATATTTTGATGGAAGTGGTTAAATGAGATGGTTCTAATTGGACTGTAATAAAGTCTGTTAATGGAGTCGCAGGCAGAGTGTAAACTCGGCCAATGGAAACGAGGCAGAAAGATGATGCACAGTAGAGAGAATTGAGATATGCTGAGGAAAAGAGGACAGCAAAGTGATAAAAGAAAAGAACTTAAAAAAAGACAAGACAAGGGTGTAGAGTAAACAGCAAAGACAACTAAAGTGGAAGGAAAGAAAGTGGGAGAATAAGAGAAAGCAAGAGTAACAAGAAGCAAAGAGGAAAGATGAGAAAAGAGAAGACAGGTGAAAAGGCAGCATGAGGAAAAGGAAGACTAAGTGAGAGGAGACAAAACAAGAAAGGGAAGGGGAAGGATAAAAGAATAAAGGGGACAAGTGCAAAAGAATGAGGAAGTGAGGCAGAGACTCCAGTTTCCTGCAGTAGACAGACTGCAGTGGAGCGCAAAGCCAAAAGATGTTTCACTCTGTGACTTCAACTGCATAATGCTATGAGAAATGCACAATTTTAAAAATAACTGTTTGTGTGTGTGTGTGTGCCTCTCAGCTGTTATGCACCAACCTGTATTGAAACTTCTTTTTTTGTTGCATGAGCTGTGGGAACACTAGAGGGAATCTGTTCATGTTTTCCTCCTTTCCCTTTATTAAAGTGGCTCTGCTCTCTTGTGCGCGTCTGCATGTGCACCACTTCCCCAAGGCGAGGCTCCAGCTGGCCTTAAAACAACTAACAATTCCTCCAACCCTCTTATTACTCTCTCCATTTCAATTAGCAGCTGATCAAGCCAAGCAGGCAAAATGCTTCACTTCCGCAGGCTTTTTCAAGCACCTCAGCGACCTCTCGTCAAGTTATGAGCTCTCGGTCGCGCCCAGGCACGGACAAACATAAAAATGCCAACAGCTAATGCAGCGCAGACACACAGAATACAGCCATCAGGCCAAATGGGAGATTGGGGTACAGATAAGAGGGAAAAGGAGGGGTAAAACTTGGAAGAAGAGCAGAGGACGCTGTGAGAAGCAGTAAAAGATCGTAACTCTCAACTCTCATGAAGCTCTGTGACAGAGAAGGGCATCACAGGGAGGAATATGAAGACAGTTTGGGGTCTGAAACACACAAGAGAGGACATCATGGGATAAAATCCCATATTAGGTCCCTGACTGTATCTGGTTAGTCCTGCAGGACCTTCGTAATTAGTTATGATGACACAAAAGTTGCATCATTTGTGGCTGAAAGTGGTATAACTGGTGATGAAGCAAATGTGCTGTAGGTAAAGATGTTTGTGCACTCGCTTTTATCTCGTCTGGTGAGAGATCTTTGCTTGAGACAATTTCCCCCAGCCAGTTTCTCACTTTGAGGACGAGGTCTGTATTTTAGCTACGGATGGGAGCTCAAAGACGATTTGCCTATGAGCTGGTATCAGAGTTCATCAACCAACTTGGAGGATTTCAAGCTACCAACTGTGCTCATAAATCTAATTTAGTTATGTACGCATGACTTTTAGATTTGTTTGTCAGATGCTTTTTATCCAAAGCAGCTTGTCAGAAAGACGCACACTATTGATGAAGTGTAGCTTACATGGACGAGGAAGCTGGGAACTGAATCACCTACTCCACCTTGAGCAACAGCTGCCCCAGTTTGTTAAGGCACTCACTAATATGTTGCCACACTGTGTATGTTTTTCTATGTAAAAGAGCAAAAGCAGCTGCGAGGGCATCTTTTGTATGAAGAAAGCCCAACTTGTGTGCGAGAAGTCCTGCAGTGTGCTGCTTGGGCACCGTGGCTGGTGTCAAATTAATCAAACTGCTGGTTTGCAGTGAGATTTACAGGATTTGCTGCGTGCAGCTGTGGGTCACACAATGAAATGAGGAACAGTGAGTCATGCTTGTCACTCAAAACATGACATGTGCTGCGAGTGCGTTGCTCCCTGGCCTCTTAAGGCTGCTGTCACTCCTCATCTGTCTCTGTTAGAGTGACTCCCTGAATGTTGAATCATCCAGCGTCGTCAAAATTCTTTTAGGAGAGTTTTAAAATTGCCACAGGTGGCTCGCTTGTTCTCATCTCCGGACGTTCAGGGGAACATTGTTTTGAATTAAACACATATAAAATACTTTACAAACATCAATATGGATTCCGCAAAAATCATTCTGCTCATATGGCCCTTTTACACCTAGTTGACAACATTTATACTGCTTTAGAGAAGAAAGAGTTTGTATGTGGTATTTTTCTGGATCTTTCACAAGCATTTGATGCTGATCATGACATATTACTATCAAAAATGTATAAATGTGGATTTCATGGATTTGTTCTGAAGTGGCTTAGTAACTATCTGCATAATAGATTGCAATATGTCAGTATAGATGGTATAGAGTCTGAGAGGCATATGATACAATGTGGGGTACCACAAGGTTCCATTTTAGGGTCCTTATTGTTTCTCATAATACATTAATGATCTTGCAGCAGTATCAAACACTTTATGTCCAATATTATTTGCAGATGATACAAATTTACTTATTTCCAATAGAGATTTTTTGCACTCATGAATGAAGTAGATTATGGTCTTCAAGCATTTTCAAAATGGTTTAGAACAAATAAACAGGCATTAAATGTGAAAAATTTTATGATATTTACAGAGAAAATGAACTATAACTTGGATTCAGTGAAAGTACATATTGATCACGAAGAAATGATTAAGGTTTCGTCAACAAGATTCCTGGGGATATTAATTGATGAGAAACTTCCTTGGAAAGAGCACATTAGTTTTGTTTGTAACAAGGTCACAAAATCTCTGGGGATTGTTAGAAAAATCATTGTCTTCGTACATTCATCTTGTTGTTTAAAATTATACTACAGTTTGGCATATCCATATCTCACTTACGGTAATATTGTATGGGCCAGTACTTTTCCTACATATCTTCATATAATCTTACTGCTGCAAAAGCGCTTTGTCAGAAAGGCTACTTTTTCCAAGTCATGTGCCCCAACTACTCCACTGTTTTTAAAAATGTATTGTACTGGCTATTTTTGATTTAAATATTTATCAAATATGTACATATATTAATAAACTGAAGTTCATGGGTACGGACTTGCCACAAAGTTTTCAAACATTTTTTATAAGTAATTCTCAGGTCAATTATTACTCAACCAGACAAATAAATAACTTGTACCAACAATGTATCATACATCTTGAGGACAGTTTTTCATCAAAATACCGCGGAGTCCAATTACAGAACAGAATTTCATATTTATTAACTGATTCTTTGTATTTATTTGATATAAAATGAAACTCAAAAGTGCTTTGATGTGAAAGAGATTTGGTTTTGTAGAAGCTTGATTGCTTTATGTTTTCAACGTGTACCGTTCTAAAATTCTATGATTTCTTTCAATGTTTGAATATAATTTTAATTAGGCAGATTATATTTTTGTTGACGCGTCACACTGCATTGTTTATTTTATTACTGTTATTATTTTAATTTAATTTAATGTTTCTGAATTTTTTTCAAGAATGTGTAAATGAAAAAAAAATATATAGAAGAGAGCTCAGTGTTTTCAACTATGGAAAACATTGGTTTATCCTTCTTTGATGGAGGCATTAAGTATTGGGATTCACATATTGCACAATGTATGTCTGGAAGAAGCTCAGAGGGAGACAAAGCAGCTCAACGCTGCCTCTCATTGTTGACCGTTTATTGCATTTAAATGTCTAACACAAGTGAAACACACTGGGATTGGGCATCATCAGTCACAGCTGACTGCTCCACTAATAATTCCTTCTTTAAAATAATGTAAATGTGAGCTGTTTACGTATTTATGTTTGTGTGCTTGCAATGCTTTGCAGTGTAAGAAGATGCTAATTAGGTTAATGGGATGACAGTCCTCTTGCATACCCTCTTATTTGGAGTAATGGTGGGTCTCTGTGAGTGGCTGCTGGTGCACACGCTGACAAATGCACACATAAGGTAAAGAAAGAGATGAAAAGAGCAGGGCTGAAAGGTGGATATGCTGACATTTGATTTAAGGGAGATGAGTGCCATGTAAAGAGGTAGGTGGAAATTTAAAGAAATGGGTAACAAGAAATCCTTTTTCACAGAAAATGGAAAAGACACATTATGAGGAGTCTAGAAAAAGCCAATATTTGTGCTCATTTGAGAGTCTCTCGGCTGGCCTTTAAATCTGTCAATTTGAAGTGAAATACCATCAGTTTAGGTTGTAAATGTGTCTCTTTGCTGGTGTGTCTGCACACCTACTCATATTTTATCTTGGCTGATAACTGGCCTTTTCATGAAAAAATGAATCCAATCCAGTCACTGTCACCCACCGTAGATATAATAGCTCTTCCACACTGTATGATTGATTCGGTTCCATGATACTTGTCAAACAACGTTGTTTGCTTATGTAGAAATTCATAAGGCCAGTTGTTCCTCACTGGTCTTATTGGATTTGATGGAAATGCCTGAATATGTTTCACTTGTTATGTTCCATGAAGACAAAGGACTCTTGGAATAAAACTAAAATGAGTTGCATTCATTTTTTTCCAAATTCAGACGAAAGAGTCGTTGTGGAGTAGAGAAAAGTCTCACTTTTTGTACGCTTGAGCTGGCTTTCTTGAGGAAGTCCAGTTTGGAGGTCATTTGCAGTGTTTGTATGAAATGTTCTCCACACCTCTGCTGACTTGGAGGAGTTATGTTTTGTTTGTTTGAAGTTGTGAGGACAAATTCCTTTAAGCATCTGCTTTGCATCTTCTTAAAACAGTAACAGCACCTTAAGCTGGGTGTAAGAAAAACAGGAAATTTGTGTTTGGTTAGTTATTTTTCTATTTTAAAAATACACTTGGTGTTGTGTTATACATCGTTAGGCAGCCTGATTAGTCATCTTTACAATCAGCTTCTGTGGAATGAGAAACACAGCTAAATGTGTGGGTGGTGTCACCCCCAAAAATATGTCAAAATCCCCTGCAATATTTTCCTGTTGGTATTCACTCATTTTTAAAGTTGCTTGGTAGGTTGGATAATTGCGACCCCCATGACCTTCCAACTGTGTTGCTCATTTCTCAGAAGCACAGTTTTCTTCTAGTAATACCTTTAAGGATGACAAATTAGACTTTCACTCTTGATTCCAATGAGAAGGTGGGTTTTCAGTAAAATACATTTTTAAGTTTAGAGTAAGTAAACATAATTTGGTATGGATGTTTTTAAAAAAAAAGCATGTTTGTGGTTAGAAACAAACAGATGTTGCTTTGGCTTTTACATTTTATATTAATGAGTAGTGTCTGTGATGTCATAATGTAGACAAATTAAAAACAGAACAGGGATTTTTTTGAACAATTCATAGTTTTACATTGGACTGAGGGACCATATTTTAGAGAAGTGGGTTTGTGAGTTTGGGCCACTACAGATTGGCATAATGTTAAGCATAACTACTAGAGAATTTTTATTTAAAAAGCAAAACAAATATTTCTGCAAATCAACATGTGTAATTGAAAGAAGATTATGCAATTTACACCTAAGGCTGTTTAACACTTTTGATATAAAACAATGGAAAACTGAGATTCCTTAGAAGTAACAAGACAACAATGATATTAAATACATCAATGCATCTTGCTGCATGATTTACATTTCTTTTGATTGGTTTTCATGTAATATACTGTATAATATGCTGTAGGATGGCTAGATTCAAATGTATGCAGATGCTTTGCAAATCACAGTTTTTAATTTTTTTTTTCCATTGCAACAGACACAACAAAAAGCTCAAGATTTCAAAATATTTAATAATATTCCTGCCAGACTGGACCATTGAGCCTTCTTCAATCTACTAGATTAGAAACCAAACAACTGGCTGCAGCATTTTCACGCTGCATTAAGATTTCTGTCAATAAATTGAAGGTCAGAATGCAGATCCGCAGTAAGCACTAGCCCATAAAAGTGCAAATCCATATCGGTTCAGCTTAAAAAAATGAGAACTTTTACTTTCTGAGTTTGCAGTTCCTTGTCTCTTTCTTTCTCGTCTGTAAAAAGCCAGAATTTCCCCATTATTCTGTGTCTAGACCTGAAGAAATCACCAAAATATTTCAGAAACATTAAAAATAAAGACTCCATTCATACATACACACATATATATATATATATATATATATATATATATATATATATATATATATATATATGTACATACTAAAAAGATGTACAAACTGAAGGGAAACAAACAAACATAAAGATAGAAATAGAGTTTAGAACTCATCGAATAAAGGAAGGTCAGAAATGGATGGAAAGAGAGAAGGAAGCAAAGCAGTCAGTCAATACAGCAGAGGGAGCGAGGTTGGGTTAATTACATTAAGAGTGAGTTGAGACTGAGCGAGGAGGAGGAGGAGGAGGAGGAGGAGTTACTGGTGGACGAGACAGGGGGAGAGAGAAGGAGACAGAGTGGAGGAGTAATAGCTTTTGAGGGTTGAACGAGTGCCATCAAGAGAAAGTATCAGTCCATGCCTCCTCTCTCCCTGACCATAAAAAACATACTCAGAGCCAACATACACACTCACACACACTGGTTTATGCAGTGTGGAAGCCTTGGGTCATATCTGGTTCTTCCAGGGCTCAGTAACTCTGAGAGGAGAACATGCTGCTTTCATCATTTAACCCCCTTTCACTCCTTATTTTAACCCATCTTCTATTTATTTAACCTCGTTTCAAGTTTTCACTCTTAATCTGGAAAGTGGTACCAACCAAGATGATGCGAGCGGTGTTACATTTAAATCACTTTTCAGCACTATCAGGAAAACACATTATACCTTTTTAATTGGCACAACAATAAGCTTTACGGCCATAAAATATAATATGTCCTTTATTCTCCGCGCAGGGCCGAGAGCAATCCACTCAGAAAGAACTGGAGAGAGGGCAGAAAGCAATTCAGCAATAAGTGCCTGTGACACAGGAGATAAATGTGACATTAAAACTCTTTGTACAGCTACGACATCAAACAGCCAGAACTCTGCGTGCACGTGACGTGAGTTTGTGCATTCGTGCATTTGTGTGTTTGTTTGCAAGCACCTATGAACATGTGAGCCAGGGGGTGACTATGGAAAATGACTCCCTTAATTATGCTCCCTGCAATGTTTCTTGTTTTCATGCAACTCTGTAGTGAATGCCACTCATGTTAGGGGGTCTGTGTGTGAGTGTGTGAGCTTGGTTTCATGTTTATTCGGGTTTAGCGTAAAGATGTACACACCATGATGTGATGGGACCTGATTTATCTCCAAGGCGGAGGCAGGTTTGACCTTTAACTTTGCTGGGAGAAGAAGGAAGGGGGGAAAACGCGTGGGGAGAGAAAAATGGAGGAGTACGGATGGGGAGAAGGAGGTGATGGAGAAAGTGAAGGGAACTTATCTCTATCTTATATGATACACAAACAACACATTTCCTGTGTCTACCATCAGGAAATTTACAAGTATTTCGAAACTTTACTTCATAGGTGCAACACTTTTTTTTTACAGATGTATATTTTCTTGGGCATCTGACCTTTAATTCTTTCTCTGAATGTTCCCTTTAGATCATTCAGAGTTTTCTCAGTCATTCCTGTGTTTAAAGTTGTCCAGCTTACTCATCACCAGCCTGAGATCTTGAGCGCTCCCAAATCTTAAATGATTAAAAACCGAAAACCTAAATTGTTATGACACTTGCAGCTGTATGCTGGTGCATCTTTCTCCTATCAGTGGTCCTTGAGATGCTTCTGCAACTGGACTGTTGTCCAGCGGTGCCTAATTCATTCAATGGACAAAATTGAGGAGGTACATAGACTACCTTACTATATAAGGTTGATGATGTACGTCTGAATGAAGACAGAGTCATGAGGGAGGAAGAATTGTCCTGACATAGACTTGAAACACATCAACGTGCAAATCTGGAAAATGTAATTTGAATGTGTTTGCAACATTTGAAGTAGTAGTCAGTAAAGTCAGTGAAATCACAGATGATTTAATGATTCTAATTTGAAATATACTCCGCTTTAACGTTAAGAACCAGCAATATACATCCTAGATCTGACTGCTTAATCAAACAACCAGCCATCAAGTCAACGACCACTGCAAATTTAGAGAATAAAGTCCTTTAAAAATGAACTGTTGGTGTAGCAGGTCATTTTTGAGATCTGAATCCTTGTGGATGAGGTGCAGCAGTGTTATTTTATGTAAAAGACCAAACTAAAAAGTAATGACTGAAACAACAACGGGAAAAGATTTAACTTTCTACAATTGTAAGCAAATATTTCATCTGTAAAAACAGCCCAAATTTATTCTGATGTAGCCTTAAATGTGTAAAATGGATGCTGATTCTTCATGAATTAAGGCACAATGTGTGCCCATTTGCTACACAGCCTGAAGCAGCATTTAGCCAAGCAACCACAGTGGATCTTACATGCTTAAGTGCATTTTGATAATGCACATAATTAAAACTGCAGGCTGCAGAATGAACACATACCTGCCACCTTTGGGTTGTTGTAAAGGAGGTTAATCAGGTGAATGAGAAGGCTTTATTTGTATAATCTGATGGGGTAGACAGGAGCTGATATAATGCAGATATCAACCATGGTGGGCTGCCTTAAACATTAAAACTTCCTGAAATTAACTTTTTTTTTAAGTTCCCAGCTTGCCATCTACAGACTGCTGATCTATCAAGGCATAGAAAACAGAGAATCACCAAATAATGAGCAGGATATCTTGCAAGTTTGAGTGGCATTGAACACCACAGTTCAGGATTCACTGGCCTTTGGCACATGACCCGGTTTTAGATCAATTTTTGATCACTTGTTCATTTTAGCTTTATTTTTTGTCGTTATTGTTGCTCTGCAACTCAAGCAGACAGTCCATGCTCTGCAGCTTTGAGAAGCCAGGGAAGCTGCATCTCCATGGTGAGGAAGAAGGGTTAGCTAGCTGCTAGTCCAAAGCTAATGCATCATAGGAGTCTGTTTAATGTTCTAGGAGTAGAGCTACTTGCCTTACAAACAATCTCCATGTGTAAGGGGTTTGTGATACCAGACCTTCCCTAAACATTCTGGGCCAAAGTTTTGCAATGATGAAGACATGATAGTGAAGGAAGAGCTGTTAGATAGCTAGCTAGCTACTGGTATAGTGGTGCGTTCAGTTTGACTTGGAATTGCATCATGTAAGAGTTGAGTGTTCTTGTTGACAAAGTTGGAAAAGGTGGAATTTCAAACCAGATGCCATTGGGAAACTTTGTTTTTATTTTTCAATTCATTTTGTTTTGCTTCCCTTATCTGCTTACACAGAAGTACATATCTGAAATACAACTTGTATGTAAAATTAAGAAAACAAGCCTCTGAATTTAAACAACTGCTCATGTATTTTATAGTATGCGGCAATATTTTTGTGTTTTAGTCCAATTATAAGCCTCACTAAAAAAGAAATACTTGATCAAGAACTTGTAGATATACTAACTAGACCAAGGGAGTACCAGGCCATTTATCAGAGAGAGGGATGTAAAAGGCTAAAGATGTTAGCCACTGTTTTATTTCTTTTGCAGCAATATTGCAATATTTAGCATTTTAAAGGTTTTCACAATTAACACAATTAACACAAGCCATAAAGTCGGAGCTGGTGAGGCTACACCAACTTTCCAAGTTGGACATCTGATTTCAGGGCGCGTTCTTATTCTATTTCCAAGTGGGAACTTGCAGAATCTGACTTGATTGAATAAGATTTGAGAAAAAAAAAAAAAAAAAAAATTGTTTGTATCTGAAGCAAGACCTGGTGATTGATTACTAATAAGTTGCAGCTCATGAACTATTTCACCTCAAGCAATGTTTTGAAGCACATCCCATCCAGTTCTGTAAAATGTGTCGGGTAAAATTTCGAAGGTCTTTGTGGGTATGCTGGGTGTCATGCGCATTGTGATGTCTACAAAATACTTTACAGACAAACAAGCAAAGCTCCTCAAGTGATACAAGTCCTGCATAAAAGCAAGAAAAGATCATTAGGATTTACACCACTCATGTAGTCCTAACAGATGTTCGGTTAAAGAGAATAATAAAGTGGATGACGAGAGTTTTCATCTTTTTTTCAGTTCTTGCGTGAGAGCAGATGAGTGTGTGTCTGTATGGAGTACACACATGTGCAGACACAGATATGTAAATTTCTAAGCATTTTATTGAAGGTGTGTATTTACTTGTGGTTGTTTGCAAATATAATCTCATTAAATGACCATATAAAAACAGGATAACCAACTATTTCAACTAGTGGTTGCTGGGAGGCTTTTTCCTGTCATGCACCACTCT
The DNA here is from genome assembly GCA_023101725.1 of Atherinomorus stipes. NCBI lineage: Eukaryota > Metazoa > Chordata > Actinopteri > Atheriniformes > Atherinidae > Atherinomorus > Atherinomorus stipes. Next base: position 482,818 of record JALJCO010003429.1, read on the forward strand.
ACTGCCAAATAATCACACACGCTTATGCGCGTACACAGGTGTACAGGAGGAGGCTGTCAAGTAGGGCCATAGTGGTCTGTTCAGGCTCCTCGAGCATGTGACAGGCCTCATCGACAGGAGGAGAGAGATAAGGATGGACAACAGAAGGGAAAAGAAAGCTGCCAGAGAAACTGAAAGATGGCAGCAGTGCTGGGATATATGTTGTGTAGTTTGAGCACTGTTCTGGTGTCTATTTCCACTCTGGGTTTGCTTGTTTTACCAATGATTCTGTAGCTTGTTTTACTCAAAGCAAAAGAGACAATTCCCTAGAAATGAACATCACCAGGGTAGATACTTTCACACAGAAATATCTGCACTTCTACTACAGAAATTCAGAATCTCCAGGCAGGTTCATGGATATTAGGCCAAAATTCTGTTTTAACGTATTCTTACCATGTCCACAACAGCAGCTTAGCCATAAACCATCAAACATATATGGAAACCCTGTCTTGGTTTTTGGTGTAATTTAAGATTAATGGCTGCAAAGTGATATTTTCACAGATTTCTAACATGATGTACTGTAAAGCTGCTCATGCAGCCTCATGTCCTTCCCTATGCTGTTGCCTGGAGACCAAAAACAAAAACATATCCAATTTATTTTAATATTTGTTTGTTTGTTTTTTTTACCCTCATTTTCTAGGAATATTCTGTCCTTTGCATTTTTCTTATACCAAGCAAATTTGAACAAAGATTAAGTTTAACTTGGCACCTTTTGTATGGAAGAATTTATAGTTACATGAAACATCGGTTAAAAAAAAAAAAGCATTATTCCTAACTCATAAGTATTTCCTTACAAATGATAAATTTCACCAACCCCCCCTTTTTTTTGTATTGTTAACTTTTTGTTTAATTAGCTTCAAATTTCAGTCAAAATAAATGATAAATCTGACACTTTGTGTTTCATCCTGAGGTCAGGAACTGCCTGAATGAAAGTCCTGAGCATGTGTTGAGAAAGATCGAGCTTACAAATGTTGTGACGGGGGTGAGGCCAGAGCTGAGCAAAGCAGTGGCCGAGGGTCACCACAGGTATGATGAGATAAACAGAAGATGCGTGTGCCTGTAAACATCAGGATGACAGAAGACTGAATCAATATTTGGAAAATCACATCTGCCCACCTCTTCCCCGCTGAGCCTCTGGTCAAAGTAACCGCAGTCAAGGGGAGCGTTTATGGTCAATTGGCTCTCTTGAGAGGCGGAATATCCTGCAACGCTCTGTGCTTTTATAAATCTCCATCTGGATGTCAGTGTAACCGCAGAAGAGCGAGAAAAAGTCACTGTTTGACTCACATTAATTCACATTGTTGGAATTTGAATTGAATTAAAGCTCTTTATGTCACAGTGTTGTTTTCTTTAGCCAGAAATGAGCAGAAATGTTTAGATTCTGCACATTTGGTAGCTGGTTTGTTTAGATCAATGCTGCCAAGCTTTAACCACGGACTCACAGGAAGTTTTTTTTCTTACATTTTTTTTTATTTGTTATCCTGATCTTCTAATCTAATTGAGGCTAACATGTCTTGACAGATAAAATGAAATTTTTCCTATACATGTTTTTTTCTTTTCTGTACTTTAGTCCCAATCTTGAATATCTAATTGAAACCTCATCTGAAGTTAATTCTCTCATTACTCCATCATCCCTGCATCAGTTTGCTCATTGATGGGAAAAAAAACAAACAACAAAAAAGCAACAGCAACTAATTTTATTTGTAATAATATTTTTCCCTGTTTTGACTGTTGGCCCATCAATTTGACATTTTACAGTCACAATAATGGGTTTTAATACTTAATAACCACATTAAGAAGCATCTTTGGCCATTGCTGCCTGGCTCAGTGATTGAGTTCTCTCCAGTGATTCATCTTTAATGAATGCTGTTTGTGCCTTTCAAATTAATTAATTGAGAAATAACAACGCGATTATGCTCCATATCTACTGGCAGAATCTATGACTGAGTGGAAATTACATCATGCAGCAGGCTAATAGTTACGGGAAGGCTTGCTGATGACCTGCTGTTGGACCCCATTATGAAGTCATGTTGTAACCAAACCACAAACACAAATCTTAAATCTAAACAAAACAATATCCTGATGTTTTTGTTGTTACCTCAACACATCCCATGAGAAGATCTAACCCATTACACCAGGACTGCGGCTGAATCCTAATCCCCTTTTTCTCTGTTTGTGTTGTACTACACCTACACAAGGATGCTGTATGCTAGCATAAGCTGCCAAATCACTGCATGTTCACTGAGCATGACTGATGGAGTACTTGTCAGTACCTTTCCCAGTATAACATTTATGTCAGAGAAAGTTGCAGAAAAATAATCTCTCACAAAATGCATGATACAAGCTTTATTCCAGCTATATTTAGTTTACACCTCCCATTTCAATTTGAACCAGTTAATATTTGCTTGAAAAGAAGGATTTCCTGTCTTACAGAAAATAAATAAATAACAGCGCCATGCAGACAGAGCTCTGTGCTACACTGTGAAAAAGACTCCTGCAGTTGGTGCCTTTCCACCCACACCAGTTGGAGCATTATGGTATGGTTCATTCACACTGACAGAGAGGCTACTGTACATACTTCATCTGTTTCTATGGAAACGGCAACTTAAGTCGCATTGAACTACGAAATAAATGACATTTACCTGGCGGTTAGTCAGGATAAAAAAGCAGGTACGTTTGCGCCTGGCGCCCCTGACAAACATGCAGATTGCAGTGACTCCTAATAACACATGCATAAACCAGTTTTAGTGACGGTAAACAGATTTGACGCAACGGAGCGGTCTGCTCTCGTCATCTCAGAGGCAGAGACGGAGCTTTGGCAGCCTTCCTCACAATTCACACGTTTTTTGGTTGCTACTTGTTAAAAGTTATGCAGAAGACCAGAAATGCAGTGAATACAGTATGTGTGTTGGCTCCCTCAACAATTTCCCCATTGAAGGACATTCCATTCAATTTATTTGCTTTTAGAATGAATTTGCACACATTTTGTCATGCAAAACAGCTCAGTCACTCAGCAATTTTAACATGTGTCTGCATGATGCGAGAACAAAGACTTTTGATATGGAGCTGCCAAAGGAAGCACACATGTGGAAGTAAAGATTGCTGTTTACTGTAGCTGGAGCATTGGGAAGGTTTCACTTGGGCCTATGATTAAAATTGACAGATATGTAGTGACAAGCGCTAACTTTTTCTTTAGCTTTTAACATACTTTAAAAGGATGCCGTGTAACTTTTGGCCACGATTAGATTTACGGGTATTAAACCTGTAACTTCCCTCAGGCCACATAACTGTTGCAAAATTTAACAGTCTCCATCTCTGTCTTGGAATCGTGTTTGCAGACCACTTTGATCAGCTGATAGCAAAGTCATCAAGCCATAAAGCAAAGCACTCAAGGTCACATTATCCAATGAGAGACAGATCCGCTCCTTCAAAGTTACAATCTCTGTTTTTTGAGTACGGCAGTCCCCTTTGAACACCGACATGTGTCAAGTGCAGCATATTGACCAAGGGGCAAACGTTTCTTCCAGGTTGCCCAAAAATTGTAATTCTTTCTTCATCCGCTTGGGGCTGGCTCCAAAACAGAGCAAATCCCCATAGGCTCTAACTTTACAGCAGAAATAAACATGTTTACAGCCTGGTTCAAAAAGTCATTTTAGGTTTAATAGGTCAACTTTATCTTCATCTCAACCATGAGGGGGGTGAATTTCTTTTATAATTCATCCGTTTAGATGTTATATAATCTTGAAACTACACATAATTAGGGGCGATTTTAGCTGTGTAGGCTAATAGTTAGCTCCCTAGTTCCACTGACTGACACTTATGGAAATGGTCAAAAAAGCAAGAAACTGGTGAAGTGCCATTGACTCTGACTACAGAGTTGAAAAGCTGTGAAAAACATAACTGTTTTGATTTGGGTTGCTGCATTCACAGTGACTACATGTGGAGAAGTATGCCAGTCTACCTGCAGAACCATTTGTTGCAGTGCAGACAGGCTGTTTTATGCTTATGTTTGTCAGAGATTCATGGCCACTTATCTGCTTTTGAGGATTGGCCTAAAGTGGCTGGAAAGGGGAACAGCGGTCGACATTTCCCGGGTGGCCTTGATGAGGGAGCTTGTTACCAGCACATGCCGTACCTAGCAGAAGAGTAAGAGGTGGACTCTGTGTGGGTGTTTGCACGCTTGATAGAAAAAAAACAAGTAAATAAAATAAATACAAAAAAAATCTCATTTTGATTCTGGTTAGGTTTGGCTTTACAAAGTGGGAATTATAGGCAGTGTTAAGGTAAGTCAATGCAGTGTCCTCTGAAGTGATGGAAATGCCAGCATGTGAAGGTGTGTGTTTGTCCAGCAGTGAGAGGAAAGAAGAGTGTGGGCATAAGTAATGAATGTATTGTCACTTTCTATTTGCTGTACTAAAGCTTCACTGCACTCTTCTCCCACGGGACGAAACACTACCTACCCCGTTTAGCTCTAAGGTTGGAGGAGGGGGGAGCGAAGCAAGAAGGAAGCGAGGCTTGCAATGATGAAAGAAAAATTGTGTGTAGTAGATGAAATTGAGGAGAGATTTGGGGATGGGCAATTCTGTTGCACAGCTGTACCTAACACAGACTTTGCTGCTAAGAGTGTAGATGTTTTTCAATACAAATATATAATAGCCCAAAGAGAATAGATTAAGAAAAAAAAAACCTCAATTAGAGCATCTTCTGCTCTATTAAGAAGAGTAAGTAGCTCTTACCTAAATGGCCCTAATGAACCAAAGTGCTCTGGATCCAAATTCAGTAATTACCATTTAATGGCTGTTAACAGCAGATGTGTCACATGGAAAAGGAACAAGATCAGGATTTGTATATTTACATACAAGGTTGTATTATCTGGGACACTCAATTATTCATATCTTGGGATGCTGAGTATAAACAACTCCACATATCCAATTTCCATAGCAAGGATGAACATATATCCTAATTTGGAAAAAAAAAGCTGAACGGAACAAATTTTAGCCCATGATGTCTTTTTTTGTGCTTTTGTGGTGCATGTAAGCTCTGTTTCCATGGTAATTTTCAGCAGGCTTATAGTCTGGTTGTTAATATGCAATACAATATATGGGGATGTGTCTTGCCTATTTATAAGGATGCATAGGAAGGGCTGATTCTGATAAACAACTCACATGAATGTGTTTTTCTGAGTGTTGTCTGTCTTCCTTATTTACACTGGCTAATATTAACCTGTGTACCTCCTGTTTGAACAGTGTTTAGCCAGCGCATGGACCACTTGTTATGGCAGTTTGTAACATTTGACCAAGGTGCATCCCTCGCTGCCAGCTGCTGCCATGGTTACAGTAAATATAGTTTTACTATTGTTTACTGATCACTCTGGGCCAGTGATCCATGTGCTAGCATGTTTCCAAACTGAGATTATAAAGGTCAGCGTGATGGAGCTGCTTTTTGAAGTAGGCTGCAGGTTGTTTTTTTCTCTCTTTTTATGCCATTGCTGATGTTGTAGGTTCATTTTTCCTCTCTTCTTTTTAGTTCACGGTAAAAACATTTGCATCGATTTCCTTTATTTAACATTTACTATTGTTTTAGTGCTGTGAGAATGTGGTCGCCTATACCTCCCTTTTTCTTTGGATCCAGTCCCACTGAAGCCAGTCTGCTGTGTCTCTCGCTGTCTCAGCAAGTGATAAAACACAGTGAGGATTCAGCTTGCTCTAACGTGACTGTGCCATAAAAAGGTTGAGCACCTCTGGCCTGGTGTGCAGTCATGTATACATAGTTCGCTGTCTCCCTCCCTGTTAAGCACAGTTGAGCAGTGAAGGATAGCAAGGCAAGTTAGAAAGGATGGTTCATTCCCAGTCGCTCCTAATCAGCCTACACACTGTAAAGTGACTCAAGATAAGTATATATTAAAAAGCACCTTCTAAAAAGTGGACCAATGTTTTGGACAGTTTCCTCTGTCAGATAGTCTGTCTGGCAGACTTTGTGTTGTAGCATTAAAGACATTGGCCGCGTTTCCCAGTTAAGATTCTTCTTTGGATTAAAGAAGGCCTCAAGGAAGCTCTTCCCAACAAAGGATCGCAAAGATACGCCCGTTTCCCAGATTGCTTCTTTCGCGCGTTCTTATTTCCTGAGAAACGTCTTGGCTACGCTACATCTTTAGAAGGTCCTAACAGAAGCTATCCACTTCCGGGGGTGCTGAAAAAAAAGCAATCGAGGTCAGGTATATCGATCGACACCATTCATTTAGTGTGGAGGTTATTTTCCGACGCTGATATTTAGCCCATTTATACGTTTATGTGTTTGTGCAAGAAGACAAACTGTTAAAAATATGCATGTGATTACCAGTGATTGCAAATATTCATTGAAAAGCTCATTGTATATTGTGTAATTGGCCAAATTGTGCTAAACAGGTGTAGGCGATTGGAAATTTACAGATGCCCCATAAATAATGGTCATTCTGACGCTATTTGTTGACGTAATGGCTGAAGGGAACCCCACCAAGAGGATGAAGCGCTCTCCGGCCTTCACGCCAGAGGAGATGGCGATTCTGATTGAAGAAGTGGCAGGTAAAAAAAGCATTCTCTTTGGAGGAAAAAAGACATAGAAGCAAAGGCCAGGGCATGGCAATCAATAGCGCTGAAAATGTCCCCATCCAGCCCTTGCAGTGTGCGCGACTGACACCGACGCCTTGCTGAGTCCGGTTCCATCCCCCATTACCTCCAGAAAGCTCCCCACCGCGTAGAAACGCAACGCAGCCAGGCACTGCACCTCTGGGCTCAGAGCAAAGTTGCACCTTGTGGGCCTCCTGATGTGTGGAGCAACTATTTGAATGATCCGCTCGATTTCGTCGCGCGGTAGCCTGTAACGCATCTGAATAGCACGATCTGACAGCACATCTAGAGGACTGAAATGCTGGCGCATGAAAGCATGTACATACACAGTGTCACTCCGTCTACGGCGACGCTGTTGGTTTGCTACCAAAATTTGCTGTAAAGCAGCCATGATGTCTGATACGGGTATGCGTAAATGGCCATGCTTTTATTGAGCGAAGCAGGTGCATCTCATCATGAACAGCTGACAAATGCGTAAATATGACGTGAGTCCTCATAGATTGCGTATAATTTGCGTACAGTTCCTACTGCAATGTTTTTGTTTCTGTGGTTGATACCCACAGCTTTATCTAACGTAAGCTAAGTATAGGGAGCCTATCTTGCCATAATGATTAAACTTAACCACAATATTTTCTGTCATTCACTCGGTAACTACAGTTTTCTTCCATTATAGATGATTGACATTATGACATGAGTGAGAAAACATGACTCAAAATACAACTGATCCGTGAATAGGTCCATTTTTAATAATTTCCATTTTCTACTTTTTTTCACGGGAAATAGTGTCGTTTCCAAAAGTGACCAGTAGATGGGCCTGTTGTTCCCTTAGCAGGGGGGAACGTTAAGAAGGGTCGAAAGAGTGGGTCTGGCCGCTCCTGAAAATAAGAAGCTCCTGAGTTAAGAGCACATCTGGGAAACGCAACGTCCAAACAAGGCACCTTTAAGAAGTGACTTAAGGAGGACCTCAGCGTTAAGAGTGTCTTAACTAATCTGGGAAACGCGGCCATTGATGTGACTGAGAGAAAGGAAAATAACAGCTTTCTGTTGCCGCTAATGGCCGCGTTTCCCAGATTAGTTAAGACACTCTTACGCTCCCCCTGCTAAGGGAACAACAGGCCCATCTACTGGTCACTTTTGGAAACGACACTATTTCCGTGAAAAAAAAGTAGAAGATGAAATTATTAAAAATGGACCTATTCACGGATCAGTTGTTGTATTTGTCATGTTTTCTCACTCATGTCATAATGTCAATCATCTATGATGGAAGAAAACTTTAGTTACCGAGTGAATGACAGAAAATATTGTGGTTAGGTTAATCATTATGGCAAGATAGGCCTCCCTATACTTAGCTTACGTTAGATAAAGCTGTGGGTATCAACCACAGAAACAAAAACATTGCGGTTGGATTGTACGCAAATTATACGCAATCTATGAGGACTCACGTCATATTTACGCATTTGTCAGCTGTTCATGATGAGATGCCCTGCTTGCTCAATAAAAGCATGGCATTTACGCATACCCGTATCAGACCCGCATCAGATGTCTGTGCAGAGAACCAAACCAAACCACCCCCTCCAGTCACCAAACCACCCCCTCCGGCCACACTTTGATATTGAACTATAAAACACTTCAGTACCACCCGAACCACCTATTTAGGTCCCCTGACTACCTTTCTCTGCCAACCTCAGCACAAAGGTCATGTTAAAAATCATAGGTGGCACTGGGCAGTGATTCAAAAATGGCAAACACAACCTCTCAGTGTAATATGTGGAGCATTCCCATTACTTTGCGTTTCGCAGGCCTTTGAAGAATTGGGCACGAGTGAGTGGCAGAACAAGCCATTCTTTATTAAGTCACGTCAACCATTTGCGGGATTACTGTTTGTTGAATGCCGTGCGTCATCCTGGACGCACACTTTCGCACCAAATACAGTATGTCGCCCATTTCCAAATGCTGCCATGTGGAGCTCATTTAACATAAGATGTGTGTAGGTGATTACATCCTCCAAGATTTCCACAGACAACAGTAACCCAACAAAAAGTTTTGAAAGTTTGGTGCATATCGTTTGGCTGAAGCTTGTCAGGAGTTCCAGGAGTTGATCTATTTTTGCGAACAAGAAAATGTTATCCTTTTTCAGTGTTTCAATCACCTAGCCACCGTTTCCCGATTCTACTACTGAGCATCGATATGACACACACGCACGTTTCAGGAATCCTCTTGGTGGGGTTCCCTTCAGCCATTACGTCAACAAATAGCGTCAGAGTGACCATTATTTATAGGGCATCTGTAAATTTCCAATCGCCTACACCTGTTTAGCACAATTTGGCCAATTACACAATATACAATGAGCTTTTCAATGAATATTTGCAATCACTGGTAATCACATGCATATTTTTAACAGTTTGTCTTCTTGCACAAACACATAAACGTATAAATGGGCTCAATATCAGCGTCGGAAAATAACCTCCACACTAAATGAATGGTGTCGATCGATATACCTGACCTCGATTACTTTTTTTTCAGCACCCCGGAAGTGGATAGCTTCTGTTAGGACCTTCTAAAGATGTAGCGTAGCCAAGACGTTTCTCAGGAAATAAGAACGCGTGAAAGAAGCAATCTGGGGAAGCGGGCGTATCTTTGCGATCCTTTGTTGGGAAGAGCTTCCTTGAGGCCTTCTTTAATCCAAAGAAGAATCTTAACTGGGAAACGCGGCCAATAACAGTAATTGAATGTATGGGTGTAGGTATAAAGTTGAATTCCCATATTTAACCAACTAATGACAACTTTATTGACTTAGAATTTCCTTGCTGGCTTATGCTTTATTCACTCTTTTGACCAAATAAAAAACAAACTTTGATTTTCTGTAGCTTTAACATAAAGAGCTACAAATCTGTGCGTTCACTCACACTTGCCTTCTTGTGCTGTAATGCCCTGTTTTCTCTATGATGAAAAAAAGAATGTTAACACAAGATATTTTTGAAATGTAGTGGCAAATACCTGCTGGTGTAGTGTAAAAAAAATCATAAAATACATAGTTTTTGGTTTTTAAAGGTTTCCAACAGGTTTTCAGTAGGTGTGGGAGAATTGAATCAAAGAAATTGAATCGGGATATTTATTTCATGATTTTTGAAGTCAAGATCTTTGTTAAAAACATCTTTAAAAAAATTAAATACTTCATTTTAGTCTGTTTGTTTATAAATTGGATTTTCTCCAGGAGAAGGCAAATTTTTTTTCATCACCTGTCTAATAACATGATGTTTTACCTGTTTCTGAAAAAAACTTAAACAGAAGGCAGAGCATGGCAGACAACTTGGTCTGGTGTTAGAAAAACAAGCTAAAAATCTGCAAAATCAAAGAGCTGAAACTTAAAAGGAATCAACGGCCAAAAAACTGGTATCAGGAGAAAAAGCTATGGTCCAAGCCCGAGTTTCCAATGTTTCCTCGATCACGCCAGATTCAAGATAAATGGATCCAACAGCCCAAAAGTTCTGCATCCTGACTTGTTAATTTGAATCAGGTGTGTTGAAGCAGGGAAACAATGAAAACCTGCAGGGTTGTGGCCCAGAAGGGCCGGAGCTGGACACCCCTGCCATACATGGAGGAAAACATGCTCTTCTTCTGACCCTGTTCTTGGTAGCTGTTATCTCGACTGGTTATAAATGGTCTCCAAACTGGGAGCCTATAGGTAATATAGGCTTATTATAATATCCTATAATTATATAATTGTGATTTGGTGAAATAATTTTCATCCTTTCTTTATAACATCGAAATAAACATCACCAACAGTTTGGTAAAGTAGCAGAAATGACATTGTTGCGTGTTTCCACTATTTGGTAGAATTAAAACCTTTCAATGACCTTTCAATCATGTCATCAGCTCAACTTGTGTTGAAACATGGCAGATTTGATAGATAGAAGATATTATTTAAAAATCCTAACAAGATAAAAGAGAATCTTGTTAGTATCCAAGTATTAATTTTCAATAAAACTTTTATTTTAATGTGTTTGATAGATACTCATTCTGCAAAGCTGTTCAGACTGAAAAAGTTTATGTAAACACTAAAATATCAGATTTTTTTCAGCTTCCCATTTCACAGAGCTTTAAATATTTTAGCATTGTGGTTTAAAGACACCCTCTAAGAAATAGGTTAAGTTGCATTTAAACTGCATTTATTCACTCCAAACAATAAATATGCACACAGTGCATTATTATCCAGTTCAGGTTTAAGTGCTATTTTCTCAACAGACAGGTCATTGTAGATCAAAATCAGGACTCTGTGCAGCCTTCGGGGGAAACTACAGTTGCCTCTTTAATTGCATTAATTGCACCTAATAAATAACAATTACAGGACCAGCCATATGCTCCAGTTTTCTTCAGGGCTCCACTACCAGTGCACTGCGATAAACATTTTTTTCTGTTATTTACTGCCCTCCAGGCTGGGGGGGGGGGCAAACCTTTAGACTTTGCAGAAAAGCAGGGAAAGAATGTCTTTTTTTGTGCAGAAGGATGTGCTTCTGGAAACTGTGGTTCCTATGGTAACATGACCTAAAAATATTTAAACAAATTCAGTGACTCTTCCCCAGGAATTCTCGCATTTCCAGTCTGTCATCTCTGGTTCAGGTCTTTTCGTCCCACCGCCCTCTGCCCGCCTCTCGGTAACCGTGGCGACTTGAAGCTGATTCTCAGGAAGGAAGTTGTTGCGTCAAAGTTCCGCAGATTTAGGATTGTAAGAAAAAGAGAGCAGGGAAACATCACATTCAACAGCCTGTCTGATTTTTGGCGCTCTGTGCGTGTGCGGAGGTGTGTGTGTTTGTTTGTTTGTTTATGTTTGTGCATGGTTGGCTGTGCTGGGGATGAGCGCAGTGAAGAGGAGTTATTTTATAGCTCCGAGGCAATAAGCAGAAAATTTTAGCACAGTGCGCCAAACCTCAGTCAGTGTGTATGTGTGTGAGATGTTACCGTGTTAGCACAGGAGCAGCTGAGGGCTCTATCCTCTCTCTGACTTTGCTCCTCTCTTCCAGGTTTTCCTCTTACATTTCTACCTTCCCCGAAGTCTCCCTTGTTTTTCTGTCAGTCTTTCTATTAATCCACCTTTTATTCTCCGTCTCTCTCTCGCTCGCGGGCCACTCAGCTTCTCCGAAGAAGCCACGATCTCTTTTCCTAAATTAAAAATGGGGAGCCTGATGGAAAAGTTTAATGAAGGGAAGACAAATGTCAGCTTTTAACAGCTCAGACTGTTTCCTCTGCTGGAACAATTCTTTCATTGCGAGCATGATTAAAGGACTCTGTTTAACCTGAGGAGTTGAAAACAAGAGCGAGGAAAGCTGAGGGATGTGATCAGTAATGCTCTATTCTTTCCCTTCCTCCTGCCACACAGTCAGACTGAGTGTGGGATATTTGCTGTTATGACTCAGCTGCAGCACCCTGAAAATGTGCAAACTCTTATCTGACCTGTGCATATTGTTTAAGACCCGTATTGGACTTTTAATTGTCTATATCAACACTTTGTATTTATTTATTTCTTACTTTTATTCACTCAGCATCTTTATTATAATTGCTATTAAGCTATTGGCAGAGCGCAACATTGCACCCTCAGACTTTTCAAATTACTTCTGGGCGTTTTGCACCACCTACATTTGTGTTGTTAATCAATTTCAGACAGATCTTGGCTTGGAATTAGATTTGTTATTTTAGTTTCTTTTTCCTCTCCACCACCAGCTTTTAAAAACCAATTACGATCCATGAAAACCGAATTTAGTTAAGAATTCTTATAGTATATACCACTTAACACCAGCGTTAACTGCACGTTGGTACTCCAAATGGGAAGAGGGGAGCAATTATAAGTGGTCTTATTAGCATCATAACACCCATTTATGGTGAGTAAAAACATAGCCCTCTCTTGCAGCAGCTTTTTGACTTAAATATGCCACATGTTTCCACTTACAGCTGTTTTCTTTTGCTCCTGTTAGTGGATTGCTGAAAAGCTTCAGACACTAACTTCATTTGAAAATGGCAGTGCTAAGTAATTAAGTATGCCTTCGGACAGACAGCTTGGTACTTTAATACTTGTAGACAGACTTCTGCATGGTTCATTTAGAGACTGACTGATTCTGCCCTTACTGCAGTACTCGGTACCATTATTTGGTGACTGTGGGAGGGGGGGGGGGGGGGGGGGGGGGGGGGGGGGGGGGGGGGGGGGGGGGGGGGGGGGGGGGGGGGGGGGGGGGGGGGGAAAAGCGGGGTTGCGATTTTCACAGTATGGCCGCCAAGAAGATTTATTTGGTGGTGTTAGTGGTGTGAGGTTCTTTTTGGGGTTGGAGGGGGGTCTTGTTTGGTTCTCTGTGTTGTGAATGATGATGTGAGAATAAATGGGGGGGAGATTTTTTATTGGGGGTGGGGTTGTTGGGATGATTTGAAATGGCTTTGGGCAGGTGATGCTGTTTTGAGTCAGTACTTCCTTTTGCAGCAAGAAAAAGAGGTTTGGGAAAGTGTTTGAGTTTGGGGTTTAGTGTTTAAAGTTGTGAAAAACTGAGGGGACATTTCAAAAATTGTGTTTTAGCAATTGAGAAAAACTGTAATAGGCTGTACACAGATTTTCCTTGAAACATGTAGCACAGTTGATTTGATCGAGTAATTCAAATCATTCTAATCATTCAAAATCAAAGTACAGACTGACTGTGAAATTTGCAAAGTGAAACACAGGAAGACACCAAGGTTGATATCTAGAAAATTTAGTTCACCTGCTTAATAGCTGCTGACCAGACAGCTCTGACTCTGGGTGTCCTGTTGTGCTCAGGATGTTAGCAGTGGATTCTTTGGATGGAGCAGATTATTGGGTGGAGCTTCTATAACTCTGGATTGCTCCATCATATTCCATTGATGCTCAGTATAATCCCAATTCAATACTTGCATGCAGGTTCAGCACCTACAAGTGTTTGTTGTGGTTCAGAAAAACCATTACCGAGTTGCTTTTGTTCTGTGGTGTAGTTATTTTCTCTGCCAAGTCTTAAAGATGCCCTATAGAACTTTTGCCACTTTCTTAGTGATGCTCCTCTGTTTGCGACTGATTTTGCAGCCATCTTGCATCCTGCTTGTAATTATGAGCTCTTTCCAGCCAGGACTAGACCTTAATATCTTGACTCTTGTCTTATATCATGTTCTGGTCTTCTGTTTCTGATTCTTTTCCTCTCCTCCTCCAGTTATGTCTTGTTGCATGGCTTTACTGAATCCCCACGGTGCACGCTCAAAACAGCCGTATTTATTTCTGTTTGCTAGCCTGCGATGAGGAGTGTAAAGCAAAACTTGGCTGCAACATCATGCAGCATCCCAGATGAAAAAATCATATAGTGAAGTTTCTTAGCCTTGAGGTGCTGCTGGCAGTGATGACCCCAGAAATGCACATTGTAGATGTCACTGCGCCCTCAAACAAGTCCAGAACGCAGAGTTTTATGGTTGGAAAATCACATAATGCATCGTTAAGGAAGCTTGTAAATTACACCAAATTTATACAAAAATATTAATAATGATAAAAGTTCATTTTTCAGTTTAACTTCTAAGAATGATTAATATTAATTCTATTGATTCATGCTGACAGGAGCTGCAGAGAGATTTCTGGTTAATGTGGTCTCACAGCAAGTTCCCAGTTAGAATCTTGGCTGGAGCCCATCTGTGTGGAGTTTACATGTTCTTCCTATGCATGCATGAGTTCTTTCCTGGCATTCCAGCTTCCTCCCATCGTCCAAAACCTTGCATGTCAGGTTACCATAGAAAATTTATACCCCATCTCTTGCCTTTTACCATCACATATAAACGGTTAAAAAAAAAAGTGTGTGGGGTGGGGGTGTCAAGCTACAGATGTGGGCATTAAAAAGTTCCCCTTTCTGCCGACTTCCAGCCACTTACCAGCGACTTGTCTGCTAATTCAATCGCACAGAGAAACGCCTGTGTGCCCAGGGGAATCTGTTTCAGAGCATAAATGAATGCCCGGAACAAGGACGTTTCCACACGCCATGTTTGGACACCGTGCGTGATGACGTATTCACGGGACAAATTGTTCAGCCAGTGATAGTGCAGGAATAGTGCACTATTACTGCACCACTTCTGGCAGAAAAAGGCAGAACTTTTTCATGCCCGCATCTGTATACATTATGCTCTTGATAATGCATTCAGTAAAAAATAAGATAAAGACAACTTTGTCATTTCATTTGATATATTTCAAAATGTGTATAAAAAACAAAACAAAATTAAAATATCAAAATAGACATATTTAAAAAGGAGCGGGCAGAAAACTTGTTAGGACTTGTTAGGAACACTTGCTAAGGGTACAGGTTTCTGTGGGGACGCAATTTGAAATCAACATAAACGTGACAAAACCCACGCGATCCGGCATGGCCCGACCCGACGCCACCCAGACCCGCAGGTTGAAACAGGGCTTTAAATTCCTTCTCAACCTTGTACCTGGTGAAAATTATGTTTTATAGAGCTTTTTAAATTGCATTTGGTCATTGTTTAAACCCTTGCCTATTCAATTTTTACTCCACGTAACAAAACACAAAATCCCCTCAGTGTTGTTTGCACTTTCTGAGTTTTTAAGTTAGATTTTCCCCAAAGATTGTGACCCCCTGTTATTTCCCATTCAACCAGTGTAGTCAGCTAGAACTAAAGCTGATGTTTTACATGTTAGATTTGGACAAGATTTATTCAGAACAGTGGCTCACAATGCTTACAAATAAACTGGGACACAAGTTTGATAGATATGTTCTGATGGTTTGTTGTTGCTTTGCTGCTGGTTGAGACCTCTGCTTTCAGAGAGTATTACTGATACGGGGAAGTGTGCAAGGTCTGCAGTACATTGAATTAAAACAAAATTAGCGGTAGTATTTAGCCCATGGTCAAACAAGTGTGCTGATATGCTGAAAATGATCATTGTATGAAATGAGAAAGGAAAAAAAAAAAACCAAAAAACACAAGCATAAGCTTAACAATACAATTTACACAAAAGCTGTGGCTAAGTGGCAAATGTATACCTAATACTAATTAGTTTTTTATGCTTAATGTTCATCAGTGATTATCCTCAGCGCTAATGCAGCACAGAAGTGAGATAAAAACCTTAAGGCGGGTTTATATAATAGCAACTCGATAATGTGCCCGGTCATTAGAGGCTGTGGTGTGATAGTGAATCAGGTGAGCTCATAGAGAGAGCTGCCAAGATTAACTGCTCACGCATGGCTACACTCTCGTCTGCATGGTACACACACACTGCTTCATATAGAGGGTTTGCATAGAAAACAGCACTCAAACAGACAAAACACAGGGGTGTACACACAGATGCAACACATGATTCTTATGTGCATACACGTTTGCACAGATTGCAGGCATTGATTTGGACGCTTTATAAAAGAGTGTGTGTTCATAATGTGTCTTGTACACTTGGTTTATTTTCTCTTACCAATGGACCAATATGTTGTGGATTCATAAGAGATGAACATCAAGTGGATTTATTGATATGCTTTGCTCGTTTTTGATGCATTTATGTTGCATTTTCATGAATATATACACATATGGAGATATGTAGCATGTAAATCTGTGTGTATGTGTGTGTGTGGCCACATTACTCAGGGCTTGGTTTGTGTCCAGATGCCCATATGCTGCCAGGCAGGGCAGGGCATATGGCCATCTGGTGGTGGAGAGAAATACAAGCAATGGGCTTTGACCTTTTGGTTTGGTTCCTGTAATGGGGCTTGTGTGTGTGTGTGTGTTGGTCATTTTACAGGCATTGCTTCACATCACTGCAGAAGTTTTTCTATCTTGTTTTTTTTTTTTTATTCACTTGTTTTCTCTTTATTGAAAATTGGTTTGAAATGGCTAATCTCAAAGCTTACGTCTAAATCAAGCTGTCGCATAAGTGTTTGTGTGAAAGTTTAACAGTGAATTTAGAATATCTTTAAAAAAAAAAAAAAAGCTTTCTTCTTGCATACCAGCCCACGTAATCATTGCCATTAATTTTCTCTTGTACAATCGGCATTAGGGCATTTGTTTTTTTATTTGTTTACAGCTGATTAAAAGAATCTGCACTTGGCTCTCCACAGAGACTCTCTCCATGTAGGCTACATTTAATTAGAGAATGGTGAATAGTCCATAAGATTAATCTCCATCGCTGACACTTTCCATCCGTTTTTGATGGGATGAAATTATTTCACCAGTTTTTTATTTCTTTCCAGAAAATTTAATAATTTTTTCACTCTGCCAAACTGAATCAGTGTCAAAATCTGTGTCTTACACTTTTTTGATTATATATCTGTAAGTTTACTTGATAACTATTAAAGCTTGACAACATACATTCAGTGGCAATATTTTTAGGTGCACCTGTTCATTTACCTGTTGACACAAAAAGTTAAAAGATCTAGGAGCAGGATGAAGAAATGAGACTTTTGACTTGCGTTGGGTAACTGCAGCCACCAGCCAAGCCGGCACGGGAACGTGCACAAATTGATGTTGTTTACTACGGTAAAAAGGTGTTGTTCTTCGCAGTGCCACTTTTTAATGGGCTTTCAGTTGATCTGGGTTGTTTGCCAATGGCAAAAGAATCCATAACTATCCCTTACAGTGTTTAAATTCACCACGACCATCTTCTTCCTGTGTTAAAACTGTTGGGGACACGTATGCAGCGTCAACTGACATCACATCTGTAAGACTGCGCTGGAAATTCGTCCACCGAATTGCAGCGCATTATGCAGCACACTGCTTGTACAAGGCAGTGGATCCTTTGGGCTTGTTCTTTTTGGTTGTTAACACTTCATCACCCATTAGCATTAAAAAACTGGACATGCTTGTGTATTCTGTCACAATTCCTACCCCTAATCACTTAAATCAGCCAATCACATGACACCAATTCAGTGTATGGAAATGTGGACAAGGTCAAGACTACTTGTTGCAGTTAAATCTGAGCTTCATAGGGAAAAAATTGATTTCATGACACTTTGAACATAGTTTTTTTTTTTTATTGGTGCAAGGTGAGCTGGTCTGAGAATTTCAGGAACTGCTGATCTACTGGGATTTTCACACATAACCATCTGGCTTTATTGAAAATGGCCCAAAAAGAGAAAATATCCAGTGAGCAGCAAATTTTATTTTATTTTTTGAAGGATTTCTGGGCTTTTGAGTCATGTTCTGACCATATATATCCTTTTATAACAGTGTAGCATCGTCTGATGGCTTATTTTGGACAGGATGATGCACCAAGCCGTAAAGCTCAAATCATCTTGATCTGAAAATGAATTCCCTATACTTCCAATAGCCTCCACTACCAGCAGAGATGTGGTTCAGTAGATGGGGAGATTCTCATCATGGATGTGCAGACGACAAATCCGCAGTAACTGTGTGATATCATATCAATGTGGAGCAAAACCTCCAAATGTCTCCAACATCTAGTAACAACATCTGTTTCATGAAGAATTAACGCTGTTCTTAAAGGATAAGTTTTCCTTTTTCATTTTGTATTTCTATACCCCTCTTTCTCTGCATTCCTCTCACTTCCCCTTTACTTTTCTTTTTGCCATGCAATCCAGCGAACGGTGAAACAGTCCACGGGACAGATCTATAAAACACACAGCAGTAAAAACAGTACAGTGGGGTCAAAGCTTTATGATCCTCTCGAGAACCGTGGGGCCTCCAACCAAACACTTGACCAGATCAGTAAAACACTGCTGTGCATTAGTCAACAGTAGGAGTGTCTTCAGTGGTATGCAATTTAATTAATCTTATATGTAATTTGTCAGAGGAAAGATTTAGTCTAAACCATGTTGATATGATTATGATAATCATCTGAGAGTTTAATATAACAGTTTAAGAGGATTACTAAAAGGATACATTTAAGCATAAAATATTTGCATGTGCATATGTGAGGAGATTAAAAGTCATGTATTGGATTACATTTGTATCATATTATTCGCATCAGTGATGTGGTTGCCATGTAAAGGCAGAAAAAGGCCAAAGGAGAGGAAATGCTTCTCCCTGGAGAATTTCAAGCATATGACTTGGTTGCAAAAAAAAAAGAAGGAAAATAGGAAGGGAGGGCAGAGAGGAGCGAAGGAGGAAAGGCTGTGAAAAGAGGAGAAACTACAGAGAAAACAATCAGAGAGGAATGTAAACACAGGGGCTAAAATGCAGACAAAAGACACGAAACACTCCACCTTCCTGTCCTCAACTCCTCTCTCTTCCTTTTTTCTCTCTGCGGACGCTTCTCTGGAATCCTCGGACTGCGGTTGGTTACTAAGCAACCAGAATCCTTTCAAAACTGTGTCAGAGAGACTGAGAGAGAATACGGTGCAGGATGAAAGTGCGCCTCGTCATCGCAATGATCTGTGAGGATGTTTATGTCTGATAGTCTTCCACGCTTCGCATGTTGTAACCATGAAGATTTAGCAGTGGTATAATTTACGTAGATAGGGCTACTGTAACACTTTAATACACTCCATAAACTTCTCATAGTGCTTTTTAAAGACGGCATTCGTGTTGAGATTTAAATCTGTCTCTAATTACTTCCTGGCTTCCCAGTCATGTTGGTGCGGCCTCTAGAGTTACATTTCAGAAGATAAAGATCTTTCTTTCTTTCTTTTTAAAAATCACTCCTCAGTTATACTCACAAAGATAAGATGATATCAGAAAGAGCTGTAATCAGCCTGTAAATATAGTTTAACAATGTCTCCTTCAGTTTTAAATGAGCTAATCCAGTCAGTGAAAGTTCGCTTGATGATATTCGTGTTTCCATCAGGGCTGTCTTTTGTGATAGAAACAGGTGGTAGAGCTTTAAAAATGGAGGTGTAAATGAAAAACGTATACTGCAAACTTTTGTAAGCTCAAGCTTTTAAAAGAAACAAACCTTAGGATCTATTTCTGCTGTTTATTTTGACTCTCATCCATTATGTTAAAGCAATGCTTGGTATGTTTCTGACCTTCCAACTCTACTTCTGACTCGTTTTGATGCAGTGGCGGATCTAGAAAATTTTACACGGGGGGGGGGCAAAGGAGAGGCAAGAGGTCCAAGCAGGGTGGCGATGTTGCATGTCCTCAATGAAGTATGTGAACATCTCCTATATTTAAATGGAATAAAGGAAAACACCCTTAAAACAATTTAGGAAAGTGTCTTTTACTCTTGTTTTGCTTTGCAGCATCATTGTTGTGTTTGGTGGTTTATATATTCTTTGACAGATTCCACTGTTTGTTCTGCTCAGCAACATATAGCAGACTGACAAGTTCAGAAACGGTGTTTTGTAGCTAAATGGGCTTCATGGACAACTCCACTACTTCCTAAACTCAAGCCAGCTCCTTTATTTTCTGTCTTTCATTACAGGACAAACTGGAGTTCGAACCATGACGGGAATAGTCAGACACACCTGGATAAATCAGTTTGTCCAGTAATGAAAGACAGTCATCAAAGAAGCTGCTAAAGTTCAGGAAGTTGTGGAGTTGTGCATGAAGCCCATTGTAAGAGGAATATCAAACTGAAAGAGAGTTCACATTAAAATTAAGTCCATCAGGGGGAATCAAGTGCTTTCTTTAAGTGTAATTTTTTTTAGAAAAACTCATCAAGTGTATTTATGCTCCCAATATTTCTGAAACTGGGACACTCAGGGGTGTGAAAAAGTACAGATATGACATAAAATAGATGTTCAAGGACTTCACTCTTTACCATCACACAGAGCAACTACTGTAGGCTGCAAACAAAACACAGAATTACATTAGTGTATTCAAATATTTAACCTTCAATACACCAATATGACTGAAAAAAATGTTTCACTGTAACATCTAATGTCTCAGCACTAATAAACAACCAGCATAGCAGGTGGTCCAGCTGGAGCACAGGTGGATTCCCTGATACTGTTCCTTCCTTTTCTACATCAGACTCTTCTCCTCTGTCTGCCTCTCTCTCTGACTCTGAACCCTTCTCTTCTTCATCACTAATGTCACTTTCATCATCTGCAGTCCTTTCTTGCCCTGTTGTGTTCAGTGACTTTCTGCATCTGTGAACCTCCTGGTGTCTCTATCATCCCTCCTTCCTCACTTCTTGCCATCTCCTTTCCTTCTCATCCCTCACTGTAAAAAAAAAAGGAAATCTCCACTTTTATACTTAGATAATTTTATACTGATAAGCATCAAGATTTATAAACAAATTTGTTGCATCCTGATGCAAACCTTATAAAAATATGAAATGATTCATCACATTTACATGAGATACAGAAGCAGTTGTATTTAGACATCTTGTTCTGTAGCTTATTTATTTTCCAAATCTTACAGCAGGATTTAATGTTTCATTGTGCTGCGATCTCATTGCTATAATAGATAAATCAGTCAAGCTTCAGCCCATGAAACAGCGACCCGAAACATTTCGAAACTCTTTATAAACTGCTTTTGTGTTAATTGTGATCTAGCCTTACAAGGTAAATATGCTCTATAACCAAACGCGACTAGTGTTGTCAGGGAAACGATTAATGAGCGTACTGTCTGAACCGCACCTGTCCGTCTATTTTGGCAGACATTTTATTATTATTACTATATTTTTATTTTCTTTGAGGATCTTTTGCTGAAGAATTTACTGGAGAATTTTCTTTTTGAGGTAGAGCGCTTTAATGTCATTAATGTGCTCCCTACACCAAAGATGAGCAGTTTATGGTTTGCATTTTTTTGCCTTACTGTACCAAGATCAAGCGAACTGTGACCTTAAAGTCAGGATATGTACCAAACCATGATTTTGGCTTACTGTTACACTCCTAGTTTACAGCTACTGCAACAACCTGAGCTTCTCTAGCACTTCATTAGTCATACAATAATTTATTCGAAAGAATTGGGTGTCCTATAGCACCACACATAAAAAAGTTTAAAAAAAATAATCTTAGTTTTCTCTTTCAAGTGTAGGTTTTTGCTTTTGTTGGGATTTATTTATAAGAATTTAAAAAAAGCAAAAGGTGTTCTCTCCAGTGCTTTGTGGGAGTGTGAGTGGTGTGCTAATAGATTTAGAGGATGTAATAGCTCAAGGTTGAACTACATGGTTATACCATATCAGGCAAGCTTGTCACCCTTTAGTGTGTGTGTGTGTGTGGGGGGGGGGGTGTTGGTGTGTGTGTGGTGCAGCACAGGTTTAAGGCCAATCCCCTCCAGATGCAGCTGTTCTATTTGGGGCATATCTCCCTCTATCTTTCAGCTCCCCCGTTTACCTCTCTAGCACACTGTGACACACACACACATTGTTCATGTTAGTGATGTAATGGATGACATAGAAAGGGGAATCTCACCTTGGGATGCCTTCTGTTCAGGTGTGTATGGCTTCAGTATCAAGTTCACCCTGTTCATCCTGCACATTCCAGTGTGAGAGTGCTTGTTTAATCTGATTCTCTTTTGTCACACAGGATGGAAAAGACAATGCGCCAGAGCGATAATCAGTGCTGCTAGTTAGTGTGAACTTCTCACTGTGGAAAAAAAAGTTTCATCATCATCAAAATGGAAGATTAAAAAGCTTGAAATTAGTGGGCGATGAAAGAGCGTGCAGGAGAGAGAAAGTAGCAGGGAGACAGAGGGAATCCTGGTGTAGCTGCGTCACTGCTGCCTCCTCAGCCTCCTTGGTGCTTGGTGGAGGAGGGATGGAGGGATCTGGGGATGGAGAGATGAAAGACAGAACAAGGAGATGAGGGATAGAGGCGCGAGTTCAGGGACAGGCTGATTTATGAGTTTCTGTTTCTGAACTGGGCCGTCTTCGGGGACTCAACTATGATGAGCCAATCTGGAGTTCACACATCCACGAGCGCAAAACATGCTCACGCAGCAGACACACGAGACACATGCGGCTCTGCAAGTAGTCATCCTGTTGGCAAAATCCTTAAAGTAGTGATCGCAGCAGGGGAGGGAATCTTTTTATCTTTGAGGTAATGGTTATGTGTGCATGTTCCCTGTGGCAGATGGTGAAATAAATGAACAATCAAATCAATCAAACAGGACTCGGAATCTAGGCTGGAAGCACTCCGCTGCCACATTGACAGAGTGAGGCAGATCACCAGGATGGAAACGGAGGAGTTAGGAGAAAAATGTGAGGGGGGGGGAGGGGGAGGTATTTTGAGTTTAAGCAGATTCACAACAGAACTATGAGATGAACAATAGATCGTAAAGAATAAGAAAAAAAGACAGCAGAGGAAAGACAGAGCTCATTAACAGTGAATGGAGGGATGAAGGAAGGAGGATAAACAGCTTGTGATGGTCAGTGAGGCGACACCAGCTGTTGGAGTAGCTGTGAATCCTGCAGAGCTCTTCAAAGCTGCTGGGTGATGTCGAAGTTCCTCTGAGATTTGGTAAACATGGAGTCAGTGGAGGGTGTTCAGTTTGCCCAAGAGTCAAATAATATGCAAACAAATATTGGACAAACTGGAAGATAGCATTGGTTTGTTTAAGAAATCAAGATTAGGGATGCATGATATTGGAATTTTGGCCGATATCCAATATGCCGATATCTTAAAACTCATGTGGAAGATAACCAATATTGATACCAATATTAAAGCTGAAAAAAATAAACGGTCATTCCAAATAGCTGTTTTTGTTATCCGTTTCAGACACTTTGAAAAACAGGGGTGGGAAAAAAATATTGATACGCTGAAATATCTCAATATTTTCATGTGCCGGTATCAAATCAATATTTAAAAACATGGTATCGATCTATTTTACTGACAAAATCTTGCGAGATTTCATCAATCCGTTACAAAATCTCATGATATTTTATGAATTTTCAGGAGATTTCATAACAGAATGATGAAATATCGCAAGATTTCATTAGTAAAATAAATCGATACCGCATTTTTAAATGTCAATATGATATCAGCATATGAAAATGCCGCAAAATTTTTGTGAGTTCTTGCGAAATTTCATGACCGAACAAAAAAGATTTCTTAGTAATAGGCCGATACCGCATTTTTATGAAATATAGCATAGGAAATTTCAAATATTTCAGTGTACCACAATAGTCTTTAGAAGTTTTAAAGTCTGTAAAAAAGAAGTTCTTGGAGAAGGAGAAGAAGAAGATTTCTTTTTTTTTTTTTTAAGGCTTTAGAAGCAACGGGACTGATTGGTTAAATATCGGTTAAATATCGATGGGGTGGCCGATGTCCGATACTCAGTTTTAAGGCCGATATAGGCAGATACCGATAGGGGGCCGATTATATTGTGCATCCCTAATCAAGATATTAAAGGATCCTTTGACATTGGCAAGTGTTGGAAAAACAAATGACCGTCATTAATTTCATCATTAAGCTCTCTAAAATGTATAATTGCACGACTGAATCAACTTTATTGTTCCACTGCCACCATTTATTGTATATTTTCCGTTCAAACTCAAATTAATAGGCCACCAAGAGGCTGGTGCAGAACAATGATTTCTGATTCCTGTATGCCAGCAGGGAAACATCGAAAAACCTGCAGGACAATAGCCCAAGAGGTCCAGAGTTGGGAATCCCTGATGTGGCATGACAATTAGAAATGTAAAGTTTTACAGTGTTTCTCTATTGCAAAATGTCATTTTTCGTTTCATCTACTCAAAACAGAACTTGGCTTCACTTGTTCAGTCATTTAACTTGCAAACATCAAGATTCAAAAATTATTACACAGAACCAAGAAGCAAAAACACGAATCCAGAATTTATTCAGCTCATGCACAGAAGTCACCTGCAGTTTTTAGACTTTTTAGTCTTCGTAGCCTATTTATTCATTTCCTCAGTTTGACAGTGAGGATGTAATATGGTTAAATCGATCAGCCTCATTGCGGAGATATTGATCACATAGAACTGTCACTGAAACCTCAGTGTCACTGAAAAACAGCAACCTCTAAACATTTTTCACAGCTAAATGCTTCATAATTGCTCCCATGTGCACTCTAATCAAAATAAACTAACTAGGGAAATATGCTCCAACAAATTACATGCGAGTGATCTGCTCTTGGCAACCAATTGATAGAGCCATTGATCCATGACATTCCAGTCATTGCATATTTATTTTGACTTCAACTTCGTGTTTTTAAACATCACATAGAGAAAATGGGCGGCTCAGTCGCTCCACTCTGCCCAGTTGCAGACAAACTGTCTCCTACATCTCTGTGATGCACCACAGAGTGCAGCCGTGGAGTGAGAGGCTGCAGGCTGCAGCTAAGTCTCTCATGGGCCTATAGATTAAAATTGTAAATATTATATTTGTGAATCCATCTTTTATTTTTGTGCCATGGGTGCTTTTGGACATGCAAGTGATTAGGTGTGTGACAAAGTTTTAATACATTGAAATTTATGTTTCGATATGATATCGATATTGAAAAATGCTGTATCGACATTTTTACCAACGGAGCCATTTGGAATCTTTTTATTTTGTTGTTCTATTTGCAGCATCTAGAAAAGTCCCTTGATGTGTTTTGATATTTATGTGCAGGCTGCAGCAGGTTCAGGTTAAACTTTACACACAGTGGAAAGTAAAATGTGTGTCCAGGTTTTCATGGACCACCCAGTTGTTTCAGATTGTAATGCACTAACTAGGGCTTACAGATGATTAAAAACATTCATCTCATTAATTACAGGATTTGTAATTGATTAATCTAATTAATCGCATTTTGATCTCATATCTGCTAAAGCAGTCACAGGGAACAATGGTCCTCAGGGGCCACAGTCCTTTAAGTTTTTAATGCAACCCTGCTCCAATACAGCCTATGAAGTTCTGTACAGTGACTCATTGACACGGGTTGTTGTTGTTATTCTTCTTCTTCTGTTGTTTATTGGCGGTTGGCAAACAGCTTTAAGTGCATAACCGACACCCACTGCCCGGGTCATTCAGTGGGCAAAATTTTAAATGCTCATGCATTTTAAATAAACATATTGCGGAAATAGGGATGGGTACCATTCACATTTGAATCGTTACGGTACCAACTTCTGGTCACTGTGAATCTGTACCGGTACCAAACAGTACCAGTTTTCGGTACTTTTGTGTGTGTTTATATGGCAATACCATTTATTTTTCATTCTCAACAGATAATTTTTAACTAATATATTAAAGCAAAATTCAGTTGTTTTTATACTATATTGTGTTGTAGCGTCGGGTACACAGAGGGAAACTTCATGATAGAATAATTTAATGAGAAAAAAGATGGAATGTTTTTTGACACTAAACTGACACCATCGTGGCGTTTTGCGCAGGATGGAGGCTGTGAGCCTCCTGCTGCAATGATCAAGCCCAGTTTACTAACTTGGTGCAGACAGTTTTTGCTGTGCTGGTTAAACCATACAAGCTTCTTCAGAGAGACGCAGACTCGATGACAGGTGTAAGTATTGGTTGCTGGTGCACTCGCGTGCGGAAACTCCGCTGTGATGAGGAGTTTAGTAAGATGTGGGATGCGAAAGGAGGGAGGGAGAGATGTGACCTGCATGTCGGCCCCCATACAGGTTTACTGTGTTTTGATGGCAAACTCAGTAGGTATTTACATCATACTGAGTTCTTGAATGGCAGTTTGTGAACCCTGCTGGTTATCTAAAATAATTAATTATTTAAATTGTTGAGGGTTTTAGCAGACCGCAGGTTTGACATCAGGAACGGAGCTGGACTGGTGCACCCTGAAGTCCAACCACCTGATCTTTACTGACGCTGTCACTCTGATGTGGAGGAGAGACGGCCACACGTCAAGTTGAGAGAGGGTGGTTGGAGGTGGATGCAGCTGTACGATGCTTTGATATCCTGTTCATTAATATTTTCTGCAGTATAAAACTGATCCGTGACGGTGTGATTCGGTTCAGCTGCAGCATGCAGACGACGGATGTAACGATTACTGATAAAATGGTTAACCATGATAAAATTCCCAATGATTAGTAATACCGTTTTAAATTTTAATTATTGTTAAAACCGTGATTGATTACTGTGCTTTGAAAAGTTTACAGTGATGCTGCTCATTGGCTGGAAAAGCAGCAGCAGTCCCAGTTTGCAATGTTTAATTTATAAAAGCATGGTGGAAGACAACGAAGGCACCAAGGTGGCCAGTTCTCTTGAGATTTTCCCCCTTTTAAAAAGGACAAAGTCGACATTTAGACCCATTTTGGATATTTTTAAAGGAGCTGGGGGGTATTTCTATAATACCGCAATAAAAATGATAACCGTGATCTTTTTGGTCACAATAACCATGATGTTAAATTTTCAGATTGTTACATCCCTAAGCAGACGAAGCGCGTTTGCCTCTGATTAATCACCTGAAATCTGCCAGCTTTTCTGGAGTAAACCAGAAAAAAGTGTTATAGATAATGTTGATTATTAAACAAATACTAGGGTTTTTTCCTTAAAAGTTTGAGAATTGCAGTTATTTGCACTTCGTCAAATGACAGTCGGACTTCATGGCTTCAAAGCTTAGCAACAAGTGGTCCACTCTGACTGCCACTTACGTTTTGAAAAGTTGGGTGTATTTAATCTGTCCTTGTGTTGCGTCTTCTCATTTAAAATGAGACGTAAACTCTGACGGAATAAAGGCAAAGCCAGAGGAGGACGGTGTAAACAGCTCTAGGTAGCTCTAGGTACATTATTGTACTCTGGTTTATAAAGATAACTCCTTGGCAAAGGGGTAAAGACCAAATCATTGTCGCTTTCAAAGTCTGACATAGTTTTCCTCATTCACAAGGCTACCAAATATTTGTTCTGTGTTGTAAACAGCTAATAAAGTTTGCGAGTCGCGGTCCCAGTTGATTTCTGTTTCCAGGTAACGGCTTCCGCAGCTGTGCGACAGAGTGATTTCGGCCAAAAAATAGTCCGAATTTAAATCAAAGTCTGACATATGACTGGGATGTTTTAAGATTCTTGAAATAGTCTAACAAAACATATGCATAGTTTTTCCAGCTTAAAAACCTTTGGTGAACAGTACCCCCGTACAGCTTCAGAACTACTTTCTCTCCGGAACATTACTGGACGCTTCTCAGAGCAGGAGGCTCGGTGATAGTCGAGACGCTGTTGCATCAGAGCTACAAATGGTGAATGTTTCACACAACTTCATGTCCAAAAACCTGAACTATCCCTTTAGACTTAATGACAGACTCAGTCATCTCGTCCCAATTTCTTTTCCCGGTCATGGACATAACACAAGGGGCAGTTGCCCTCTATAGATCCGCCCATACTCACAGTCTCATCTAACTCTTTTTTAATTCAATACGAGCAGCAATGAAGTAATTATGTATAATAAACAGTAGACGTCAACTTGACAACAAGCTTTTATTTTCCTAAGATTGATCAATCCAAATATATGCTCCTAATCATTTCTGCTAAAAATACACAAACAAAATACTTAAATACTTAAAAATACTTAAACACACTGTCCTGGTAATGTGCTGACTAACTTGAGTCAGAACTGGATTAGGTTATCACAACATCTGGGCTTGAGTTGCTCTCTTTTACAGAGGGATGGACACGAGCTTGAAACATGAGAATAAGGATACAGAGAAACAGGTTATCAAAGAGGACGTGAACATGAAGAAGAGAAGGAAGAGGCTCACATAAAAAGGTGGGGGTTAAAGAGAGGATGGATAATGGGGGAAAGGGGGAGATAAAGAGGAAGGGTGAAGGTGATCGTCAAGGACAGTTGGCTGGAGAAGGAATACGTGAAAGGTGTCAGGGGATAGATAGAGTTAAAAGAACAGTAAACCTTGTTTGCAGAAGTAGGATGAGGTTAATATTCCTCCACTGTAGTGTGATTAAATTTTCTTTGACATCAGCAAGATTTTATGTCATATTAGAAAATTAAATGAAATCTATATAGTGCATTAGGGAAATTGCATGTATTAGACATAGACATGCACACGGGAGGGTAATCTGGTCCAGTGGTACCCATAAGCGAGATTACATGGGGTGGGGGGTGGGGGCTAATAAAGCACAGCAAAGAGTAATAAGGAGGGCCACTCAAAATGTCTTTTTACCTGAAATGGTTCAGGAAAGGTACACTATTAGAAATTCCGATCATACATCATCATTTTAAACTTTGCCTCATGTCATAGATATACTGTAGATAGAAATGTAGTTTTAAAAGAAATGGAAACGACATGTAGCTAACCATTTAGTTTTCTCTGTCTCCTTTTTATGGCCTTCCCTTTTCCCTATTTCAGCAGTGATAGCCTGAAAACTCTGTTAACCCCCAAACCACTTAGGGAATGCACTTGCAGACAAGTTTGTTTCTCCCAGTGTTTGTGTGTGCAGATGCATAGACTTGCCCTCTCTAAGCTATCTGTCTCAGTGGCAGAGCTAAGTGCTGTGACTGGTCACTGATCTGAACTTTAAAACATTAATTACTTATCCTTTATCCTCTAATTCATTGGAACAAGGAAACGAATGGACAGGCTGAAATGTATCCATTGCGTGAGAAATCTAATTTGACACAGGGAAGCAACAACAAATGGGCTTTAGACTTGAGCCATACTGTACAACTGAATGGTGACCACTTGGTGTGACCAGTTTCAGTGCTACAGAGCTTATGGTCAAGCTTTTTTTTTTTATGCTGTAGCAAAGAAAGATTGAAGAGCTAACTTGAGGGGACTTCCTAAATTTGTAGCTCATTGTAGAACAAAGGCACTAAGGCATGAAGCAGATAGGGATAAGTTCTGCTTCTGAGCTGCATGTTAGACTTGACACTACACTAGTTGGGGAGAATAGAAGACGGGAGATGAAAACAGAGGAAGTAGTAGCAGTGAAAAATAGTTCAAATGTGATCTTAATGTGGTTTTAATTGGATGAGTTTTCATATGCATGAATTAAAGCTGTGATGCAAGACAACTGGACATCTCTTTGTCTGTAGTGCTTCATTGCACCTTCAGTGTTTACTGCAACCTCCTTCCACCCCTCTGTGCTCTCTGCAGCCTGCTCGCGCATTCTGGCACCGCTCTGACGGCTCATCTGGAGTGTAGTGGCTTTGGCACTGTGCATTGTGAAGTGAGCTTGACATTGTGTGTGTGCGGTGAGATCTCTCCTTTGTACTGTAATCACACTGGTGAGCATCCATGTATGCCTTGGATAGGGGCAGTGTTGGGCCAACACATTCTTTGTCCCAATTGTCGTACTAATGCATTCCTTTTCATCACATTTTTACACTCTGTGTCTTTTTTACCATCATTTTTCAAGGTGAGAAGTGGTAACCTAATGTAATTCTACATCTTTCTGGTCAAAGACATCTATTGAAGTACAAAGGGTAATAGAGATTACACAAGGCTGCCAAGAGAGTTTGAGTATCGTGAGTAGAATTAAATAGTGTTGAACTTTATAACAGTTTGTTTGACTTCCTTTTTTTTCTCTCTTAGTCATTTTGTCATAATTCAGAAGATTTTTCTTTTAATTTTCACTTTTTCCTCATGTCAGAAAGACCAAAAAATAGTATAGAAGTATGTTTCTTCAGTTAGCTTGCAGGCTATTGCTAGTAAGTTAATTTTTTTGTGTGACACCTTCAAACTTTCATTTAGCTCTTAGTATGTGTGTGTGTGTGTAGGTGTGTACCACATGAGACATCATTGTTTGTATCTGGTGAGTGTTAAATGTTCATATCTTTAAACTAAATTTGTACTGGACACTTCGCATATCATTTTAACTTAGCTTATAGCTACTAGATAACTTGGCTAGCTAGCGAAATGTTAGTTCACTCTGTCTTATCTAAGTTTCTAATTGTGTTACACCGAAAGGTGCTTCTGTGATTTTCATGTTTGCCATAAATAAATGAATGAAAGAATTAATGTAAGCTGTAATTCATAAAACAAGCCTTGTTTCCGTGTCTTTACACATACTGTACTAATTTGGCTGTGTGTAAATGTTCACTTTGTGAATGTGTATAAGTGTTATCACAGTCAGTGGAGGTGTGAGACTTTGCAATGACAGAATGTGGAAAATTTAACAGGCTCTTACTGACGCTTAATAATGTATTGC
Source organism: Atherinomorus stipes (assembly GCA_023101725.1). Taxonomy (NCBI): domain Eukaryota; kingdom Metazoa; phylum Chordata; class Actinopteri; order Atheriniformes; family Atherinidae; genus Atherinomorus; species Atherinomorus stipes. Next base: position 513,404 of record JALJCO010003429.1, read on the forward strand.
AATTACTCTACCATGTTTACCTTTGAAGCATTGCATTGTTTGACAATTGTACAGCCGAGGCTGAGAATTGCCACTAAATCATTCAGTATCTATTTTACTGTGATAAATAGATGGCAATCATACAGCAGTGTTTGGGCAACCCGGCCAAAATTTCTGTATGTGAGCAGCTAAAGGAAGATACATTATTGAGCAGCTCAGTCGCTCCACTCCGCCCAGTCATTGACTGGTTTGTTTGAACTTTAAAGCACAAGTACGTCATCTAATGACTTCATCATTTGAAAGTCATTTTCTGAGGACTTCCTAAATGCTGTGAAACCATAAGACCCATTTGGTTAATTTTTTAGAATCTGTGATAAACTGGAACTTGTGCATCTAGATGACCATTAAAATCTACACATCGGTATAATTAATCTTAATTCATCGCAGTGATTTTGGTGGAAAATGTGCCTTTGTTTTCTTACATTACACTTTTGGTTTTAACTGGGACTGAATAAGAATAACTCAATTTAGATGAATAGCCGAATAAATTAATTTAAAAACTCTGCTTTATTTATGCACAGAAGCTCAGTGAGAGGAGATGAGCACCTTGTTTTATGGGTGGATTATATGTGAATTGTTATTCAATGTTTGGCTTATGAATTTAAAAAAAAAAAAAACATATCCAGTGTCATCCAGTGTGACACGACACAGACCTTATTTGATTTTCTCAAATTATGCTCAGGCATAAAATTACCTTTACCAGTGAGAGCAGGGGCATTGTTTGTCAGGCTATGTTTGATCTTGCATAGGCAGCATTACTTCGCTTCTGCATTGAATCTGTATATGTGTGAGAGACACAAGCCAAACAAGATTTTAAAGGAAATACAAGGAATTTTCTTGTTTCTGTTTATTGAAAGTCAGTGTGCTGAGCTCACTCTGCATCAACAGCCTGGCTTTGCTTTGAAGACTTGAACATTATGCCTGTGTGTCTGCATGTGTGTATTTGTGTGTGTTTAGGAGGAACTGAAGACAGAAGGGGGCTCATGAGGTGCTGACTGTAGAGATTAGATAGGAATTAGAGAAAGCAGAGCACAAGAAGGCAAAGAGGGACACAAGAGAGCAAAGAGAGACAGCTTTTCTGAATATTAAAATCTCTGTTTAGTTCTGCTGCAGATTACTGAATCTTTCATCTGTGAAGGAAGGACCAACCTTACGTTGACTCACTGTAGGCATGTGTCCGTTTGAAGCAAGTATACTGGCATACAACTTGAAGCACTTTCCATGTGACTGAAGATGATTTTTCTTATTATAGTAATACTTGCAGCAGCACCTTATTGTATTGATAATATTTCATTGATGCTCCCTTGGGCATCATATTGAGTGCTGTACAAGATGTAATTGTTAAATAATTGCTTAAAATATTTCTAGACTTGCATACATGACAAATAACAGCTACAATGGGACTAACACAACCACCCCCCCCCCCCCCCCCCGTATTCCATTCCTATCTGATTGAAATATTTTTTTCTCTATCTCACAGTTTTCAGTGTACCTTCAACATCACTAATATATCACAACATCATGAGTCTAGTTCTTTGACATGGTCATATTTTCCAAAAATACACTTCAATTTGTCTCAGTATCATCATCACAAAAACGTGCATTAATCATCCTGTATAAATGAGTAATAATAGATGTTGGCTCTCTGCTTAGATGGCCATTGCAGCCCCGTAAACACTGTCACATAATATATCCTTGAATACCTACATGGAAACCAAAGAAAACAAAACCAAACTAAAAGCAACCCATTAAAGTAAAGGAGGAACAAGACAGAAAAGAGGAAGAAAAACAATCCCTCCCTATTCACTGCCAGCAGATCACATATGAGTCTCTGGGTTCAAACCAGTTCAGATTGATTAATCATAATCTTGTCACAAGTGCCGCCACGTACTCAGAAAAGGACCCCACATCGTCTGAAGCTTAAAACATGATGAAGCTTTGAACTACAGTGACACAGTAGAATAGGTGTGAAAGCATTTTTCTGATGTTAAATGTCAGTTCTTGCAAAAACTGGCTGATAGAGCAACCGCAGGGTTTCCTAATCTAATTCTAAATTTCTGTGAAAGGTTGTGAAACACTGGTACTTGTGTCTTGGACAGGGCCACCACATATGAATCAAAGAAGCTTTACTGGTTTTACAGAGTACAGAAACTAACCTCAAGATGATATGGGAAGGTTTGCTTTTTGATATACGGGCCAGATTAAACCATTTTGAACTGAATCAGGCAGAGACAAAATCATAAACAGGATGAGTTCCCAAGCTTGAATTCTGGGTTACAAATTTCTTCCCATGGATCCTCACGATTGGCTGTCAGTGTGTGCCATAAGTCGAGCACTTTGCCGTAGATCAGGGATGTCTCAATCCAGTCCTTGAGGGCCACTATATAGGACAGTTTAGATGCCATCCTGCTTCAGCACGCGTTCAAATGAATGGATCATTAGCAGGCTTGTGCAGATCTTAAGCTTTTGGGGAGATTCATGAAGTTTGAATCCGGTGTGCTGGAGCTGCAACAAAGCCTGCAGGATAGTGGCCTCTGAGGACCAGATCCTTGTACTTTGCCTAAAAACTTTATCCTGAATAGAAATTTGTAAAGATGGCTTGATGTCATGGGACAAAAGAGAGAAAAAACTTTCTGAATTGTATCCAAATGGTTTAGTGTTTAGCAACCATTCTTATTTTCACTGTAAATCTAGATGCTTTGTTTTTGTATTGCATACTTAATTAGATGTTGCTTTTCTTTTTTCTTTTAAATTTTTTGCTTGGTATTGTATTTTCAATTCTATTTGTGTTTTTGTTTATTGTATATTTAAAATTTATATTGATCTGGACCCCAGAAAGAATAGTCTTCATCGGTGAAGACTAATGGTGATCCATAATAAACTAAACTAAACAAAACTGGGTCCGAATATCTTTAAAGAAAGCAGAAGTGAAGGTCCAATCATAGCAGGGAGTGACATGCCATTAAACATGGGTCAACATTTTCAACTTTCCTCATGAAGGTGAATGAATATGTGTTGGCATTTCAAGACAGTCCTGCATTCATCTGGTTTGACTAATTAACAACAGGTGATCAGGGCCAGCCAGCGCTCAGGAAGTCATCTGTCAGGTGTGCCAATGGGAACTGAGTACAGATAATGTGGAGGATGACGACAGGACATTATTGTGCATTTACAAGGATTGCTGAAGGCTGATTGGGATATTTTACTGCTCCTCTTCTCTGTCCAACAGGGTCATCAATAATTAATATTTCCTTTTCAGTAAATATTCCCAAAGTCTGAAACACACTCCAGCTACAGCCCAATTCTTTGATTAAAATCCTCATTGCATGCAGGAATACTCGCATAAATAGAATTAATATTTATCTCATGTGTGTGCTGACTTCTGAGGCAGATTGCAGATACAGTAGCCATCGCTGTGAAAGAAGACTGCATCTGTTTTGTTTTGGGCTGATTTTGTCCTGATACAACAATAAAATGTGATGTTTTTTTAATATCAAGTAAAGGTGCGTTGACCTACATTTGTAATGGCTTTTTGTGTAAAAAGCGCATCTAAAATTTATAGTTTCATGTCGATGTGTCTGTGAGAAGACTTTTGATAGTAGATGCCTCTGCCTTAGAAACAGAAAAGCAAAGATGTAGGTCAGACTGCTGCTCATACAAACCTCTGTTTTGGTTCCTGATCACAGAGGGAAGACCTATGCTTCTCTGTGAGCGAATTTTAAACAAATTGTAATTTGCGTGCAGTCTTTGTTTGCCATTGTGTGTGTTTTAGGAGTTTACAGAATACTCTGTATTTGAGTTATGTAAAAGACAGTGGTTACCGTTAGTTTTCCGCATTAAGTTGCTTTCCAATTAGACCAGCACCTCGGGAATACATCAACACTGCAGCTGAGTGCACACTCTAGATCAGTATGTGTGTTTGAGTGTGTGGGATGTGTATTTGTACCAAAAGCCAAACCAAAGTAAAAAAAAAAAAAAAAAATAGTATCAGTGCCTTCTTGCATTCCATTTTTCCTGTCATGATTTAAGTGCATCTTCTCCCTTAGTTTCCTTTGCCATTTTCTCTCTTTTAATCTGTTTACCCATCCTTCTCTCCGCCCGTGTCTTGCTCATCTCTTTATACCATTTGATTTATTTTGTGTGTATTTTTGCTTTTCTCATTGCAATGATGAGACGTCTTATATTCGTGCCACTGCAGAAGATCTGTGATTCTCCCTGTAATGCATATGTTATGAGTTTACTTGTGTTTTTATGACTTGGAGTGTTAAATAATACTGCTGCATGCTGTTAGAACCAGCAGGGATTATAAATATGTCATCAGTGGGACTCTGATTGATGCACACTGATAACGTTCATGCCTGTTCTCAGTATGAGTATCCATTTGTTCCTTAGAAATACTCAGCACATTGCCCAGATTTTGTCTGACTCAATGAAAAATCAACTTTGAACGATGGGATTTGGAAACTGTTGGGCACTTTTTTTTAAATCTGTTTTTTTCATAGAAACTGGAGATCCGTTTTAAATTACCAACCCTGCTGATCCACTCAGACTGCATCACATTTGTGATTTCTGCATAAACGTGGGCTGAATTATTGAGACACCATTCCTTACAGCTGATTCAATAACAGCCAGAAAAGGATAGAGAGAGAAAAAAAACCCTGCATCTTCTACCCTTTTGTAACTTATTGCTTTGCCCTAAATAGATAATCTTCCTGTTTTCCCAAAAAGGATAAAAGAAGGATTAAACAAATAGATGGAAATCCATAAAAGATTACTCAGAAGTGCTTTTCTAAGTCATGTCAGAAGAGACGTGACTTTTGGACCCTTATAAGTACAGTATGTTTCCTCTTTCTACAAGAAAGTAGGACGAAGGTCATGAAAAAAACTCTTGAAACACACCAAAGGTTTGATGGATAGATACTGAGAAGCTCATGTTTGAATGCTTGGAACTAGTTACCCTAAATGTGGATCACCTTAGCCAGATTATGATGCACACATCTTCACATTTAACCACCCAATGGCATCTTTTTGTCTTTGATTGGTTTAAGTAATTACTTTAGAAAGATCTACAGCAGACGTAGTACAGAGTACATGTCAGATTAGAAGCATTAGGACCCATTGTACGTGTTAAACGTGCCCCCTTTCCCCCCAAAATGTTACCCATAGATTATTTTCCCTTTTTTAAAAAACTAGCATCTCACATGATAATGTATGTATAGTATGTAAACCGTTATCTTGTGTACCACAGCAGATTTGTCTGCTAGTCAATCTGAAGCTGTGAACGCTGCCATAAATCTGCTTGTAGATTCACCTGCGGCCGTGTTTCTGGTCTGTGAAGCACATTATATCTCACACAGAATAAACATCGCTACGTGGCACACATCAGGTTTATTTTCTTGCATGTTTTGCGCCTGTTGTTGATTCAAAATGACATCCAATATGTTTTGACCTTAACTTCTTCTTCTCGCACGTGGTTTGAGCACGTGTCCATGCTGGTGATCCTGCTCAACTGTGTGACCCTGGGGATGTTTCAGCCCTGTGAAGACGTTGACTGCCATTCAGAGTGGTGCCGCATCCTACAGGTTAGTGTGACACTCTCGCCACGTTAGCTGGCCCGACGTGGGAAGTGTTATTTTAGTGTGTTTGGTTTCTGTCCATGATAACAAATCGGGGACATTCACCATGCACATTCCCGTGCTTTATTGACAATGCGTGCCATGTTATGTGCAATGGGTATATTGTAGTGATGGCATGGAGAATGTGTTGCTTCTGTTCATTTTGTCTCATTTCTCATTTGCTTTAGTGCATTTCTACTGCGGTGAAATGTTCAGTCTTGGCATAGACATGCTCATTATCTTCAAATACAAATTCTTTTTTGCTGTAACAGTAAATGCAGTCATCCTACATCAGGAATGTCCCCTGCTGAGATGAAACTAACTAATGGATACAGAACATCTTTTTTTCTATTTAGTCTCTTTTGATACTTCAGCTGCTTCTTTGATTACATTTTTTTTTGTGTTTCATAATCACACTTTTTGTGTGTTTTTACAGGCTTTGGACGACTGCATTTTTGCTTTCTTCGCGGTGGAAATGGTCATCAAGATGGTGGCCCTGGGAATTTTCGGCTCGAATTGTTACCTTGGTGACAAGTGGAACCAGCTTGACTTTGTCATTGTCATGGCAGGGTTAGTATCTAACTATCTTTTGCTTATGCTAACAGATTGCTCCTTCTCTAAATGGACTATAAATGTTCATGCAGTATGAATGATCTCACTCTTGCATGTGATCAGTTTTTATACCAGCCTTAGTTCCATCATTTTCTTACAAAAAACAAAAACACAGAGGAAAGAAAAGCCCGCAGACATTTGATTCAGGATGCCAGTCTTGAGTTGACCGGTTTAGTTTCCAAGCAACCATATGCAAGTATTCACGTGGTCACCCTATTTATACTACATTACCAAGTAGAAATATAATTTAGCGGGTGGCTCATAATTCTAACCCCCCCAAAATGGTCCCATCTTGTCCAGCACTCCAAAATAGATTGTTTTCTTTTACTGATGCACACAAGTACACAAAGTAAACAAGTCCAAATTTAGTCCCCTACAAGCCAACGTGTAAACAATTTTCCTGAGGAATAAATAGGGTTACTCACAGCACACAAACAGCGTAGCACTCAAACAAGATGTTCTGTACTGGCTTATCTGTTTAGTTTTCTCTGCCTCTCTTTCTGTCCAAGTAAGGGGAATGAGGACGCAGCTTTGAAGGAACTTGACTAAGAAAAAAAATAATAATATAATGTGAAAAGATGGAAAGATAAAAGTAAAGTGTACCCTCTATTAAGATAGATGAGAAACCAAAATTGACAAAGATATACAAAAACACATCTTGGTTTCTGAGCTAAGACCAAATCTGCTTTATTTATATGGTATTTTAAAAAACAATACAGTAAGCCAAAGTTACGGTGGCTCCGAAGGGTCTATTTGTGAAAAAGATAAAATGTTATTTGTGCAACCCTAAAATTTGACAATAACCATGATTAACATTGTATGGATTGGCTGAGTACTGAATACTGAATACTGTTCCTACTGACTGAAGATTGGGCGTAAGTGTTGAGGTTTCTTAAAGGAGTACAGCGCAAGTTCCAGCTTTTTTCCAGACGTTCGCCCCCTCTGGTGACAAGTGGAAGTGACGCTAATATCGTGCACACGCATGAGCTGCTTTGACTGCGTTGGTCTCTTATTTAACCCACATTACACTCAGTCTGATCCCAGAGTTAGAGTCACGATATATACTGAGGTAATAAAGTTTTAAATCTGCAAGTTGTTTACGGTTTGATCGTGGAGTAAACTGACGGACTGTATGCTAACGGTAACAACAGGATAACGCTGGCTTGTAGTTCAAATACCTAAATTCACAGGTTGAGACCACGATTACCATATAAAATTGCCGCATCAATTAAATTTAACAAGTGGTGAGAGTGTATCTCTTCCCCAGGAACAGTCATATGGCTGTCATACTGCCGCATTTACATATTATGCATCCTTATTTCCATCATACATCACATTTACCTTCTTAGCGAGAAGAAAACCAACTGTGGGTCCCATTTTATTCCAGACTGGATCAGAGCTCTCCCCCCAAAAAAAAAAAAAAAACAAAAAAAAAAAAAACAGACTGTTTACTCCCATCTTGCTCTGGTGCCGGGGTTGTGCCAAAAAAGCCCCCTGCCATGGAAACTGATCAGACTCCAGTTTGGTTCTCTTCGGCTCACAAGACAAAACTTTTCTTCTTTGTCTTACTGGAGTCTGAGTTGGGGTTTGAGAGACACCCGCTCTCCATCTTTTAGCAGGATGCTCAACATGTGCAGACCTGTGGTGGCGGAATACACCACACCGACACAGACAGTTAAACAAGAACACACAGCTTGTCTCCCCCATAAGTGCCCCCTTGAGGCTTCGTACCCAGATTTCTCGCATTTAGCATTCAGAAACAGTATTAGAGATCACCACAGTGAAGAAAGATCAGCTCATTCTACACATCAGGCAATTATAAGAGCATGTGGAGGAAAGAAAAGAATAGTATTTAACGTTTAAACTTGCACAATGCACCTTTAAAGTTTAAATCCACTTCTAATGGAACCCATGCTCTCATTAACCAGACTGAAGAGCACAATTAAATCTTTAATTATCTCCTTCTACCTACTTGTACTGTATATTGTCATATTTAAAATCTTTGTGTGCTGCCATAAATGTCAACTGTCCTGATAAAAAAGCTTCTGGTTCTGTGTATTTAAACAAAAAGTGCACCGTAACGGCTTTACAGTGTATTAATGGTGTTGATTTTCTCATATTGTTTCTAAAGGTACAGTAGATGTATTTGTGTGTGTGCTATTTTCCCTTTTGAAGGACAATAAATCAAATAAAAGTTTATCTCTCTGCCTTTTTCTTTAGGGTGATGGAGTATTCTCTAGATGGTCACAATGCCAGTCTTTCAGCCATTCGTACCGTCCGAGTCCTCAGGCCACTGCGAGCTATTAATCGAGTACCAAGTAAGTTTGCACGTGGCTCTGCTTTCCTTCATTTGTGATATGGGCATGGAAATCTAGCTTTCTTTTAAAAAAAAGAAATCATTTCCTGTTTTATATCTCATCAGCAGCCATCATAATTCTAAATATAGTCATAAAAGACTAAAACATGAGACCAGGTAAAAGCTAACTGTCATGTGAAGGTTGTGAAACCAAAGATAAAATGTGGATTCATACAGTATATGAGCAGCATCACCAGAAGGAAATGAAATGTTTGCTGCATACTAAAGAACACCTCTCCAGTGCTGTTTATTTAGTGACTGCCTGGGAACTTACAAGATGTCAGACTGCAAGTGAATGCAGCATGACTTCTGGTGCTGAATGCACTTGAAGTTACAGAGAACTCTCGCTGCCCCAGGTGAAGAAATACAGCAACGCATATTGCTCATCCATCTAATGAGAACCGCTGCTGCATCTGAAGGGCCAAAGTTAGAAAGTCCTTAAAGTCAAATCAACTTCACTAACTTAAAAAAAAAAAAAGTTTAATGAGGAATTAATGTACAACCAATGTTAAACAGTACTTACTGTAACACGGTACAGCACAACATCTTCAAGAAAATGATTAATATTTAAATAGACAAGCTGTTTTCACACATACACTGCTGCTCTGAAATGTTCTAGAGATCTTCTGGAGTGCTGGCATGTGAGGCCTCAAATGTCTGCAGAATCCTTGCAGAGTTGTTCGCCTCAGTGCCTTGATGAAATGTCTGGGAGATTATTGCAGAAAACAGTGTGCAAACATAATGGATTTCTGGAGGATTTGCTATGAGTAGGCACATGTGCACATTTTTACAAAGGCTGTTGGATTTTCTGTTCTGCTGTACGTTGCTTTTGACTGACTTGTTAATGTCACTGATATATTCAGACACATGTTGCATTGGTATCAACACAAAAATCAATTATTGAGAATCCTCAGCCCCTATTTTTAAAGTGACAATTACCAACATCCTACTGGATGTGTATCTATGTGGGAGTGGGAAACACAGATTGCAGCAATAGGACTGTGATAACTTTTATAAAAGTCCATTTTACGGTAATTGTTTTTATATTTTTATTGACTCATGATAATGTAACTCCATCATAAATACAATATTTTGTAGCCTAGAATTTAAATTTATGCTGATGGTGTTTCTGCTGTCTTTATTCAACATTATTGACAGCATGCTAAAAATGTAAATGACAAGTTACAGTTCTGGACCTGCCAAATTTATCAGGACCCTCACAACACCTCAAACCATTTATTGAAAAGACAGTCCGCAATTAAAGCTACCCTTACCGATCTTGCATTTCAGAAAACACAGCTAAATTATTTGAATATCTACAGTCCCGCCTCACTCCAAAGACCCACCCCCATTGCCTCTGCCTCCTAATGAGGAAGCAAAGGTCTGACAGGCAGGTCCCTCTGCCAATCTTAGGCAGGGGTCACACTACAAGGACTGGTTGGAGTTTTCATTGAAAATTTAGAGATTGGAATAATATTTTATTATAATTAATGGTGGGTCTGTCTTGTATTTCAGAGTTTCATTACCTCATTCATAGCGTTTTATCCTATGTAACAATGCAGCATCGGTAAGGGTTGCTTTAACGATTTATTATAAGCGATGAAGTACAAGCAAACAATGGTAGCGGTTCCAGTCTAAGCTAGTAATTGTAATTGTCTAACTTTATAGATAGATCATTGAAAATGTCATTGAGTGTCTTTGCAAAGAAAAATCTTGATGAAGGTGATATCTTCATATCTTCATACTCTTTCTGTAGTTTGCATGTTGAGACATAAAGTGAGCACTTCAGAGACTTTGTGACTCACAGGGACCTGAGTCTACTCTTTTACTGGCCTCTTTCACAGTCTTCTGCTCTTGTCAAGGGGCTGGGATCTCCCTAAAACTTTGAACATTTCAGTGATTTGTCAAGTTAACGTCATATTCACCTCTGCGATGACTTTGACGTGTCTACGAAGAGTAATGAAAATGGAGATGAGACGGAGGGAGTGACAAGAAACGGATGAAATGACAGAAACCATGAGAGGAGAGGAGCGAGAGTAAATAAATGTAATGACAGTAAAACTGATGAGAAATCCGAACAGGACCAAAAACAGGTTTGCCATTATAAGTACTGTAAAAGCACATTTTGGATATTAAGTAGACATGTCCAATAATATCGACCTACCAATATTATCGTCCGATATCTGCATTAAAAAGCAACAGAAAATATCTGTATTAGTTCTTACTTTTTAAATGACACAGCAAAAACTCATGGTCACACATCACTAGGGGTGTAAGAAAATATCTATACACAAATTTCACATTATTTTGTGTTGCTGTATTGTATTGATATGAAAATCCATGACAAAATCCAGCGAGATCTTGTTCCATTAATCCAGCATGTTGAGATGTAACTGTTGGTCTGGAAGAACTTCATATCCCAGCATTCCTTTTAGTCACATGTCTACAGTGCAGCTTCTGCTGCTACAGACTTGTTTTGAAGCTGCTTATGTGTCTGGTTATAAGTGGTTGGTTACCAAGTTGTCAGAAACATTACACTGTAATTAGCCACAAGTTGGCTGGTTGCAAAGATGGGTATTGATTGATATCGGAAATTAAGAGTTGGACAATATCGTTATATATGATATTGGTGAAGAAGCCAACATGGAACATCCCTAATATTCAGTTGAGTCAATTAACCATCAAGGGATGAATTTGTCTTTAAAGGGGAGTTCCAGTGCCACCATTTGTAAACCTGTTGCCATCCCACATAAAATCTCTTTGCTCCATCACTGCAGCTGCTGCACAGTCTCCTTTCCCTGTTATATCAAAGCCAGCATCTTTCATAAGCTCCATGTGCTTGTTACAGTATTTACATCATTTCAACTACAACACTCATATGTACTTGAAGTGCAGTGCTCTCCTTTGGTGTTTGTATTCTCACTTTGGAGTTAGTTGACAGATGATCCAGGACTTCAGCGATTGCTGTTAGCCCACCAGAGCTCACACAAGGTTTGTCGGTTTCCCAAAAGCTCTGCAACAGAAAAAAACCATGAATCTGCAGCTAAGGAGGATCACTAGACAATGGTGTCATAACAACTTCCAAGATTATTAACCAGCATACGACAGGAATGCAGCCAGGCTGTTCTAAGACTCAACGCTGACAGTAACAGAAGAGCTTTCGCACCAAACATTTCGTGTTTATTGACACGGTTTTATGCGTCTTATTGCATGCATCTCCTTTAGTGGAGAATAAACAGTATATGATGACAAACGGAAGCATGATTGAGGCACGGAAGTGGTTGCATAAAAATCAGTGTGTTAGATTCATGTTTGCTGCCTTGCATAAGCGAGATGAAATAATCATGAGTCCACATGTGACACGTGATCAGAGATTCAGCCATGTATAGGAAATGATGACATCATGATTTTGTGTCAGTCTTTATGCGACACATCAGAGAACCCAAACACAATCATGAAACATTACAGGGTGTAATGTTTATGTTGTTTTTGTCTATGTTACCGCCATAAACAAGGTGAAGTAAAAGATTTTGTTATATTTATAGTCAGTAGCTACCTGATGGTGGACTAACAGCTGGAGGTAGACAGTGAGAGGACGGGGGGGTGAATGCAGTGAGGGTGAGAGTGACAGCTATTACTTGGGGCTGAAAATATCAAGGTCATTGTAGATACATGTACACAAAGCAAACACCCCAAACCGTCCACACACACACCCTATACCACATACAGCCAGGCTTTCATGGAGGTTGTTGAGTTTATCTCATTTTTCATTTTTATTACAGTATTATTATCTTTCTTGCAACTTATAATCAGAGATGGGGTGTTTGAAGATGAGATGCTAAGCTAAAGTTTCTCTCTTCTAAGTCTTTTTTGTCTATTTGCATTAGTGTGAGGGGATTGTTAGGGGGATGTTAAATGTGTTTTTGCGACGTAGCTTAGAAACAATGAACATGTTTTGGAATCTGCTGCTTGCAGGGGGCTTCTGCAGTTTATCTGCCAGCTGTACAACACACAGCATGCATGAAGTGTGTGCTGCCATTGCTTAAATAAGTCATCAGAATTTTTCAGTGGCGTGTGCAACTCCTAGATTTATCCTGCGTGAACTCATTGCGAGTTATTTTGTCATCCGTCTTTGTTTGTCTGCATGACTAAGTTAAAATAACTTGGCTAAGATAGTACAAAATGAGAACCTGCAGACTAAAGAGATCTCAAGCTGAGAGTAAAGATAACAATGTCATCAGGGAGCGGTATTTAGAAACCTGTGGCCCATAAACTTCAGAACAAAATGCCACAGCTTGAATTCTTCCAAATCACTCTTTACGGCCTGGATTCTGGATTGTTTTTAGCACAATATACATGGTGTCAGCTCTTAGTTCGTGGATATATTTGTGTACAGCTTGACATATTTCATGAAACATGTGTCTTTCTGGCTGTTCCTCTGTCTTTCTTATTAAGGCTTATGACTGTAATTAGACATTAATGCAGTACAATTTAAGTCATTAATTTTTCTCACTTGCTATTTTGTTTTCACCTACTTTACATGAACATTTTGACAGCCTCCATAAATTCCATTTTCTATGTTTACGTTCTTTACAAGACTTTCCAAGCTCCAACTAGTCTTATAAAATGCTTCTTAGCACTTAAACAGGCTTTTCTTCTTATTCAAGATGCAATAAATTTGCTATTTTGCTTTAATGTTTTTCCGGGCTCAACTTTTAGTGGTGATGGAGTGCATTTTGGTATTCATGCATCACATTGCTCCTAATTCGTAATACTTCCTCCAGGACTTAACCCCGACGTGCTTGCACTCATAAACTGTGGGTTTGGGTTGGCTGGTTTGTCTGCTCAGGTCGAGCCTGTCTTTGCGAATTCCACTCAGCAGAACACACAAAGTCCCACAGAGTGTTCTGTTCTCAGTGAGAGTCAGGAGTTAGGAGCAGAGTGCACAACCAGGAGCGTGGTGGGGAGAAGCTAACATTGACCAAAGAAGGCACAAATGCTGGAAGGAAAGAACTCCTTTAGTTTTTAATTGTTTGAAAAGAAGTTACTTTCTCGTGTTGTAAAGCATTGCACCAGCCCAACCAGAGAAATGGACAAGCTGCATAAAGTTACATTAAAGGGATTATTTGCATCCTTTAGAGATTTAATTAAAAAGTGAATTGACATGATTGCTTCGTATTTGTGTTAGCCTGCTCAAAAGACTCGGTGCACTTATACCATGTTTCTTCTTTAAAGGCTCATACCAGGGGACAAAACGCTCCCTCTGTGTCCACCTACAGTAACATGGACATGCACACACCAGTCATACTTAGTCTTTCCTCACTTATGTAAGGACTGAATCTGTGGTGAAAAGATTACATAATTAATAAGCCCTTATTATCCATACAATTATATGATGTACTGTAACCCATCTGAGCATCTGTGCGATTCTTCTGTTCTAAGAACATCAAAGAGGAAATCCTTTAGAGGGCCAAAAGCCTAATACCATTGTATTGCCACTTCCAAATTTAATATATACTCTCTCTGCGACGTACTTTTTAATTAGAAATGGATTTTTCAGTGGAGAAGTCCCCAACCATTAAGTGGTCCAGTAAAAAAAAAAAAAAAGATGTAAAAAAAAAAAAAGTAAGAACACAAACTCGAAACTACAATAATTGCAATTGTGGTGTAAAACCTTTGAAAGAAGTGCTTTGCACCACAATAAGTAGAGGTTAGATGTTTTGGAGACAGGAAAAGAGGCCACATAATGTGGGCATGAGCAGGGATGGGCGATATTTTATCGTGTGTGATATATCATCAAAGAAATTCCCCACAATAACAATTTGAATTTATCGTTTTTATCATGAGATGACAATATATCAGGTTGTGTTTCCAGTTGCATGACTTTAGTTTTTTTAATAAGCCAAGTTAGTTTTGCTGTTTGCATCGTTTGAATAAATGTGGAATTTGGTCTCTCATATTTCAGACTTGTTTGATTGGTGTCACTACAGTTTTGCAATACAGGTGCACTACTTGAACTTAATTGATATGGTTCACTGGCTTCTAGTATTTTGTAGGGCTTTAAAGACAGAATTCAGTGACAGATTTATAATACAAAATATTTTGCTGATAGTTTTTATCGTCACTCATTGTTACCGTGATAAATAAGAGAGATTATCGTGATGCCCATCCCTAATGAACAGAGACTGGATAATGAATTTATCAGCAGAAGGATGCTATGATTGGAGCTACCATGCAGGGGAGTAGTGTAATATATAGTGTAAGAGGACAAGAAGTTAAGTGATGTAAGAGAAGGGGATGCACAGGATGATTCACTGTGGCAACCCCTAGAAGAAGAAGTAGAAGACAGCGGATGCCTCTTACTTATCAATATGCTTATTAGCCATGATTACTTCATACTGACAGTTGCTGTTGGAATTCAGCAGCATGTTGTCAACATGACTGCCAGTCACAGTTTTAGTGCGGATGTGTTTATGAATTTCAAGGGATTTTGTCACCTTGAAACAAAAATGACCTTCCGGTGCATTCCAGCAGCACTGCACATACAGTATGTTGATATTTTAAGACAGATATTTTAGTAAACACCCCACTTCTGATCTGGTTATACACTAAATACACTGAACTTCAGCTCTGATTGCCATGTTGATTTGAAGCAGGAAAATTAAAGGACAAATTACAGTTTTCATCATGTTTTTCAGCATTAAGGTTTTTTTTTTTTTTGTCTAATTGAGAATTTTTAAAAAAGCTATTATTGTCAGTGTAGGAAAAAATGTCATGCTTTTATTACAATATATGATAACACAATTCATGGCTTTATTTTATTTCCTCATGTCAAGAGCAAACATTTAAACTTTTTTTCTGAATTTCAGCCTTAAAAATAGTCCCTTTGTGTTTTCTCAACAAAACTGACTTTTTTATGTGGAGGTTTTTGGAGCTGGGAGTGTTGCACTATTTCTCTTTTTTATTTCTTTTGTTCATAGACTGCTTAAAGGAGACTTATCAGGATTGACAGCCTGCCTCTGTTTCAAATTCTCTGGTAAAGACTGCTGTTCAGTATTTCTGATTGCATTATTTTAATCAAAACCAGTGCAAATGTAATGCATTTTCCTGGCCCAAATGCACTTTCAACCTAGCTTTTCTTTTTTCCTTTTTTCATATTTTGTTTTATTCAAAGCATTGCAACTCAGAGTTTTGATCAAACGCCTTGTCTTAGCCAAAATAGTGTTAAGAGAACAAATTCCACACTCTGGCAGCAGTGCTATTTATTTAGTTATCTATTTATTTTTTTCCTCAAAACAGTTGTCCCTATATCTTAAAATCCATGCACAACATTTGAATTTCATGTTTCTTCTTGTGAGTAAGTCTGCACAAAATAACATTTGAACTCTCATTTCTACACTTGCCAACAAAAAGGAGGGCAGCTTTCACATTGTCATAATTCTGTCTCTCCTCAATTTGTTTTTAATTTCTCCACAGATCATAGAAAAAAAATCAGAATAATTATATACTTTACTATTGTTAAATATGTAATTTTTATAAAATTATTAGTGATAATATTATGCAAAAGGGTGGATGAAGAGAGAAGGTCCTAACAAGTAGTCTTGTTAAGTTCCCTGAAAGACACATATTAGTATTTTTAATTAACGTATCTGGCTGAATGTGAAGAATTGTTTCTGTAATTTATACAAAGTTTAAGTTAATTTCAGAAAAAGAACAGAATTGTTCCCTATTCCATATGAATATGTTTTAGTTAGAACCCAGTAAAGTGAGATTTGAAGGATGTTTCACTGGTGTAAATATTAGTTTAGTTCAGTTTTAGTGCATCCTGATAAATTTGAAGGTTATAAAAAAGCCATTTTTTGTTGCTTTCCAGGTATCATTATTGTCATGGTGGATTTAGGCCATTTTTTCGTGCACTGCAGTGGCACAACACAAACAGCCTGAGCTTGAGAGGCATCGCAGCAGTTGTAAAAATTATCAGTAGCACTATGGCAACGCCACTGAACAGTGTTATCAAACTGTAAACGTGATCAATGTGACAAGGCTGTGGTGTAAGTGAAAGAGGACAGAACACACTGTTTCAACCTCGGGGACTGGATCTGAAACTCTGCTGATGCTGAACACAGCTGACATCTGGAGATGGATGCTGAATTCATGTGGTTAGATAACATTAGCCACAAGGAGGCTGTGAGTTCAAATCCCAGAGGATGTAATAATGCCAAACTGTCACTTTGGTTATTGTCATCACTTGAAAAGATATTGGCTGTGAGGATGAAATTGCTGGTTTCACACTCCTGAAAACCAATAGAGTTTGTCAGGGTGTTGAGTGACCAGAGGGCGAGAACACTGCTAGCTGTTGCATCAAATGCAAAACTCAGCTTTCTTCCATTTGAATGAGCGCGTGTGGGAAAGTCTTAGTCATTAACTTTTCGTTGCATCTCTTCTGTTTGTGCCCCACTGTGTAGGTATGAGGATCTTGGTGACACTGCTCTTGGACACTTTGCCCATGCTGGGAAATGTCCTCCTCCTCTGCTTCTTTGTCTTTTTCATCTTTGGCATCGTGGGAGTCCAGCTATGGGCGGGACTGCTGCGGAACCGCTGCTTCCTGGGAGAGGACATAAGAGCGTAAGCAACTTATTCTTGTTCTACATATTCTGTATTTCATCTTTTTTTTTTTTAAAAGATTTGAACAGACAAATATAGAAAAGAAAAGACAAATATTGAGAGAATTCTGTTTCTTTATCAAACAGATTTGAAACAAAAAAAGAGATTTAAGAGCAAAGATTTGCAATCCTCTAATTCCCATCGACATTGCGTATAAATAATATTTTCCCCAAATGGCAGAGGTAATCCAGCTGACATATAAAACATTTTAAAAATTTGCCAAAGACTTGAATGCTCTTTGCCTTACCCTCTTTTTTTTGTTACCTTTTTGTCATGTCATAGTTTGTCATAGTGAGTAATAGTGATTGCATGATCATATTGTAGCTTGTTAGAGTATACAAACTGCATAGTGGCCTCAGGCTGTGCACACTGTGTGACCTCACACATACAGAGAGAACTAAGAAGTGAAATGAAAAGAAAGAGACAGGAGCATTTACATGTCTCAGGCTGAGTTATATAACGTGTGTAATAAACCAAAAATTAGAACAGGTCAGTGCACCATCGCTGACTTCAGATGTTGCAAAATATCACTAAAATAATAGGTTTTATTTTAGATAGGACCAGTGCTCCTGGTTAGATCTCTACAATAAGTTTTTAAAATGATTATTTTTATTTTTAGGAGTTCAGCAAGAATAGATTTTAACAAAAATAAAAAAAACTACTGTTTGCAGCACGTCATGTCAGCTTCAAAACAACAACAGCACGAGGCAGCAGTTTATTCTTTAATTGAGATGTACAAAACTAATCTTCAGTCCAGGGATATCCAGTCCTTGAGGGTTGATGTTCTACAGGTTTTACCATACAAGACAAAAGTTTAGAAACACTTATCCATTAATTTTTGAATGGATAGGTGCGTACTAATTTTTCATTGGTACTGTAGACTGGTTTCTCTACTCCAGTACAACTGATTCAAATGAAACGGATGTCCTCAGGGGCTTGTTGTTCAATTCTGTCCAAGCTTGTCAATGACCCATGAGGAAGTTGAAGAGTCTAACTGAAACTTTGGAAAATTTACAAGGCAGCTGTCCTTGAGTACCCGTCCTGGACATATGGTCTAGACGCCTTACAAATGTCTTACATGGTGATGTTGATGGGTAACTAAATAAAAACCTTAAAGGGCCCATATTATGCGCCCCCCCCCCCCCCCCCCCCATCTGAAACAATTCCTTGATATCTTAAATGTGGTAAAGAAGATGTTTCTTTGAATATGTTTTGCAGTATTTGATGAAATTGGGTTCCTTGCCACATAAGGGATGATTAATTAAAATCTTTAGATATATAAATATTATTACATCAGTTGTGAAAGCAATGGGACTTAAAAAAAACATCCACCAAACATTTCGGCTCTCATTGGGTTTTATTTGTCTGTTGCCCATCAATCAATCACCATTGTAAGAGTGATTGATTGGCGAGAGTAATACCACGTGATATAAATGGTGCACTCTTGTCTGATGTTTACAGTAGGTAGCTAACAATCATTCTGCTATCATTCTGCTAGCAGTTAGCAAAGTTCAGATTTCTCTCTCACTTACATTTGTGACATGATGGGAGAATCTGTACCCACCGTCTGCTAGATGCCAGTGTCAGGACTTGGCTCATGCACGTTGTTATAAAGCCGTGGGAGCTGAGAATCTAGCAGGTTGGTCTTTTTTTTTTTTTTTTTTTTTTTTTGTTATACTTGTATGATCCCTGAGGGGAAATTAGGGCTCTGCATTTCACCCATCTCTGTACTGAACCTAAGAGTCGTGTCGGGGACTCGAACCCGGGTCCTCCGCGCCAAAGCCCACGATGCTACCACTAGGCCACCCACTCCCCCAAATATGGATATTTGCATATGCGTTTAATCAGAACCTCTGTAACCTTCTTTGTTTACTGAATTGCTGCAAACATCTTCTATATGGCCTTTAATGTAACGTTGGAGTCATGGTTCGATCAAATCCGACCTCAGTTAGAGCAGCACTGTGCCCCCTCTTTTCCCTCCTCTCGCGTCTCTCTGAGTGCGTTGCGCTGTTGAGCTAGCGAGTAGCCGCAGCTTGCATCTTTTCTCATCTCTACTGGTGTTGTGAGGGACAGCATGCTCAACGGCATCGTCTCTGAAGTGAGAGAATATCTCAGTCTCAGAAGCGAAGCAACGCTAGTTAATCAGGGGAACAGTGTACATCACCAGCAGGTGATATATGAATAAAATATTGATCAGGCTGATCGTAAAAAATGATTCATTTGAAAGTCTTAAAAAACTCTTAATAACTATGAAATTTTTGGTCTCTTTGTAAGTTAAAACACCCCGAAGCCCATTTCAAGCACTTAGAAAAGTCAATTTACATAATAAGGGTTTACAGTATGTAGTTCAGGAGTATTACTAGACATGAACAACTTAATGTCACAAAATAGTTTATAACAGTGGTGTCACACATATGGCTCGCCAATGGCTAAAACCACCAGCTCGCCAATGGGTCAAATCTGGTCTGTGGGATGAATGTTGTAAATGTAGAAAATGACACAGAAGACATTCAAAAACTTTTTCAGTAATAGTAACTGTGACTTCTAATTTCTCTACACAAGCTTTTTAAAATATAAAAAGTCGCATCAAATATATGAACTATTTACCGAACGGGCTGGCCAAAAGCCGGTGGATGGGATCCGGTTGACAGGTCCGGAGGTCCGAGGATACTGATCAGAGCAGGTCGGTATCGTGACAGGAGTTTCGAACAAAACTCACCGCCACACGAAAGCAGAGGCCCAAAGGTGCGGACTAAGCCAGGATTTCACTCACACAAGTCTAGCATTTATTTTCAGGGGGGAAACTACGGACTCTTCCTTTAAGGATTACGGTACAGACAACCAAAACATATGATGTCCACATATTGTATATGCATGACAGGTTGTCACCTACGTATCAGAGGAGGTTAAAACACTTTAAAGACTTTTTTAGATTGAGATAGAAGAATTCACTGCTGTATCTAAAATGATTTTCAACCTGTTCTTGGCAGGCCACAATGTAGGAACTGAAATCCAGTGGTAAATAATTTGGGTTTAGTTACTGAACTCAGAATACTTGATGCCCAGAGAGGAAACTGTGTTCACTCACTTCCTAAAGAAACAAGGACAGAAGGCTGCAACTGTCTCCATTACGCATATTGTGAAAATGGCAGACAAACCCATTTCCCCTCATTTATCTTATCTTGTTTTGTGATGTAATAACATCAGATATAAAAACAGCAGACAAACATTCCCCATCTCAAATCAAGCAAACACATAGGCAGACGGGAACACAAGAACAAAGCAGACAGAGAAAAGCTCAGTCACCAATTTAGCCAGAGGGAGCAAAATTATACTGTATGAGAGAACAGAAAAAGAGAAGAAAAGAGCATCCGTGTCTGTAACCTCAAGAAGCCAATAATGTCACTTCGGAAACCTTGAACTAATTCTGCTTTTGATGTAATGGTACAAATTGTACCAGAGTTAAAGCAGCTGAATTGTCTCCCTGTGTTAGAAAGAACAGAAAACAGCAGCTTAATATTCAATGGACAAGGCTACTTTTCTTCCTCTCAGAGACTGTTTGATTTCCATGAACATTATCTATCACTGCCATCCAAAATAACATATATGTACTCATGGATTTGATGTTCCTACAAACACTTGGTTGAAAAAATTATTATCATTATTTTTACTCACCAATTCTTTAAATAGTTTCTCTTTTTTTTTTCTTTTTTTTTTAACAATTGTAAATCAGATACATTAATCTCCAGAATCTTCCAAAACAGTAGACAGGAGTCTTAGCACACACTAAAGTGTTGAAACATAAACTTGAAGCTCAACTGGCAAAAGAAAAGTAGAAAATATAGTGTATGGATGACAGTGTTTAGAAGCTGTCTTTTCTGAGCTGTGGTACCTCTGTGATTGTGATATTCCCTCTAAAAACACGGCCGCTGCTATGGAGAGCCCTTCAGCTTAAAAGGTTTGGGTATAGACCCACTCATAATACTCTACCATAAGTATGAAACCTCTGTCACCATGGATACCAGCAGATGACTGGCTCACCGATAGCTACAATAGAAACTATTGAATATTGGGAAGGCTTTGTTGATAATGATTATGTTACCATCTTGACATTGGAGTAAAGTTAGGATGGTCTGTGTCTGTGTGTCTGGGGTGACTAAATAAATCTTTATTGTATTATATGTACAATTTGCTTCTAAATAAATCAGATGACATGGCCACCTGCATTTTATTTCAGCTGTCGATCACAGAGGTGACACGCGTGTTTAAGCAACAAGAGAGAAGTCAGATGAAATAGTTTTGGCGACCTAGACACTCTCCATTACACAATGTTGCATGATCTGACAGCGGTTGTCAGACTTCGCAGCCACCTGTTGCTTGTGTGAAGTTGAAGATCAGATGAAATAATTCGGCTTTGGTATCAACGTAAATTCTAGCACAAATGTGCAGTTGTAGAAATGACTGAAGACTAAAAGATTAAAACATTTGTTAAACAATGACTGTAACTGGACAAATACAATCCTTTCTAGAACTTTTGACAAAAATGAAAGGTGAGAAACAGGCCTAAAGTTGGAGAGGACAGCAGGGCCTGGACCAGGTTTTTTAAGAAGAGGCCTGACCACTGCATGCTTATAGTGGAAATGAAATGGTCGACCAACCTAACTTTATTTACTAAAATATAAGCATATAAAAGAAAAATGTAGCAGAGTTTTATGTTTTTAAGACAAGAGTGCCGCCATGTTGCAGTTCTTTAAGCTCTGACATCACCGGGTTGGTTTGTGCTCTGGCCCCGCATTGAATCAGTAGGAATCACCAGCTACACTACTTTATAATTAATGAGCTGTAACACATTTTAGAAGATTAATATAATGGAAAGCGAAGCTGGGAGGCCAGTCCATCATTCGGATCCTGTTGCTGATGCTTTCCAGCCACTACACGGTGTGACTGAGGAGGGAAGATGTGAAGCCAGTGCTGGTCTTGGGGCAGGTTGGCAGCACCTGTAGGACTAGCTGCTGTACAGCGATTCTGGAGCCTGTCTGCTGTCAGGAGGTTGACATGGATCAGATCATGTGTGGAGCATTTTGTATAACAATTTGGATTAAACGTATGGATTACTGTACCGGGAGGTGGACGTTTTTGGAGGTGGTGCTGTCTGAAGGAGATCTGAGCTGAGACAAGGGAGCCTCCGGTAACCAGCAGGTAGGCTAGCTAAGCTAACAGTAGTAATTGCTGGTGGTTTAATGTAAAATAAAATAAATGCTTGAGCGAGACAGGGATACCATGGGAAAGATGCAAAGCATCCAGGCTGCAGGATGATGAGGGAGAGCGCGGTGTTTGGTATAACCGGACCCCGCCGTAGAAAACGGGGAGTCCCGGTAAGAAAGTCTTTATGACAGTCATTTCAGAACAACCTGCTGCAGAGCTGTTCTGTTCATCATCAGGCTGTGGGGAGGATTTATGAGTGTTGCCGTTTGACGTGTTTAATAAGCGGCTCAAACAGGAATAGAGGCGGAGAGCTATGTACTGTACTAATGTTCGGTACAGACCGATGTCGCCGACCCACCGGTTGGTGGAGCTCAGTTATGGTGATTAACAGGCTTTCGTCTGCGAACCTCTAGCTTACCAGACTCCAAGTCTCTTGATAATTTACTTAATTTTCTCTAGAAAAATCTCACTTCATGATCTGGAGTCAGGGAGGTTCACTCGTCAGAGCTGCCAGCAGCAGCAGGACTGGTTTCTGGTTTAGCTTAAGGTTGTGAACTATTCTATCTTCAGCCTAAACTTTGGAAAACTTGCTTTTAGACCCAGGAGGAATACAGTACAGCAGTGGTCCCCCTTTTGTCTTTTCTTCCCCTTTGGCGCACCAGTCTCCATTATTCACACTGTTATCTCTCTAACTGTGGTGTGGACTCAAAGACTCATTGAGTACCATAGCACTAACCAGCCCGGTGATGTCAGAGCTAAGAAAACTGCAACATGGTGGTGCCTTTGTCCTAAAAACATAAAACTTCGCAAAGTTTTTCTTTTATACTGTGTGCTTATATTTTTCACGTTTGGTATACAGTTATTGATAAGACCAGGACTCAGTCTAGTAAATAAAGTTAGGTTGGTTGACCGTTTCATTTCCACTTTGAATGTGTCTGGAACAAAACCTGTAGACAAACAGTTGTTAAAGAACTGTGAGAGACATGGACCAATAGTTTCAAAAGTCTGCTTAAGGTTGTTAGATGGAACTATGTCCAAAGGACAGGTTGTAGGAGTCATCTGCTGGACTAATTCAAAAAGCTGTGATGATGTTACCGACTCAAACACATCAAACACCGCTGTGGGTGCTGAGGTGACAGATATCTGAGTAATGATGTGACTAAGATGAAATAATAAGTATATATTAAAGAACAGTAATATACTGTATATTTCATAATAACATTACCTTATTGTACTATTTCATGTGTTATTATATATTTGTTTGTTATTCATCAAAGTGGTATTTATTTCATAATGTTTTATTTATTTAATCATGAATCTTTTAGGCTTCCATACTGGAGGCCTTCCCTGCTGTCATAAAGCTAGGGGGAAGATACAGAATTTTAAAACCAGCGTTTGTTTAAAACAATGCTTAAAAGTACCTTACAGATGTAATGAAAATAAGGTGAATGGACATAAATGCAAGAAGAGGAAGTCATTATATCCACTTTCACTATCCCCTGCTGCCTTTTCCCCCCTGCAGTTCTTTTGTAGTGTGATTTCTAAATGTGTTTGCATCTTCAGTATCATGCATCATATCATGTCTCTGATAGTGGGAAAGTGCAGAGGTATAACATTTTCAAATGACCAGGAGCTTTTTTAGAAATCTAAAAGGGGAACTAGGACATGGCAAATTTCCTGAAAGTTCACTATCCCTTTATTTTCCAAGACAGCAGCCATATTTAGATAAGGGCCAAATGGTGTAGTGATGGCCAAATATCAGGCAAATTCTAAATTCTGCCCTTATTTATTTTAATACAGCCTGACATGATAGTAATACAGTGGGTCCTAAAAGTATTCAGACCCCTTTAAACTTTTTACTCTTCATTTCATTGCAGCCATTTGCTAAAATCAAAAAAGTTTATTTTA
The DNA here is from genome assembly GCA_023101725.1 of Atherinomorus stipes. Lineage (NCBI taxonomy): Eukaryota > Metazoa > Chordata > Actinopteri > Atheriniformes > Atherinidae > Atherinomorus > Atherinomorus stipes. The sequence continues at coordinate 537,803 of JALJCO010003429.1, forward strand.
TTTCTCATTAACAGTAAACTCAAACAGTACACTCAGCACCCCATCTTGACAGGGAAAAAACAGAAATGTAGAACTTTTTGCAAATTTATTAGAAAAGAAAAACTGAAATATTACATGGTCAAACGTTTTCGGACCCTTTGCAGTGACACTCATATTTAACTCACAGGCTGTCCATTTCTTCTGATCCTCCTTGAGATGGTTCTACTCCTTCATTGGAGTCCAGCTGTGTTTGATTAATCTGATTTTGTTGATATGGAAAGGCACACACCTGTCTATATAAGACCTTATACTGTAGCTTACAGTGCATGTCAGAGCAAATGAGGTCGAAGGAACTGCCCAAGGAGCTCAGAGAAGAATTGTGGTGAGGCGCAGATCTGGCCAAGGTTGCTAAATAATTTCTGCAGCACTAAAGGTTCCTAAGAGCACCGTGGCCTCCAAAGTCCTTAAATGGAAGAAGTTTGGGACGACCAGAACTCTTCCTAGACCCGGCCATCCAGCCAAACTGAACAATCGTGGGAGAAGAGCCTTGGAGAGAGAGGTAAGAAGAACCCAAAGATCACTGTGGCTGAGCTCCAGAGATGCAGTAGGGAGATGGAAAAAAGTTCCACAAAGTCAACTATCACTGCAGCCTCCACCAGTCGGGGCTTTATGGCAGAGTGGCCCGTTTTTTCATATGCCAAGACATATGAAAGCCCGCATAGAGTTTACCAAAAAACACATGAAGGACTCCCAGACTGTGAGAAATAAGATTCTCTGGTTTGATGAGACCAAGATTGAACATTTTGGAGTTAATTCTAAGGGGTATGTGTGGAGAAAACCAGGCACTGCTCATCACCTGCCCATTATAATCTCAACAGTGAAACATGGTGGGGGCAGCATCATGCTATGGGGATGTTTTTCAGCTGCAGGGACAGTATGACTGGTTGTAGTTGAAGGAAAGATGAATGCAGCCAAGTACAGAGAGATCCTGGAAGAAAATCTCTTCCAGAGTGCTCAGGACCTCAGACTGGGCCGAAGGTTTACCTTCCAACAAGACTTAAACCCCAGCATTGAGCTAAAATAACAAAGGAGTGGCTTCAGAACAACTTTGGACTATTCTTGACTGGCCCAGCCAGAGCTCTGACTTAAACCCAGCATCTCTGGAGAGACCTGAAAATGGCTGTCCACCAACATTCACCATCCAACCTGACAGAACTGGAGAGGATCTGTTAGGAAGAATGGCAGAAAATCCAGAAATCCAGGAGTGAAACTCTTGTTGCATCATTCCCAAGAAGACTCATGGCTATACTAGCTCAAAAGGTGCTTCTACAGTACTCAGTAAAGGGTTTTTCTTTTCTTTTTTTGTAAATTTGCAAAAACTTATATTAATGAAAAATAAAAAAAATTTTTTCTTTTATTTTGGCAAATGGCTGCAATAAAACAAAGTGTGAAAAGTTTAAAGGGGTCTGAATACTTTCCGGACCCACTATACTGTAAATGGTCATCAGAGTCACTTTCTCTAAAAGCCTGTGTTGCATACCATATTATACGATCGCTGCACCCATCTTACTATAATAACCTCTACTTTATTATCATCACCTATGTTTGTATGCAACCCAAACACTTATTAGTGCTGCACTTCTAAGATTGAATTGGTCATTATTGAAATGAGCTAACTGCACCTGTTATAAATCATGTTGTCCTCTATTTCATGATATCTAATCCAGATCTCAGTGTAGTGGCTCACTTCAAATTAAAGTATTTCTTAATGAATGAAGTGTTTAGTTGATGGATAACAGGATTTCTAACCCTTTAAAAGACGATTGAGATTAAATCAGTGTCTTGCTGCTCAGAAATGACTTACACTGACTTTTTTTTTTTATTTTCTTGTGATAATAGTTTGTCATGATGGATATCTATCAGTTCAAACTGTATTAGTAGTGTCATTAACCTGTAAGAGATGATGTGTTATTCCCAACAATATATCAGTTTGAACGGTTGAAAAAACATAAATCATTGTATCTTAATGTATTAATGATGTAATGTCACAGCATAATCAAGTGCCACTCTCATTTCTTCCCATCCCAGAATTTACAACCTGTCTATAAGTCCTTACTACATGTCTGAGGAAGGTGAAGACAGTCCATTTATCTGCTCAGCTCCAAGTGAAAAAGGGATGCTGCGCTGCCACGACGTGCCACCCTACTCTGAGGATGGAGTGGAGTGCTCATTGGCTGCTCCACACCAGAGTTCTGCTCTAATTGGATCACCTGCAGGGGGTGGGGCCAGCTTCAACAACTGCGTTAACTGGAACCAGTTCTACAATGTCTGTCGGCCTGGGGAGCTAAACCCACACAAGGGAGCTGTCAACTTTGACAGCATTGGCTACGCATGGATAGCTATATTCCAGGTGAGAAGGGACAAAGGTGCTGGCTTGGTTGAGGAAGCTGAAATTATCCAACTTATTAATATTTCAAATGTCTGCTTTGACAGTCTGTATACTAACACTGCCTGTACCATGTAGATATGAATTCCTTCCCCTCTCATGAATCAACCGCAGTCCCTATGATGGATATGTGTGTGTGTGTCTAATGTGCTTTGCCTTACACATTACTTTCTCAAAGGGAGTCTTACTTTCAGATTACCCCGAACGGCACAAATGCTAGGCACACATACACACACACAGTCAAACAGATATACTAATCCCTGTTAGGAACTTTCCTGTGTGTGGTCTCAGCTTACGAGGCTTTGAAGATTAGATTTAGCTGTATCTTTACTTTTATTTCTTTTGGGATGGTTTAGTGAGCAGCACTTCAGGTCTTATGTGAGATTAGGGTTTTTTTTTGGTTTTGTTTGTTTGTTTTTTTGCCAGGTAGATGATCTCTGTGCAGATGCTATGTGCTTGCAATGTGTGGCCAAATAGGATTGTTTGTAGGATTTGTTTTGGAGTTAATTTTGTTATTGTTTTTTCCACAAACGTGCAAACAGTTAACATGCGGATGCCAAATATGTAAACAATAATTACCAAGCTGTTTTGGTGTAAAGTGGTGAGGAAATATCCAAATTTCATTGTAAAACAAGAATAAAAGAATATATATGTGTATATCTTTATATATATATATATATATATATATATATATATATATATATATATATATATATATATATATATATATATATATATATATATATATATATATATTTACAACCAACAAAAGAATATATATGTGTCTATATATATATATATATATGTTATATATATATATATATATATATATTTAACATTTTGCTAATTTTTTTGCAAAAATGCAAAGAAAGCACAAGAACAGAACAGGCAACGGAATAAAAAGTGAGACATTTATGGAATTCTCTACGTTTATTTCCCATATGCATGGCACGCTAAAGTTACATCAGCCCTTGATTCTAAACTGAATTTCCTAAAGGTTACTCTCTCGGACTCGTAATGCGAGCAAATAAGTTGTAACATGTTACATGTTACAACGCAGTATAGTGACTGAATCAAGTTATACACCCCGTACACCACAAGCCCCTCGTCAACTCCTTTGCTGACTATCATCAGTTTTGGTCAGTGGAAAATCAGATAGATAGATAGATAGATAGATAGATAGATAGATAGATAGATAGATAGATAGATAGATAGATAGATAGATAGATAGATAGATAGATAGATAGATAATCATGTGCATCTTACTAACATACTGTACTTTATTTACGTAGAGGCATGTTAGAGATGAGACTCTTGAACGGTTTCATTTTTTTGCAGTCTCACATTGGTTACATGGAAATGAAAAAAATGCTATAATTGCAGGTGATAATCAGATGACCGCATCAAGGTACCATTTGACCTGTTTTCCTCATGTAAACCATAAAGTAAACATTATGGCATACCCCAGTGACACTTAAAAGAGCAGCAGATGCCTGTGTTGCGAGCTCGCCAGCATTTCTCTTGACAGTAGATGAGTCAGTAGATAATGGGTCTGGTCCTGGGTGTCAAAGTGTTAGTTGTCTAACTTAACTGCTGTGTTTTATCTCATAAACAATGTCAACAGTAAATAACAATTTTCTTTCTGTTATAGTTGACATTCCCCATCACTTATGCAGTATCTTGTCTTTCATTCTGATCAAAAACGTTGAAAGTTTATTGATTCAGTGCTAATTCAAATTTTTGAGCAACATCATGAATGCACTAGAGTTATGTGTGCTCATTGTGTATTAGTGTTTGCTAGCCTTTTTTTAGTAAAACATTCTAGAAATACATGAATTCATTACTTTGGGGTCTAATTATGCAAAAATGATTTTTTCATACATACACATGCACAGGTCTTTTCCCATGTTTTTTTTAAAGTAATATGTGCTGCACCCCTGCCATTGTTTTGTATGCTCAGGCAGTTTGTGTTATCGTATTTTGTACTATCTGAGGCTGTAAATGTTAAAGTGAAAGTGTATTAATAGTTGGACCGACCTGAAATATAACTCACAAGTTCCAACATTTGACAAAAATATAACTTGACATAACTTGGAGATCATAAGGGATGTTTTTTGAATTCTGCTACTCATTAAATTGTAACATTAATTTCCCCTGTCTTTTTTTCTGTCTTGTTATTACCAGGTCATCACACTGGAAGGATGGGTAGACATCATGTACTACGTCATGGATGCTCACTCCTTCTACAATTTTATATATTTTATACTGCTCATTATTGTGAGTATCACTGTGTTGTTGTTTCCTGTTGTCCATATTTTTGCTTCTGATTTGAAATAAAAAGTAATTTGATGGATTTGTTATTTGATACGTATGGAACAAGCTGTCACCAACTGAGATTAAGAGAATCAGGTTGCAGTTCTCTAACACAAAGCTCATGCAGTCATTTTCCATATAGTCCATCAGTCTTGGACATGAATTTGATGGTAAAAATTGGCTTTTCTGCATTTAATTCAATATACCTATTCAAAATTTTGGTAGAGTTAAAATGCAGTGTTTATAGTTATAGAAACAGGGCACCAAATATTTGATTAAATGTCACTTGGCAAGTCACACACCAGGTCAGTGTCCTGTTGTAACGCAGCTGTGTCCACATTTCAGCTGATCGCTCATACTGAAGAATTTTGAAGTTGGCATCTTTCATTATTCCATCTTGTTTGTGCAACGTGTCAATTCTACGGTTACCAAAGCAATCCCAGAGAATGATACTGCCATTGCCATGCTTAATATTTGGTACTGTGGTATGTCAGTTGACTGCCTCATCTTTACAGGACTCCTCTAAACATACTGCTGTATTTACAGTTTATGAAGATGTTTTTTTGTTTTTTTTTAACTCTGGAGTTCTGGCAGCTTCTAGCTCATGGGAGATCTGTGCCTTGGCAGATTCTGGGTTGCTGTTTATGATCCAACTGAGCTCTGAATTGAGGTTAAACAATTTGGACGTCTTCCAGAAGAATTCTTCCTCTTTCTAAACAATCTGCTCTTCAAATTACTTTCTGTTGTATAAATAGGTGTTATAAGTGATGGTTTTGAAAACTGCGGAGATTTTGAAATGACACGTTCACAATCTTTTTTTTCCTGAATTTTCACCCACCTTTATAAACTTTTCCATCATAGTGTGTTTTATTTTGGTTTATTTCGTTTAATGAGTGGTGTCAAAAAAGTCATTTTTTATGTTGGCATACAGGATGCACCAGGTGTTATTTCACTATTCTCTTTAAAATGCATGTCTGGTAATCAGTCTGCACCGGGAAGAAAGTGACTCAGTTAAATCATAGAAAGACTCTTATTACCATGACATTCATGACCACGATAAGTTAATGTAAAATTATTACAGGAGCAATATGTCATTATGTTTAAATCTAATAGACTTAAATGACAAGGAATAAGTGATGGAAACAAGATTTTCCTGTTAAGACATGAGGCGCCTTCCAAACATGTGGACAGGTCAGTTAATATGTTGCATTAGGTGCTTAATGTGGAAACAATACAACCTTTTCATGCCAGTAAAAAGCTTTTGATTTAAGAAGTGCTGATGGAGATACATAAAAAAGATTAAAAGAAGTTGCAAAGAGTCTCTTTTGAAAGCTGGATGAAGCTCAAGGCAGAGTGCCAAGAAAGGAAGTAGGAGAGAGGTGTGTACGAGTGTTACAGGACATGGATGAGAGCCATCCATGTACAGTCTTAGAGTCGCTGAGTCCTGTCCTGTTTGCAGTAGTGATGGGCAGGTTAAGCCTCTCTGGACTGTTCCCAATATTTTATGATCTGAAATAAGAGTTGGTGGCAGGTTTAGGAGAGCCTGGAGAGGCGGAGGTATATTATAAATGGAAGAGGAGGGGAGATGGAATACACGCGTGTCACTGACAAGCACAATTGTGGATGGTGAGCATGAGGATTGTAAGTACTTGTTGGTAAACTGTTCAAAGGCATGGGAATTGCTCAAGAGGGATGATGAATGGAGAGCAGGCAGGGTGGAGAGGAATTGAAAGGCAAGAGCAAAAAAGGAAATTTTACAAGATGGGAATGAAGCCAGATTTTTTACCTTTTCGGATGTCACTAACAAAAGGACAGCAGAATTAGAGGCAGATGAGTTAAAGATCCTGACATCAGCATTGGGGAGATCAAAGACGGAGAAGATTTAGAATGAGTATATCCGAGGGGAAGCTCAGTTTGAATGGTTTGTGAACATAGAACCAAATGAAAGTGGTCAGAGGGCACGCAGATAAGAAGACAACCGTAGAGATTCTTAGGACCAGCTAAAAAAAGCAGATGTTCACATCTGCTGCTCACTTGTTAAACATAACTGCTGAGCTTTAGATATCATTTCAATCTCAAATCCTGCTCCTACTCAGCTATACACATAATTGTGTGGCATGTTGCTCCTGAAAAGACTATGTATTTTAATTTTGCTTCAGGTTTTGGCAAACCCCAGAAAATCCTCTCTGAAGTTAACCAGTAAACTTCGCTTGAAGCACAGCCCTACTTCTGTTGAACCTTGTCGACTTCTTATTGTGTAAAATTTGACTCTGATAATTTGTTTTGGGGGCTTTCAGAGATCTCAGTTTAGGCTATATTTTACACCGAGTTCCCTGCCTGCCTGCTGTTTGATGTAGAAGTGCTTATTATGCGTTGAAAGGCAGAGGAGGAAATATTTGGAGGGGGTGAGGAATGGAATGAGAGCAGAACAGGTCTTCAAAAAAAGGCGTAAAACAGAGAGGATTCATTAAGAAACTGAGTAATATAGATAAATTAGAATGACAGAGGATTTATTTGAAAGCAGATGGTAAAAATGCTCCTTTATATCTTCTCACTAGCATGCACTCTTACAAGGACCTGAGACAGATATGTCTGCATAGTGTTAATGTACATTTTTACTTCAAAGCCTCCTTATTTGAGCACTCATTTGAATATAATGATAAAAATATATTTTACCATCCCAACTTCGAGCCAATAATGTTCTATGTACCACTGCAATGAGTTTTTTTTTTTGGTAGAAAGTTGTACTCTTTAATGAGAATGGAGCAACTGTCCAAGCCAATTCTTATACCAGTATCATTAGCTGAGTCATTTATTTTCACTTTAAGGCTGGGAAACAATGCAATATGCATTCAGTTTATATAATATACATATATAACATAGTTTGCATCATTTAGAAAGATTATTTGTGTAAAAATCAAATAAATACATCTTTAAAAGTGAACTAAGCACATTAAATCATTGCCAGCTCAATGAATTTTCAGGGCTTATATGTGCAAACAGCTGTTTTTTTGTTGTTTTTTTTTTACTTTTTTGTTTGTGTGGGTGTGTGTGTTTAACAAAAATGTTAGTTTTAGAGAACCAGAACACAAGCAGACACAGTAGTGAAATATATTACTATGTCATCCTTTGGTATGATCTTATTTTCTTATTACCTCCACCAAGCAGGTAATTTCATTGCTGGTGTTTGTCTGTCTGTCTTTCCAGCAAAATAACTAAAACGTCTTAAACTGATTTAGATGAAATTTTCAGGGAATGTTAATAACAGGAAGAGGAAAAACTGATACATTTTTGGTGATGATCTGGATCACCTCCTGGATTGAGGAATTCTTTAAAAGTTTCTTTATCATTGCGAGATGGAGCCATATGAGGGGAACTGAGCTGCCTGACAGCGGTGTGCGCTCTCGAAGTGTTTTTGTAGTCAGCAAACTGAATATTGGGCAATACTAATATTAGGCTGATTTGTCAGTGCCTTCCTGAATCCCAATACTTTTAATGAGAAATAATGTCATTTTTAATCACTTTATGTCAATGTTTATTTTCCATTCTAACAGCTAACCTGAGATGAAGTATAAGGGTGTGTGGAGTGGCTTTCTGAAGCTTGCTCTGTTGCTGTTTCTATCTTCCTTACCAGGTGGGCTCTTTCTTCATGATCAACTTGTGCCTCGTGGTCATCGCCACCCAGTTCTCTGAGACAAAGCAAAGAGAGAACGCGCTGATGAGGGAGCAGCGTGCTCGCTACATGTCCAACGACTCCACGCTTGCCAGCTACAGCGAACCAGGCTCGTGCTATGAAGAGATGCTACGTTACATTAGTCACCTTTACCGCAAGTTGACGCGCAGGTTGCAGAGGATGTACTATGGATGGCACAGGTACGGGAATGTCCACTGAAAAGAAAATGTATCCAAATGTTGAGTTATATCTGTGTGTCATCAGTAATTATTTATGTTTCTCATTGTTTTAACAGTAAGCGACGCAAAAAGGTGAACCCCAATGGCAGCGGGGGAGGAATTAACAGTGGTGGTAATGGGCATGGCCAGGGTTCCAGCAGGGGCTGTGGAGGCTCAGGCCCGGGCACTTCTTTATGGTTGAGGCCAATCCACAACCTCCTCCAGCATCACCAGCATCAGCACTGTCGCCTCAGTAACGGCGGCCAGCACACCATCACCGTGGTGACCTCTGAGCACCTGGAAAGAGAAGGACATTTTGGAGGGGTGGAGGAACTGGAGATGAAATCCCTTCCTGTCCGCAGAGGAAGTATAAACGGAAATACTGGCGATAACCCAGCTGCTGTCAGCCAGGGCATGGGGGCACTGCTCGGGAGACTGAATGGGGGGATGAACTATCCAACTATTCTGCCATCTTTTGTGTGCAGCTACAGCAGTAAGACACCACCCCCACACTCCAAACAGTGTGGGCCAAGTCCGGAGCAGCATCCACCAAACCACCCAGCATCTGAACACACAGAGACACTGAACAAGCTTTACCAGCTGATGGGGCAGCACAGTAAGCAAGCAAACACTGAACACAAACACATCTTAGTAACAGTAGTGAAACGCGGATGTACACGGTGTAGAAGCAGCTTAAGGAGACTGAAACTGTTTCCACAGAGGTTCATTTCACCAAATATTTTGACTAATTATTAAACCAGTGATCTTATTTTGTGGTCACCTTTATGATTGCTGATTTAGTACCAAAATTCAACATGTTGAAGCCCCAAACTATTCCTTACTTGTATGCTGCTTTTAATAAAAGCATCTGTTGAATATTGTATTATACTAAGAACTGAAAGAGAGGATTGTTAAGCTACTCTTGTTAAGCTTGTCTGGGATAGAAAGAGACTCAGAGTGTGGACTTGAGAGACCATTGACCTGAACTGAGCTGACTGCAGGTCCCTCGGAGGATTCCTGAAAAAAAAAAAAAAAAAAAAAAAAAACAGTTGTAGAAGACCAAGTTAGATTATGCAGAGGACTATGGCTGAGGGAAGTAAAGAGAGATGATGAATGGATGAGGGAAGGATAGGTTGGTTGGATGGATGGATGGATGGATGGATGGATGGATGGCAAAAAGAAGAGGAAAGAATGATACAAGAGGAGGTAAGTGTGAAAGGGGCGATGGATGGAAGTGGACAGGAATACAAAATGGATGGATGAGTATGGCAGAGTTAGAGGATGGATGGATGGGAGAAAGATGCAGAATGGATAAATGAATGAATAAATGAATGGATAGATTAAAGAGAATGAATGGCTGAGAAATGAATGAAAAATTAATGGATAAACAGATAAACGGATGGAGATGGATGCAGAAAAAATAATGAATGATGCAGGATGGATGGATGGATGATGGATGGATAACAAAAAAGACAAAGAAAGAATGATAGAAGAGGAAGTGAATGTGGAAAGGGATGATGAATGGATGGATGGATGTGGAGAGGAGTACAAAATGGATGGATAATAAGTACGGCAGAGTGAGAGGATGGATGGATGGATGGATGGATGGATGGATGGATGGATGGATGGATAGCATAAAAGAAGAAGAAAAAAGGATTTAAGAAGTGTGGAAGGGATGATGGATTGATGGATGTGGAGAGGAATACAGGGTGGATGATGAGTAAGGCAGAGTGAGAGGATGGGTGGATGGATGGATGGATGGAGTTATTAGAAAGGGATGCAGGATGGATAAATGAATGGATTAAAGAGAATGAATGGCTGAGACATGGATAAAGAATTAATGGATGAACAGATGGAGAAGGATGCAGAAAAAATAATGTATGACCCAGGATGGATGGATGGGTGGATGGATGGATGGATGGATGGATGGATGGATGGATGGATGGATGGATGGATGGATGGATGGATGAATGAATGAATGAATGAATGGATGGATGGATGGATGGACGGACAGACGGACAGATTGATGGATGGAATAATTAATCGATTGATAAATAACAGGGAATGGATGGATGAAGTGTGTGTGTGTGGGTGTGTGGTGGGGGGGCCGAATGGCTGAACCAGTTAAAGGGTTTACCAGATGATCAGAGGTGCTGTTGGGATGTGACTCTGCTCACAAACCCACATTCCCAGCTCATTATCATTTTCATATGGTGCTTCAGATTTCCCCTTGGGCTCCATTATAGTTCTGCTATCACACTTACATCCATCTCTAGTTTGCATCTTCGCTCATTGCTCGGTCTTTTAGCACATGTTTGTGTCCTCTCTCTGGGCCTGACCCGAGGAAACCTGTGTTTTTGGAGCGTGCGTCTCAAGTAGCACTTAGAGTTCTGACAGGAAATCCATGTCTCAAGTGTTACAGTCATCAGTGCAGAGAGGTGGATAAAGGCCTAGGTTTGAGTGAATCAACACCGTGTGTGGGGAGTTGCAGAGGGAGGAAAAGTAGGCTGTGCAAAGCAAGGTAAACATAAACAGGTGTGTAATGCTATTCTAAAAAATATGGAGGATGAAAGAAGAAAATATTGAGTTCAAAGGAGCAGCATAAAGTATTAAAGATATGGCATCCAGAGGGAGAGGCTAAAAGAGGGAGGCATAGAGAGAAAATAAATTAGATCAATAAGAAGAAAGAGAGAAAAGATAAGACAGGGAGGGAAGAAAGGAGGTTAGTTCAGGGAATGGCATGAAGCAGAAGCAGGGAAGGATGGAGAACAGGCTGTGGGGGAGACAACATGGGTCTGTGTTAGTTACAGAGGAACCGTAGAAGCAGCAGCAGTCTAATAGACTCGTCTGTTCTGTCCGAACAGGCTGAGACTAGACAGCTACACACACCGTTAACACTTATTCACACACTGCTAGCTGCAAAGATAATTAAGCACACATAGATTAGTTCCTGGCTGGACTGAGATGTTAATGTATGATGGGAAGTATTTAGGAAACATGCTGCCAATACTTTGACTTTGTTTAACAGTTGAAACACCTCTAATGCACACACATGGGATCGTTTGGAGATTTTAACCCAAAAAACATCATCTTAACTTCTGCTGTGGGTTAAATTTTACACCTTCACTTACATTTTTTGGGTGTGTTCAATGCTTGCTGTCAGATTTTGTCACATGACTAAATATCTGCTAGATCTCAGCATAATGGGATTAAACCCTGAATCTTGCTTTTGGAAGAACAGCTCCTTTATATCTTTCTTGTCCTTGAGAATACTTTTTCATTCTGTCAGTCTCAAATCTAATTTTAGCAGAAGTGTAATCTGATCAAGCTTAATGCAATATAAGGTGGCGTTCTTGTCCAACAAGTGTTTTGTTTTCCCAGAAGGAATTTACTAAAAGAATTTGTGAGAATGTAAACACTGTCAAGAACTGCAGTCAAAATGAGACGGGGAAATTTATTTGCAGCAGCAGTGTGGAAGGTTATGGGGACGATTACAAATAATGATCATTTTTACAACAATTTTTTATCCCTTGAGGTGTTAGTTGGGGTTGTAAACAGCTTATGGTGCTGTTGAAACCCCTTTGAAGAGCTGATGTTTCCACAAGTCAGACTTTGCCTGTTAGTTTTCAGCTGTGCTTTGCATTTCCTCTGTGCTGTTTCGAAAAGGCTTTCGTCAGAGAACAGAGGATGAGAGCGAACAGCCAGCATCTTGAAATATGGACAAGCTTGCAGTGCTTACTGAGGCAACTACAGTTTATTGGCTCTATATGGAAACTGAAACTGTTTGAAATTCTGCAGAGCTAAAGGGGGAGTCTATCTTCCAGTTATAACATTATATTGCGATGTCGCTTGATCTCCTTTGTCGGTCTTTGTTTATTAAGCTGTTCTGACAAAAGTCTCCCATCAAGCTGCTAAAAGTGTGAATATATCCAACTTCAAATACCCCATACTGATGACAATAAGCTCAAAGGGAAAGTCCCACACTCCTAATTAAATATACATGAATGTCATTTGCTAGGTTTTGGAGAAATTGGCAAAATAGATGCTTAGACTGGAGCTAGTTTTGAGCTTTTTGGTGCCATTCCAACTGTAACGCTTAATAAAGCAAAACGTACATCTGTCTTCAGCTGAGCTGCATGTGATCCTGAAGTATCAAACTACCAATGTTATTAACCCCTAAACTATCAACTCAGTCCACAGTCTGTTGAAGTCAAAGGACATGTAGCAGTTTGATTCTGTGAGTCTTGTTGCGTATAAAGAGATGTCTTTAAGCAAACTCTGGTCCTTGATGGCTACCATCCTGCACATGTTAGTGTTTCCCTGCTGCAACACACCTGACTCAAAGAAATGGCCCACCAACAAGCTGGTGCGGAAGTTAAAGGAGTCATAACCTGGTGTTTTACATACACAACCTTTCTTAAATTATCTTGAAAGGAATTTTTAATCGTATTGGATGGGAGGAAAATTTAATGAGCTCATTTTGACCTCTTTTCATCCCAAGAATTAGACTTGTCTGTAAGCGCGTTCACGAGGCAAGCATCACGAATGAAAACAAAGTTTACTCAGGATGGACCGAGCGAAGGAAAATAATGTCCCAACAGAGAAAAACGTAATGAAAACGTAACATTACAGTTGATAGAAAGAATACACAGAGGGCCGGATCTATCAAAGGTTTGCGTGTACAAAAACGTGAGCTATTTCACTCCACACCCAAAAAAATGTACAAACTGATCTAGGAACAGCGTGCTAAAAGGGTTCGGTCTTTAAAACGTGCTAAATAGCGCTTCTTAGTTCTTTTTCTGCAATTAATATGCAATATGGGGTGTTTACATGCAAAAGTGCGTGGAATGGGAGGAGAAAATGTAAATATATTCATTTAGCACTTGCAAAGTGATTTATCAACCATGAGACACATTGCCTTTCTGTTTTTTTGTGTCTATTTTAGTACGTCTGAAAAGCAGGTGCAACTTGCAGCTTTGTGCTCAAAAGGCAGCAGCCTCTGAGAGGGACAATCCTGGATCCTGGGCACACACACATCTGATTCAAAATCATTTTTCATGAGCAGTGAAGGCAGCGTATTTGGTTTTTGTTGTTGAACTCAATAAAAATCAATACAGCCAACCACTATTTAACACAGGTGTAAAATATTCTGGTTAAATGAAAGTTTGCAGCCACTGTGGAGTTTAATGAGAACTAAAGCTGCATTAATTGTGTCTTTTTAGTTCCCCTTTTTGCCAATGTCACATGTTAACTTGGATTTTAGCCACTGGACAGATCACATCACTTGGCTGCGCGAGCTTCTGAAGCTGTTGGCATCGTGCCAAAGTGCGCAACTCCTGCGTAGTAGAGACCATGTCGGAGCTGCAGACGCTTTCATTTGTTCAGCAACTCCTGATCCATGTCCTCATCAATTGGCCTCTTCTGAGACTCTGCACGGATGCATGTTGTATTATTTAAATTTTTGTATTCATCATACTTATTTTAAATTATATTTTCATCTCCTTCCTCCTCTAATATCTCCCTTTGTGGGTCGTATTTCCTTTTGCGCTGTCGTCTCTCGCAATTCGCCACACGCAAAACCCTCATTTATATAAGGGCGTTTGATAAATCACTCGCAAACCGTGGTTCAGCCCCTCGCGCAAAATTCCAGATTGCGTGGGCAAATTACTACAAGCAAATTTGGATCTTGATAAATCCGGTCCAGAGTACGCTGTCTTTCTCTTTGACCCCAGGCTGAATATTTCCTGTCTGGTAAATAAAGTGTAGATCAGAGAAAAAACATGCACATCTGATTTTGGGATTAACTTTCTTTTTTAATTATTTGCCCAAAAAAAAAAAAAAAGCCCTTTGTCTCACTGTGGCACATCTACTTCCACAAACTATTTTGGTCACATTGAATGTGTTTTTTACGTTTTAAACAGCTGTCAGTGAAAAACTTACAAGAGAGTAATATAGACAGTAACAAAGCCATTATTAAATTACCCACTTAAACTGAAATACTGTGTAAAATAAAACATAAAATTGAATTTGTCAATGGGTTATAGCCAACAACAGCACTCAACCACTTAAACTGTTGTTTTTTCCTGATTTCATAGAGGCTGTTTTAAAAGAGAAACAGGTAAAGCAACAAACATTTTTATTTCTTGAAACTTATTGGAGGCTATACAGTGTGATGCAGATTTTGCAGCTTAACTCCAGTGTAAATGCATCACACTGAACTGGGCACAAGAAATCAACAAAACAAAATGAATAATACATTTTCAGTTCAGAAAGCCGAAAAACTTAATAAATTCATCTTTACATTTATGCACACATTTGTTTTACAGCATTATATGGAACGTTTATGAGATAATGAGCAAAATTCTGGGGAAAAACCAGGTGCATAACACTATGTTTCTCTCAGTGAATACAAACAGACAACATCAAGACAGCCTGGAACATCTCTTCAACAAATTTCTGACCATTTCAACCCCCCTCCCCAGGTCGCCGGAGGCTGCTGTTCCAGCTGGCAGGCGTGGTGCCCAGCCCTCTGCTGTTGGAGCTGCTCAGCTGCCCTCTGTGCGCCCGCAGCCTGGAGACCTTGGAACTGGAACTAGGAGACCTGGATGGAGGCAAGGGAGATGCTGATGGACTGCACGACTTCCCTCAGGTCAGAATGAATGGTGGTGGACTCGTGACACTGATGTTAAATCTAAGTGCACTGATTGGAGCATAGAAATGCTGGTGAAAATAAAAAAAATGCTGTTCTGCTTTTTCATGATAAAATACTGAAGTCTTAGCTGTTGTATTGATTTATTTATTAATAATTTAATTTGTTTTCTAAGATTTGCATGATATGAGTTGTAATGTTTACATTTTTACCTCCAGGGGGGAGATCTGAGAGGCGGAAGAGGTCGATTCCGACGGCGCAGGGTTGTGGAGTACAGACATAGAGCCTTTCAGGCCTGGATCGACTTTAGGGATAAGCTGAAGAGGATTGTGGAAAGTAAATACTTCAACCGAGGGATCATGATTGCCATCCTTGTCAACACTCTCAGCATGGGGATAGAGTACCATGAGCAGGTAAGACCTAAGCTAGCGGGTGTCTGTCTGCTTCAGGTTTTTTTTTCAGTTTCACAAGCACCGCTGGTAATCATTTGTGAAAAGTAGCATTTGGTTGTCTGAAAATGTTAAAGAGGAGATGAGATGGTGGATTTTCAGCAGTGAGGGACAAAGGGGAGGAAAGGGAGGAGTGCAGCGCCCACTCTCTCCCGCTCTCTTCCTCTTTCTCAGACATAAAATACAAATCTAGGCACTGTCACACACTCCAGGCTTGTCTTTCTGGTTTAGTCTCTCTGGCCAACATCTGGAAAGTTTTGGTCAGATAATTCTGGTCCTTAGCTCCCCTCCTCCACTGTCACACTCTTTCTTTCCAAAGACATAAGCTTCTACTAGCGTATCTAAGTGTATTACCATAAGGTCAAGAAATGGATAAAACCAAAAAAGAAGGGAGTTGTCTGTCTTCTTTTTTTCCTCCTTCTGTGTCTCTGTGCCTCCTTACAATCCAATTCCCTCTCCGGGGCAAGTGTGTGTGTGCATGTGTGTTTCTATCTTTGTGGTATAAACATAAGTAGTGACTGGGTGAGCCATTGCCCTTTTAGGGTAACATGCACACATAAGCAGCCTGAAGTATTATGTATGAGTCCCTGCTCCCCTCAGCACTCACCATCCCACACACTTGGGATGCTGTTTAAAATATGAATAAAAACAGAATGATTTGCAAATCTCATATAACTATGTTTTTTTCAAAATAGATAGAAAGCATATTGAATGCTGGAGATTCAATATTTGTCTATTTCATGACAGATATTGGCTCAGCTTAAGTTGGTAGCAGCAACACAAATGGAAAATTGGTCCATAGCATTGTTTACTGTGTTTAGTCTGTAAATGTCTGAGAACTGAGGAGAACAGTCGTTACCTTCTTGTCTGGTATAGGAATCTAGCTGATCTACAGTCCTGCTTCTTTGTTGTCTTTTATGTTTTGTGACGCTCCGAAAGTTTTCAATTTGTTAAAGCTCTGGACTGTGGTCGGTTCCGTCCATCATCTGGACTCTGCTATGAAGCGATGCTGTTGTTA
The DNA here is from genome assembly GCA_023101725.1 of Atherinomorus stipes. NCBI lineage: Eukaryota > Metazoa > Chordata > Actinopteri > Atheriniformes > Atherinidae > Atherinomorus > Atherinomorus stipes. The sequence continues at coordinate 554,548 of JALJCO010003429.1, forward strand.
CACATGCAGTATATCAGCATTGATGATGCTTTTCCACATGGTTTGCAACTTCTCATCATCTGAGATGCAGGATTAAAACTGAGTGCTGATAAAAAGCTGAATAGTCTCTCTGCTCTTGAGGATACAACATCCATGATTTCCAAAAAGAATTTTGTTGCAGAGATCTGTCTCTTGATTCTCTGAATTTGATATTATTTATTGTAGATTCAGGAATATTCAGTCTTCACCTTTCCATTTTGAGAAACAGATTAAGTGAAATTACTCCATAATTTGTGGACAGTTTTTTGCAGATTGCTGAACCTCTGCCAATATTTACTTATGAGAGACTCTGCCTCTCTAAGGTGCTCATTTAAACCCAATCATATTACAGACCTGCAGTTAAACTAATTAGTTACAACATGTTCATCCAGCTGTTTCTTCTTGATTCTGCTTAAGTATGTTTGCATGTTAATGTTTAACTTACTGCATGACAGAGTGATAATACTACAACTATATGTTGGTTTTCATTAAAAGATAAAAAAGAGGCTCAGGCTTAAAAGAAAAAACACATGTTTCAAAATGTGCGGGTACTGTAGTTTGACAGTGACAGTTTTAGCTTAACCCATCCATGCCTAAACTTATTTACAGTTATATTAAAACAAAATGAATACAGGAAAATTATAACAAAAGCAAAGATTTTGTTAATGTAGAATTGAAAACCAATAAATAAGGATGAAATTAGCTAAATGATAAAGAAATAAATGCAAAAATGAGACATAAAACAAGAAATAAAACAAGCTAAGGCCAGGGGGAGCTTGTCCTAAATTTGTGACTAAGATATATTATCAATTTATAAAGCAATACTTTCATTCACATCACCATATTCGCCAGTTTCAGGGTTGCCTTTATATGTCAGTTTCCTCCTTTATGGCCTAAATTGTGCTCTGCTTTGAAACAGAAGCTGTGTGTGTGGGTGTGAGAGCCTCCATCTCCGCTGTGAATTTCATCCTCATATCCCTGAAGGCAAGGTCATATGCAGAGCTGGATCCAAAATTTGGGGTGTTCAAAATGCTTCCTTGCAAGCGCTGATAGGATACTTCATCTATCCAGTAAACCTTATCAACTAAACTGAATAGAAAAACAGCATCTAAAGCAATAGATTCCAACGCTGTGGGACTGATGTTTGGTTACATGTACCGATACAACACCTTGTTAATAATAACTAAGTATTCTAAGTCCTTTTATGGTTGTAGTTATGTCCTCAAACATATCCCCAAAGCAGCCCCAGGGTTTTCAATAAAAACCTGCTTTTATGACCCATTTCTTTCAGCTTTGTGTGAGTAACACTGTCATTAAGCTGGACAATGAACTGACATTTTGTTTTCTGCCTGGAACACAGAAAAATGACCAAAGCATCAACATGCCCTCATCCCCAGCCCTCAGCTTTGTACCCTTTAACTGTTTTGTATTGATTTGACCCACTATGCAAGCCGTATACTGTCCTTGAAAGTGGAATGTAAAGATGAATATATAATCCTATCAGCTGGCATGAAAACTGCCATCTGCAGTGTGCTTTTTCATTTTCCTGCTGTACAGACAGCAGGCCACAAAGGTAATGAAAATGCCAGCCAGTCCATTGTTCCAAAATAATATATGTGTATCTAGTATTAAATAGAAAAGCTGGCAGTGAGTTTTGCGGAGCTTTGGAGGCATTTTAGCAGCAGTGAGACTTTTGTTGGGCAAACAGCAATGACAGTCTCTTGTTTTTTAAAGGGTTGATTTCCTGATGTTGCAGAAGAGTACAGTCATACCAGGGAGCCTCACTTCTATGTTGTTGCATTTCTACAAAGGCAAAATCGAATGACTTGAATGTAGATCTGTCAAAAACAGCAAAACCCAGAAATCATCATCAAATCATGGTTATATTTGCTTTGAAATAAACTTTAAATGCTGTACCCAGTTCTTGATCAATGGAGTGGGCTGATACTGTTCCAGATGTGCGCACATGCTGTCTGGTCTTTGTGTTTACCATAGCAACCAGTTTTTCTCTTCTTTACATCAGGGTGTTTTCATCTGTGTTTTCTATCTATTCTGAATCATATATTTAACATATTTTTGTTAACTAATAAAGATTAAATTCCCTCAGAGTGCCTAAAACAGATTTAAATAAATATTGTTAAATTAGAAATAAGACGTGCCCTCAAATGTTTTGCTAGTGTTGATGTACTTGAACATTTCAGTGGGAAACCTTCTCACCTTTACTCTCAGGAGGTGGTTATAAAAGGTTTGTGGTTTCCATGCCTCTTTGGACTGGCTGTGTGTGTGTTTCTGTGTCTCGGGGGTGCAGAGGTGTGTGATGTTTGAGGTTATGGCGCCCTCTATCATTGACCAAGATAATAATCTCTTAAAAGCTTCATTCAAAGAGTCAGTGGACTGAATGGTTGCTGCATTAGTCGTTGTTCTTACAATGTAAAATAATGATATTTTATTCATATTTATTTAAAGAAATTAATTTTAGAATCACACAAGTTTAGCTAATGTGCAACCCAGATGTGTGCTACACCCTTTCTGACTGAAGGGTTGTAATCATGTCAGTGTTGGTCTGATATAAAGCCTGCTTGCTGTTATATGCTATAGCTCAGGATGCAAAATTAGCTTTGGGACATTGCTTGTTGATCCCCACTTAAAAAGAAGTGCAGTATGTTTTAATGAGTCTCCCCTGGGTGACATAAGACAGAAATATCTGGATATCTGGTTTAAGGGCTCTAACCACTGTGAGTTTGAGAGTGTGTGATTTAGAAGGCTTCAGTCATCTGGGGTTCATAATTATTCATTACATGCACAAAGCTTGTTACCAAGGAATCGTGCACTGTCCAAATGAAAAAAGGAATAAAAAATCTGAGACAGAAAAGAGAATATAATACAACTTAAAGAGAACAGAAGCTGGAATATTTTTAAGATTAGAGCGAGTGCCGGAGCTTGGTATGAGACGTCTGTCTGTGCTGCAGAATATAGTTTCTTATTACAAGAAAGCATCACAATCAGCTGTTTAGGCAAATGTAACAGCAAATGCATGTGCAGACCTTTAGTCTTATAAGTAATCACACTTTTCCAAGTCTGAATTTTAGGTAAGATGTAAAGTCAGACTCAAAGGAAGGCACCGAAAAGGAAAGTGTTAATGGAAGCTGACATGTTATATTTGGTGGAGTGGGTGGCGCTTCTTTAAAATCACTGTGTACATTTATTCAACTTCTCTATTCCGGGATATTTTCAGGTACTTGTGCTTTACATGAGTGTTTCCATTTTATGCACCTTTGCACTTCCACTTGAATACATTTCAGAGAGAAATGCACTTTTGATCCCACTTCAGAGAATTTGGACAAATCTCCTTCGACTTTTAAAATAATATCTTATTTATAAATAAAAACCACTTGAATTTAGTTTTCTTTTTACATGGTTGAATGTTAAACTGGAGACTTTCCAAAGCATTCAAGCTTTCAGGATTTTTCACATCAAACAATGTACACAGGAAATACACAGGTTTATTGAATATGAATAATTTGTGTGAATTTAACTCAATTTTTAAAGTTGCTGCTGAATCAAATCAACTGTGTGCAACTACTGTCCACTATTGGACAAAGATGTCTAAATGAGCCATCTTACTAAAGGAAAATTTCCAAAAACTTGGAATACATTTGTGTATCAGAACAATCTTTTTTTTTTCTTCTCTCATTAATCATCGCCCAACCACTCAGATTTCCTCACTGTCCTAGGTCGAACAACTTTGTCAGTCAATGACACTGAATTGTAAATATTGATAATCGAATAATGTCCCTCGTAACAGTGCCCAGATATCCCCTTCCTATTTCAGATATTAACAAAGAACTAATGTGGGACTGTTAGAGTTTTAGACCACATTTATGCAGATAAATAGAAAAAGTGTTCCCATTTTTTCTCTTACTTCTGTATTGTAGCACTCACAACATTATAAAGCTCAACACTTACAAACTTTTACTAAAGTTATTCATCTCAAGTTGGAATTTGACTTTCGGTGCAGTATATGTCTAACCTGATTTACATCATCTGGGTGCGTTCAACAAGTACACGCGGGGGCGTTCCCTTTCCTCACGCACTCCATCTGAGTAAGGCGACAGTTATAGGTGATTTCGTCTGGTTAGAGAATAATAGGAGCCAATCACTAATCGCGGGTGGGACTTTTGAAGGATGGGCGGCGTTTTGGCCGAAGTCGTTCACAGACTGTACACCGCTCGTACTAGCTGTCGCCGCCGCCGCCATGTTGTTTGACTGAAGCTTTTTGAGCTTGATAACATGTTTTGATAACTCGATCCTCTATGCGTGGTGGCTCTGGTGTCGCTCTGAGTTGCGTCACGGGTTGCGTCATTCGGTTCAACGTGAGTGGCTGAAGTAGCGTGTCAGTCAAGATGACGGACAGATCTTCTATCCAATCACATGCAAGAGTTTTAGAAAAAAAAGACTAATTTGAAATGACATCGGGTTAACTCCCTCCCCAGATGGTATTGCAAATACCAGGTGGCGGGAGTCAGGTTAGTATATGTCACCTTTGCATCGGCACTTTCTCTTGAGCCTCGAGTTCTCCGTGACTGGTCGGTGGAGTCTGTCACATCCTCTCAGTGCGTTCAGCACATTCAGCTCACTGATTCAGCTCAAGTCAAACTGCTTCTATAAGGAAAAGTTGCAGATGTAGTCCCATAATGCATTTAGCAGAGCACAAAATTGCTGCATTTTTCATAAAAGGCTTGACTACATGCTTTATAGGGGGCAGGAGGGGCTCAGTTAAATCTTTGCTGGATCACTGAGCATGCTGTGAGGTAAGTGGAGTAGATCAGCAGTGATGTATTGGTGCTGTTGGTCCCATTTGATTGATTGGGGCTGACTGCAGCTCTGAACTTGATTGATAATGTTTTAGCTCAGAGCACTAAGACCAAAAAGGTTTTACAGCTCAGGGAAAAGAGAGTGGAGACTTTAACTCTTTTTTTTCTCTTCTTTGTTTTCTTTCTTGTCCTTCTTCTCTGTTCTTCGCTCTTTAATTCTCTCCTCCCAGCCGGAGGAGCTGACTGATGTGTTGGAGATAAGTAACATCGTCTTCACCAGCATGTTTGTCCTGGAGATGGGCTTCATGCTGCTGGCTTTTGGATTGTTCGGATACATTAGGAACCCATACAACATCTTTGACAGCATCATTGTTATCATCAGGTAATCTCAGGAAGACATTACACGAAAGTTCAGATATTGTGAAAGCGTGAGTTATTCTGATGTGTGATGTTGATGTGCTTCTCAGTGTGTGGGAGATAATTGGCAAGTCGGATGGTGGTTTGTCGGTCCTGCGAACATTTCGCCTGCTGCGGGTGCTGAAACTTGTTCGCTTCCTGCCTGCCCTGAGGAGACAGCTGGTCGTGCTGATGAAGACCATGGACAATGTGGCCACCTTTTGCATGCTGCTGATGCTTTTCATCTTCACGTTCAGGTGCAAACATAAATAACGCATCATTTTCCTCAACCTGCAGGAGTAGCATTGTTTCAAACACTAATTATATACATTATCTTTACATTTCTTTTTTTTTTTTTTTTTTTGCAGCATACTTGGCATGCATCTATTTGGTTGCAAATTCGGTCTGCGGATGGAGGATGGAGACACCATCCCTGATCGCAAGAACTTTGATTCTTTACTTTGGGCCATTGTCACTGTATTCCAGGTTAGTTTTTAACTTCCTTTTTTTAAATCTTCAATTTGCGTTGTGCAGTCTGTTTTAGGTTTTGCTAATCCACAAATTGGCATTTTATCATCTGGTTTTTGTCTGACTCAGGAAATCGTTTACTGATCAGATTTCATGATAAAATTAAATCTTCAGATTCTGTGATATCACATCTTTCGTAAATACATATCAGGACTCTGGGTGCTGATGAGGAGGCAAGGAATACCTTTGAAGGATAACCATCTGACCTACAAAAAGATTTAAAAAGGAATGTTTAGATGAGCTGACAGGGAGACTAAAATAAATGCAGTGCCAGAAGCGGTGCTCCACCCTCCACATTATTCAGAATTGATGATCTGACACCACATCCACATAAAAACCCACCTCCTTTTGCATGTCTTTATCAATCATCTTGCAAGCCGTATTGACAGCAGATAGTCAGGCGAATTGATCACAGCAGTACTGAGCACAAATGATATTAGATTTTGATTGAGAGCAAATGAATTTCTTGAGTCATTTATTGCAGCGTAAGAATCTGCTGCTGGTTATCCATCACATTTTTTCCGTATGTGTTTTAATCTTCTTCCTGCTTTTCAGGGGTGCATAATCTCAAAAAGAAAATATAGTCAATTTCTTCTCAAATATATTGCTCACTGCTTATGAGTCAGAAAAATCTGGTAAAACGATTGATGAGGGAATCTCCTTACTGCACAGAACATGTGCAATAAATGCTTGAGATATTTGGCATCTAACATATATATCCCAATATGCAGATATGGATTTACTTGTTTTTACCTGTTGTTAAAGTAGCTACACTCAGTTTTTGCCTTCTTGTAGTTTCTCTGCAAGCCACACTGAGCAACATTAGCCTTAGCTATGACTTCATATACTGAGTTGTAGCAAGCTGAAACTGAAGTAAACAGAATCTGAGCTTCATGTTAACATAAAGCGATCTCTTATGAAGAAACAGTGAACATGACTGCACTGTTTACTTAGGTTATGTGTTTATATTGTCAGTTATTTGCTTCTTACCGAGAAGATGCAGTTTCTCTGCTTTTTTCCTCATGCTGATTGCTTCTTGGCATGAGCACGGTATTAGCTGAAGGAAACATTTTACAGACGAGATTTCTGCAGCAGATCAGTCAGTGTTGCTTCATTATTTCCATCTACAACATTAAGGCTTGTTTCAGTTATTTTTTAAAACCAGAATAACACACCCAAATAGTGCAGTCATGGATTGAGTTTACTGCAATCAAATCATATCCCAATCAAAAGGTTTTACAATAATTCTTGCATGTTGGTGGTCTTTCATGTGGGAAGAACGGGCATTGCTCAGAGTACACTAAGCTTTAGTCACATGCTGTGAAATGCAAAATTGTGCCTAATTGCATCCCCCCTTGTCTTCCCACTGGAGATGTTGTTCAAATTGCTCCAGATAGATTGCTGTTCTCTCTGTGCTGGATGTGTCAGCAGGAGGCCAGTGCATCCTCCCCGGTGCTGAAGAAGCATTTTATATAGAGCTGACTGCCCTGTGAAGAAGTAACTTCTGTACATTTACTGTTGTTTTCTGGCATTTGACCAAAGTACACACACAGTTGCACTCAAACATATCTACATACATTAATTCACACTAAGTGCAGAGTACATTGCTTTTTACACACAGTTTTTAAGGAGTGGAAAGACACAGTCGACTTTCATGCTGGATACATTTGTAGTTTTTGAGTCTTTTGTCACTCACAATTACGGACACATCTATGGTATACGCTTGTCAGCCTATAGTCTGATTGGTTCCTTAAACTGGAGTGTTGTGGTAACAGATCAAAATATGGTTTAATAAATCATGTAAACTATTTATTTCTCTTTATTCAACATCAAACTCTTTGGCTTTTCTTCTCATCACCTCTGTGAATATTTACTCTCCTCCTTGCTTTTTAATAATACATCTCTAAACCTCACATTCCCTTTGTCCTCCTCTATTTCTGCCTCCATCCATCCATATCTTCTCCTCCCTCATTTGTGCTTAAATCTCTGTCTGCGTTTCATCCAATTCTTTAGATTCTGACCCAGGAGGACTGGAATGTGGTGTTGTATAACGGCATGGCTTCTACATCTCCATGGGCAGCTCTCTACTTTGTTGCTCTCATGACATTTGGCAACTATGTGCTCTTCAACTTACTGGTTGCCATCTTGGTTGAAGGCTTCCAGGCTGAGGTAAGAGGGACAGTGTTGGTTTTTCATCAAGATAACAGGTTCATCTCTGTGCAGTTTGTAGATATATGTTTTATCTCTGATGTTATGCAACGTAAAAGCATTGAATGAAACAGATATATAGAGACTTCCTTTTACTTTGGCTTGTGCCTCTTGAAATTGCTTTTACATTTAGGTACAGAGCTCACAGAAACTGCTCCAATTTCTACTCTTTTCAGTGTTTTTGTACCTGGGGGGGGGGGTCATTTTGCTTGTGAAGCATTAAAAGCAGTCTAATGATGCAATTAAAAAGCATCAAATAGTGCATTTGTGGTATCTCAGCACTTGAATTGGTGTAAATGTACATAAAGTTACCATTTTGAAAGCATCAGACATGTAATTACACAGAAAAATATTGGCTTATCCTGACCATGCTTTAGGTGTGACAACTGACAACATGCTAACATCTCATTCTCAAGCCCAACCTCTCTCTTATCCACATTTATGTGCCTCCTATGTGGGGCCCTTCTCTTGCTGCTAATTAACACCAGTGGGAATTCTCCTAAGGGCCGCAGGTTCAGATTCTCAATTACCAAACTGCACTGTCATTAAAGCACCACTGCTTTTAAAGGGGATGATGGGAGGAAAGGTTTCACCTATTTCTGGCATACCCACTAACAAATCATCAGTTCTTTGACCATCCATTACTGTTATCATGTTTGCCCCAATGGTCAGAGTTAACCTTGGTGCACTGAATGCACCACACTTCGATGTATTTGTGGTCTGTGTCATAATTAAAGAAGTCAGATGTCACTGGAAGATAAAAACTGGCAAAGGACGAAGGACACAAGCTCATTTGCATGGATGTACTGTATGTATGTGTTGTAGGGTGACGCTAATCGGTCAGAGTCGGATGACGAAAAGAAATCAGACAACTTTGATGAGGATGAAAAGGTAGAACAGCTCAGAGACACAGGTAAGTGAAGTAACGGAAAACATGCTGTAAAATTCACTCTGCAGTGTTTTTATCAATAGATGGTTCACACAAGTGGTTAACAACAACCATATCTGTCCTCCACAGAGCTAAAGATGTACTCTCTGATGATGACAGCTAATGGTCATATTGACCCTCGGGGCACCATGGCTCCTCCAATAATCATGCACACAGCGGCCACACCCATGCCTACTCCAAAGAGCTCCCTTGGGCCGGAGTCTGTTCTAGAGGAGGAATTCATGTACAGAGAGGGTGTACCTCAGTATGGAGAAGTCGGACTGGGATTTTCGGAGGCAGGAATCGGTCACATTGAGTCTCGTCGTGGAAGCTCCACATCCATGGACCCCTCAGCCTATGACCAGCGTTCTTTGGTGAGAAAGACAAATGACATGAGGCTTGTTCCCTTAGTCCAGAATATAGATTTTTTTCTTTTTTTTCTTTTTTAAGGAAAAGCCTGTATTTCCCTTAATGGATTAGATGATGCAGACACATATAGCACCAGTCAAAAGTTTGGACACATTTTCCCATTGGATTTATTGGGAAAGTATGTCCAAATTTTTTACTGGAACTATATAAATAACAGGGGAAAAGAAGCCATGAAGGAACCATACGAGTGTGATCACCATTCTCCTACCATTATTCACTTTTTCAGTGCTTTAGTGGTGGTAGGTAGGAATCTGTACAGCAGGTCTTGGGTCTTCCAGATGTTCAGTTGGATAAAGATCTGTTGTCTACAATGGCTGAAGCACGAGACTTAATGGGTGTTGTACTAATTAAACAATTCAGTTAACTCATCGTGATTTATGGGTAGTGATATTGACACCCAGGAGTATATTTCATCACCCCTCCCTCCAGATGAACAAGTGGAACCAGTCTGTGTCAGCCACTTAGCCTCCACAGTGTAACAAATCCCCCTCATTTTAGAGGTCAAGCACCCGGACTTGTGCATTTTTCATGGTGTGTGCCACTTGGGGAAGGAAGATTAATGTGTCCATATGAACTTTTTTTTGCATCTCTGTACAGCATTGACAATGGCTTTTGTGCTGCTGAATTCTCAAACGTATACTGATGATTGTAACAAGATTTATAAAAAGCAAAACTGCTCCCCAATTTGTCTCTTGCCAGCAGTTTGGGCGTAAGTTCAGATATACCGTCACCTGAGAAAAAGTTGCTTTGTATTTCCTTTCCAATTGGAGCATCACGATCATCAAGTGTGTCCATTCAGCAATTATTTAATCTATTATTTACTGATGACTCTTGCAGATCTAGATGCCATTGTCTTTTTTAGCAACTTTACCTACTGACACGTGAGCCTGTTGATGACTTTTAACTGAACCTCCTACTGTTTGGGTCCTAACAATGAACTCTGCTGTCGATTAGAATTTTGGCTTTTAAAAAGCTGGAAATAATTTGTTAGATATACTATGATACTGCAAAGCAAATATCAAAGTTATATAAACTGGTATATTGTAAAAACAGTAACACAATCCCTATACTTTGCTGAGACCCAACAAGAGACTGGCAGACATATGAGATGAGCTATGAACCCAACCTATGGTTCCAAAGGGATCATTATTAAAGCCTTTAAGATCCAGTGAGTCCAGTGAGGTAACACCGGAGCATATAAGCGGTCTAAAATCTTTTAATCATGAAATCAATCAGATTCAAACTGTAAGGAAAATAACAGTTCTCTAAATCTTTTTTTACATAGTTCTACTTCATGTTTTTTTTATTGAGTTTGTTGATTTTCTTTGAAATCTGACAATGCAGATAAGATTAACTTAAAGTATCAGCTTATCCAGGAGATGCACCTGTGCAGCGATCATTTCCAGGTCTTTCAGCCTGAGCAGGGAGTAATTTGACAGGAGAGTTAGATATGGACTCTCTCAAATTTAGACAGCTATCATTGCACACAGTTGTCATAATTGTCTGAGGCAGCCGATTTTTTGAGGTCTGCCAGATGTCCTCCGACTGAATGCACTGACTTTTTTGTTACAGTTTACTGTGCCAAAATTGAAATCATTATAACCTACAGTGCTCAGCTCAGTGCGGTTCAGGTTTGGTCTTGCAGCATGTAACACATAAACTTGAATAGGTTTAAAAGCAGAGCATGGGGGCAACTGCATGTGAATGCCCCTTCAGAAAGTGACAGATAAGCTGCCCATAATAGCTCTGAAGGCAACTGGTTTGCCAAATGCCTTTCTTTTTCCTTCAGTCTACAAGTGATCTGTTTGGGGTACTGATAGAAAGACTGATTTATCCTGGATGTTGGTAAGAAAATCTTATCCCAGGGTAAAGAAAAGAATTTATTCCCTATGAAGATCATAAAATGCAACCTGGTAGCTTGCTAGCATGAGTTGGACACAAAAAAATCTTGCTTCAGCTTTCTCTATGATCATTTGGTCCAAGTCTCATATTAAATCTGATTCAGAAATATTGCTGCAAGAAAAACAGATACATCAGAAGCTATTTATCAAAATTAAAATTGAAGCCACATTACACTCGGGCTATCTTTATACAGTATAACCTCATCACAAGCTTGGAAGACTGACTTTGTTTCACAAACATCGAAGATCGGTATTTCCAACCTACTGTTTCTTCTGATCACACTATCTTTAACCACATTTCCTGTCTCTTCAGAGCCTCTCAAGTCCCGGCCGGCGCTCCCCTCTTCCCCCACGTGGGTCTGGCAGTTCATGGGGAAGCCGTCGCTCCAGCTGGAACAGTCTAGGAAGAGCACCAAGCCTCAAAAGGCGAGACACCAGTGGAGAAAGAGAGAGCCTGTTGTCCGGGGAAGGGGGGGAAGAGGAAGATGGCCAGGATGAAAAAGGGGAGGCCGGGGTAAACAACAGATTAAAGCCGGGGTCCTTAGAGCTGCTGCAGGCATCTACTCTCTGCTCTTCCATAGTAGGAGAGTACGGCGACTGCAATGGCAGGACTGTGACATACGACCCAAATCTGAACTCCGACTCCAAAGATGACTTCTCGCCTGAGGATGACATAGACGATGATGTAAGTTACCATGAGTCACCAGCTTTCGAAATGGCATTTAGGACCTCTGCAGCAAGGTTTCAGGTTGGGGTGGGTATTGGCAAAGACTTCATGATATGATACGTATCACGATACGTTGGTCACGATACGATAAAATATTGCAATATTGTGACACGATGATATATTGCGATATTCTAGGCACTTCAGAGAAATGTAAAATGCAGCTTGAAATAAAAGTTGTACCTATGTACATACGTCGAATGACTGAAACAACAAAATGAGTCAAAATCAGTTTCATTCAAGTACATTTATTGTCACACCCCTAGTTTCAGCAGTTCTTAAAGGTTCCAGCATCATACATCCCTGGTGTATTTCATCACCCAGCCATTTGCTTGTTTTATATTTACAGTATTTATAATCAAGGAATGCGTCTCTTTGTGACATTTATCAATCATTAATCTCTTAATCTGCCTTCTTTAACTATTTCAGCATTGTGCTTTTGTTTTTCTCTCCATCTCTCCCCATTTACCCTATTCTCATTTTGTCTTCTATGCCCTTTGTCTCTGTTACTTTGAGATAGTATTGAGTGTGTGTTTTGTGTTCACATTGCAAAGCCTGGAGGGAGACTGATTGTCATGCTGTAATTGATTGGCTTGGGCAGTAATTGTTTTTCTCAGTGGGTACAAACAACTTGTGCACATTCAGTCACTGGGGCAATACAAGTGCTTATGAGTTTGTGCATGTTTAAGCATGTGGGAAGTCTGGAGACGGGTTTACTGCCTTGCTGGTATTAGCTGACCTCTGCTGTGACACTGTTCATGGTTTTACTGGCTCCAAATTGAGTTCATAAAGCCATGAAATCTACAGAAACAAAAGGGCTCTCCTGGGCGCGCTGAGTATGGGAGGCTTATAGCAGACAGCTTTGATTCAGGGGTGTGTGTTTGCATGTACCATGTGCTAAGTGGGATATGTGCATGATGTTCTCTGTGAGGGTCTGTGTCAGGGATTTTAGATTTCAACTCTAATAACATCCGGGAATCATTCTTTTCTTCTACCCAATCTCTGACACAAAAACACGCTCAGACTGAAGGACATACTGTAACTAGATGCACACATACTCACATTAGTGGCAACATGCCAGATAAGCAAAGTCTGAGAGGCTTGACTCTGGGCTGTTTTTTAATTAGTATCCTAAAATACAGAAGCTGTGGATCTAAGGTTTCTTCTGTTTGTTTTATTGCAAACTTTAATGAGTTCTGCACTGGGCTTGTGGACTCCCAAAGTTGGAAATGCACCTGTTATGGTCCAATTATCTCCTTCTGCTTAAGTAATAAAACATATGTTTATTGCACCACTATAGATTTCAAAGGACAGCATCAGCAACTTCGTTAAACCTTATTAAACTGTGCATTGTTTCTTTAATGGCTGTTACAGTGTAACCATTATCAGGCCATATACACTGCATTCCTCATTAACGTGGCTTTGCTCACATTCAAACACACTTTGGTTTTCTGTAACAATGACTCACATGGCGTCTGAGCAACTTGCCTATTTTACCTTGATGGAATCAGTAGATTAGGAGAACATGTCTTCTCGTTATCAGTTATACCATAAAAAAAACCCCAAACAGGTTAAGTAGCTAATACTGCTCACATTGTTACAAAGAAATGTTCTGCTAGGAAAACCTTTCACATGGATGCTATTTTACATCTGGCATTGACTTAGATGTTTTTTGCTGACCAGTCAACCCCATTACAAAAGCAGCTTGATACTGTAAGTGCTTAAATGATAAATGTTCTGAATGTTCTGGTTTCTGTATCTTCCATTGAATATTAAAACATGTGGAAGGGCATGGGGATTGCTCTGGGGATCCATTCGGAGGAGGAATGCGACACATACTTGTGACAGTTGTCACTATGCCTCCAAGTGATTATGCGCCCTGGTTACTTGGCCACAAGGATATCCCTTTGACTACCGTATTTTCTGGACTATAAGTTGCTCCAGAGTATACAGTAAGTCGCACCAGTCAAATAATGCATCATGAAAAAAACATATATAGTGTAAGTCGCACTGGACTATAAGTCGTGGTCATTTTCTGTAAATAACAGCAAACAACAGCAAAGTAGGACGATTTTTGGATTTTTCATATCCTATTTGTTACTGCTAAAACTTCCCAATCACTCTGACTCCAAAGTTAATGCCTGTAAATGATCATAAACATCATAATTAAGAAGGATTATCATGGTTTTTGAGGATTTGTTACAGGCAGTACCGCCACATGTTCAAAATGAACTCCTCATGCTTAAAAGGCTGTTTTGGGATCATAGCATAGTCAGTCACAAGCCTAGAGCGCCAACATGTGACATTAGATGGTAACGTTTACTCCTTGGCTCATGTCAGTCAGTATGAATTAAATTATATATATTTTGATATAGAACTCGCACTGGACTTTAAGTCGCACAAGCAGCCTAAGTATGAAAAAAAGTGTGACTTATAGTGCGGAAAATACAATACTGTACATGGTTAGCACACTTGACTCTTACCTGGGAGACAAGGGTTCAAAACCCACCAGAGCCCTCCTTTGTTCTACCACATACTGAATCATGAGCACTTAGGGAGGACCTAAAGTATCCAACAATTAGTCCCAGATACAAGTGTTATCTATGGGATCTGTGGGGAATAAGCCAAACCCACAAAGCCCAAAGGATATTTTACTAACTCCCCAGTACCAAATGCTGCTCAGTCAGTTTTTTGCCTCCACATGGACTCAGTATTACTTAGGAGGCCATGTTTTGACTCATCAGTCTCCATGTGTTTGGTATCTATGTATAAAACTGAAAGTACACGTTAGTTTTTTTTTTTTTTTTTTACACTGGGTACTCAGACTTTTAGAGAGATGTCTAGTTCCCCTCTAGCACACTAATTAAAAAACAGATGCAGATAGAGTATTTCAAAGTACTTTTCAAGAAAAGTAATATTAGCTGCATTTGGCCCTGACTGGCCCGACAGCATGTCAATTAAAGTAACTCTCTGTATTACCAGTTTTACAGTTACAAAGTTGATTTACTGAGTTGCCTCTTTGAAAATAAATCCACTGAAATTTGTTTGGCCAAAATGCCAAACAATATTAGGATCCCAAACCTTTTGGATGTTATTGGGTGGATGCAAGGGTTAGGCAACTTTTTCATATCATGAATTATTCAGTCCCATTACGTTGCTTAGAAGCAAGTTATCTATCTTTTAAGAGACTGAGCTGAAGATCAATAATAATTATTGTTATTGTGCTGTTACGGGATCTAATGTCTGGTGAGCAATTTGTTCGCTGCTTTATGTTTTTGATGAAAGCTTGAGAGTGGGTGGTAAATGTAATGATAATGGTGTTTATGAAGATTTTATGATTTGCCATCATGATGCACTTTCCAGTATGGAGCTGGTGGTAACTTTGGTTTATAAACTATGCCATAAAGTAGTTTTGTTTTTATTTCAAGTTGCATTGAAGTTTGACCTGTTGCTTTTCCAGAGTCCTTTCTGTTTTTGGATCAAGAGAGAGCTCCGTAACATGAAGCCCCGTTGGTGCCAAGAACATGAAGACTGGACGCTCTACTTGTTTTCTCCAGAGAGCTCGTAAGATACACACAGACATATAGTTTTTCTTTCTATCATACTGTAATAAATGCCAGTATTCTGATATATATACTACAGTATGGAAAATACCTGATACCTGAATCCAGAGCTGCAGCTTTATTCTAACTTTATAATGGGGGAGAATCTCCCATGTTATATATTATTATTTTTTAGGGACTTAACATTCATACACGTGTTCAATTTTTCCCTGAGTTCAGATTAAATTAGACTAGCTTTGTTGCTATATTTACTCATCTTGCTATCCCTTTAATATTCCTCATTTATTTATTTTTTTCATTTGTCTTTTAATGTTTTTCATTTCTTATTGTTTGAGTGATAACTTTAACCAGTAAAACAAATGATTTTGTGTGTGTTTAGATGCCGCAAATGGTGCAAAGCTGTAATCTCCCACAAGTTGTTTGACCATGTGGTTCTGGTTTTCATCTTCCTCAACTGTATCACTATTGCTCTGGAGAGGCCTGATATACAGCCTAACTGCTCGGTGAGACAAACACACACACAGAGCTGGCAGTAACCTGATGGACACACATGTTTCACCTGTGTTGTTTCGCTCCTTTCTTGCACTTCCTTATACAGTTCATGCTCCTCATCTTTGTTATTTAACTTATGTAAAAGATTTATTCAATCTTCCTCTTTAGGAGCGAATGTTCCTGAGTGTGTCCAACTACATTTTCACTGTGATCTTCCTAGCAGAAATGGCTATCAAGGTAAACATCTTTGTTTTCCATTTTACCTCTCTCAGGTTAAAATGGTTTTATTGTGAGTCAACAACTTCCTACTGCATTCGGAGCTCTCATGTGCAGTTGGAGCAGGGTTTTAATGATTCCATAACTCCATAATGTTTCCACCAGGTTGTAGCTCTTGGTTTCTGCTTTGGGAAGCAGAGCTACCTCCAGTCCAGTTGGAACGTTTTGGATGGTTTACTGGTGTTTGTGTCTCTGGTCGACATCCTGGTCTCTATGGCTTATAGTGGCGGAAACAAGATCCTGGGTATTCTCAGAGTCCTTCGTCTTCTAAGAACACTTCGACCACTGAGGTACAAAGTGTATTTGTGAGACCGTTGACGCAGGAATAAGTACTGTAGATGCTTAAAAAAAAACTTTTCTACCTGTGTTGTTTGTATTTTCTACTTCTCACATGATACAAGTATATATATGTGACTCTAGTTATGTTTGTGCTTTCCAGGGTGATCAGCAGAGCACCAGGATTAAAGCTGGTAGTGGAGACCCTCATCACCTCTCTAAGACCTATTGGGAACATTGTTTTGATCTGCTGCGCCTTCTTTATTATTTTCGGCATCCTGGGGGTCCAGGTAATCACTTTTTCACAGCACAGGCATCTATACTGAAGTTATCATGCAACTTTTTTATTGTTTTTTCTGTCTTTAGCTTGAGAACAAAGTCTTTTACTCTTTGTTCCTTTTTTATCCGTTTTACTGAATAGTCTCATGTGTGATTTTAGCCTCGAAGTTTTTAAGTGTCTTGGATTTCTTAAAGACGATAGCCCCTTTGTTCCTTAAGAGTGAGTTTTGAAAGAATGACAGCTGGGGTTAGCGTAGACAGCAACAACATGACCTCCAGGCCATTTATTTGCCAACTTCTAGAAAATCCTCTGATAAGAAAATACAGTATGAAACAGTGTTTACTCCTGGCATTTACTGCTGAGTACTTGAAAAGCTGCAAGCTCCACTGCAACTGAGATAATGAGTAAATGACAGCCAAACAGCCCTCAAGACCTTTTTTGCTTATTTTCTTTCCCCTCCTCTGTAGCTGTTCAAAGGAAAGTTCTACCACTGTGAAGGTCTGGACACAAGTAACATCAAAAACAAGTCAGACTGTGAGCAGGCGAAATACAGCTGGGTACGGAGAAAGTACAACTTTGACAACCTGATTCAGGTATGCATTAATAGACTGAGGTTGAGATGAGGCCAGGGAGATTGGGTGTGATGTAAAGAGCCTCTACCGCAGTATTATGTGACTTTGAGATATTTCCACAAGATGTTTCTCTTCTTGTGTTAATGTTTCCAAGCTGAACAATATTACTGCATTTCTGAAGTAGTGTAGTTTTAATTACATTTAGCAGTGTGTTTGTCTGAGTTGCAAGTACTATACCCTCTTTAATGCAGGGTTCATGTTTGATTTATG
The DNA here is from genome assembly GCA_023101725.1 of Atherinomorus stipes. Lineage (NCBI taxonomy): Eukaryota > Metazoa > Chordata > Actinopteri > Atheriniformes > Atherinidae > Atherinomorus > Atherinomorus stipes. The sequence continues at coordinate 572,223 of JALJCO010003429.1, forward strand.
GTTGCAATGGCAATAAAAAGGTATCAAGATATTCTAAATATTAAACTGCAGTGTGTTGATTTACGGTACAACTCCATTCTTCCTCTCCAGGCCTTGATGTCTTTGTTCGTACTGTCATGTAAGGATGGCTGGGTCAACATCATGTACGATGGGCTCGATGCAGTAGACGTGGACATTCAGGTAACACGAGGACTGAATGTCTTCACTATGTCACCTAAATTTTGAACATATAAAAAATTCAAAATGCTATGTCTTAACACTTCAAAACATTAGGAGTCTTCATCACTCTTGCCTTTAAAAAACAGTTTATAATTGTGAACTGAATATCTTAATTGTTAACATTTTTTAAGGGAATCTGTGTGCATTCTACTGAATACCAGATTTCACCTGCTTAATATTCCACGGTTGTTGTTGTTGTCTGATTCTCCTCCTCATGTGTCTATGAAGTCATGCTGTTATTACTTGTGCAAATGAAAGCTGGATTTGTCAGTGAGATAAGAAGAACTCTTACCTTCAAGGAAAGACATTGCCTGGGTACCAATGTCTTTACAAAATTCCGATATACATTTTGACATCAATACCCGCAGAGACAGAGAGTATATGTCCAAGTTCTGTCAGACTATCTGACACAAGCTTGTTCCCAGATAAATTAACTGTGTATTTTGTACAGTGAGAATTTACTGTCTTTCCTGTGTTTGATATATATATATATATTTTTATGTATTTATATTACATTTTTCTAAGACACATCAACAATTGGAAACATTAGGATACTGTATAAGGATATTATATACTGATATGATATTGATATGATATATATTGATATATTAATTAGTATAATTGATATATTATTGATATAATTTCAGTATATATTTTAAATCATTGCAAAGTTATTTTTGAGGCCATGTTTAAATTGTTCAGGGTTTGAAGATCATTTGATTTTTCTTGACTCTCTGAATCTTCTTTTTAATGCCATACAGAAGATAAAATACCAAAGCAATTTTCTATTGGGACTTTTATCCTTTTATACCCCATTTTGGAACCCTTACCTGTTGATGGTCGATAGAAGAAACTGTGTTTATTTAGTTTTTAAAAAATCTTTTTATTTGCTTCTTTCACAGCATATTTGAATAAATTGATCGCATCCCATTCAATTTGTTATTAATTTGTTTTTATTACTGTTTTTATTGTTATTGTTTTAACATTAACTACATGCAATATGTATTAACACTTCTGTCGGTTAAAAAAGATTTTTCAAAGTTAGCACATTACAAAGTAGATTTTATAACCGGAGATTAAAAGCACTATTGTCATTGCTGTTATCAGAAACTACATGTGTAGAAAGGTAATGTACCTAAAATCTACACCACTTCAGAAACCACATGATAAATTGAGTGGTTGACAAAAACTAAAGTGGCAAACTTGTATCTACAAGATCAGTAAAATTCTCTCAAGCTATCAAAAATATTTTGAAATATTTTCGAACATTTTTTTGTGAAAAATGTTCTGCTTGTTCTGAGTAAAAATACTTGGAAATTTAAAACTTTCACCCTTTGCTCTGCCATTCTCAGCCTGTGAGGAACCACAACCCTTGGATGCTGCTTTACTTCATCTCCTTCCTGCTCATCGTCAGCTTTTTCGTCCTAAACATGTTTGTCGGCGTGGTGGTGGAGAACTTCCACAAGTGCCGACAAGACCAGGAAGAAGAGGAGAACCGCTTGCGGGAAGTGAAGATGACCAAAAGGAGAGAGAAAAGGCTCAGGAGTAAGGAGAATGAAGGGGCTGGTCGGTAGTCTATTTTTCTGAGCACTGCCTGCTTTCAGAGCCTGACAAGAAAAAAGAAAAAAGAGAGAATGACAAAGAAAAACAGGGAAATATATACAGACCTAAAAATATAAAGAGGGAAAGTTGAAATGACTGGCTAGCTCACACAGAGTGCGAGCTACGCCAATCTGATGCATGCAACTGCATGACTGCAGCCCTTCCCCAACCCTCCCCTAACACTGCATGGAAAACTTAAGCAGCAACCGAACCAAACTGGAACATTATGTTCTTACACTAAGAAAAATAGAACAGCTACTATGAAAAATAACAACAGCAGCAATATTGGGAATGCTTAAATTGTACCTTAAATACCCCATCAGTCTAAATGATTTATGGCTTTAATTTATTTCAAAGAACAACTTTGTAGGATCTCTGCATGCAAAGTAACCACCGACAACTTTTTCAGAATGTCCAAGGACATTTTGCTTGTAAAATTGTCATCTGTGAAATGCAAGTAGCCCTAAACTCCCTCCCGAATGCATGCGCAAGCCTTCCCCGGAGGCGCCTCTCGACTCTGGTAGAGCAAGGACATTTCTTCTAAACACGCTTTGACAGGCAGACTCAGAAACATAGCAGACATTTTGGCTGCTATACCTGCTGATACCTTGTGAAACAGAGCTGTTAGTACAGTAGATCTTAAGTAGATTAGATATTCTTATTTGCTTTTCTTTTTTTCTTTTTTAAAATCAACATGGTAGGGTAAAACAATAAAGCTGTAAATTGTTCCATGCATATGGTTTTATGTTTATCATTACTAGAGAATTATATTTTAAGGCAGTAAATGATGTGTGCAGAAGACAACTCTTCTTACAGTATATTGTGGTATTTTTATGGTTCCAAGAAATACTGTAGACCTTACTATGGGAGCAAAGAAAAACCTAATTTTAGACTGTTGAGATTTGCTCCTGTAATTCTTTTGAAGAGGAGAGGCTTCAGTGTTCCTTCAACATCACAACCATGTTCTCAAACAAAATGTTAATCAAGAAATCTCACCATGAAGCAGCTGGGATTGAATTTATCGGATTTAAATCATCCTAAACATCAGATGTTGAATCGACAATGACTTGTTCGAAGCATGTAATTATTTTCTGATGCTTTTTGCGAAACAGTGTTGTTGAACCCGCCCTGCGTAGCCCCTCTACATCAAAGACATTTCATCAAAGTCATGTAAGCATGCAACAGATAGACTGGGCATGGTGCACATGGGACGCTGACAAAGACATGCACGTACAACACTCACAATCATTATCATGGACATGTGAGTACAGTCTGTTAAAACCAATTAGTGTATGTGACTTTGGTTGACAAGCATATTTTACATAGCACCAGGTCACTCGGGGCCTTTTTTGTTATTCAGAAGCAGTAATGCATCTCACAGTCCCCTTCATGCAGCATAGGCTGCAGTTGGTTTCAGTAGAATACAAAGCACATACATATCAGCTTTGGAAAGAATTTAATTATTAGAGGCACTGAATGTTGTAAAACTGCTCCAATTAGACATATACCCCTTGAGGGGACTCCTTGCCATTTTTCTCCATCAAGAAATGCTGCTATGGCACATTACTCTGGTGCTGTGATGCGTCTAAATCATGTTTGGTCCCTCAGCGAAAGAAAAGGTATGAGGGAGAATCAATCAAACAAGCAAAAATTATTTGTTCAGCTTTAGTTTTACCTGGTAGCAAATATTAGATAAAATTAGACTCAGATCATCACTTTTCTCATGTGCAGTGCTTGTATGGGATATCTTAAATATATAATCTTAATGGGGCTGAGCACTGTGACAAACTTATATCTGTTAATTAGCCTATCTGTTACTCTCATGTCCTTTCTCATTTGAACACCATTCAAGCAGCAGTGTGCACAGACTGAGGAGCAGGGGCAATCATTCAAAGCGGTTCCGCCTCCATTGGTGAGGTTTCAATTAGACAAAAAGACATCTGGGCTGCTTGATTGCTTAAAAATGTGACATGTAGAAACAAGACATAAACATATTTTGATAAATTAAGCCTGTAAAGGGTGTGCGTTTGCAGCCTGAACAAAGAGAGTTGTGATTTCTTTCTTTCCCCCCTCTGCCTCCTTGTGCACACTACTTGAGACATAACATTTGAATTTTAAAACACAGTCACTCACAGTTATCTGTCTGTCTCCCGCTGTTTTTGTGTCTCGTTTTTGTCTGTTTTTTGCAGGGGCCCAGCGGAAGCCGTACCATGCAGACTACTCTCCCTTGCGTTTGTCCATCCACACACTGTGCACCAGCCACTACCTGGACCTCTTCATTACCTTCATAATCTGCATTAATGTCTTCACAATGAGCATTGAGCACTACAATCAGCCGGAGGTAATGGATACACCTACACTCAAACATCTGGTGGGATAAGTGCACTATATTGCCAAAAGTATTCGCTCACCTGCCTTGACTCACATGTGTCCTTAAAGTGTTGGATGACATGTCTTTGACATTTTTTGTCATGTTATATAGACCAAAACGGCCTTCATGATGATCTATGTAACAGAAACAAGCGCAGCTGCATAAATGAGTCATTAGAAAGCATCGCTGCTTTTCAGCACATCTAACCAGACTGTGGCGCTGTGAGCTGAAACCGGATGTGACGTTTGCAGAGGTCTTCTAGCTTATTTAACATGAGTCAATGGCTCAATGCGGTTTTTAAGTTCCTTTTCCAGTTTTACAGACAAACAGTAACGACTCAGCCTTCAAATTGTATTGACAGTTATTGGTTAAAAGCTCGTATGTGCAGCGTTAGTTTTTTTAGGTTTTCCTACAGATTTAGAATTTTATTTTGAAGAGGATAAAGAAGCAGGTCGGAGTCGTACTCACCGGGAAACAGGCTCGTCTCTCCTGTCTAGAGCATCTGTTTACTGAAACTTCAGGCTCCAGCGTGTTGAGACTTCTAACACAATGACACTGACACACTCATCTCCTCGGAAATATTCTTTTTCATCCATCGTTGCTTCATCACATCGGTCAAACAGCTACTGCTATCAGCAGACAGCTGCGGCTCGGTTATATGAATGTCTCCGGTCACCAGATCTCCTCCAGCTGTTTCCAAAGATGCATCCTTCCCCTCCATCCTCATCCTTATAAACAGGAACTATTTAAAACTCGACTGGAACCATGTAAGTTGTTATCTTCTCATTTTTTAAAGGCTAATTATGTACCGTGGCTAGCTCACGGCTAGCCATTAGCTGCGAGCTAACACAGGGGACGAGTGCCTTGTTTCTGTCACTCCTGGCTCTACTGTATGTCAAACCGCTGCAACTCATCGAGTTGTGGGTCTGCTTGTGTTGTTCCGGGTCGCTCCTTACAGTTCTGGTTCCCTCGGTGTGGTCTTGCAGGCTTTTAGCTCAGTGAACCTGAGGCTGGGAGACGGACTGTAGGCAGCTGGCTACATTTCTACTCCGGTTCTAGCTTGTAAAGTTCCAATCTAGCTGTTCTGGAGCCATCTTTCATGTTTTCCACGGCTTAGATTATACATGTAACTCAATGGGCGGACTGCAACTCTGTCAGTCGCTGACGACACAACATGGCGGCTTGTTTCGCGACTGAAAAGCTATTAGCCTTTAGCTGAGCATCCTAAACATCTGATATTTAAGTAACTACACATCTGATTAACTTCTAAATGCACAGAGCTACTTATTTTGTCTTGATGTGTTGTTGTATGGCAGAGTTACTTGAAATTAAAGGGACATTGTGTAACAATTGTATATTGCAAGCAGCTCCCTCATACTTTTCATGCTGCATTTACGTGAAACCGGGCAGACGGATGACAGCCGCTTCATGTAAAGGCATAAACAAGCTTCTGTGTGAAGACGTGGTCTGTCAGTTACAGTGACTTCAGTCCACAGCTGATATGTTGTCATGGTGATGTTGTATTGTTTTCCCTGACCCATGTTTTATCGTCTTTCTCTCGGCTTCTGTGATTAAAATGACATCTGGTTTGTTACCGACTTCCGTCTGCCCGACTGCACATGAGCCCAGCATCAGTGTGACGCTGGTTCCTCCTGACTGCACCGCGGTGACTTTTCAAAAACTTTACCTCAAACTGAGCTGACAGATCTGATGTCTCCAGAGAGTTTCTGTGGTTTCCTATTGACACGCTTCTACTGAACGTAAAAACATGGCGATACGACATGGTAGCCACCACTAAGCCGACCCGTTCGATGTAGATATGAATGATACGAATGGTAAATTCAGAACTTAGAGGAGCACTTCAGTTTGTTGATGGGAGTGATTACTGATCAATGAAAAACACTTGAACGAAATTATCAGTTTTTGTGAATAGATAACAGGAGAACTTACACAATATCCCTTTAAGGTCGTGTCATCAACACTTTAAGTGACATCCCATTTATAATCCAATTGGTTCAATATGACATTGGTCCACCCTTTGCAGCTAGAACAACTGCAGCTCTTCTGGGAATGCTGTCCACAAGGTTTAGGAGTGTGTTTATGGGAATTTTGACCCTTCTTCCAGAAGCGCATTTGTGAGGTCACACACTGATGTTGGACGAGAAGGCCTGGCTCTCAGTCTCCACTCTAATTCATCCCAAAGGTGTTCTGTGGGGTTGAGGTCAGGACTCTGTGCAGGCCAGTCAAGTTCCTCCACACCAGACTCTGCCATCCATGTCTTTATGGACCTGCTTTGTGCACTGGTGCACAGTCATGTTTGAAGAGGAAGAGGCCAGCTCCAAACTATTCACACAAAGTTGGGAGCATGGAATTGTCCAAAATGTCTTAGTATGCTGAAGTATTCAGAGTTCCTTTAACTGGAACCAAGGGGCCAAGCCCAGCCCCTGAAAACCAACCCCACACCATAATCCCCCCTCCACCAAACTTTAAACTTGGCACAATGCAGTCAGACAAGTACTGTTGTCCTGGCAACTGCCAAACCCAGACTTGTCCATCAGTTTGCCAGATGGAGACGCATGATTCGTCACTCCAGAGAACGCCTCCGCTGCTCTAGAGTCCAGTGGCGGCTTCCTTTACAGAATCAGAATGCTTTTATTGTCATATAACCAGCATCCCAGTTTCACGAAATGACTTCCAGTACAACCCGTTCAGATTAGACAGACAACAGAAAAAACATAGCATAACATACAGGACCGGGAGAACTGAGGTTGCAACAGATGCCCGCGCTTCCTTAGTGTCAGAGAAGGAAAATGGTTACATGAGGACAGTTGGGTAGGTGAGCAAAAAAAAAAGAATGTACACGAGTGCTGCTGAAACTCAGAACTCGGGTACAGGAAAAATACACACCATAACAATTAAGCACAACACTCAGACTGATGCAACAATAACAGTAGCACATGGGAGAGGGGCTCTCAGTGACGTCAGAGAAGTACCAGCTACTTAGCGTACACTGCATCTGACGCTTTTCATTGCACTTGGTGATGTATGGCTTTTGATGCAGCTGCACCTGTGCAGCAAATCCAGTTGTGAAGTTTCCTCACTCCTAAATACAGTATACTTCACAACTGGATTTGTTGCACAGGTGGCATCCCATCACAGTTCCACGCTGGAGTTCACTGAGCTCCTGAGAGCGACCCATTCTTTCACAAATGTTTGTAAAAACAGTCTGCATGCCTACAGTAGATGCTTTTTTTTCTATACATGTAGCCATGGAAGTAATTGGAACACTTGATTCTCATAGTTTGGATGGGTGAACGAATACTTTTGGCAATATAGTGTGCTGTACAGGAATTATGTCTTAAAGTCATCTTCAAAGTCAGATCCAGATAAACATACTGTTAATCAATTAAAAATTAGCCATTCAAACAGTAAAGCACTGACATGATTAAAGCTAATATTGATTCATTTTGTCCCAAGTTTGATGTTTATTGTGTGAAGTCACTGATTTTTCATTAGCTTCATAAAATCACAAGAGAGACCATCAAGCAGTTATGGCAACAGTATTGATTTGTTGGAATTCAGACATAGTTTCGGTATTTAGTCTTTCCATCTGGAAACAAATAAGCACAGGGCTGAAAGGATTAAGGCAATAACAATGCCTATTAATTCATTTGAGAACATATTTGAATACAATAAAAGATTTTAGTGCGCAAAATCTGTGAGAAACTCTCTTAAACAATGTCTCTTTTTTTGTGTACATTTGTTTGTCTCTGTATATCCAGTATCTGAACGAGGTTTTGAAGTACTGTAACTACGTGTTTACCTTCATCTTCGTCATTGAGGCCCTGCTCAAACTGGTGGCGTTTGGCTTCCACAGGTTCTTCAAAGACAGGTAACTCAGCGGGGGTGACTGTCAGGGTGGTAGACTAATTCCATTTGCATTAGTGCATGCATACTGTAGCTGTCTGATTTGTTTTCTGCACACTGTGTTTAAAAGATTTAGAGTTTATTGATGTGTTTCACGGTCCCCTGCAGAGCCTCATCGGTGTTAAACTGTGTTTTTTTAATTCATGGAGACTAGTGGGTGGTCCGCACAAAAATATAAATTTCTTTGTCATTATTTATCATTGGCTGTCAAACTCAGCTAGTGTTAGATACTTCTCTTCTTTTCTCTTCTCTTCTCTTCTCTTCTCTTCTCTTCTCTTCTCTTCTCTTCTCTTCTCTTCTCTTCTCTTCTCTTCTCTTCTCTTCTCTTCTCTTCCCTTCTCTTCTCTTCTTTTCTCTTCTCTTCTCTTCTCTTCTCTTCTCTTCTCTTCTCTTCTCTTCTCTTCTCTTCTCTTCTCTTCTCTTCTCTTCTCTTCTCTTCTCTTCTCTTCTCTTCTCTTCCACTTTATTAAGTGAAGATGGTGAAACTTTGACTTAACCAACATTCATGCCCATTAAAAGTGTTTTTTTTTTCTTTACTGTCTTCTTATGTGCCTAAATTATACTCATTGCATGTTTAGGTGGAATCAGCTGGATGTAGCAATAGTGGCTTTGTCTATTCTGGGCATCACCCTGGAAGAGCTAAAAATGAAAGCAGCACTGCCGATAAATCCCACAATCATCAGAATCATGAGAGTACTCAGGATAGCACGAGGTAAACGTACACACACATATACGCATACACCTAGAAACTAACCAGCCTACACCTATTCATCAGCCGGTGACACGTATTCAGATTTTCCTGTGTCTCTCTCCAGTGCTGAAACTTCTGAAGATGGCAAAAGGAATGAGAGCTCTGCTGGATACCGTTATGCAAGCACTGCCGCAGGTAAACGCAGGCTCTGATGTCTTCTCCTCAACACAGAGAATCTGTTTATTTTTATTCATGAAATCGGGGTCAGTGTAGCAATTTTAAGAATGGAAAGTTTTGAAAAATGTATGCTTGTTGGTGAATGTTTAATTAGAGATATACACTTCCAAACAACAGCATACAATTTTGACCCTGAAAGGTCTTGTGTTTTGGCTTTCTCCTTCTTTTTTCTTTTTTTTTTTAAGGTTTTTTTCGGTTGTCGTACATTCTGTGAGTTTTAATTAAAAATGGACTAGCTAGCTACATAGATTGACAGTTAGCTATAACCCACCCATGATGAAATGTTACAAAAAAATACATCCTGATTTGTAAGAATAACGGACAAACATGTTTAATACACTACTGCTCAAAAGTTTGGGATCCCTTTCACATTGGATTTAATGAGAAAGTTACTTTTGAGCAATCGTGTATATCAGGGGCGGGGAACCTTGGCCCTCATCCTGCAGGTCTTCCACTTGTCCTTGCTCCTACACACCTGATTCAAATCAATGAATCTCTGTGCAGAACTCGACTGGCTGTTAGATCCATTTGATTTGAGTCATGTGTGCTGGAGTGGGGAGAAATGGAAAGCCTGAAGGGACACCAGCCCTTGAGGACCAGGGTTCCCCACCACTGGTGTATATATTGTATATAAATATTTTAAAAAAAATTCCTAGCACAATACAAAGAAATCAAATATTAGTACATACAAAATTCAAAAGCATTGCTTAAATATTTCTCATGATGACTGTATTTAGTTGCTTTCAACATTTCATTTCCAGATTTCTGCATCAGGGCATAAGAAACTGTCACCGATAACCCAATTAACCCCTTGAGCTGTGGCCAATTTTCAAAAAAATAAAATGGCCCTGGAAAGATATATCCTAAAGAAATAGCTGTTCCACAACAATAACGATCACATGGAAGTCCTTTGTGTCTAGAAACCTCAGAGAATGTCTTCCCAGTGTTTTGTTCCTTTTTCATGCATTTACTGACAATATAGACTAAATGTTTCCTTACTATTGCCGAGATGTTAAGAGTGGCTTCTTTTTCTGTGAGTGATTTACATATAGCTCATAAAATAGCCCTTTTGTGTGGGATACATCTGAAATCAGGGAGATTTATTTGTGTAAATACATGTTATGTATGTATTGTGGTATCTGCCTTCTTTAACATTTTTTACTCCACATATCCCCCAAATAGTCTGATTTATGCGATACTATTTTAAGTTTTGACAGTTTAAGCAAGTTCTTGAATAGAGCTGCAGTTTTAGCAGGGAAGACATTTCTTTAACTGGGTGTCTGTATTTATTAATGTAAGGTTGAATATGTGTCAGATTAACTAAATACAATGAATATAATGTGAATTTTTCTTTTTTATGGAGCTTTTATAAACAGTATTTACATTGTCCTGTTGGTGGGATCTGACTTGTATACTTCCTTCAGGTGGGGAATCTTGGTCTCCTCTTCATGCTGCTCTTCTTCATCTATGCTGCTCTGGGAGTGGAGCTCTTCGGCAAACTGGGTCAGTCACATGTCTGTTCACACACACTCACACACTGTCGCACACACACTAGTCTACTTGCTTCAGCAGAAAAGGGTTTCAAATCCACTCGTTACTACCGCAGTCACGACTTACAGCAAGTTTCCCTGGCTGAACCATCTCCTCACGTGCCCTTCCCCATCTGCCTCCTCGTCCCTACGCCACTCACTGTCATCAGAGGCCGGTTTCTACCGGGGAAAGATCACATTTGCATGATCGCATTTATTTACGTATTGCTCCCTCTGTAGGTGAGCTCTACCCAATCTGTTTCTCTCAGAGAGGATTAGAAAAAGAGCATCCAGGAAGATGAGATGAAACAAGAGAATGAGAAGACAACGCTTTGTGAGACCATTTTGGTCCCTGCTTTACACATCAGAGGGAAAAGTCTTGTTTGTTTACCAGATTTATAGGCAAAGATCCCCTTTTTGATCTCTGTCTTACTTCAGATTCATGTCTTCGAATGGCTGAATGAGTGAAGGATGCTTTGGCTTGTAGAAACGTTACACTCTAGCTTCTTGGATATTATAAACGGCATCCAGAGTCAGGCTCATATGACAAGAAGATATGTTTCAGTCTCAGCTCTAACTGTGCCTTTTGTAAACTGAGCAGATAAAATGAGGACGAAATGGACTGATTGTTTAATTGCTAATAGTCTTGTCTTTGGCTGAAAGTCATTTGTTTTTGAATAACATAATCTCATATGTGATTGTACTGTAGATTAAAAGTTTTTGCATCCAATGGCCTTAAAATGGTTTGGAATCAACCCTTTTTCTCATGAATGGATTTCTGTGACCATGTTAGCAAGCTCTGCTATTAGGATTGGTTATTCCAGTGTCTAATATGGAACAAACAGGGTGTCTGGAACTCACTTTTATGAGACCAATGATGCGTTAATGACTGATTTTGCTCATTATATAACAGATAAAGAATAACTGACGTATGTACATGTTAGCTAGTTTTTTCTTTAAATGAAGGGGGCTTGGTGCCATTATGATAACAGATATTTACAGCAGAGCTGTTAGTGAAGCAGTTTCAGATTAAATCTGATCTTTTGATCAGCTGCCGGATGAATCACCATCCCCTCCTCTATTCTCATACTACTGCACCATGAGTCAGACACAGAGAGGAAGGGGAAGGCCTTTCTTTTCCCTAACAGAGGAGCTGCTGATAACAAATAAACTTCTGGATATTTATTCTTCTTATCACATCTCAGTTCTTTAAAATAATCTGTTGCTTTTGGACTTTTTTCCCACCCTCTTCATCACTTATACTATAGGTGACATAAATTTTCATCTTACAAAAAGGGGCATATTTGCGTAATGCTGGTTTCCATGTCACTCTTATATAAAGCTGCCTATTCAGGTCCTCTGAGCTGAATTGTGACATTGTTAACCCCCCCCCCCCCCCCCCCCCCCCATGCTCCTGGTGGCTGATGCCAAAAGAAAAAAAAAGACGCATGATACTCAAAGGACTGTCCCAATCCTCTCCGGCTGCCTGGTAATGTGACCTGGGCTTTGGAGCAAACTGCACATCAGAGCTTTCCATCAAAGTCAACCCTGGTCTTCTCTCTCCTCTATGAGGCAGATTTTTCTCCGTTCCTGTGTCATATCCAGAGGGACATTAGCAGCTGTTTGTTGAGTGTGTGTACAAAGGTATTAGAAAGAATTCACTTTGTTGCTTCAGAGGAGATTGTTTCTATAAAAACACCATTCACCAGCCCTGCCTTTACTCAATCAGATCAATGCAGTGGAGCTGGTTGCAAAATCAAATATGTTGCCATGTGTGGAGAATGAAAAAAAATCTCTGAAAATTTGAGGATTTGTCTTTGCCATTTTCTTCCAGTAAGGAAATACAGTGCAGTCCTTGTTTAACTGATTCCAGAGCAGCGTTTATATTGAGCTCATCATCAGCCATTAGTGCTGATTGCAAACACCTAATATCTGCCCTTTGTAGTAATTATGGAAAGCTGATTGATCCAAAATTCTGCAATTTGGTTATACACGGCAGCAGGTTCTTACATGATCCTTGTCTTGCAAATCTTAGGAAATGGCATTCTTGCAAATAAAAGTGTACAGTAAAGCTTTTAAAGTGTTCCCTGAGGTCCTTAGATGGGTTTAAAGAAGCATTATTATCTTTTATTAACAGCTAATTTGGTCTCAATCTTCCAACTGCACTCTGAGCTCCATCCAGACAGTAGAAGACAGTCTTCTCTCATCTCTTGCTCTGTCCCTTTCTTTCTTATTTTACCTACTCCTTTGATAATGCTTTCTTGCATTTCTTTGCTGAAGCAGCCATTGCAGGTGTTGAAAATGACCAATGTGTTATCTGCTTGAGGATGTGTGCAATGAGAAAGTCAGCTCCAACCTCGTGTGGCATCCTGGATGAAAAAGTCCACTTTCTCACCCTCGGAATGGTGCTGGGCAGCAACAGCTCAGGAATGCGCATGATAAATGTCACTGTACCCTTACGTCAATGCAAACACAACTATTTTTTTTAATTATTTTTTTTACTATCCCCTAGCTTCTCTGACCAGTTTGAATGTTTTACAGGGGGTTAGTTCTTTTCCACTGCTTTCCACTGTTGTGTAAAATAATACATTTGTCTGTCTATTAGAGTGCAACGACAACAACCCATGTGAAGGTCTGAGTCGCCACGCAACCTTTGAGAATTTTGGGATGGCCTTCCTCACACTGTTTCGAGTGTCTACTGGAGATAACTGGAGCGGGATCATGAAAGTATGAACACACATGCACACATTCATGAACAATGACCAGATAACATCAAACCCCACATTCAGATATGAGTCAGAAGTATAGGTTGGAATTCTCTGCCAACCTCAACCCAACTTTTAAAGGTACAGTGTGTAAGAATTACTGACACCTAGTGGTAAAGATGGTTATGGCAATGACTTCATATGCCATCACTGTTGTGAATATATGGTGGCTGTTGGCAAAATTCACCCAGATAAAGATTTTTTTATCTGTGAGTGTTTCCAGTAGTCTAAGGTGTAGCTGTACGACAGGTAAGTACTTATCTTTGAAGGCATTACTTATCCCAAACAGTGCTCTAACTCCCATTAAACAAAGCTGGTACAGCAGTTTGAAAGTTCAGAGAGTTCTTACTTCACACTACAGTGTCCATTTAGGGCCACTGTAGTAAAAACGGTTGCACAAATATGGCAGCCTCCATGTATGTGAACCCCTGCAAGTAGATTTAAATGGCTCATTCTAAGAAAATAAATATATAACAGCTATTCTAGTGCAGTGATTTCACATCAATAGAAACACAGTTTTGAAATATGTAATACATTTTTCTGCCAATGACCGTTGATTTTGTTACACACTGCACCTTTAAAGCTACATAGTAGCTTTAAAAGCCAGGTTTGGCAATTTTTATAGATCAAGGTTAATGTTATTGAATGAAGTGCTTTAGGTTGTTTTTTTATTGTTTATTATCATTAATATTATTATTTGTTACTTTTTTGAGGGGCATTTATGGGATTTTTTGGTACTCTGTTGTGAAGAAGGCATTTTTGCTTTGTCACTGTTTTAACACCAAGGACCATGCTGGAAATAAGTTTTATACTTTTGTATGTTATCCTTTGGACTGCCTTTCCTATACCAATTATGGAACAATAAAGTAGCTCAGGGCAAATTGATGTCTTTCATTTCCACTGTACATGATGTAATTGAACCCAAATTACATTTTATATGTAGGATTGAATGGAGTAGAAATATTAAGTGTTGAAAAAAACTTCCTGGGTTTTTTAGGTTTGGCAGTGAACTTTTAAATAAATTCTGACCCCATGAACTGATGAATTTGATTTAAATAAATTCTCATAAAAAAAAAAGTCAAGGTTTTGATTTCAGTACAAAAATGTACTAATTCAAGATTTAGATCAAGTCGTTTTGTTTTAAATTTTGGCATGGGTCAAATCCACCTTTTGTAGTAACATTAATACAGTAAATTTATATTTGATTGCACTAGAGGTTGGCGGCAGCTCACCAAAAACTTATCAATCTGCAATATATTTACTTTTATGTTTTTTTTTTTTTAAACTGGGTTTACCTTAACATTAAACGCCTGCACATTTTCTGACATGCCACATGAATCTGTATTTACACAGTATTGTTACAGTACCTGTATGTCATTCTTTTTCTCTCACTTCCACCTTTCGGTCTTTCTTTTTCTTGCTCTATTTTTCCTAAGGACACATTGAGAGAGTGTCTCCCAGAAGACCGGCACTGTCTCACATACCTGCCCTGGATCTCACCAATTTACTTTGTCACCTTTGTGCTCATGGCCCAGTTTGTTCTGGTCAACGTGGTGGTGGCTGTTTTGATGAAACATCTAGAAGAGAGCAACAAGGTACAGTAACAGATGAAAATCAGAAAAGTACAAGAATGCAGATATAACATGTAGACACTCTCATTGTATTTCTACATATTTTAGACTTAGATTTTTTTTTTTTTATTGACTTAAGAGTTCTTCTTTTTAAAAGTTGTTAAAAGAAAAAGGGAATCTTTCTTTGCAGGAAGCTAAAGAAGAGGCAGAGATGGATGCAGAGATTGAGCAGATAAAAATGGAGAGGGAGAGGATGCAGCGCAGACAAAGCACAGCTTCCAATGACAGCTCAGCCGGAGGAACCTACGTGGGACCATGCCCACATTCACCTGAACAGGTGGGAGACTGTTACCCTTATTAAATGAAATGAAAATACTTTATTATTCTCAGGGAGAAATATCAATTTTTTACCCAGTGGTTTACAGTTGCAGCTATAACTATATATATCTGTCCATTTCAAATAGAATTCAAAGTCTTATTTTATCACCATATTGAATTATAGAGCATGTCTGATAAAACAAAGTTGAAGATGTGGCGTCTGTCGCCCTCTGTAGGAGGAAGAGGTGCAGTACAAAGATCAAGACCTGCTGTCCACGAGGAAGATGTCCGTATCCAGGATGCATTCGCTGCCAAATGACAGTTATATGTTCCGACCTGTACGGCCAGCCAGTGCCCGCTACACGTTGGAGGAGGCAGACGTCAGTCCCCAGCACCAGCATTCAGGTAACTTGAGATGAACATCTATATATTAAAACTGAGTTTTGATGGTAATTCCTGTATGTGTGTGTTAACAAGCCACTGACACAAGCACTGGTGTTTATACTGGCTACTAAACTTCACATGGATGGAACGTGTTCCGCAGTTCCTGCATCAGTGCAAGTTACTCTAGTCTCTTATCTCTGTGGTTAAACAGAGTTTACAGTGATGACAAAGCAAATGTTTTTATTTGTCTTTATCATTTTACATTCACGTTAACAGGAGCTATATTTGCTTTTTTTAATTTAGACAAAGATATCAGAGAATTTTAGATAGGATTTTTACACCAACAAAGATGCAGATCCAAGCAAAAGACCTGGCTTGAAAACACTGCTGCTGTTGGGAAAGTAGAGGAGTTCAAACGAATGATGGAAGGGAGAAAAAGAAAAACAAAAATGATCAACAGAGAATTAATCTGACAGTCTATGGAAGCTTTGCATTAATAATTCTGTTTTAAAGGAATAACCATCAGAGCTGCAAGAGCTGTGTTACATAACATTAATGGTGGAGGTTTTTTTTTTAGTCTTGGTCTATTTTTTTCTCACTAAACAAAATAGAAGCAGAAAAAAAGAAACTGTGCAGAGAAGTGTTCTGTGATGGCTGACAAGAACTGTTTTATCTGCAGTCAGAGTCTAATGGCATGTTGTGGCCAGGCCGCGGACAGACCCGGCTCTGTCCCAAGGTACTCGCTGCAGTGGATGAGTTGATACATGTGAATCTCTGCAACCTTCACACGGGCTCATCTGCTCAGCTGTCAAACGGCTGAATACTAAAAATGATGGCTAACCTCATGGCTGAGCTGCAAAGTCAGAAAATTGTACATTTAGGGAAAATATGCTGATTATTGCTGTTTGTAGTTTGCCGTTCAAGACAACTGACTTTGCAGCTCTAGCTTCAAATAATTTTGTTTAATCTGAACTCACAGGTTTAGTGGATCTGTGTGTGCAGAATGTCAAAGACCCTGGTTACACAAATATAACATTCCTCTTACAAGTCAAACACAAATTGGGCTTTTGATGGAGCTTTTTCTCCCCAATTTGATTGATATGATACATTAAAATACTTAAAAGTATACCTCTGCATGACTTAACATTGTGAAATGACATTTTTAAGTGTAACCAGGATCTAATGATGAATACCTCATCTAACAACTTGCCCTTATGGACAAAAACATTTCTTTTCTGATATTTAACCCACTGAATGAGTTTCATTCAGAGAAAACACTTTATTTTGATTTTAGATTTGAATTATCTGCAAATTATGGCTAAACCTTTCACTTAAGAGGTTTATATCTCTCAAATCTATCATCGTAAAGTGTTATGGTAGACAATAATGAACTATCCTAAAATTATAAGTAATAAACTTAGCATGAAAAGTTTAGAAAATTTGTATTTGGTGGATTATTTCTTTCTTGCTACAATGCTTCTTGGCAATAAATCTTCTAATGTTTATTTACCTTTTAAATGGTGCTGCATTTGTAAGGCAGATGCATTTGTGGGATGAGCAGCAGAGTTTAATTCTTTGGTTATGGCCATTAAAACCTTGCCAAATCCTCTGTGACGATGCTAAACAGCTCATTCTGCTGTTAAAGGTCTGGCCTTAAAGCCAGTTTGTGCCAGGGTCAGCATTTGGACTTGAACCTGGACATGTGGAGGAACGTTATTTACTGTTTATGTGTCCAGATTCTGCCTACAGCAGTTATAGTGTGGAGAAGATGTGGACCAATGACCGTTTTTGGTGGAGGCAGTGTGATAGTGTGGGGCTGTTTTTCCCTCAATGGAAAAACAAGGCGGATCATCATTGAAGGAAATCAATGCAGTTATTGAGATGATGTTTTGCAACCAGTAGCAAATCCATACCAGTCTTTATCCGCAAAACTCGCCACCACAGAGGGTGTATCAGAGACCTTATTCAACCCTCAACCCCACTGCACATTTGTGAGTGTGCTGTTCGTGCCAGAGTCAACAACACAACCATGCTGGCTAACTTGGGATGCCATCCCACAACAGTTTGATGGTGACGAGCATGAGGAGGAGGTGCCAAGCTGTTGTGGCTGTGTATGGTTCCTCCACACTCCAGTACTGTTTATGAAATGAATAAAATGTTAAATTGCCAATATATCATTTCCTTAACTTCGGTCATTAAATCCAAATACAGTAAATGACACCAAACGAGTCAGTAGCAGAATAAGCTGCTTTTCATGGGTGCAACCCCCATACTTAACTCTGCTGCTCATCCCAGAAATGCATCTTCCAAACAAAAATGGGTCAATTTGAAGACACAAAACATAACTTTTAGATCTTAAAAATATGCGTTTCTGACTCGTTTTGATGGCACACCAACATTCATGATGCACATTTTCAAGCCGTCACTGCCCAGAGGTGTAACTTTTGGATCCGGCACGGGGCTGTGACATTGTTGCCAACTATTGGTTGTGTACCCTGTCACTTACTAGCAAATGGATATGAACCAGACATGAACACAGTGGATGTTTTGAACGCGCATCATGTCGGAGTAGGCAAAGAAATGCAAGGAAACATTACTGGAGGAAGAGAGGAAAAGAAAGAGGAAGGGACAGAACAAGAGTCAAGATAAGACTGTCTTTCACTGGCTGGAGGGAGCTCACAGTACAGGTACGATTCAAGATGGATGCTAGTTTAGCCATCGATAGGGGACGCGTCACTGAGAAAACTGCTAAAAGTTCCGTTGTGTCTTTAAAAGAGAAGTAATCAGGGTTTCCAATTCTATTCAGTTTATTGCCAAGTAGCTTTGTTACAACATAGAAATATTCAATTAAACCCAACTTCTACTTTTCATGCTAGGTTTAGTTTGTGTGTTTGGATATGCCAGATGATGCATGTGTTTTCTACAAGTGTGCATGTCTTTACCAAGTGTGTAGATGTGATTTAACTTGTGTGATGAAGACTGGGTGTATCTCCTCCTCCTGCAGTCTTAGTGACGTTGGTCCACTCCCAGCCCAGTGAGAGCCGCTCTCTGCTGCAGGTTCCAGATCTTTCTCCTGTTCACCCTCAGTCACCTCCCACCATCACCCTGCCCCGCATCGCCCCGCCATCACCCAGCCCCTCACCACGGGCCCTGCACAGACAGGTAAGCGACATTCCACCTGCTACCACACACACAAACCTACTTGAAGCGAAGCCAGTGGTAGTTACTGATGGTGTGTGGTGTACTGTGTCCTGCAGGTGGCAGTTAAATTGGATTCTGTGGAGTCGCAGGGTTGTGAGCAACAAGAGCGACCCAGCCCTGCCCATCTGCCTCCCCTCTCCTCCTCACCTCTGCACCCACCTTCCTCCTCTCCCTCAGCTCTCTCCCTTCCACCCTCCTCCCCCTCTGCCTCTCCCCTTCCCATCCTCCCGCCACCGCCCACTCCCCCAGCGCTTCTCCTCCCTCCGCCCCCTTCCCCACGTGTGCCCTCGCGCTCTTTGAGCCTCCGCTCTCGACCCCGGCCGCCGTCCGCCGTCTCCCTCTCTGACCCCGCAGATGAGGAGGTGTATCACATCACCAGCTCGGCCTCCCACAGATGGAGGGGTGAGGAGGGAGGAGAAGGCAGACGGAAAGCCGGCCGCAGTCACTCCCTCTCACCTTACGCTCTGCCATGCTCTCTGGACTCCAACTCCAGCTCTTTGTCGCCTCCTCCCCCGCTGCCACCTTCCTCCACAAGGAGCACGCTCAGTCTGCTTGGGACAGGATTGAAGGACATCAGAAAAGGCTTCAGTGTTGACAAGCAGGGCTTCCTGGACAAACCGCCATCAGCATCTGCTGGTCACTCTGATGACCAGCGGCGCCACTCCATCGAGGTTTGCCTTCCACAGGCTGTCATAACCAGTGACAGCCAGCATTTTACACTGGAGACGCACCGCGGAGAAAAAGGGGGGCAGTCGTTTCCAATGAGGGTTCAGTCCGTTGGTAGCAACCACAGAAAGAAGAAGATGAGTCCTCCATGCATATCCATCCACCCACCCTCAGAGAAGGAGCCCCCACAGCTCGGCTCCCCCCCGAAACTGGCAGATTGCAGCATGATGCTGAGACGCAGGACGCCGTCCAGCGACTCCACCCCACACACACCGTCAAACACCTTCATGCAAGATGTGTCGGCAGATGCACAGATCTGCACGCAGATGCAAACCCCGCTAACACCTATAAACGTACCTCTGCAAGCACATTCGCCATCCACCCCAACACACACGCAGACACACACTCCACCGCCTCCATCCACTCCCACACCTCCAAACATCTTCATCCAACCTCACGCACCTCTTCTCCCACACACAATGCCTTTCTCACAAGCACACCCTCTCTCCCCCGCCGCCAGGCACTCCCCCCTCGCAGGGGACTACATCCCCCTCCCCCAGTTCACCTTTGAGCAGCCACAGTCCAGATACATGAGCGGCCTGTCGGCAGGCATATCCGAGGCCGACACGGCCCCCTGCTCTTCCCCTTTCGACAACAGACTGGGAAGCGGTGCAGGATTCAGTGCAAAGAATCGGAGGACCGCCCAGTGAATACTCAATATTTCATTCAGGGGGTGAATTATTTGGTTTGTAATCCCTAAAGCGGGAATACGGGGGCCTCGGCTGACGTCTGCAGAGATCGGTGCTGAGATGACGAAACCGAAAAGTTGACTCTGGGAGCTTTTTAATGTTTGTTTTTATGAATAATGAAAAGATATCGATCACTCTTCCCAGAGAGATCCTGGTACAGACTCTTCCCAGAATAACAGACAATGGATCGACTTTTCTAAACCTTGCTTGAGAAACTAAAGATCCGCTGAGGCTGTATCAATCAAATAGTACACACTGTACATGGTGTGTGTGTTCGGGACTGATGACTGATCACACACCAGGACTAAAGCCACCTTACTCCGTAGCCAAAGTTTTTTTCACACACTGTCCTCACCCACGCGAGCCAATCAGGAAGCAGCGTCTGGCTGATGACCACTGACCTTTCCAGGAAGTGGTTTTTGTGAAATGCGAGCGTGGGCGGGGAATGGTGGGATATGCAACTTCAGGTTTTCTACAGAAGTTCTGCTTGCCCCTCCTCTGCTCCTCGATCACATTGATCAGAGCAGAAGCGTGTGTGTGCGTGTGTGTTTGAGCGTGTGTGTGCGTGTTTTTTTCTCTCTACGTGTAAGTTTTGTCCTATTTGTTGTCAAGGAAGTCGGCCATGTGTTTGTTACGCTTGCATCGACAGAGAGGGGGAGCAGGGCAGAGCTGTAGTGTTTGTGTATCTGTGCAGTGTAAATAAAGGAAAATACTGTATTTGGTGAGATTAAAAATAGCTCTATCCATATGCACATATTTTTATAGAGGTCTAAGATGTTTTTGCACACAAATTTGAACTTCGAGTTGCTTGTTTTTCCTCCGTTGTCCTCTTGTGAATGTATGTTTCTTTTGGAGTAAAAAAAAAAAAGAAAAAAGAAGACAACCTGAGAGAGTGAGGAAGGAGGTGAACCCCTCCTCTGAAACTGCAAGCTGAGGTTGAGGAGATGGATTTTATTTTTCTATTTTGAAAAAAAGAGACAGATGAGAGCCGGTGTGTGATGTGTTTCTGTAGCTTTATCTCATACTTATATGTACTTGGTGTCTGAATTGCAGTCTTAAGAAGTGGGCTCAGTGATGTACGCCAAATTCATTTTAGATGGATTTTCCACTTATACAAGAGTGTCCTGTTTCTAACAGGAGTTAAAGCAACCCCCAACTTTAAACCCTTGAAATTTGAAGATAAAGAACAGTTGTCTTCATCAATCGAGACAAATAAAAATTTTTTTTAAAAAAAAACCTGCAGGCGCTTGATTTTTATTTGGGCAGCTAGCTATGAGTCAGCACACATAATGATTAAAAACTCTCCATCCTTACATGACATCACTGAGCCTCTCTTCTGTTACTGTTTCCAGCTCGATCAGCTGTGACGCCTGTGTTTCTGTACATCTAAAGACAACCAAACAAACTAACTTTTTAAATATGTGTAGCCAGAGTGCAATAATAATAATATATACTTGTGGAAAATATAGTAACATCCACATGTCATAAAACAGCCACATCCTTGTATTCATACATACTGTAGAACTGCTATATATAATATAAAACCTTTTTTTTTTTTAAATATGATGATTGAGAATATTTCTACTTCTAGTGTTTTTGCTCCTGTAGGTATTCCTGCCCTAACTGTGGCTGTGGTGGAGTGGGTGCGGCTGGAAACAGTGTTAGCTACTGTAGATTTCTCCAAAAGCTCAGGCCCACCCACTGATGGTGTTACTGTAGGCAGAAAAGTGATGTGCATCTCTGCTGAGGACTCAATAAGCCATTTATCATTCCTGCATTGTTCTTCGTCCTCTTTAACCCGCCACCTCACTTTGCAACAGTGCATCATTTATTTCCCACATCTCCGCTGAGTTACATCAACCCCCCCACTGATGGAATCACCCAACTTCTTAATGTAGGTTCGAGCGATAACATTCGAAAAGTATTTTCTTTCTCGGCTGAATGTTTTTCTAACCAAGCCATACCCCGACACAGCACCGTATGTGTTTGATTATCTTTTGTGCAGTCTGGTTTGGCCCACAAGAAGCTTCGTGTATCAAATGAGATGTTTAAAGGCAGCTGGCTGGGACAGCGTCTTTATTTCACTTTTGTTCCTTTTGTTGTTTTGCAATCAGCACGGATCATGCACAAGTCCTCAGTAATCTGAGTGAAAACCAAAGTGCTTTCATGTTGTATCATAAACCACTCGAGGCTCAGTTTTTGCTAATTTGTGTAGAAGGAAAGAAGTTGTCACATTTCCAACCAGCCAACAATTTAAGATAATCTATAGGCAAACAAGGGGACACAACTAAGGAGTCTCCAAAGTGTAAAATAGTACATAAAAAGTTCAAGAAAAATGCTTTAAATTCTTATTTTTATTGAATGTTTAAAAAAAGAAAAAAGCAGATTTTTTATTCATTTTATTCAAAACTTGCCTTAAAGGGGCGTTTGATGTTAGCTAATACTTGCAGAAACCTGTGTAACCCCAGGATCAGTAATAAAAGGTTATCATCCTCCTTTTATGCTTTAATTAGCCTTTCCACTCCCACACAGTATGCATGCCGAGTAGACATTTCAGCTCAGATATCACTGTCACAAAAAAAGAGAAACTATTGTGCTTCAGCCTCACATTGCAGCAAGTTGACACATTTGGCTCTGTGTCATAAACCAGAGCCTCCTGATTAGTTTTCATCCTCAGACCGAGCCAGATCAGTGAAGTCAGGTGGAAAATGAAGAAAAGATGGATAACTGTTGGCATCTAAGGGTGAAGGTGTTGCTGCTTTCTGTATGAGCACTCTTCTTCCAGCTCTGACACAGCAGCTCAGAGGTCATCCTCCATCCTGAACATGGCACAGTTGGTCATTTAAAACATTTTTCTTTCTTTTCTACAGTTTGTGCTTGAACCCACCGACATTGCGCACCTGCTTCATCCTGTTTCTCGTCCTCTTCCTGCACGGCTTGTCAGCAGTGGGAGATTTTAAGCAGTCTGAAGTCAGCCTCTTTCTGTCTCACTCTCATTTGACTCAGTGCAGACAACCCTGATCTGCAGCATATTGCCCTGTCAAGCAACAGTTTGGTAGAGCCACTGCGTAATTGTTATTACGATTTGCAGACCTTTGAATCTCAGTATTTAAATCCTGTTTTGAGGAAACAGTTTTGACTATTGCATGTTCTGATTTAAGAAAAAAAAAAAGAACTTTTGGGAAAGAATCATCTGGATGTTTTAGAGATTTTGATATTTGCATTTTCAGATGTTTCCATTTGTAGATTGACTACCTAATTGCACTGGGCTCTTATTAATTGGTATCTGATGAAATACTGATTAAATGACCTTATTCTTTATTGTCCAATGCAATACTGGGTGGTTATTTATTGAACAAGGACCCATTCTCGTCTTTATACGGTTTTATAGAGACAGATGGAAACCTAGTTGGTTCTGTTTTGTTTTGAACCAACGTTATTCAAAGTAAAAAAGGTGAATTTTTTTTCACTTTTCCTTATGATACTCTGAACATAGTAAAACTCTGGTGATGGTGAAAATAACTATCTGGTGTATATTTTATGTAGGAGTAGCTTCTACCCTGATACTCTGTAAAGAACTGATCAGATTATTAATAAGTTTCATTTTTATGTTTGATGATGATGATGATGATGATCATGTTCTTTATACAATACAAGACCCCAGAAAGTTTCAAATGTGAAAGAATTTGACTTTATTGAAAAAAATAAGCCTTGTGTTTTCTTTCTTTCTTTCTTTCTTTGGACCCTTTCAGTGATTGGCCTGCCCCCACCACCCCAATAAGCCTTACAAAAAAGGGGAGATGGTGCATGTGTCTGTCCAAGAAGAGCCAATGTGTCTGCAATAAAAAGCCCTCCATAACACATCCCCCCCCCCCCCATATTAGAGGGAGAAGGGGAGGAGATGGGGTGGTGTTAAAGGCTCAACACACAGGCGGACTCTTTCTGTTGTACTGTGGCTGATTATTATGTGATGACCAGCCGTTGTCTTGAGGGATGTTTTCCTGTCAATTAAAAGAAAAAACACAACATAAAAGATTTTTCTTTCTTTTTTAAATTTCTTGAATAATTCTGTTCATTGTGTTTATTTAGT
Source organism: Atherinomorus stipes (assembly GCA_023101725.1). NCBI lineage: Eukaryota > Metazoa > Chordata > Actinopteri > Atheriniformes > Atherinidae > Atherinomorus > Atherinomorus stipes. The sequence continues at coordinate 596,543 of JALJCO010003429.1, forward strand.
GAGTCCTCCCTAGAGGTTGTAACCTGAGGAAAGTAAAACCAAAATACTCAAAATACTCCAAAAATAAGTTTTATATTTAGCTTCTTGTGTCATTTTGGCTCACCAGTGGCCCAAAGTATCAAATATAAGAAATGATAAATAGCCACATTAATGTTTTTTTTTAGGAGCAAAATATAATGAATTGATGGTTTTATGAATAAATGTTATAATATTGTGGGAAAATCTCAATCCACCCCTAATTTCTTTATATTTGCCTCCAAAGTTTTTACAATATCAATCTTTTCTTTTTTTTTTGGTTTGGGTGGTTGAGGTGGAGGAAGGGGAGAGAGAGTGGGGGGCATGGAGGGTGGCCGGGGCGGGCCGCTGCGTGGGCTGTGCCTCTGTTCATGGGGCGGCTGCTCAACCAACTGAGCTAATCACCGCCCCAATATCAATCTTTTCTGTGTACATTATACCACTGAAGAGAATAAGTAGACCAGACAAATAGTGGGCAAGAGAAGAAGTGGGAATCTGAACAGTATCTGAAAGTGATATCCTTGAGAAAAATTAAAAGAAAAAAATCCAGAAGGTCTGACACAGGATCTGAGAGATTATTTTGGATCTTCAACAGATCCATGAGCTGTTTACTGAAGCCTGATCAGAAATGGTCTCATTTCTGAAGGAGACCTGGAAAAAAGGCTGAAGTACAGTATGCAAAATGACACAAGAACAGGATTGAAAATTAGCCACAGTTTTTATGGTATGATGAAACCTCCGCAGAACCTGAAGCAGTGGAGGGTCATCTTTACAGAGAACAGAACAGCCAACATTCAAGAACTAATCCTGAAGACAAAGAAAGCTTGTCTGAGGGAGTTCAGGCTGCGCTGAAGAATAAAGGTGTTCATAACAAAGACTGAAGTTCAAGCTTATTAGAATGATACAAACTTTGTTTCACCCAACATGTTATTTCATTTATTTTTTTCATGTTTCAAAAAATTCCTACAATTATTTCTAATTTTTATGGCAAGATATGAAGAAATGAGGGATAGCTCAAGATTTATCAGCTGCTGTAAATGTAAAGGAAGATGTAAAGTTGTCACACTCAACAAAAGGAAATGTCACTCTCGTTGGCTTTAAAGCATAGTCATCCCTTATTTTCTGTCCCGCTTATCCAGTTCAGGGGCGCAGGGGTTGCTGGAGCCTATCCCAGCTATTATCAGGAGGGGGGGGGGCAGGGTACACCCTGGACAGGTCGCCAGTCTGTCGCAGGGCCAACGCAGAGACAGACAAGCACACACACTCACTCTTAGGGGCAATTTAGAGTGATCAAATAACCTAGCATGCATGTCTTTGGACAGTGGGAGGAAGCAGGAGAGAACCCATCCATGCAAACTCCACACAGGAAGGCCACCATTGGAGTTCTTTGAAAGTTGTTTGAAAGCATAAGTATGCAGTATAAGGTGCACTTGACCCCAACTCAATTCTGTAATGTAAAACAGAAAGCCAGAAAGTGCAACAAAATTACACTTCTTACCAGTTGGTGGCGGTATAGCACCTTGTAAGTTGTTTTCCAGCTGCCAATAACAGTACCAGAAGAAGAACAGAGTAGTTTGGAAATGTTTTTGTCAGTCTGTTTTCTTGAGCTTGAGTTTTGACTACATTAACATTTTCACTGTAATTTCTTACTGACACCATTTTACTTGAAATTTAGAAGTTTCAAATTTAACTCTGAATCAGTATCAAACTACTGACCTTGGACCAATTACTGTTTGTTGGCACTGTTGTTAAGTCATCTGTTAAGATTTTGTGATTTTGCCTTGACATGACCGAAGCTAAGGGCTCAAAATATGTTTACTTACTGGCATTTTGGTATTGGTATTTTATTGAAAATGATTTTTTTGTGGAGCGTAACTTTCAAATGCTGTGCTAAGTTGTGGCAGTGGCTCAGGTGGTAGAGCAGGTTGTCCAGTGACTGGAAAATTGATTTTTATCCCACTCCCCCAGTCATATGTTTTTGCATCCTTAGGTACTTCACCTTCCTTGCCTGCAGCGTCAGCATGACAGGTGCACAAATGCGTATAAATGTTTGGTGGTGGTCGGAGACGCCGTTGGCGTGCATTGGCTGCCATGTTTCCATCCAAGTGCTCCAGGGCAGCTGTGGCTACAGATGTAGCTTGGCATCACCAGGTATGAATGAGGAGTGAATGAATAATAGTCAACACTTTGAATGCCCATCAGCATGAAGAAAAAGGAAAGTAAAACAACAACAATATAAATCTAATCCATTATAGTTTTTAACATTTCAATTGGACAAACTGAACTCAAATAATACTAACTTAACCACATTAAGTTACTCTCTCTCAAAAACCTTGTATTACCTTAGTGTCTTAAGCAGCCTTTTTAGGTTATATCTTTAAGTATTACTTAGCTGAAAGGGCCAAAATGAAAAGCCAAAGTTAATTTTGTTTTTATTGTTTTGTTTTATGAAACTCATCCTGCATAGTGACACAGCGGGCAGAGTGTTGGTCTGACGCCTGTGTTGTCGAACCAATTTACTTTGCCAAGAGGGAGTTTCATGGATAAAACAGTAATGAAGGTTTATGGATATAAGGCTCCCTTTGACACTCGATTATGCTCTTTGTTTTCATTTGATGATTGCTGCAATTCCTCTTTTTCTGGATTTGACAGTGGGAACAACAGAAGGAGGAGAGAAGAGTGAAGAGAAGATGCAAACAACAGAAAACAACAGCAATCAAAACCCTAACAGACAACCAGCTGCTACAGCCGTAGATGAACTGAGCAGAAAACATCTTGCGGCCTCCAGAGAGAAAATAAGGCGGAAAATCATCAGATGCACTCACAGGGAGGAAAACTGGGGGGGGGGGGGGGGGGGGGGGGGGGGGGAATGAACTCCACCAGTAACAAGTATAAAAAACTGTAGTTATTGGTGATAAAAACCTGCATGACAACACAATAACTGTATAAGCATGAACGTTAAATGAGTGTGAGTGCAATAATAAATGAATTGTGTTTCATGATAAGTATGATTATGCAAATGCATTGCCCCCTCTAAAGTTCACAGGCAGTCAAAGAGGGCCCCAAGATCCAGGCAACTAGAAACCACCAGAGTTTACGAAACCCAATGACCATGCACTCACCCAGAATACCCAAAAACCGCAGCCAGAGTCTCAGTAAAATCATGCTTTTGTTTCTTTGTCTTTGCCATGATCCAAAACATGACAAATCACCTCTGTTGGTCTATTATTCTTTTGTCTGATCAATAGTGTAATGCAACACGCATTTACAAGCTGTATCTATCTGTAGTGAAGATAACCACTAGGTGGCAGTGTTTGCCTATTAAATGGGAAGTAAGACATTCTACTGCACATTTATAACAGTGTAATGCACCAATGATATTTCTTAATTCTTTTGTTTGCAAAATAATGTTTCCTACATACAGTACCACACATCCTCCCAAT